>CM066034.1:649040479-649691941 GCA_033557465.1 Ichthyophis bannanicus | reverse complement strand
TTTAAAAATTGACAAAAGGCGGGAAACGTCAACCGTGTATTAGCCACGGATATGGGACAATGCTCTAATCTATATACCTTGGAGCTTGAAAGAAACATGTCAGCATGATGTAAAATGTGAAAAAATGGATTTTATAAATATCAAAAACATCCGGCAGCTCTGAGATCGACAAACAGATAATATGATAAACCAAAAATATGCCTGATCATAACTATCCCAATAAACAAAAGAAAAGAAGAAATGCTTACTATGTATAAATACTTCTACAAATTACCTGAGCATACATGTCTTGACAACAAACAATACACTTTGTGCAAAATGAAAAAACACCGGCGTCTGCGCTCTGAAGTATTTGACATCAAAACCATGAATATGTAAAACATGCTACTTCCGTGACCCTGAGATTAAAGATGTAAAACCAAAAGATTAATAAAAACAATGACACCAAAACTGACTTGTCCCTATATACAAATAAATACTAATTAACGGGATAATAGCAATCAGAAAGTAAAAAACTTATGATCTAACATATGCCCACCTTAACTTAAATAAATTGATAAAATAGGACCATATAAGCATGAAGGGTCATTAAAAACAGTAAAACAAGCTTCAAGACCAAGGAAAAATGACCAATAGACATGAGGCATGCAACTACCATAACTTAAAAAATTGGTAAATTAGAAACATATAAATATGAAGGGTCACAAAAACGGTAAAACAAGAAAAAACAACCAATAGACATAAAGCATGTAAATTAGCCATGCAACAGGAAATATGCAAAAAAATATTAAATAAATAGATGTATAAAAAAGCTAAAGGTATTAAATATTACTCTTTTTCAAATATGATGCTAACAAATGATTATAAAATGTCTAATATATAGACATATCTTAAACAATTAAAAATAATAAAAATACTGAAGGAGCAAGTCTGAAGGGAACTGCAAAATCCAAGGGCTATATGAATTAATAATGGACAGTAATAACCATCAAAAATATGCAAAAAGGAAATCTCAGCTCAAACACAAAACAGCTAAAGAGCCAAGGGAATAAATTAATCAATGGGCCAAAACAGTAAAAAAGTAAAACCGTAACCATCACTGCATCATCTCCGAGGCAAATACATATTGAACCAATGAACTGACAAAATAAAAACAAACAAACATGTCGGGCCTGGCTGTTTTAATTTATTTTCAATAAACATTTTCTTCCATTGCAATCCACGATTTGTGCAGGATGCAACAGGCCATGATGATCTTTGCCACAGTCATGGGTTTGTACTATCAGGCCCCGCTGGTATGATCCAGACACCTGAAGCGACTTTTCAAAACGCCAAAGGTATGCTCAATGACGGAGCAACTGGAGGTATGGGCCTCATTGTACCTCATCTTTGCACATGTCCATGGTAGATGCACAGGGGTCAGCAACCAGGGATGACACCCATAACCTGCATCACCTGCATAAAGAAATGTTTAACGTTAAAACCACGAGCTGATGTCCACACACATGCATACAAGACTGTACGTGCAAACCAACACCACAGACAGGTCAGACTGAAACATAGGACAACACATGATGGGACACAACAACTAGGCCCCCGTGTTTGGAGGTGTGAGTGACTGAGCAGGGGGGAGGTAGGAAGAGTGCAATCAACATAAGCCCTCACCACTGCAGACACATAGCCAGACACCAGAGGCGGAAAGGTATTCTCGCCCACCCAGAACCCACTGGTGACACACATGCAATGCACCCTGGACAAGGGAAGAGTTGCTGACCTGTGCATGCATGTGAAGGTCTTGATACTGTCCACAGACAGGTGGTAGGACAGGAACAGGAGCCTCACCTTGCCAGACAGGATGGCAGAGACAACTCTACACTGTTAAGAAACATGCAGCATACATGTGTGTTGTACTGTGACAACTCAGACACTCAATGTTAAATGGCCAGAAACGTCAGAGGTCATTGTCCCAGCAACACACAGCACCGCAGCATAGAAGACCTTGAGTGACCCCCTCCCCCCCCCCCGCAGTGTTAGCCTTCACACACATACATGACACAGACACACAACCGGTCACACATATCAAAAACAAACATATGCGCATACGGTAGGTCAAGGGTACACAATGTGCATGTCAGAGATGACAAATACCCACCCAGCAGTATACAGTCCTCATATTGGCCAGCCTCAAATTGACCAAATATTGCAGAGTGACGCAGGATATAGGCGTCATTGGTGGACCCTGCAAACCTCGGGACCACATGTGGTAGTGTTTGCGATTGCAGAACACTGCCTCCCTGTCTCTGGGTAGGACCAGGGCAACATGTGTGCAATCAATTGCTCCCTTCATGTATGGTATCCCGGCAAACACCTCAAACACCAGGTTCAGGGGCCCCCACTGTTGCCTAGTGTTGGGAAACGCAATGTAATTCCCCACCCGGCTGATCATGGCATGCAGTACCTGGTGGAGACACCGTGAGAAGGTGGGGTGGCTCATGCCACCCACTGCGGCCACAGATGACTGGAAACAGCCAGAGGCAAAGAAATGTAGGGCACCAAGGAGCTTGACCAAACCCAGTATGGCATGTGACCGACCAGTCAGGGGATCGAGGTCAGGTCTTAGATCCTCATAGAGCTCCCTAATAGCCCCTGTGCTCAGGCGGTAGAAGGAGATGACCTGGTCCTCACGCATGCCCTGGAGCTGGGCCCTGGGCCTGTAGAGGAGAGGCTGGCGAGTCTGCAACTCAGCACACCTCCTGCGTAGTGCCGGCACAGCTCCTGCCTGACCTCCCCCCCCCCCCCCAGCTGCAGGTCTGTGTTGCAGCGGGACTGCACCCATGCCCTGTGCGTCAGCTCCAGGAACACCATATCCCTCGTCAGACAACTGCAGCCCCTGTACATCCCCGAATGCACAAGAAGCAACCACAAAGCCCGCCATAATTGACACTAGAAACTCAACCCCCCTCACCTCCACCTCACAATAACCCAGCCACTCACCTCCCCTACCACTCACCAACCATGTCACTCTCCCCCAACAGACACCAACCAAGCCACTCACCTCCCCACCGCTCACCAACCGTGCCACTACCCCACAGCAGACACCAACCCAGCCACTCACCTCCCCACCACACACCAACCCTGCCACCTACCTCTCATATCACCCACCAACCTAGCCACTCACCCTCAATACCACACACCAACACCAGCACCCCCCACCACTCACCAACCCTGCCATCTACCCCTCACACCACCCACCAACCTAGCCGCTCACTTTCAACACCACACACCAACACCAGTACCCACCTCCAACACCACTCACCAGCCCAGCTACTCTCCTCACCTAACCAAACTCTGTCCCTCTTCTCGCCTCACCAACAACAACACACACCTTCCTTCTCTGTCGCCTACACAGATCATAAAACCTAACTTGACTTTTACAGCACATATAGCGGAACAAACTATAGATTTCCTGGATATAATGATATCTAAGGAGATGGACCATTTCAGGACCTCTTTGTATCGCAAAGAAGTGCAGCGTAACAGCTTGCTTAAATTCCAAAGTTTTCATCCAAACCCTTTGAAAAGGGGTCTCCCTTTTGGGCAGTTTTTAAGGCTTCAGCGTATTTGTTCATCTTTAGTGGATTTTAAAATTCATGCAGCTGATCTGCGTAGGTGACTCCTTGATAGGGGTTATTCGATGGAGGTTGTGAAGTTGGCATACCGCCGTGCCTTACATGTACAAAGGGAATGGATATTGGGTGATCGTGTGGCAAGTAGTTCTGATACAGAATCTCTGCCGGCTTTTGTTGGTGTTTTACCTTACATGACGTCAAGTACTGCTGTGGTGGACATTCTCAAAAAGCATTGGTCTAAATTAGCATTGCACCCATGTTTTCAAAAACCTTTTATGGTGGCTTTTTCTCGGGGAACTAATCTGGGGGACATGGTGGCCCGCTCCACGGTGGTGGTAGATAGATCTCCTGTTCCACCTTTGCGACATAATGGCCATACTACTTGTGGTTGTTGCATTTATTGTGCTGCTTCATTAACGGGTAATACGTGGAAGCACCCTATGACTGGTCAGTTGATCAAACGGCGATGGGAAACCGATTGCACTACATCATATGTGGTGTATGTTATACATTGCCCTTGCTCTCTTGTATATGTAGGCAGGACAACACGAATGATCAAGACTCGTCTGGAAGAACATGCCTCGCACCTTCAATGAGAAAATGAGTCGGCCCTGATGGTAGAGTACTGTCTTGCATTTAACCATGCTTTTCAAGATCTTCATTGGTCAGTTATCGATCATGTTCCTCCCAATCCCAGAGTTGGAGATCGAACTAGCAAACTTCAAAGATGTGAGCAAAGTTGGATATATTGTCTACAAACTGTGCACCCTACAGGTCTCAACAAAGAAGTTGATTGGTCTAGCCTTGTGTGATGTCATCCAAGAGACGAAGGGGTTTCCTTGAATTAGTGGGGCACCCCTATTGATCTCATTGGTTGACGTTCCTTTCATTGGAGATGTGAATAGCCAATTGGAAGAGTTCTGCCCTTTGAAGAATTGGCTGATGTTTGAATTCCAGCGTTTTGTGGCAGTTGGGAAAATCTGTGATGACAACACTTGAAACAGGGATCCTGTCCCGAAACGTGCACATCGTGCGTGGCGTTTTGAACCCACAATTCTGATTAAGCTACGTGATTAAGCTAAGTTGTGGAGTGATTTTACTTCATCTATACTATTTTGGAAGCCACAGTTTTGACGTGAGCTATGTAATTGAACAATTCTATGTTTGGTTTTTGATTAAAATGGATGAAACTGAGTGGTGGGCATAGATCACAGTGTGTGCCCTCTTCAGGAACATCCGACAAAAAAGATATAAATATTTTCTAGGGGGTAGTCTTGATGATTCTTGTGGATTTTGACTACAGACCGGACAGACAGATCTACCTAGCTGCGGCCAGTTGTTTATATCCCTCCAGCACCTGTCAGCAGCCGCTGCATCCCCACACCAGCAGAGAAACCCTCTTGTAGCCTCACCACCTCAACCACCAGCATAGACGTGGATACTCGAGCCCATCTCATCTAACCAGCTTCACAGGTACAACTCTCTTACCTCTTCACCATCCTGTCACATGGTGCATCCCTGGTACAGACTGACTATGTGGATGTCTCCATGTCTGCTGAACTGTGCCGCACATGGTTACATCAGGGTGTCACCAGGGGATACATCTGGATGCACAAATGGCGCTCCCCACTCCCTGTTGTGGGCCCTAGTCTAGGTCTGTGTGACACATACACACTGGGACATGCACACAGGTGTCACACTCACTGCTACAGTATTTATTTACAGAGGACACATTTATTTATTTATTTATTTATTTAACAGTTTCTTCTATACCGCCCCTTCCAGAGATCAGGGGCGGTTTACATTGAACATTGAACAAAAATTTGTATACTTCTGTATACTTTACATGGAACAAGGTTTTAACTATATACAAGTGTAATTACAGGGAACATACTTTTAAACGTTAGCTGGAACATTGATTTTAAACTATATACAGTAGGGTGGTCCAGAAAAATGAATTCCTGAATGCCTTTGCTCCCTGGCCTGATTCTGGTTCCATTTAGGTAGAAAACACTGTGTACAAAGTTTGAAGCCAATCAAATAATATTTAGGGGTGGCTCAACAAGTCTTGAGATTTCCCCCTGGGAGCAGATGACGAAATGTTGCATCATCTTGTATCATCCACTCAGTTCCACGCTGATTACATTTGATTGCATCATATTTGAACTAATCTCGTCTCTGAGAGGTGGCAAAGACATTGTACTATTATCTTTGTATCTTTATTCTTTTCAGATGGCGAAAAAACGTGGTTTTTATCTCATTGAAGAAATGTCCACCACAATTCTGGGGGCCAAGCTCCCCAGCAAGGAGCAAGTGTTAAGTGTATTTTTATATCACCATATGACATTAAACAAAGGCGTTAGTGAAAGTGCATCTATTGTAACAAGTGAAGTAGAAGCTTACTGGGAAAAGGCCAGGCTTCCTGTTCAAAGAAATGACAAAATTCAAGAAAAAGTAAAGAAATTGTTCAATCAGTGGAACTTTTGAAGAAAAACAAAGGGAGAGGAGGGAAACAAGAGACAAATGAAAAAGAATTCCAGGTTGCAATGAAAAACCTATTTGATGTGGCATATGCCAATGCAATGTCTTTAATTCATATTCAAGAAGACAAAGAATTCTTAATAGCGCAACGAGAACCAGGGCGCCGCGGCTCAATGTGCGCGATGGACAAGAAACTGGCCAACACGGAAGCAAGATCGCAACAGCGAGAAGAAGAACTGAAAAGGCGCAGACAAAAACATGTTGCCGAAGCCGAGGCAACTACAAGCCAAGTTCAGCTGGAAGGATCTTATTCCTCAGCAGAGTCAGGTGAAGACTCGTCGACATCTGCGGATTCAGATAACAGACAGAAGAAAGCAACTCCACAAACGAAGCAGTTTCGACCTAACAATGTCTGGACCCCAGAGCTTACAGCAGCCCTGGATCGGACAGGGACAACGGATCGCAATGCTCTGTTTGTGGTAGCTGAAACCGCCAGAAGTCTGGGACATTATCCTGGGGAGCTCAATATCATCCGCTCCAGCGTCAAGCGCCATAGAGAAAAGCACCGTCAGCAACAATGGATGGGCCTGCACAACGCATTCAAAGCCGAAGGCAAAACATGCATTGTGCATTGGGATAGCAAGTTATTGCCATCTCTCCTCTGTTCAACCACATCCGTTGACCGCCTTCCAGTTTTGATAACGGCTGTCTCCACTGGAGAAACACAACTTCTTGGTGTACCAAAACTGACATCAGGAACGGGCTAAAATCAAGCTGCAGCACTTTATGAACTGTTACAGGAATGGTGTTTGGATGAAAAGGTTGCAGGCTTTTGCTTTGATACAACTGCATCGAACACGGGACGTCGATCAGGAGCATGCATTCTTCTAGAACAGAGACTCCATCGCACAGTCCTTCATTTGGCATGCCGCAATCACATTTACGAAATAATTCTTGGTGCAGTATTCTCTACATGCTCTGGAGCTTCATCGGGTCCCGATGTCCAACTCTTTCACCGGTTCCAAAAGAATTGGGGCTCCCTTGACAAGTCCAACTATCAAACTGGAAAAGACTTGGAGGTGCTGCAACCTGACAGGGATCGCATCATGAAGTTTGCAGAATCCAAGTTGGCACAGGGCAATCACCGAGATGATTACCTGGAATTCTTGGAGTTAACGATTGTCTGCCTTGGAGGGAATCTTCCTAGTTTCAATTTCAAGAAACCTGGAGCTTTCCATCATGCCAGATGGATGGCAAAAGTCTTGTACTGTCTCAAGATTTGGATGTTCCGAGGACAACTCAAAGATCTTACCCAACGGGAGGAGTCCTGTGTTCGTGATGTGAGCATTTTCTCCATCCTGATTCATGTGGAAGCCTGGTTTTCTGCCCCTGATGCCGCAGTTGCTCCTCGAACAGATTTGGAGATGCTGAAGAAACTACACTCTTACCACAATGACTGTGTTGGAAGAGCGGCCAGAGACAAACTGCAACAGCATCTGTGGTATGTGTCAGAGGAGCTTGGGGCACTGTCACTGTTCGATGAAGCTGTTTCAGCACCGACAAAGCGGGCCATAGTGTCGGCCATGATCCCGGCAGAATCAGATGAAAGCGATGAGGATGATGACGAAGACGAAGATCCCCCAAAGCGGGTCGAATTGAAAGTTCCATGATTCCACCACTTGAATCTTTTGCAACTCGCAAGTCAATCCGTTTCCTGAAACACCTCGACATCAACAGTGATTTTCTTAATGCAGACCCAGAAGACTGGAAAGAGAATGCATCATTCAAAGACGGTCTGAAGAAAGTAAAAAATCTTCCAGTGATCAACGATGTGGCTGAGCGAGGGGTCAAACTCATTGAGGAGTTCAACGGCCGACACACCACAAAAGAAGAGCAACTCCAGTTCCTTCTGGGTGTTGTCTCGCAACACCGTAAGATGTTCCCCACATCGTCAAAGTCCTTACTAGCGTCTGGACCACATTGAGTGCTTGGCAAGCATGATATCTCCGTCTATGAGCGGATAATACCCAGTGGTCTGATGAACCCTGGGGGGGATCCAGGGGCCTGATAGATAGGGACCTTGAGCCACCCCTAAATATTATTTGATTGGCTTCAAACTTTGCACACATTGTTTTCTACATAAATGGAACCAGAATCAGGCCAGGGAGCAAAGAAATTCCTACTTTTATTTTTTCCCCTATGGCAGTGGACCACCCTAATATACAGGTTATAAAACATGGAACATAACATAACTAATTACAAGTAGTTATTTACAATAGCGATATAGCAGACAGTTTGGGTGAATCTTTTGCATGTTCTGTGGAGTATGTAAGGTTTCTTGTGTTAGTTGTTTGTTCTGTCTTGAGTACTGTGGATGTGTTTCTGTGATTGTTGGGGAGAGATTTTCTGTTGATAGGGGATTTCAAAGTGGTTTGTAAAGAGGTAGGTTTTTAGTTCCTTTTTGAATTGATGAAGGTCCTTTATCATGCGGAGGGTTAATGGTATTTCATTCCAGAGAGTAGGGGCAGCAAAGGAGAAGGCCCTATCACTTGTTGTTGCTTTAGTTTTTCTGAAAGTTGTTTTTATGTTGAGGGAATGGGTTGCAATCTGTCTGCGCATTCTAGTTTCTGATGGGGGGTGTATTATAGTAGATAATTGTGTGGGAGAGAAGTTATTAATGAGTTTGAAAGTAGTTAGGAGGATTTTATATTTTATTCGGCTACTTATAGGGAGCCAATGCAAGTCTAACATTATTGGGGTCACATGGTCTGTTAGTTTAGCTTTTGTGATCATCTTGGCGCATATGTTTTGGGCTCTTTGGAGTAGATATATGCTCTTTAGTGGTAAACCGTTTAAGAGACTATTACAATAGTCGAAGTGGGGGGTGATGAGGGTATTGACTACTGATCTAAAGTCATGTGTGTTAAGTAGTGGTCTCATATGTTGTATTGTCTTGAGTTTATAGAATATGGTTTTTACTGTCTGTTTTATGTGTGGGAGCATGGTGAGTGAGTGGTCTAAAATTATTCCAAGGTACTTTACCTCCTTTTTAACAGGTATAGGTGTGTTGTTTATTGTGATTGTTGTTGGGTAGTTGTAGTCAGTGTCTGGCTTTCTCATTATGAACATTGCTTCTGTTTTTTTGAGGTTGATGCTTAGATGGTTGTCTTCAAGCCATGTGGTAGTCTCATTCATACACTGGAGTAAACTATCGTATTTGGGGTTGTTGGAGTTTATGGGAATGGCAAGCATGATATCATCCGCATATATGAAATGGTTGATTTTATGCTTCTTGAATATGTTTGTAATAGGTTGGAGGTACAAGTTGAAGAGGAGGGCGGAGAGGGCTGATCCTTGGGGGATACCCTGACCTTGAGGGAAAGTTTCTGATGTTTCTTTACCTAATTGTATCTGTATTAATCTATGTGAGATGTATGACTTGAACCATTCAAGGACTGTCCCTCCTATTTCTGACCATTGCAAAGGTTGCCTGACCACATGATGTTTTACTTCACATTTGTGTCAGTACTTGCCATTTAAGTGTTGGGTAGTCCATAAAATACAACATTCACCCACAGGCGGGTAAACATCACAACTATAATACGTTCGGTGATATGTCCCATGTGGTCAATTGCCATTGGACCCCATGTGCTGGTCGCAGGTCACAGGACAGCAAAGGGCAGGTGTGCCATGTACACAAGTGTGCCTCACACACCCATGGGCCCTCCGTGAGGGTATGACTGGGGATGTGCCGTGAACATGCCATGGTAATGCTGGTGGTGCATCACCTCACCCATACCCTCAACAGCAGCTGTCAGCTGCATGATGACGTGGCCATGGTCTCTCAGGGACCTCATGACGGTACCCATCGCCACACAGAGGAGACCCACGCATTTGCCACCACACCCACACCAGGCGGCTTTTGTCTGGGTGGTAGCATCTGTGTGGCCCCTGTGTGTGGCAATGTGTGGGGGTCCCACACCCAGGCCGACACCATGACCATGCACATGAGGCAGGTGGCAGGGGCCCCCAGTGTCCTGTGCTGTCCTGTGTCCGCTCAAAGACACAGGCTCCCCCTCCCCGCCCTGCCTGGACCCCTCACCTTCCTCCACGCCCCTTCCTCACCATCACTGCCTGCTTATGCCTTCTTACTGTACCTTACTGCTGCTGCTGTTATCGGTTTTGTCTCATTTGTGTTTTAACAGGCTCCCCTCAGCCACAGTATTACCTCTAACCTCACAGGAAGTGACGCAACCGCGGGATCACGGCCGTGCTCGGCAAGGCTCCCCTCAGCCACAGTATCACCTCTGACCTCACAGGAAGTGATGCGACTGCGGGATCGCGGCCACACTCGGCAAGGTAACCATCCCATCCATAAAAGACAAGCACCTGTGACGCCAGAGTCTACTGCCTGCTTATACCTTATTACTGTACCTTACTGCTGCTGCTGTTATTGGTTTTGTCTCATTTGTGTTTTAACAGGCTCCCCTCAGCCACAGTATCACCTCTGACCTCACAGGAAGTGATGCGACCATGGGAACGTGGCCACGTTTGGCAAGGTATCCATCCCAACCATAAAAGACTAGCGCTGGCGACGCCTGTCGCCGCGGCACGCAACTTGGGCGCGTGCCGAAGGAGCTCCTTAGGTGTGCTCCTTGGGGTGCCTCCGCAGGGGCAGTCATTTCCTCTGTCCTGAGAACACTCTTTTTATATCATGGACTTAGTCTATGGTTTATCTCTCTCCTCCTCTCCTGTAACCAAGCCATGCCTATACCCTTTCAGGTAGGATCTTTACATAATTCCCACATTCTTTCCCCAGTACCAGTCTCCACCTCCATTTCTGCATCCGTGCATTCTATCCCAGTTCTTTGGTGTAACCGCCCTATCACCCCGACTTTTCACCCTCTGCCTTCACGATCTCTTTACCACTGTCCTGCCAACCTTATTCAATGTATATCCCCTACCCTTCTCATTTTCCTCAGCTGCAGGCCGCTGCCAGCCCCTCCCCTCTCAAACTAGGTCTCCTCAACTGCCGATCTTTGCGATCCAAAACTCTTTTGGTCTCGGACCTTGTTGTCCGTGAATCCCTGGACCTCCTTCTTCTTACAGAAACCTGGCTGAGAGAAGGTGGAAGATCCCCTCTTGGCTCGCTGCCTTCCCCCTGACTTCTTCTTTATCTACCCTGTCCAACTTTAAGGCTAACTATGCCCACTACCGTTCACAAGTCCACAAGGCTAAGCAATCTTATTTTTCCACCGCTATTTCCTCTGCACCTAATCAGACCGGTCACCTGTACACGGTCCTCAGGTCCCTCACATCCCTACAGTCCAGCTCTAACCTTGCTCCACCTCCATCATTTCCTCCTCCTTCTAAACTTGCTACTTTCTTTAGCAACAAACTTCTGGACTTAAGAAAGTCCTTGCCTCAGTGTCCTCATCATCCTCCTAATCCTGACCACCCCCAGCAACAGCCCCCTGATCCAACCCCTCTTATTCATGACCCTGCATTCCATGTTCATCATTATCACCCCTCCATCAGTGCTCTCTTTCAGAACTACACCAGCCAGACAGCAGCCGAACCATGGAGGGACTCCTATGAAGCCCTCCCCCCATCGATCTGTCCTCCCTCTCCGAGGATCTACCCTCTCAACTCCCTGGGTCTTACCTGGAAGCTCACTGGTTATCTTCATTGTCAATAGGGCAGCAACAGTTACCCTCTGCTCCTGCCCCATCTTCGATAGCCCTCATAGTTTCACAGTACCCCTGCTAACAATCATGAGACTACCACATGGTTTACCAGCATCATTTTGAGGGCTGCTGTAGTGGAGCAGAGCGGAGAAGGACTACTTCTGAACCCTGTACAACACCGCAAGAGCACAAATCACGCTGAACACAAGAGAAACAGTCACAGACGTGAATGAAACGGAAAGACAGAGTTCTTTATTAAACCAACGGCCGCCCGACACAGGCCATGTTTCGTACCCTTCCTCAGGGGCTAACCAGGCAAAAAACTAAAAACATAAACATATTAATCATAAAAATGATAAAAGAACAAACAAGCCAAGCCAATAATAAAACGTTAAAAAGAAAGCATGTGTCTCATTGCTCAACTTAGAGACCAGTAGGATGTCCTCACCTGATCACCGGAACGTCATGTCTGGCATCATTCCTAATTCTAGACCTGTTCAGAAGCACAAAAACATCCAGAGGGTAAAGAGAAGAATGCACTAGCTCATCCCCAGTACACAGCTCAGTGTTAACAGCAACAGAATTTGAGCCCTGGCAACCCTGTTCCTAGCCAACTACTCTAAACATTAGGCTATCCTATATTTCCAGGTTCTGTAATACCATCCTGGGAATATCTAGGTAGATGGCTCACAGACATCCATATCAAGCATGTCCAGGTTTGTGAAATCATATCCACACCTAGACGTGCCTGCATTTTTTCAGAGGTTCTGGCTTAGACGTCCCAGGTTGCACTTGGACGGATCTTCTAAAATTCCCCTCTGAACACCTTTTAAGGCCTGCCCAGAATTTGAGTCTCTAGTTAGCTTCCTAATTAAAGTTTAACTTAGGCAGCTCAGCATGGGAGTATTCTCTAAGGCTCTTTTCTAACCAACTTTGTTGCTGGCTAGATACCTGTACAAAGTGACCTCACTGCATATAGAATGCCTGCTCATGCAATGCGCGTATAGAGCTCATCCAATCTATCTTGGAATGCTGCTGCATTAGGATGTCCAATAACTGCTTCAGATTTAACCTCCTGCATGAGACTGCACAGTTTTCTATTTTTGATTGCTTGTATTTTCTCCCTTACCAACACCATGGACATGCTTCCAATTTTGGCTGGCAGCTATTTCAGTAGAGAAGGATGTGCAGTTTAACATGTTGTACTCATGAAACTGCCAGAAAAGCCTTTTCAGTTTTATGGAATTTTGCCACTTTCCATATTAATCATTATAGATGGAAAACATCAGAGAAAAAGAAGAAAATAAAACTGATGGAATTTTATAAAACTAACAGTCTTCCTGAAGAGGAGCTCCACTAAACTGCAGATTACAAGAGTCCAGCAAGTCTGTTCATGTTTTTACTTCTTTTGATACATTTGTGCCCTCTTCAGATTTTATTTCATTGTTTCCTTCTCCATGTCAACAATGAATAAGTAAAAGAAAATAGATCTCAGTACAGACACCTGGAGCATACCACTGCACTATTTGCCACTATTCATTTGGTTCAACTCTTTGATTCCTATTCTTTATCCCATTTCCAAACCACAATAGGACTCAGCTTCTTCCCCCATGACTTCTTATGGTGGAGTCCCTTTGAGAACTTTATGAAATGTCTTCTGAATACCATAGCATGCTTAAAGGTGAGGTCAGAGAGGCTATTATAGCTAAGACAGAAACTTTCAGAAAATGGAAAAAAGTAGCCAAATGTCCAGAATAGGAAGGCCGCAGGCTGGGTCCCGGAGGATGCCGGTAACCGGCGGTACCAGCCAGGCATGGGTCCCGGTCTTTGAGGGACATCGGGGGGAGGGGGGGTGGCGACGAGGAGGCCGGCATTATTTGAAATGATTGGTTGCTGGCATCGGGAGTGAGCCAGCAGCCAATCAGGTGCGTGAACAGGCCATGTGCTTCAGCGGCGTGTCCGCACGCTGAGCACATGGTTGAGGAGCAGGGAGCCGACGGCGTCTTCCGGATCGCAGCGCAGAGTGTTCCTGGTGGCGGTAGCTTCTTCCCGATTTGGGTGCGGTGTCTTGCCTAGCGGGGGACTGGAGTTCGGAGGACTGCTGCTGAAGGATCCCGTTTGCGGTTCTTCGGTGGTGCGCGTGCGCGCGCGCTACTCAGGCAAGGGGGGATCGGGAAGAAAGAACATTGCAGGATAGCATTGCAGCGTATTTACCACCCAAACAATAGCATCAATAAGAGCCGCTGATTTGTCCCGGGGGGCCTTGGGGGCGGTGCGTGCAGTCCCTACTATGGCGGGAGGGTGCAAAGAAAAATGGGGGGGGGCACGGGAGGAGAGAGGTTGCTTCCGGGCAGCGTTCTGGGGGCCGTCAGGGCAGTAAGGAGGCCAGGGGGCGCCCGGTAGGCTTGATGGGTCAAGGGAGAGGTATGTCGGGTGTAGCAGTTACAGGCCTGGCTGGGCCTGCTGAAAGGGGGTTCCGGGGGTCAAGGTTGCCTGTTTGGGGTCCTGGGAAGGGGAGGGGCCATAGTGTGCAGGGTGCAGCCTTGTCACGGGGGGGCCAGTTCGCGGGGGATGCCCCAGTGCTGGGTGCAAGTGTGGGGGAGGTGGGGGAAGAACTGGCAGGGGGGCAGGGTGTTGGGGGGCAGCCTGGGGAGGGTGCTATGGGCCATGAGGATGGACGGGGCCCTGGGTGGACTGGTTTTGGGTTCCCGGCCGGGGCACAGGGGGGTGTTGGTTTTGCGGGGGGTGCAGGGTCCATGGGGCTACCGGGTTGGGAGCATTGGCTTGGGGGCGGGCAGGGCTCCTCAAGAGCCGATTGGTCTGGGGCTTGGCAGACCGCGTGGCCTGCGGCTGTTCCCCCTGCTTTTTTCCCTTTTTTGTCTTCGCAGGTTCCTTCGGGTGAGCCTTTTGCGGCTATGCAGCACCATGCAGCGGTGGGTGCGACGTCGGGTGCCTGTAGAGACTCCGGAGCCGGGACGGCGGAGCTCAGCGATAGAGAGCCACGTGATCAGTCCTCTGTGGGCCAGCAGCGGGCGGCGCAGCCTTCGACTGTGGACTCGGCAGCGGGTGAGTTGCCGTTGGAGCACGCCAGCGGGGATAGGGGTGGAGCGTGGGCCGAGAGGTTAGGCAAGGCTTCTAGGAAGAAGAAGCATGTATGCCGGCGACGTCGCGGATCTGGGTCATCCTCTTCCACTTCCTCCAGTTTGTCTACATGGTCCTCGGCAGGTGGTAGGACGGTTGCGGAGGGCGGATTGGCTGGTGGAGGTGTGGCGGCGGTGACGGTCTTGTCTGAATTGCTGGAAGGTGTTGAAGGAAGTTGAAGAGGAGAATACGGAAGAGGCGGTATATTGATATTTTTAGGCTTTTGGAGGGTCGTAAGCGCTCCGGTGAGAGTAAGAAGAAGAGGAAGGAGGATGAGAAGGCCGGTAGGGTTTGGAAGGTGGCGCGGACAGTGGTCAATTGGGTGAGGGCTTTCTTGCGCCTGGCGAGTGTTTGGGGACGTCACTGTCCAGAGCAGTATGGGATGCTGTTGTCCTATGCAGACTCGATTCTCGAGGCTTCTCAGGTCCATGATGGGTGGTCATGGCTTAATTACGATGAGAAGTTTCGAGATAAGATGGAGGAGAACAAGTTGCTGTCCTGGGGCACGCAGGATATCAATTTGTGGCTCACCCAAATGTCAGTTAGGTCCGGTGCGGCGGGGGTTGGGGGAAGCGGCATGAAGGTGGGGGGGGCGGCTACTCCGGTGGTGAATCAGCCCTTTCGTGTGGGCAGGGCGGGGGCCCCAGGCAAGCAGGGGATCGGAGCTGTTGCGGACATGTGCTGGAGGTTCAACAAGTCCTCCTGCCCGTTCCCGGATTGCAAGTTCCGGCATGCATGTTCGGTTTGTGTGGGAGGGCATGCTGCGGCAAAATGTATCCGAAAAGTTCCCTTGCCATCGGCCAAGTGATGGTGCACTTTTTGGGTTAGCCCCATCGCCAATTCGGATCAAGGTATTGCGCGACTGGCTACTACATTACCCTCGGGTGCGGGACAAAGAGGTGTTGCTTGGGGGGTTTACGAATGGTTTTGTCATCCCGGTTAGGGGCAGGGTGGTTTCTTTGGCTGCATGGAATTCCTCCTCCGTGCAGCGCTTTGCTGCGGTCGTGCAGGAGAAGTTGGATGGTGAACTGAAGTTGGGCCGGATAGCGGGCCCATTTGTGGATCCCCCATTTATGGAGTTCGTGGTTTCTCCACTGGGGGTTGTCCCAAAGAAAGATCTGGGTAAGTTCCGGTTAATTCATAATTTGTCTTACCCGGACGGGTCATCGGTCAATGATCATATTCCGAGAGAGTGCCGCACAGTACGTTATGCTTCTTTCGATAAGGCGGTTCGGCTAGTTAGGAAGGCAGGGTGCGGGGCACTGATGGCGAAGGTGGACATTGAGTCTGCCTTTCGATTGTTGCCGGTGCATCCTTCCTCCTTTCCTTTGCTAGGTTTTCGGGTCTCTGGAGAGTATTATTTCGACAAATGCATGCCCATGGGTTGCGCAGTGTCGTGTGCTTACTTTGAGATTTTTAGCACCTTTCTGCACTGGGCTGTGGAGCGAAAGGTGGGTTGTGCTGAGGTGGTCCATTATTTGGATGATTTTTTCTTTGTGGGGGCGGCGCGCACTTCTCAGTGTCGTGAGTTGTTGGAGGGTTTTGTTGCGGTGGCCGGCGATTTGGGGGTCCCGTTGGCGGAGCAGAAAACGGAGGGACCAGCGACTACCATCACTTTTTTGGGAATTGAGTTGGACTCCGTTGCTATGGTGGCATGCTTACCATTAGCGAAGGTGATACAGTTGCGGGTTTTGGTGGCCAATGCGGTGGTCTCGGCAAAATACACTCTGCGAGAAATGCAAGCCCTGCTCGGGTCCTTGAATTTTGCTTGTAGGGTCATTCTGATGGGGCGAGTATTTCTGCGACGGTTGGCGATGTCCACGAGTGGTGTTTCTAAACCTCACCATCGTATCCGGATTTTCAAGTGCATGCATGAGGGCTTGTCTGTTTGGGATGCCTTCTTGAAGGATTTTAATGGGTCGGCGGTCCTCGTCGGCGAGGGGTGTTTGAGCGAGGACTTGCAGTTGTACACTGATGCAGCCGGGGGTGTGGGGTTAGGTATTTACTTCGGTGGGTCTTGGTGCACGAGTCAAAGGCCGGCGGCCTGGGGTGAGGCGGGGCTGCTGAAGAACATCACTTTCTTGGAGTTGTTCCCTATCTTGGTGACATTGGAATTGTGGCCAGAAAGGTTGGCTAACAAAAAAGTGGTGTGGTGGTGCGACAATGAAGCAGTAGTCAGTGTTGTCAACAATTATTCACCTCGGTGCACGGACGTTGCTGCCTTGATGCGGAAGGTAGTGTTATCCTGCTTGCGTTTGAATGTGACCTTGCGAGCTAGACACATTCGGGGTCATAGGAATGGCATCGCTGATGCTTTGTCTCATTTGCAGTTGCAGCGTTTCCGTCTGCTTGCCCCAGAAGCGGATCCGGTGGGCTCGGAGGTCCCGTGGAGTTTATGGAGCTGTTGCCGGCAGCGATGACGGAGCTGCTGCGGAGTTCTCTCACGGACAGCATGTGGAATGCTTATTGTCGGGGCTGTCGGCGAGTGGGTACATTCTTACAGGGGCTGGGGTGGCGGGGGGGGGGGGGGTGGTGCCGGATGCACTGTTGGGTACCTATGTTATTAGTGCAAAGCAAATGGGTTTGTCTCGGACAGCTGTTTGGATGCACCTTGCAGGCTTCTCCTTTTTTGCTAGAATACTTGGATGGTCCCCGTCGGGGGGGGGGGGTTCTAGTGCGGCAGTTGATGCAGGGCTGGAGACGTGTATACCCCCCTTTGCCTGATACACGTCGCCCTGTCACCCATGACTTGCTGGCTGGGATTTGTGACGCGCTGACTGCGGTGGCTGCATCGGCATATGAGGCCACCCTTTTCAGGGCGGTATTCTACCTGGCATTTTTTGGTGCATTCCGGGTAGGTGAGTTGGTGGCGGATTCTAAGAAGGGGGGACGGGTAGGTGTTTACAGACACATCATGTGCGACTGGAGAGGGATTGCTTGAAGGTTTTGTTGCGCAAGTCGAAGACAGACCCGCAAGGCCGGGGTGTGTGGGTGGTGTTGCGGGCGATAGGTGGGCTCACCTGCCAGGTAGCGGCGACTCGGTTGTACTTGGAGGGCCGTCCCAGGACAGTGGGTGGATTTTTTGTCCATGCCAATACCAGTTTGGTCACCCGTTAACAAGTGATAGCGGTCTTACTGCTGGGCTGCAGCAGCTGGGAGAGGATGCCCGGCAATTTGCGGCGCATTCTTTCTGCATTGGGGCGGCGACCAGTGTGGCGGGGGCTGGATTGTCAACTGCGCAAATACAGGCGATTGGCAGGTGGCGGTCCAGGGCTTTTCTGACTTATGTCCGGTTGAGATACAGGGGCATCGGGGGGGCGCAGATCATTAACACTGTGTTTTTCTTTGCAGACTGGGGCAGATGTGTGCGGGGCTGTTGGATGCTTGGGCATTCGTTTGTCTTCTGGGCTGGCAGACGTGCTGAGGAGAGGTCTATCAGGCGGAACCTGCAGTTGGAGCCTGCGGTGGTGGCGCTTTCATGGCTGGGCGAAAGAGGACTGAGGTGGACGCAGTTGATGCCCTTGCTCCGTCACCATGCGCGTATTCGGACACAGCCCAGGTTTCTTCTGTTGCATTTGGGGGGTAATGATCTGGCCTCTTGGACCTGCAAGCAGTTGACTAACGCTGCCAAGAGGGACTTTTCTCGCATTTTGTCGATTTTGGTGGGGTAGTGATGCTTTGGTCCAATGTCATCCCCCGGCCGGTGTGTAGGGAGCAGCGGTGCTGGTCCCGGGGGTTGACTAAGATCAACTGGCAGATTGGGAGGTGGGTGGTTGAACACGGGGGATGCCATGTGCAGCATGATTGGGTGGATGTGGCCTGTGCAGGGTTGTACAGGTCGGATGGGGTTCATCTGTCCCCGGTTGGGCTTGACCTTCTTCTTAAAGACTGGCAAGAGGCATTGGAGAAGGTGGTGGGGGGCCACTCTGGCAGGTCGCAGCCTTTGCCCGGTTAAGGGGGGCGGCAAAGCCACAAATATGTGTCTATGCCGGTGGCGGGATCCCGGAGGTTTCTGGGGTCCGGAGACATAAGCCACTTGGGGCGGGGGCAGGGTGCCCACGACCCAGAGAACCCTGAGCTTACTTTTGCTAGTGACATGGCGAAGTTGAGCAGGGGTGGTACGAGCTGGACCGGTGGTTGACCGGATCAGGGGCGGAAGCGAGGTCACCTTGCTAATAGTACGGCTGGTGACGTATCGCTCTGCCGGGGGTGGGGGGTGGGAAATTCTAGGCTAAGTTGTTTTGGTTGTTAAATGTTAATTGTTGTTGGGCAATAAAGCTGCGACCTGGTCTTTTTCCAAGCAATGTGTGTCTGTGCATTTTTAGAACATAAGAACATAAGATATGCCATACTGGGTCAGACCAAGGTCCATCAAGCCCAGTATTCTGTTTCCAACAGTGGCCAATCTAGGTCATATGTACCTAGCAGTTTCCCCAAGAGACACAAGTTCCACAATGCTTGTACTGGGTCAAGCATTGATATCTTCGGTAACTTCTTAATAATGGTTTATGGACCTTTCCTCCAGGAACTTGTCCAAACCTTTTTTAAACCCAGCTACACTAACAGCCTTTACTACATCCTCCGGTAACAAATTCCAGAGTTTGATTACACGTTGAGTGAAAAAATATTTTCTTTTATTAGTCTTAAATAGTTTACCCTGTAGCTTCATTGCATGTCCCCTAGTCTTTCTATATTCTGATAATGTAAACAATCGATCTACGTTTACCCGTTCCATTCCGTTCATTAATTTATAGACTTCTATCATATCTCCCCTCAGCCGTCTCTTTTCCAGGTTAAAGAGCCCTAACCTTTTTAGCCTTTCTTCATAGGAGTATCCTTCCATCCCCTTTACCATTTTGGTGGCTCTTCTCTGTACCTTTTCTAAAATCGCTATATCCTTTTTAAGATACGGCGACCAGAACTGCACACAATATTCAAGGTGCGGTCTCACCATGGAACGATATAGAGGCATTATAATATCTTTTATTTTATTTTCCATTCCTTTCCTTATCATACCTAGCATTCTATTTGCTCTCTTGGCCGCCGCTGCACACTGGGCCGAGGGTTTTAACATGGTATCCACAATGACGCCTAAATCTTTTTCCTGGGTGGTGGTTCCTAATGTGGAACCTTGCATCGTGTAACCATAGTTTGGGTTGATCTTCCCTAGGTGCATAACCTTGCACTTGTCCACATTAAATTTCATCTGCCATTTGATGCCCAGTCTCCTCTTGCAATTTTTCACAATCCTCTTGGGTTTTAACAACTTTAAATAGTTTTGTGTCATCTGCAAATTTGATAACCTCACTCGTTATTCCACTTTCCAGGTCATTTATGAATATGTCAAAAAGCAGCAGACCCAGCACAGATCCCTGGGGTACACCACTATTCACCTTTCTCCATTGGGAAAATTGGCCATTTAGCCCTACCCTCTGCTTTCTATCTTTTAACCAGTTCCTGATCCACAATAGTACACTGCCTCCTATCCCATGACTCTTTAGTTTTGCCAAAAGTCTCTGATGAGGGACCTTGTCAAAGGCTTTCTGAAAGTCCAGATACACAATATCAACCGACTCACCTTTGTCCACCTGTTTATTCAATCCTTCAAAAAAACATAACAGATTAGTAAGACAAGATCTTCCTTGTCTAAAGCCATGTTGGCTGTCTCCCATTAGGTTGTAACTATCTACATGCTGAGTAATTTTATTCTTTATGATGGTTTCTACCATTTTTCCCGGTACAGACGTCAGGCTCACCGGTCTGTAGTTTCCCGGATCACCCCTGGAACCCTTTTTAAAAATTGGTGTTACATTGGCGATCCTCCAATCTTCAGGTATTAGAGATGATTTTAATGATAGTTCACAGATTACTGATAGCAGTTCTGCAATCTCATATTTCAGTTCTTTCAACACCCTTGGATGTATACCATCCGGCCCAGGTGATTTGCTACTCTTCAGTTTATCTAATAGTTGTAAGACATCTTCCCGATGTATCGATATTTCCTTCAATTCTTCCGCACCTTTAAATACCACTTCAGTCATGGGTAACATCCCTACATCTTCCTCAGTAAAGACCGAAGCAAAGAATTCATTCAGTCTCTCCGCTATCGCATTGTCTCCTCTTAGTGCTCCTTTAACCCCTTTATCATCTAATGGACCAACTGACTCTCTCACAGGTTTTTTGCTACAAATGTACTTGAAAAGGTCTTTATTTCGCGTTTTTGCTTCCGCAGCAAGCTTCTTCTCAAATTCTCTCTTTGCCTGCCTTATCAATGCCTTGCATTTGACTTGCCAGTGCTTGTGCTGTTTCCAGGTTTCGTCGTTTGGCTCTTTTTTCCATTTCCTGAAAGATGCTTTTTTGGCAACAACAGCCTCTCTGACCTCACCTTTAAACCATGCTGGCAGTTTTTTAGACTTCCTTCCACTTTTCTTAAAGCGTGGAATACAGCTGGTCTGGGCTTCCAAGATGGTATTTTTCAATAACACCCAAGCTTGATGTACGTCTTTAACCTTTGCAACTGCTCCTTTTCGTTTTTTCTTAACTGTTTTCCTCAGTTTATCATAGTCTCCCTTTCAAAAGTTAAAAGGTAGTACTGTGGATTTCCTTACTATCCCTCCTCCAATAATTAAATCAAAGGCGATCATGCTATGATCACTATTGCCAAGTAGCCCCAACACCCTTATCTCTTGCACTAGATCTGGTGTTCTACTAAGGACTAGGTCTAATATGGCTTCCCCTCTGGTCGATTCATGAACCAGCTGCTCCAAGAAGCAGTCATTTATGTCATCTAGGAACTTTATCTCCCTAGCATGTCCTGCCATGACACTGACCCAGTCGATACTGGGGTAATTGAAATCACCCATTATTATTACCACGCTGTAACTTTTGTTAGCTTCCTTGATTTCTTTGAGCATTTCATCATCCATTTGTTCATTCTGGCCAGGCGGTCGATAGTACACCCCCACAGCCATCGCCTTCCCCTTTTTACATGGAATTTCAATCCATAGAGATTCTACAGCAAATTTTGTTTCATGCAAAATTTAAATCCTTTCTGACTCAATGCCCTCTCTAACATAGAGCGCAACCCCTCCACCAATTTGATCAGCTCTATCATTACGATATAGTTTGTACCCAGGTATCACAATGTCCCACTGGTTGTCCTCCTTCCACCATGTCTCTGATATTCCAATCATATCTAACCTCTCATTTAGTGCTATATATTCTAACTCTCCCATCTTATTTTTTAGACTCCTAGCATTTGCATACAAGCATTTTAGAGACTGTATTTTATTCATATTAATTTGGCCATTGGTAGACATGGGTATTTTGGGATCTTTAAGCTCTGTCTGCTCCATACTCAAGGGCATTTGGGCTACTTTACTCTTTTTTGGAACCTCTCTGCTTTTGGTAGTATCCTTCAAGGATACATTCTTCCGAACCATCCGCTCTTGGGCGACTGTCAGCTTTCCCCTATTATCTAGTTTAAAAGCTGCTCTATCTCCTTTTTAAAGGTTAATGCCAGCAGCCTGGTTCCATCCCGGTTAAGGTGAAGCCCATCCCTTCGGAAGAGCCCCTCCTTTTCCCAGAATGTTCCCCAGTTCCTAACAAATCCAAAACCCCTCATCTCTGCACCATTGTCTCATCCACGCATTGAGACTCCGGAACTCTGCCTGCCTTTTGGGCCCTGCACGTGGAACGGGAAGCATTTCGGAGAACGCTACCCTGGAAGTTCTGGATTTCAACTTCCTACCTAAAAGCCTAAATTTAGCCTCCAAAACCTCCCTACCACATTTTCCTATGTCATTGGTACCGACATGTACCAAGACAGCAGACTCCTCCCCAGCACTATCTAAGACCTTATCTAGGTGGCGCATGAGTTCTGCTACCTTCGCACCAGGCAGGCATGTTACCAGGCGATCCTCACGTCCACCAGCCACCCAGCTATCTACATGCCTAATGATCAAATCACCAACTATAACGGCTGTCCTAACCCTTCCCTCATGGGCACATGGCCTAGGAGAAACTTCCTCGGTGCGAGAGGGTTTTACATCACCTGGAGAACAGGTCCTAGTTACAGGATCACTTCCTTCCACACCAGGGTGATGCTCTCCTATCATGTGACCTCTCTCCTCCATGGCAACAGGGATACTGCCAGACTGGAGGTGGGACTTCAGGACTATATCCCTGTAGGTCTCATCTATGTACCTCTCTGTCTGTCTTATGTTTTCCAGGTCTGCTACTCTAGCCTCTAGAGAACGGACTCATTCCCTTAGAGCAAAGAGCTCCTTTCACCAACTGGGAGAAAATCATACATGTGACACTCAATACAAAAGACTGGAAAGCCCCCATCTCGCTGCTGGACTGCTGTCTGCATCTTAGTTTTACGTTTTTGTTTAGATCTTTAAGTTCTTTACATACTAAGGGTTGCTATGGATATTTATACCAATAAAACTGTACCTAATACGTTTAATATACCTTGTTCACCTGAAGCTTAATTAATCTCAGGTCCTTAGTGTATGACTGATTTGGGTAACAATCTTCACCTGAGAGCACCTCCTGTCTTTTAAGATGTGTAATTACCTATAAAGCTACGATTATCCCAGTGGTGGGTGGGTGTGGGGAGGGAGGGAGGGAGGGAAATAACACTTATTAAAAAAGGGCTGCTACACAGTACCCTGCCCTGTGCTGCTGAGGTAAGCTATATTCTTATTTGATTTAAATTATAGCTTTTTGCTGCTGCTAGGCTCTAACTTATTATGAAATTTAAACTACAAGCTCTCTGCTGGGTTCTAAATTTAACGAGAAAGCTCTCTTCTGTGTTTTAAATTTAAACTAAAAGTACTTTGCTGATGCTAGGCCCTGAGTGACTATTAAATTTAAACTACAAGCTCTCTGCTGGGTTCTAAATTTAACCAGAAAGCTCTCTTCTGTGTTTTAAATTTAAACTAAAAGTACTTTGCTGATGCTAGGCTTTGAATGACTATTAAATTTAAACTACAAGCTCTCTGCTGGGTATGAAATTTAACCAGAAAGCTCTCTTCTGTGTTTTAAATGTAAACTTAAACTGCTGCTTCTAGGCCCTGACTGATTTAACAAAAAATAGTGGGTTCACAGATTAATTAGCTTTAATAAAAAGAATTCCTTTCAGAAAATTCCCAGAAGTATATACTCACAATCGCAGATCTCTCTCCAGAAGTAACAGTCCCCTTTTCTAGTCTTTCAAGACTGAGGATCACAGAGCTCCGGTTGAGCTATTTATGCCTGTGCTGCTGAGGTAAGCTATGACCAACTTCCTGGATGATTAACAGTCCTTGCTTGGATAGAAGGAGTCTTTCAAAATGGCCTTTTGATCTGCCACCTGGTGTTGACACCTATTGAAAAGGTTTCACAGGTCTCTTGCCCCCTAGGTAGAAGGCCTCTTTGTAAAGGTCTCTAGAAGACTATTTGCTGCTCAAAGAGTACTGACCCTGTTTTGCCTTTTGTGCTAATCTATATTCTTATTTGATTTAAATTACAGCTCTTTACTGCTGCTAGGCTCTAACTTATTATGAAATTTAAACTACAAGCTCTCTGCTGGGTTCTAAATTTAACCAGATGATCACAAGATGGGGGATGCACCCCACAACTCCTCATCCTGGTAGGGGCAACTGGCCAAGTGCACCCCTAAAGCACCTCAGCCTAGTAGGGGGTGCCGACGGTGTGTGTTAGTGGCACAGAGTAGCTACAGACCATCACATTGTGTGAGTACTGTGCTCACCCTAAGGGTGAGGTGGGGCAGCCAGCACCAGGTCTGCAGCACCTTTCATGGCAGGAATAGGCCATGTTGCAGGTACCCATCAGTGCCAGTGTGTGTGTGATAGGTGGTTCCTGCAGGCACACCTCAGATACACCTGTGTCCATCTGTATGTCTCAGTCACATTTAGCCCTTATGGACTAATGGAACAAGTCCAGAAAGGATGGGAGGAGCTGAGGTTGGCTCAGGAGGAGATAAAGGCAAAAACAGAAAATCTGGAAGATCACTTGAGAAGGTGCAATCTCAGAGTGCAAGGTGTCCCAGAAGAGCCTAAGTACAAGAACTGTGAGGAGGTGGTGCAAAAAATATTCAGAGAACGTTTGACAGCGGTGGACAAAACAGAGGAAGCAGAAGGTAGCCACCCAAAATAGAAAGAGCACATAGAGGGCTGGGTCCCATAAGGGAAAACAGGCCGAGAGACATTGTAGTTTGTCTGATCTCCTTTAAAATGAAAGAATGCCTGCTGGGAGCGGCCAGAAAATTAAGAAACTATCAATGGGATGGACATAAAGTGGAGCTATTTCAGGACTTGTCCCAGGGAACGCTGCAGTGCAGAAGGGAGATAAAAGCGGTCACAGCTTATTTGAAAAGGGCCGATCTGAGATACAAGTGGCTATACCCATTCGGACTGTTGATCACGGTCAAGGGAGATCAAGGAAAGTGAGAACCAGCGTAGAAGCCTGGAAAGCATTGAGAGATCTTGGAGCGGAAAACCTTCCGGAGGAGGCAAGAAGTCCAGCTAAGTTGAGGGACATGGAGACCAGAGCCACTAGGACGGAGGGCATGAGGTGGCAAAGGGCAGCGGCAGGAGGCAGGAGATTGGCAAGGATGGCCAAGGGTGGTCAATGATGCACAGCGATGGAACAAGAAGCTGGTTGACGCTGCAGATAAAGGTTGGACTGGTACTAGTTGATGTTTCATAAGGAAACGGTTTGTGGGGTGGTAAAAAGCATAATAAAAATTAAGGTGGGAGTTAGGAAGAGGATGATAGGGGGAGGGAGGTTGGGAGGTGAGGGGGAGGACAAGAGAGGATTGAAGGACTAGAAAGGGGGGCTGTTACTTCTGGAGAGAAATCTGAAATTGTGAGTATATACTTCTGGGAATTTTTCTGAAAGGAATTTTTTTCTTTTAAAGCTAATTAATCTGTGAACCCACTATTTTTTTGATAAATCAGTCTGGGCCTAGTAGCAACAGTTTAAGATTCAATTTAAAACACAGAAGAGAACTTTCTGGCTACCTTTCATACCCAGTAGAGAGCTGTAGTTTAAATTTCATAGTCACTCAGGGCCTAGCATCAGCAAAGTACTGATTTCGATCACTGTTATGGAAGTAAAATCTCCTCAATGGAGACAAAGGAAGGGGAGAGGTGTGGGGGGGAGGGGAGGGGAGGGGGGGAGGGAGGGGGAAGAGATGGAGGGGTAGAGGGGGTTGGATAGTTAGAAGGGGCGATTTACAGAGTGGGAAGGTAGACGAGGGAGGGGTAGGGGGAATGGGGTGAGGGAGGGGGGGTGGGGGTGGGGGGAGGTGGAGGGGGGAGGGGTGGGTAGGGGAGGAATACAAGCTGGGGGAATGGGGGGGAAAAGGCCAGAAGGTGAACTGAAAATTATAACCTTGAATGTAAAGGGACTGAATTCACCTTGGAAAACACAGAAATTGTAAAAAGAATTAACAAGTCACAAAGCGGCAATTGTAATGTTGCAGGAGACACATTTACAGAGAAAGCATGAATCGGTAGTGCAACCTAAGGGCTATCGGGAATGCGCTTTTGCATCCAATTTAAGGGAACGGAAAAAAGGGTGGGTGGCAGTGTTCATTAGTGGGGTGCTTAAAACAGAAGTATTGGCTGTGATTTGGGATAAGGGGGGGGGAGATACCTACTAATGCGGGTAAAAATTGGGGAGGAGTGGTTCAGTGTGGTGAATATATATGCGCCCACGGGGTCCCAGAAAGAATTCTGGGAGGAGTTGAGTATGCAAGTCACATTAATGGGTGATGGGGCAATGATTTGTGGGGGGATTTTAATATGCCCTGGGAGGTGGGGAGAGACACGACTGGCAAGAGGGAAGGGCGGGGAAAGGAAAGGCAGCGATACCATTGGTTTGTGAATGACAATGACTTGATTGATGCTTGGTGATTGCTGAACCCGGGTAGGAGACAGTTCTACTTCTTTTCGGCAATGCATGGTACCTATTCAAGGCTTGATGCCATATGGGTAGGGAAGGAGCTGGCGGGCAGGATAAAGAGCGTAGAAATTGAGCCCATAATGTGGTCAGATCATGCACCCGTGGTAGTACAGGTGAGGGTGAGGGGGGAAAACAAAGGGGGGCAATACTGGAAACTTAACGAAGGGTTGCTGGAAGATAGCAGGGTGGTGAAAGAGGTAGAACTATTAATACTGGAGTACTTTGAGAAGAATGGGGAGGGAGGAGTAAAAGAGGGAGTAGTGTGGGATGCTTTCAAGGCAGTGGTAAGGGGGGTGTTGATAAAGTGGGAAGCGTGGATAAAGAGGAAACGAGAGGAACAGGAATGGCAGTTAAGGCATCAATTAGGGATTCTGGAGGGGAAAGATGCACAGGGGGGATGGGCAATATCGGGGAGCAGTATTGGAATTGAGGGCGAAACTGAATGCATTAGAGGCAGAACGGATTAAGCATCATATGCAGCTGCTGAAGCAGAATTTTTTTGAAGGGGGGAATAAAGCGGGGAAATACCTTGCAAGGCAGCTCAAAAAGAGAAAAGAATGGAATAGGGTCACACAGCTTAGAAGCAGGGGGGGGGGGGTAGTACGGGATGACCACCAGATCAGAGAAGAATTTGTGGCGTTTTACCAAAAGCTGTATGCGGCCCACGAGGAGAGACCCAAAGAAGACATTCATACATATTTGAGGGGTGTGGGGTTGCCGAGTTTGACAGAAGAGGAACAGCAGAGGCTAGATAGAGAGATTGGAGCAGAGTAAGTGTTACGGGCAAACAAGGATATGAAGATAGGAAAGGCTCCAGGTTTGGATGGACTGACAGCGCTGTTTCTATAAGAAATTTGGGAGCCTATTGGTGTAACTGCTAACAAGGGTTTTTAATGGGCCATGAGGGGGGAGAAACTGGCGGAAATGATGGGCTGGGCAGGTATTATTCTTATACACAAGGAAGGGAAAGATCCACAGGAATGTGCGTCATATTGGCCAATTTTGTTGTTAAATATTGACGCAAAATTAATAGCAAAAGTACTGGCGACAAGGTTTAACAAGATGCTGGGAAAATTAGTCCATGAGGTCCAAGCAGGTTTCATACCAGGAAGGCAGGTAGCGGATAACATCTGGAAAGTTTTGAATGTGATTTGGAAGGCACAAAAGATGGAGGAAGAGATGCTGTTGGTATCACTTGATGCTGAAAAAACATTCAATCAAGTGTCCTGGAAATTTTTATATTCGGTATTAGAGGTCATGGGATTTGGGGCAGATTTTGTGAAGTGGATGAAAGCTTTATACGCCAGTCCTAAGGCATGCATGCGAGTGAATGGAGCGTATTTACGCTTTTCTCTTCTGGGAAGAGGAACTAGGCAGGGCTGCCCTTTATCGCTGTTGTTGTTTGCGCTCTCCTTAGAGCCACTGGCGGTGAGGCTAAGGGCAAGCCAAGACATTACGGGGGGTATGGGTGGGACGAAAAGAGTACCGTATGTCGCTTTTTGCAGATGATATCCTGATAACAATCACAAAGCCCGGAGAAACTCTACCAGCAACAATGAGCGAGATCCAGAATTACGGGCAGGTGGCGGGGTTCTTGATCAACTGGGGGAAATCGGAAATTTTAGGCGTAGTAGAGGAGGAGGAGGAACGCCAGGTGGAGCTACAGCAGTGCTTTCCTTTTAGGTGGGCAAATAAATCAATCAAATACTTGGGGGTGCAGGTGGGGAGGGTCTTGGAGGACTTGTTTGAGTTAAATTACAAAAAACTACTGGGGCAAGTGGAGGGCTAGTTGAGGGGATGGAGACGGGGGTACTATTCTTGGTTTGGGCGGATGGCGATAGTTAAAATGATGTTGCTTCCTCAGTTTTTGTTTTACTTCTAAGTGCTACCAATAGCTATACCGAGAAGAGCATTGAGGAAGGTACAACAGCAAGTGGAGGGTTTTATATGGGGGGGGCAAAAGGCCAAGGGTGGCAGCGAGGACACTACAAGTACAGGGGCTAGAGGGCGGGATGGGAGTACCTAACTTTACCTTGTATTATAAGGCAGCGCAACTGAGGGCGGTATATGCGTGGTTACGGGAACCAAATAAACAATGGGTGACGATGGAAGCAGATGAGTTTGGTCCAGGGGAGTTGGAAAGGCTTGTCTGGGGAGGTAAGGGAGAGAGGGGGACGAACCCCCTGGTGGGGCATACTCTCAATGTGTGGCAGCAGTATAGGAAGAGGCTGGTGGGGGACAAGAGATGGTCACAAACAATGTCACTCCAAGCGTGTTGTGAAAAGGGTGTAGGTCCGAGTAGAATAGTGCTCAGAAGATGGGCAGAGCGGGGACTAAATCAGGTGACACAAATAGTGATGGGGAAGGAAGTAAGAGGTTTTGAGGGGGTTGGAGACATGCATCAGCTGTGGGAGGCAGATAGGTTTGCGTATATGCAAATGGGGTCAGTGGTTAGACAGAGGATGAGGGAGCAGGTTGGGGGGTAGTCGAGTGGTTTGAAGGGGCATGTTTAGGCTCCATGCGGCAGAAGGGTATGTTGTCCAGAATTTATAAAGGTTTAATTGCGAGGGGAATGGGGAAGCTGAAATATATGGAAGCGTGGAAAAAGGATTTAGGGGTGACATGGGGGGTGGAAGAATGGGAGGAAGTGGCAATGGGAATAGCTAGTTTCTCTATAGCCACATCGCTGTGGGAGAATGGGTTCAAGGTGTTGAGTCAGTGGTATCTCACACTGGAGAGGTTGTATAGGGCGGGGGTAATGAAGACGGATGATTACTGGAGGCTGCGTTGTGAGAGGGGAACTTGGATGCATATGTGGTGGTCATGCCCAGTGGTTCAAAGGTATTGGGGAAAAATTGGGGATAACATTAATAAAATGGTGGAATCCAATATTGAGCTTATGCCTGAAATGTGTCTCCTGCATAAACAGGATGGAAAGTGCGGAGGAGATTGGAGAATCATTTGGTACTGTGTTACAGTGGCCAGATGTGAATTAGCATTGTATTGGAATAGAAAGAGTCTACCATCCATGGATAGCTATGCTAAAAGATTGTCGAACATATATTCAATGTACAAATTGACGGAGGAAAGGAAGGGAAGAGGGGAACAAATGACAAAATGGTGGGAGGGGGTATGGCGATGGTTAAGAGAGAGCATGTGGAAAGTGGGTGAAGTGGAGGGGGAGAGGGAGGAATGATACAGGTGGGGTGAGGGGAAGAAAAAAAATTGCTTCACGGTTGGGGGACAAGAATGTGATTTGGGGGGGGGGTAGTGTTTTTTTTTAGGAGGGGAGTAGGGGGAGGGAGGAGAGGTGGGTGGGGGGGAGGGGAGATTGTGGGATATAAGTTGGGAAGGAGTAGGAAGGGGGGAGGGGGGAGGCTGGGTTAGGGTAGGTGAAGAAGGTCCTGAGGGAAAATAAAGGGGGGGGGGAGGTTTGAACCTGTCATAGTAGATTGTAATAGCAACTGTTAGAATAAGTTGTGTGTGAAAAATTCAATAAAGTTTAAATTAAAAAAAAAAAGGATTGAACCAAGAACTGATCCCTGCAACATACCACTGCTAACCTCCTAATCCTCAAAGTGAACTCTATTTACCAGCACCCTTTGTCACCTCCCACTCAAACAGTTTCTAGTTGAGTCGGTCACTTTAGGGTTCTTTCCCTGGGTGCACAATTTATTTATACATTGCCTATGCTTTGCTGAAATCTAAGTACACCATATCTAGCACTCTTCCTTTGTCCAGTTCTCTGGTCACCCAAATAAATTAATTAGATTTATCTGACAAGACCTGCCTCTAGTAAAACCATGCTGCCTAGGATTCTGCAATCCAGTGGGTTGCAGGAAACCTCACTATTCTCTGTTTTAGTAGTGTTGTCATGAATACATTAATGGAAAAAGTCAAACTAACTGGCCTCTAGTTCCTAAACTTCTCCTTCTCTTTTCCACTTTTGTGTAAAGTACCCATATGCATCCTTGCTCTCAAGACTGAACCAATAAAGGTGGGAGATTAAAATGTCTAGAGACTAAGGGGTATGTTTACTAAACTGCGGTAATCGTGAATAACGCGCGTTATGATGCTTTAACGATCGTTAGCGCATCATAACACGCGTTATGATGCTTTAACGATCGTTAGCGCATCATAAAGCGCGTTATGATGCGCTAACGATCATAATGCTCCGCGGCACGGTAAAACACCGCAGAAGGTGGAGAGAGGGCGGAGAGAAGGGGTCAGTGGGTGGAGAGTGGGCGGGGAGAGGCTCCCCTCACACTAACGCGCTGATTTTCAGAGCTGAATTCCAACGCGAATGAAAACCTGCCGTTAAATGCACATTACAGGGGAGAGAAACAATTGCAGTGTCAGCAATGTACAGCCCAGGCAGGGAAACCAAAAAACAGTGATACATGTGCACAGAACAAAAGGGCACAGAAACACTGAAAATGACCCCAACAAACTGGAAAAAAACAATAACCAAGCTGGCCAATAGTGGTATCAATGAGAAACATCAACCCCTCTCCCCCCCGAGTAAGCTCCATAGAACAGATATAAATCGTGGAAGGGTCTATACGCCATTCCCATACAAGGTGAATGAGCCCACAGTGAAATAGCGCTGCTCAGGGTTTTCACCACCATCGGACAGGTGCATATGTCCCGCAACATCAGGGCGGGCATGTTGGAACGGCAACTGGACAGATGCCAGAGAAGGGGATACAGAGGGCTGCAGGCGGCACATGCTGTGGTGGAGCTGGGCCACAGTGCGGACTAGGGTGATTCCTAGGTGGCCCATACGAATGCTGAAACAGCGGAGCAGCCAGACAGCAACTGCTGAAGGCCCAACATGGGCACAAGTGTGTTTCCCAAAGTGTCACAGGGGATAGTACCCAACAGCTACCCCCAAGGGCACGGAACATTGGCAGGCGGGGCTGGGGGGGGAGCGTGGACGTCTATGCAGGCACCCCTACCCCAGAACCCGCACCATAGGCAGCCACCTACCTGCACACTGGATGGCCTGAGACTGCGCACCACCAGCTCCACCAGCAGAAGGGCATGTCAGCATGGTGGCTGAGGGATACTGGTGGTGGAGGGGGCAGTGGCAGCTGCCCAGAGCAGACCGTGGCCTAGCCCTGTGTAGGTGGGTGCCATGCACTGCAACAGACAGGCCCTGTCTGACCAACAGTCATGGTATCACCAGGGAATGCACCATCTCTCTGATAACATGGTGGTGCAGTGCACAAAACCAGTATATTCAGAAGCAGAAGGTCACAGGTTCAAGTCCCAGCTGTGGTTTCCGCCAACCCAGTCCTCATATTTTACCCACTACTATAACGTGCTAATACAGACAGAACCTTTCTTGCAGATGACGTAAACATGCCCAAAACACCTACATTTTACCCTACAGAGCACAGACACCATAAACATGCACATTACCTAGAGCAGAGCCTCCCAAATGCAGTCCTGGAGGGCCAAACACCATTCCGGTTCCATGCTGCCTCTGATAAAGATGCCTGTGCTGCATTTCTATGCGCCACCCCCATGGTATGCAGATGTATCTCATGCATATTCATGAGGGACAGCATGAAAACCCAAACAGTGTTTGGCACCGCAGGACTGGAGTTGGGAACCTCTGCCGTAAAGCAGCAGCCAACAGGGGCAGACACACCCGCACCCACAGGCCCCATTATCCAAAGCCTGCTGGAGAGGCAGGACTTTGGGCTCTGCGTGCATCTCCCAATACTAGCACTTGCATACCTTAGTAATGCCACCCTAAACCTGGGAATATGGTACACATCTATCAAAAGGTTGCTATGATTACTGGCAGATAGCAATTCCTAGGTTAAGTACAATTTTCGGAGTGAGCTGCATCATAGCAACCTTTCTGATGTCTGTGGAGTGTGCTACAGGTCTTGTGTCTGACAGTGTTTACCAATCTGGGGAGTGACTCCTACAGTATTGTGTAGCATAGCCATGCCTGCACTGTGCCCAGGACTGGTGTGGTGGCCTGGGCTGCCCAACACCTCTATAGTTGCAAAATGCTGGCATAGGTGTGGGGAGTGTGTGTCTGTCTATCCAGTGTGTGGTGGCTGCCAACACCCTCCACAGCCCACACTGCTAGCACTGTTGCCAGTATTGGCCTGCCAATGTGCATAATGAGGAGCAAGGTACCGTGGGAATAGCCTGGATAGGGTGGCCTGGCCTGGCCGCATCTGCACAGGGCATAGGGCAATGGCTCGGACATTGTAGTGTCCGGTACCACCTGCACGGACAGGGTGGCCATAGCAAGTCCTGCTGGGAGGTCACTCTCACCCTGACTGAGCAGTGACCATGGCATGGCTAGGTTCCCCCATAGTGCTATGTAGTTTTTTTTTCAGGTGATATTTATGGGGTTTTTTGGGGGGCCCAATCACTGACCTATCTGCTTGGTGTGTATGCTGATATCCCCATTCTGGGTACATGCATCTCCTCCAGAACCATGCACTATGGACTAGCTGGCGGACTGTCTGCAGCTAGTATGTGTCTTGCTGGAACACCTTGCAGGGTGAAGCGGCTGTAGGCTTGCTGCTGGAGAATGTCAGATAATGGTGGGGGGCAGCTGAGCATTTCCAGACCTGTTGTCTGTCTGCTATTGTGTTATGGATGTGTACTGCTCTGCATTGCCTGCCATGTAGGGTGTTTGATCCCTAGCAGGACTGGGGTGATGGTCCCCTCTACTGCCACCATTGCAGGGGGGTAGAAAGTGGAACTGTTGGCGGGAGATCCTCTCCCCCACCCTGAGCCCCAGAGGGTGCGTTGGGTGGTGGTATGTAATCTCCCTGTGGGTCCCAACACCCCCCTTCACTTACATCATGTGACCATGGCACCCACACAGGGTATGCACTTTTCTGGGTGCATCATAGTCCACAAGGGTTAGATGTGACGTACAGATGAACACAGGCATATCCTAGGGGTGTTTGCAAGGACTACCTATCACACATTGGCACTGATGGGGACCTGCAGCATAGCCTATCTCAGCACAGCCAGGTGCTGTGAGAATGATGCTGGGCACCATACCTCTCCCTCAGGATGAGCACAGGACCCGCACACTGTGACGGTCTGTAGCTACTCTGTGCCACTAACACACACCGTCGGCACCCCCTACAAGGCTGAGGTGCTGTGGGGTGCATACCCCATCTTGTGATCATCTGTAGACTGCTGATTTACATGTGCTGTGCATCCTGGGTACGGATGGGCTGACCCTATCCTTGTAACCACAGCAGAATGTGGGTGTGGTGCCGTGCAGTCCTCCTGTAGCCAGCCAGGTGTTTATTAGCAGCTCTAGCCCACTGGTTACTTCAGTGCCCATGGAGCCAGAGGTCATGGGTTCAAAATCCACAGTGGGGTTCATCGATAGGGCTGTCTTAGGCATGGTCTATTTTTATTGTATATTAGTGCTGCCAGCAGAACCACCCTCAGGGTACTGTCACCTTAGGGCGCCTTATATGGTGCCCTATAAAGCGCCTTATAAGATGCCTTATATGGTGTCCTATAGGGGTCATTATAGTGTGCCTTGGCAGACAGCGCACTTTATATTGTGCCCTATGGAGTGCCTTCTAGGGTGCCTTATGTGGCACCTTAGGTTACACCACTGTGAGGGTGTGTTTGCTGGCAGCACTATTAAAGTACAACTAAACTTCCGCACAGCCCAATACGTAACCCTTTCCAGGCCAAGCCCAACACTTTCGGGATCCAAACTTCTGCCTAAATATTCCTATCAAATGGTATATAATACATGACCATGGCAGAGGGAACATCACTATTGGAACATATTGAATAAGACGGGTACAATTTTCCTGACATATGCAAACTTTAACCCTGCTGCAGAATGTGGATTAAAATATTATAGTAGGCCTTCAAAGGGTTACACATGACGCCTCAGCCAGCCTTATTCATTAGGCACATTGGGGAATCAAACCTATGACCCTTGTACCATCAGTCTGTGTCGTAACCATTGTGCTACAGCTCTGTTTCTGTATTGGGGTGTCAGCGTGCCTTCTTAAGCTTAACGCGCAGTAACGCGGACTGTAACGATCGTTGCTGCGCGGTGCCTTATAACGCGCGTTATCGGTAACGATGTACCGCCCATGTCTTTTTTTGGCATTTCTTCCACTAACGCGGCTCCTAACGCGAATCACACTAACGCAGTTTAGTAAACATACCCCTAAGGTAGAAAAGAATAGTTTTACTGTGATTGCAATAGGTCAGCTGTGGAAATGTGCATATTTTATGTATTTATTTTGCACAGTACAAGAGGAAATTGTATATACTTATTTAAAAATATATGATATCCTGCCTTTCATGGTAAGACGTCTATTTTTCTAGTGAGGCACTTCATGCAAATTCAAGCATCTTTTGTTTTCCATTTCAGATTTTGACTGCGCATTTCTAAGGTGTGATTCCTCATTCTGTGCTTGGTGACCCCTTTCTCTGTGGCCTGCATATATGGCCAAATTATACTGACTTGACGGCACTTAACAACAACAACAGTTTCTAGGTAGGGATCTGTATTCAACTAGTTCTGCTTTCCAGTAGGAGGTGTATTGATGTTCTTGCACCTGCTGAAATACTTTACGTAGATTGGGTTCTTACAGTTCTAACTTTTAGTGCTGTTTGATAAGGTAGGCATTCTTTATAGGCTCTGAGTATCTAGTTTTTGTAGGTTTTATGTTACTTCACAGAGTGCCTTGTAATAGAGACAGTATGGGTGCTATGTGTGCTGTTACTAAGATGACACCGATGCACTATAAGGGACAACATCCTAGTTCTTTTCTATACCCACTAATGGATGCATATCGGTGATTGTGGGGTATGTTTACATAACTGGATTTGCAGGGTTTATATTGAATTCTGTATCATCTTGTATAGACTTAGGATTTCGGTATCATTTAAGTGTAAATAACACATCATTAAATGATTCACAATATGGGAACCTTTAGTCTGAATGCTTCTGTTTCCAGAGATTTAAGATATGATAAAACATTGGGAATTTGATTCTACCTTCAGAAGTGCCAAGTTTCAATCATTAGGAGTGTATCATACTCATTTGAAGCAGGGATGTAGCCAGAGCTCAATTTTTTTCGGGGGCCCAAGTTTAACGTTGGGACAATAGGTATTCTAAGTCCTTCCCCTTCATGGTGCTCACCCTTTTCATGGTATGGCAGGAGCTCTCAGGCTTTCTTTTCCAGATTTGCAGCCGTGATGCGCATATCAAAACAGGACATATGTGCCACAGCATCAAATTTGGGGAAACCACGGGAGAGGCTGGATGTGACAGTGGAGGGGTCTGGGCCTTTTCCAGGCCCACCTGTGGCTATGCCGCTGATTTGAAGAATATCTCACCACTCTGTGAGTGATTTCATTCATTAGAGCCCAGTGTAAGTGTGGAAGGCTTTATTCAAGAGCTAGCATATATATAGGGCTATGATTTTTGTGTCATAACCAAATACCCAGATAAAACACCAGTGAGTGGGAATTTGGAGTTTCTGATTAATACTGAAAACCTCCCAAAAATGGTCCTTCTTGGCTCATACTGACATTACCAGTAGCTGTTGTTTCTGCTAGATGACATGCTTCTTGAGACGGGGACACTCAAGAACTCATCTGTGTAGCACAGGAATTCTCTTTGGAATGGGGAAAGCTTGGGGGCTGTGACTGATGTTGGGTCTAGAAATAGGAGAAGGGATCTGATCCTGTGTCTAGGAGAAGAGCTGGAACCTGATTTTGGATTGGGAAAAGGGATCTGAGGAGCAAGGAGAAGGGATCTGATGCTGTGGCTGGGAAGAGGATGGAGTATTGGGTCTGACATGCTGGCTGGGAATGGGAGATGGAGGCAGATGCTAAGGGATCTAGTGGGAGAAGTGGTTAGATGCTGGTGTTGGAAAAAGGGGGCTGTTAGCTGTTGCTGAGGATGGGTGCACTCACTACCACCTCTGTAGATGGTGTTAAGTGTGCCTGCTCTCTTGTCGTGCTCTTGTCATGCTTTCCATATTCTGGCAGTTAACACTGTGGTGTTGCCTTAACGCACTGTGGTGTTACATTATGGTCGCATCTGGTGCAACATCATAGTGCCTTTTAGTAAGACCCCTCACCCGTGTTATGCAGTTAATGGGCATTACAGAATCAGTTTTCATTAACTGCTTCCGTGAGCCCACAGAAATTGTTACTGCATAGGTGAGACAATTACCTCATGCTGTGTATCATGTAATGGGGCTAGATCTTGGTAGGGTTGGGGTGGAGAGTGGGCATTGACTGCACATTACAGTTAGCATGGATATCAGCAATGCACGCTAATCGCCAATGTGGCAGTTGGCACATGCTGACCACACCCCCAGCAATTATCATGTCAATTAATGCAACTTAAAAACATCCCAATCCATGTTAAAAAACATGTTTCTAAAGTGAATGTGTGAAATGGTCCAAATAATTGTCCAAAAATTGGAGGAAAGTTCTGAGAATGACTCAAAAACAAACCATTTTTTTCCATGCACATCCCTAATGGTCTGTGGAAGCCCACATGTACTTCTAGCCAGGCAGATAGAACAATTTTCAGACAGGCCAGCTTATCTGTGAAATCACTATTTACGCTTTGATAACCTTGAAAACCGTCCTCTATTAAACCAAAACAGAACAAAACAGGATGGCCTTGTCTGGCAGTATTTAACAAACAAAAAGCCTTTGCTGTGTATGTCTTCAGTGCATGATTGGGCACATGAAACAATTAAAATAATTCAGTGTTCTTTGGGTCATAATACTGCAGTTTTTCCAAAGGAAAATAAAAAGAGAAAAATATATAGTGTGACAAAGAAGGAGAGTTTCTACCTCTGAGCATGTGTTTTATTTGCTGATATTCCAAGTTCTCTGAAGATTAACATGCTCTGTGAATACTTTGAAGGATTGCAGTGGACTTACGTGCTTGAAATTTACTAGAAAAGCTAGTGTAAAGTACAATATAAAGCAAACATTTATGAGTATAACAAGGGAACATTTAATGTAAAATCTGAATAGCTATTTCTCCTCAATGATTTCCCTTTAAGTGTGTTGATAATTTGTATTTGAAACATTTATGTACTGCCCATCTGCGAACACAATCAGATACTGTATATATTCCCTCATCCCCAAAGGGTTCACAATCTAAATGCATACCTGAGTGATGAATAAGGCTTATATTAACGTGGAAAAGTAGAATGGAGCTCTGGTCATTAAAACGGTTTCCCCAACTTGTGTTCTCTGCAAATATCTTTAAAATATTCAAGCTATTTTAAAATACATATTTGTGGATCTGGATCAGTGACAAGTGCTGCATATTGATCTGTAGTAGATTTGGTTTTGGTACCCAAGCTGAACTCTGTTTCTCTGGGAAGAACTGGAGATGCTCTCATCAATGCTCATAGCCCCTAGAAGAAATTTTGTAGCTAAAAAGATTTTTGGTAATCCAATCTATCCTGTTTTGAGAGTTAAGGATTAATGGTAGGTGGTGCTTTGAAATGAACCATAACACGGGCATTTGCACCTCCACTTGTCAGTCACCCCACTATTTCACTGGCTCTTCCACAAACTACCATTATTGACACCATGGAGTAGTGGCAAAACTTGGTAGTAGCTTTGTTAACCATTAACAACTTCAAAGCCATAGTAACTCCATTAAGATGAACATAGATCTCACAGATTGGTATCTTGCAGGATTAGATGATGACATCCTAGTCCATCAACATACTGATTCAGAATTCCTTCAATGCTTTTCCTAAACCTGTGGTACTGTCAGGCTAAGGTCCAAATTTATATAAATAAGAGCTCTTTTGAACCTGTTCTGCACGGTGCAGTAATGTTTTTGTGTCCATCCATGCTCTATTCCTTCTTTTGCCAATCTGCTTGGGGGATCAAAATGACCCCCTGGGAGGTCAGTTCCTCCTCCCCCTATGTCCAAACTGTGACAATAGGCCTCTTCCTTCGCCTTATCTTTCTTTATTCTCCCCATATCCCCTGATAAGCAGGCAGGTGGGTGGGGGAAATATCACCGACTGTGGTCTCTGCCCAGCAGTCCAAGCCCATCAACTGCCAAGGTATAAACTATTTAACCACCTATACCCTTCTTATTCTCAACTTTGCTCACTCTGCTCCTAACCTCTAGGCCTCCCAAACCTAAACCCTCTTCTTTTCTACCTCTTCTCTTTCCCAATCCCAATCTCTGGCTGGGCTGAACCATTTTTGTGCCCCCTCCCTACATGGGAGGTGAGCATTACTAACATGTGCATTCACACCATCCACCAGTCAGATACCCTACAATCACACTTACTCTTTCACAAGCTACCATCATTGACACCATGGAGAAGTAGCAAAACTTGGCCTCGGATTTATTAACCATTAACTTCAAAGCCATAGTAACTCTATTTAATATTAACATACGAGATCTCTCAGATTGGTGTCATATAGGACTAGACGGTAAAATCCTAGTCTGCCAAAATACAGATTCACAATTCCTTTATCAGTTTTCCTTAGCCTGTGGTATTTCCAGGCTAAGGTCCTAATGTCTATAAATAACAAAGCACTTTTGAACTTGCTCCACACAGTGTGGTGACACCCCTTTGTTAGGAGTTTAAGATTCCTGTACATTCCTTCTTTCCCCAATCTGTTGGGGCAGCAAATAGACACCCTGGAAGGTCAGTTCTTCTTCCCCATGCGCCAGTGGTGAGACTGCAGAAAGCTGTAAGCTGGACTGGAAGACAAAACAGAACAGCAGGGACCAAGGGCATCAAAATGGCAGATGAAATTTAATGTAGACAAGTGCAAAGTTATGCACCTAGGGAAGAACAACCCAAACTATGGTTACACAATGCAAGGTTCCACATTAGGAACCACCACCCAGGAAAAAGGTTTAGGCGTCATTGTGAATAACATGTTAAAACCCTCGGCCCAGTGTGCAGCGGCAGCCAAGAGAGCAAATAGAATGCTAGGTATCATAAGGAAAGGAATGGAAAATAAAACAAAAGATATTATAATGCCTCTATATCGTTCCATGGTGAGACCGCACCTTGAATATTGTGTGCAATTCTGGTTGCCGTATCTTAAAAAGGATATAGCGTTATTAGAAAAGGTTCAGAGAAGAGCCACCAAAATGGTAAAGGGGATGGAAGGATACTCCTATGAAGAAAGGCTAAAAAGGTTAGGGCTCTTTAACCTGGAAAAGAGACAGCTGAGGGGAGATATGATAGAAGTCTATAAATTAATGAACGGAGTGGAACGGGTAAATGTAGATAGATTGTTTACATTATCAGAATATAGAAAAACTAGGGGACATGCAATGAAGCTACAGGGTAAACTATTTAAGACTAATAAAATACAATATTTTTTCACTCAACGTGTAATCAAACTTTGGAATTTGTTACCGGAGGATGTAGTAAAGGCTGTTAGTGTAGCTGGGTTTAAAAAAGGTTTGGACAAGTTCCTGGAGGAAAGGTCCATAAACCATTATTAAGAAGGGACCCAGGATATCAATGCTTGACCCAGTACAAGCATTGCAGAACCTGTGTCTTTTGGGGAAACTGCTAGGTACGTATGACCTAGATTGGCCACTGTTGGAAACAGGATACTGGGCTTGATGGACCTTGGTCCGACCCAGTATGGCACATCTTATGTTCTTATGTTCTTATAAGGACCCCTAGTAACAAGCAGCATCCCTGAATTTACTAGAGCACCATCATCCCCATCAATGAATAGAGAGCACCTGCATACCATGTGTGGCTGTGAACAATGCTGGCCCAATCCGAAAGGAATGGGTGCCGCCTAAACAGTATGGTGGGAAATCCTTTACCGGTAAGCCTGAGCACAGTGCATCAGGCTTGAGATCAACTTCAGCACACATAGCAACGTGATCCATTTATCTTGGCCATACTGATCCATTCCTATCCTAAAACACACAGACTACTCAAATACCTTCACATGGCAATGCCGTGGGCCCACATAACTCTGGCAACCTCAACACAGCCACCATTCACTAACTCTTAATCTATTTTGAGGATATTTGCACATTTCATTTATGTGTGTGTGCGTGTGCGTGTGTGTATATAAAGAGAGAGAAAGAAAGACTGGAAAAAACACAAATTGTGCGTTAAAAACAGCTGCAAGATTACTGCTGGGGCTCAGATCTGTCATTTTGAACCCAGGCAGCAATGGAGCAGGAGCAGAGGGGAACTGGTTCTGCCCCATCAACTAGATACCAATATCTTGGGGTAGGTACCAGGGATGGAGTATTGAACTGAGGGTGTTGTAATCAGTGTACTTGTGCAATCTACCAATACATTTAAGATAGAGGGCCCCTTTGGTAAGTGTCTGCCCTGGTTGATAGATGCAGGGCAGATGCTGGGCAAGCCCCCAAAAAGCGGCATACAGGCTTTGCACTATCACACATTTTTTTTGTACATAATGTGCAGAAAACACAACTTGCAGCACTTTAGTAAGCATGCCCAATGCTGGATTAGGAAGAGCAGATATGAATACAGAAGAGTTATTTTCAAAGCATTTTATCCGGTTTGAAGATCTGCTAATTGGCTAAAATGCACTAACCAGTAAGTGCTAATGAATATCCCCACAGACAAACAAATGCCTGGTTAACCGGGGCAGTGTGTGGGCCAAGTGGGGGCTACAATCTGGTTAGTATCAATATTCAGCCGCTAATCAGATAGCTTCAGTGGTTAATGTTAGGATAGGTGGAGGACTGTCCTAACTTTAACCACTTAGCACTATCTAATTCCAGAGTTTACGCCTTCAGGGTATTGTAACCCAAACTAGTAAGATCTGGGAGGTGAGACAGGTACTCCAGAGACCTGGGCTAGCAGAAGATGTGAGCAACTACAGCATGTGGTGGTATCAAAAACACCCAGACAGCAGGGGCCATTTTCATCTGCTGATCTGGAGGACCTACAAGCACTCAGTCACTGTTGTGGCCAACACTCAGGGACCTATAAAAGCAAGGTCCCAGCTGCTATGTGAACCAGGCTGTTTTCATCTGCTGATCTGGAGGACCTGTGGGCGCTCAGGCGCTGTTGTGGCCAACACATGGGGACCTATAAAAGCAAGGTTCCAGCCGCTATGTGAACCGGGCCGTTTTCTTCTGCTGATCCAGAGGACCTGCGGGTGCTCAGGCGCTGTTGTGGCCAACACTTGGGGATCTATAAAAGCAAGGTCCCAGCTGCTATATGAACCAGACCGTTTTCATCTGCTGATCTAGAGGACCTGTGGGTGCTCAGGCACTGTTGTGGCCAACATTCGGGGTCCAAGGTCCCAGCCACAGGATGCGGCTGCAGACACATCCTTGTGGCATCTATCAAGGGGATAGTCTAGCCCCTTTGGCACCCCTTCAGCAACCAAAGAGGCCAAAGAAGCTGGAAATTGGAGTTTTTCTGAGCTATGGGGAAACAGAAGAAGAAGACAATGCCAATGAGTACTGTAAATCCTGCAAAAACTGTTGTGTTAGGACCTATGGACAGACATTTGTCAGTGACAAGTGTTCGAGACTTCTTCTGGGATGGATTCTTTGTTTTCACTGGCAGCCTCATCCTTGATCTTGGGGGTGTCTACCCCAGTCCCACCTAAGGGTTCTGATGCTGCTTTGAGCCAAGTAGCAGTGACGGAGGAGGTCAGTCAAGGCTTGCCTGTTATTGCAACTACGAGGAGCTCTCCCATGACTTATCTGACACCCTCTCAATGATTTGTCCTGTTAATGTGGTCCCAGTTGGGGTTTCTGAGATTCAAAGGTGGGGGAGGTCTCATTAAAAGATCTCTGGGACTTTATTTCTTGCCTGGAGGTGACATTAACTGGCTCGTTACAGCAGTTTTTCACATTCATTGTTGTGTCTGTTGCAAAGTTTAATCAATTTGATGGTGAATTAACTAAGCTTGAGGCTCTTGGTATTAAAGTAGATGGCCAGATTGCTATGTTACAATCCATAGCTACTTCATCTGTTAAGGACTGCTGATTCACCGCCGTATGGCGGCATTGAAAAATGCATCCAGGACATGTAACCTTAGGTGTTTAAACGTTCCCTGTACCCGTCTTCTGTCACCTCTGATTTTATTTAAAAAATATCTGAAGGAGGTGTTATCCTTTACCAGTATGGACAATTTCCAGGCTAATAATATTTATTATTTGCCAAGGGATTTGAAGGTGCTGGTTAAGTCAGAGACAGCAGGAGATTTGGATCAGTTGGTTCCTCCTGAAAATTTAGACTTGACAGCATTTTTGGAGTTTTCTATAGATGAGATTCCTACACGGGCTACATTATTGGTGTCTTGTTTTTCTGAATCAGATAAGAATCAAAATTTTGAATTTATACTTTAAAAAAAGGAGTGAGTTATTCTGTGGGAAGCCTATTTCTGTTTTTCCGGATATATCTTGCTCCATTCAACTGCTGCACAAAGCTTTTCTTGGGCTGCGACCACATATTTTGGCACTTGGTGCAAACATTTTTTGCAAATACTTAGTCTCTTTTCAAAGTTTCTTATACTTTCTTTGACCTGTCCCATCTTGAGGACTTCTTAAAGGGGAAGAATGGTTGAATTTTCCTCCAGTGGGTAATGATTAAGAGGGGTATTTTGTTTTTGCTCTGGATTAGCTTTGACTATTTGCCCAATTGTTAATTATCTTTGTCTATTGGCTCCAAATTTATTCTTATGTTGTGGACTTTATGGATGATTGCATGGTTCTTATGTTTTAGGTTTACTGTATATCTTTCATTTTCTTTGTAGTTTCCAATTGTAATTTGGATAAATGCAAATACAAATTTAAAAAAAGAAATAAAAACACCCAGACAGCAGAGAAGAGAAGCTTCAATACAAGTAGGAAATGTCTAAAATACAGTTCACCCTTGAGCAGGTAAGTTAAAACTGGACTTGGTTAAATTAATTAGAAGTTGGGCTTATGGGTGACTACTAGAGTAGACATTACACTTGTCAGCTTTCTCGTGATTTTAATTGTTTTATTTATTTACTTTGATTTTATGTTTGTCCTTTGATATTCTCTATGTTGTAATGTAATGCAACAAGGCTAAGATCAGCAGAATATAAAATTATGTAAATAAAAAATAGGGGAGGAAGGTGGTAAAATAGTCTGAAAGGGTTTGGACTGTGGTATATAAAGTACTATTTAATGTGGAAGAGGATGAGTGACATCAAAGTTGCTGAGATACCACCTGTTGGGACATGGACTGAGAAGGAGCTGAGTGTGTGCTGAAGATGAAAGTGTTTATGAGAATGTTTGGGTAGAATTTGGACAGAAACAAGGTAATAGACTGACAGGGGGGGAAGATTGACTGACTGTTTTCCCTCTTACTGCCACCTCTGAGGAGGGTTTGGTTGGGTGAGATTTTTAAAGTATGAGTGAATTAGAGGCTAGGAAACTACTTAAGAGAGATCCCCTAATTTGACAATCAGAAGCTAGTTTCCTTAAAGAAGAAAAAGACCAAAAAAAATAATTAATTTTCAGAACCTTCATAACTTTAGCAGCTTCTGACAGAGACTTTCTGAGGAACTTCGGGGTATGTTTACTAAACCGTCTTAATGTTACCGGCGTTAGTTGCAGTCTTACTGTGATGAATGCCATATAAGGTAGTGGGCGTTCTGGTCTTAAGGTAGCATTTCGGGTTATCGCGCGATAAAGTCCGTTATCGCACGAGAGAGGGAGCTGTGGCACATTAACGCGTGTTAGCCTTAATTAGGCGTGATGACCTGCAAACACAGCAACAGAGGTGTAGCACAATGGTTAATACATTGACTGCTGATCCAGTGGTCATGAGTTTGATCCCCCAGTGGGCTCAGTTAAAAGACTGTCTGAGGCAATCCCCTTTCCTGCTTGTAACAGTCAGACACATCCCAACAATTTGCACTACCAGCCAAAAAAGCCTCACCCCAGTGCCGCAACCTAATGCATCATAAAGCACCATGTCATCGAAGGCAGGTCATAATGTGCCCCAGAGGGTGGCAGAAAAGGTTGGCACCCTCCAAGGAAGCATATAAGGTACCCCATAAGCTGGCCAAACCTAAGATGCCCCAGGGATGCCAAGGTGACACAGGAGATGGTACCCAGGGGCACAAAGGTGCCCCAAAGTCACAAGCATGAAATGTATGGCTCAAACACAGATGTAACCATAACACTGCACAGAGCACCAAGGAAAGGCAATGAACAAGTGCTGGAAGGAAGTAGATGATGGAGCTCATGGACCAGCCAAATTTGCGTGCAGCCCATGTGGCAGCATGTAAAGTAGACAAACATATCAGGGGCAGCTGTACCGATGTACAGGGTGATGGTAATGTACAGTGCAACAATGACAGTGTGTGGCAGAGGATGGGGATACGTGTCCACCAGAGGAGGTAGAGGTGGCAGGATAAGTGCAATGACAGGAGGACAGAGGAGAGCAGTGTCATGCAGAGCAGACATGGGAGAGGCAAGCATGAAGATCCGCAATGCAGAAAAGTGTGCCAGTGCAGGACATGGGGTAGCAGCCTGCACATTAGGGCAGGATGCCACACAGCTGGCACACACACATAGATGGACAGAAGGATGGATGGCAACAGTGATGAGGGTATAATGTGGCGGCAGCACAGATCTGCACAGATATGACTGTTACACAAATGAAACATAGTTGTGTAGGACAGCCATAGAAAAAGGGGAACAGAGAGGAATGGAACCTCCAAATCCTTTTGGGGAACTATGAACTCCCCCTCAAATCACTGGTCAGACATCTTGGGATACTGCTGGGCTCATAACTTTCATAAACCCTACAAATTCAGGCAATGTTTAATTAGGGTGGAACCAGATTTCTGGCACTAACATTTAAAAATGAGATAGAACAGCTTTTAAACTAGAACCTGTGGAAAAGCCGACCATCATTCAAGAGCACATGATTCCGAGTAAAGTATCTTTAAAGAATACTATCAAAATAGGGAAGTTAGAGCATCCCAGTAGAGAAGATTCAATAAAGACAAAAGCAGCCCAGGTGCCCTTAAGTAAAGAGCATACAGAGTTGAAAGATTGCAAAACTGTCAGATACTAAGAATGTTATACATATAAATGAAAAACATACTTTGAAATGTTTGTATGCACATACCAGAAGCCTATAAGTAAGACGAGAACATTAAAATACATAGCACTGAATGAAGAGGTAGATATAACAGTCACCTCAGAGACCTGGTAGAAGGAGGATAACCAATGGAACCCTGTGATACCAGAGTACAAATTAAATCACAGTGCTAGGAAAGATCAATATGATGGAGGAGTGGAGCTATATACTAAAGAAGGCACAGAGTCAAACACAATACAAAAGTCCCACAGGAAACAGAATGCACCATAGATTCTTTACGAATATAAATTCCATATGTGAAGGGAGAGAGAATAATAATTAGGTATACTACTATTTGCCTGGCCAGAATGAATGGAATGATGAAGAAATGTTAACAACAATTAGAGAAGCTAACAAACTTGATAACAGAGCAGTAATTTGGGGTGTGCATTTGTTTGAAACATAATGGGGATAAAAATTCATTTTATGTAATGTTAATCTGAAACATGGAACTAAAAAATCGAAAATTTGGGGTTTTCCCTCCCAGGTCAGACTGGCTTCAAACCAGTATCCTTTAGGTTAGAAGGCAGGCCTTTTGCAGCATAGACACCAGGACTCCCTGGAGAGTTGCTATAGAAAGCATTGCTATATCGCTGATGATTTTACTTTTTATTTACTGATTGGCCCAAAGTTTGTCTGGTCTGCAGTTCTATGTAAAATGCTAACTGGATTGTTTACTTTGTGAATTTATTGACTACTAATACTTTTTTTTTAAGTGCCATCAAGTCAGTGCTGACTCCTAGCAATCCAGCAGCTCCTGGGTTTTCTTCGCAAGGTATGACCAGAAGTAGATTGTCAGGCCTTTTCTTCTGAGGCAATGGAGGATAAAGTAACTTGGCCAAGAGCACAAGGAGTGCCAGTGGGAATCAAATTCTAATCTCTTGGGTACTAGGCTGTTTCTCTAAACACTAGACTACTCCTCCATGTACTGCTAACCATTTATATAGCACTACTAGGCATTCACAGCACTATACATATGCATATAAAAGACAGTATCTGCTCCACAGAGCTTGCAATTGCTAAGACAGATAAACAAAACAACACAGGACTAAGGAATTCTTAGAAAAAGATCAAAATATATATGGGTGAAGTCATGCTGTAGAGATTTACTCCAAGTATTTTTCTGTTGCAATGATCCTTGTGCCAGATTCTGCCTCCAATAGTATACTTAGGCATGGTTTCACAGAATTTCCTGCATTTAATTAAAAATATTGCCCTGAAATCAAAATTTATAAAAATAAAATGAAACACAACAAAAATGTATGAAAACAAAACAAAATTAAATTAAAAACTCTGCAAACAAAGTGAAATATATATTTTTTGCTTACAAATCCCTAGTAATAATGGACATGCTAGGGAGGTAAAGTGTCTTCATGGTGTAGCTGGTTAAGAAATCAACAAGTTGGGGAGACATTTTAGGATTAGTGGGAGAAGTAACATTGTTGGGACCATTTGGTAAAGTGATCATATGATCACATTTGTTTAATTTATAGTTAATAGTTTATTTATTTAATATATGACATTTCAAAATTCCAATATCTATGGGCCTGATTCAGAAAGGTGACTTGCAGGTCTACACGTCCTGGAAGTGGGCAGAATGAGGGCAGAATGGGGGTAGGCTGAGGTGGCAGGACATACAGGGCCAATTCCGATCATGGCCCTGTACATCCTGTTGGGTCGGGGAAACGTGCTGCTTATTCCACCCCAAAGGTGGAATAAGCAGTATAAACTGGAAGATCGGGGCCAGAAACACCCCTCCCCCCCCCCAACACCAGAGGCTGGGGCCAGGTGCAGATAGGTTCCAGCTGCCTGATCCATGACCCAGCTGCCCAACTTTGGGTTGGGTGGCAGGGAATGAGACGGTCAGTGCTGTGGGAGTCAGCAGGACCTGCAGGAAGGACATCCCCATGGCTCTGCAGGGGTACACCGGGTCATCTCAGGGCCCGATTCTATATGCTGCAGGAACATTTTGCTCCCATGTTATAGAATTGAGTACTAACAAGCCTGTCCTGCTCGGGGCCATCTGGACGGCCCAGACCTGCCCATTTCTGAATCGGGCTCTATGTGATTACAAAAGCAAGAAAATAAGAGAAAATGCACCAAACACTACAAGGGAAAAACAGGGAAAACCAAAAGGAATTACAATAACCAACAAAGCACACTAAAAGGAAAAGGGAAGACAAAGTTTGGCCAACCTAAGAAAGAAAATTGTTATCTTTCAAAATTAGTTCAGTTGAAAAGCCTATACAAAATAAAATGTCTTAAGATCTGTCTTAAACCTACAGAGGATTCCAACTGAATATGAGAAGTAAAATATTCCTCAAAGAGGGGCCAACAACAGAAAAGCAAGAACAATGGTTGCCGTGCAAGTGGACCACAGCATAAGAGTGAACAACAAGCAAATTATGTTGTGAAGAATGAAGTGACTGGAAGGGAACATAGGACACCAAAGAAACGGAAAGAAAACAGGGAAGACCAGTATAGTATACTTGGTGGAAAGTTTGAGAAGCTTCAAAGACATATGATAATCCTAAACTTCAAGAACACTGACTTCAATAAAATGGCCAAGTACCTGAAGGAGGAGTTGGCAGGGTGGGAGGGGATAAGGGAAGTGGAATTGCAATGGGCTAAACTAAAGGTGGCAATAAAAGGGGCAACAGATAAATATGTAAGGAAAGTAAATAAAAACAAGAGGAGAGGAGAAGAAGTGGCTGCTCAAATAAAGGCAAAAACCACGGCTTTCACAAAATTCAAAAGCTTGCAAACAGAGGAACACAGAAAGGAATACAGGATCAAACTAAAAGAGACAAAAAGAGAAATAAGGAAGGCAAAATCAAAGGCAGAAGAAAAAATGGCTAAAGATGTGAAGTGTGGCGACAAAACTTTATTCAGGTATATTCGGGAGAGGAGGAAAATCAGAGGTGGAATTGCAGGACTCAGAAGTGCTGGGAATGGACTCATGGAAAGTGACATTGAAAAAGCAAAATTGCTAAACAAATACTTCTGCTCTGTTTTAACTAAAGAAAATCCTGGAGAAGGACCATCTGTGACTCCCAAATATAAAAATGGGAATGAAGTAGATACCACACCATTCACAGAAGATGATGTGTTAGAACAACTTGCAAAACTGAAAGTGGACAAGGCCATGGGACCAGATGGGATACATCCCAGGATACAGAAAGAGCTCAGAGACGTTCTTGCAGGGCTGCTAAAAGATGTTTTCAACAGATCCTTGGAAACAGGAGTAGTTCCTCAGGACTGGAGAAGGGCGGATATGGTACCTTTTCACAAAAGTGGTGACAAGGAAGAAGTGACAAACTACACGCCCGTGAGCCTTACCTCAGTGGCAGGAAAAGTAATGGAGGTGCTTCTGAAAGAGCGAATAGTGGACTTTCTCAAAACCAACAGGTTGCATAATCCAAGGCAACATGGCTTTACCAAAGGACTATCTTGCCAAACAAATCTGATTGAGTTCTTTGACTGAGTGACCAGACAACTGGATCAGGGACATGTGATGGATGTTATCTACCTGGATTTCAGCAAAGCCTTTGATACTGTTCCTCACAGGAGGTTCATCAATAAACTCAGTAGTTTGGGGATGGGTCCCAAGGTGGTGAACTGGATCAGAAATTGGTTGACTGAGAGACGACAGAAGGTGATGGTAAATGGAGCTCACTCAGATGAAAGGAGGGTGATTAGCGGGGTGCCCCAGGGTTTGGTCCTGGGCCCGTCACTGTTCAATGTATTTGTGAGTGATATTGCAAAAGGACTGCATGGAAAGATCTGTCTTTTTGCAGATGACACGAAAATTTGCAACAGAGTGGACAACCTTGAGGGAGTGGATAACATGAGGAAAGATCTACAAAAGCTGGAAGAATGGTCTAATGCTTGTCAGTTAAGATTTAATGCGAAGAAGTGCAGTGTCATGCACTTGGGAAGCAGAAATCCAAGGGAAACGTACATGATATGGGGCAAGAGCTTGGTGTACATGGACCAGGAGAAGGACCTTGGTGTGATTATTTCTGAGGATCTCAAGGTGGCAAAACAGTGTGACAAGGTGGTGGCAAATGCCAGGAGGATGTTAGGTTGCATACAAAGAGGAATTACCAGCAGAAAGGGAGAGGTACTAATGCCACTGTATAAGTCGCTGGTGAGGCCTCACTTGGAATACCGTGTTCAGTTTTAGAGACCATATCTTGCAAAGGATATAAAAAGACTGGAAACGGTTCAGAGGAAGGTGACCAAAATGATTTGGAGCCTGCATCAGAAGCCTTATGAGAAGTGACTAGAAGACCTAAATATGTACACTCTGGAGGAGAGGAGGGGCAGGGGAGATTTGAATCAGACCTTTAAATACTTAGAGAGAAATAATGAACAAACAAACCTCTTCCAAAGATGGGGAAGCTGTAAAACTAGAGGGCATAACATAAAGCTGCAAGGGGGTAAATTGAAAGGCAATGTCAGGAAATACTTTTTCACTGAAAGGATGGTGGATGCTTGGAATGCCCTCCCGATGGAAGTGGTGGGGGAAAATACAGTGACAGAATTCAAAATGGCATGGGACAGACACAGTGGATCCCTTTACAGCAACAGGATAAAATCAAACTAAACTTATCTAATTTTACAACATACAGGGGTGTCCCACATGGAGCGGTGGGTTTACCCCCTAAAACAGACATGAAGAAGGGTGGCCTGCATGGAGCAACAGGTGCACCTCCTCTTGCCATCTTACTGGGCAGACTAGATGGACCATACTGGTCTTTATCTGCCATCATTTACTATGTTACCATGTTACTATGATAATGAACCAGTAACCGATGTTCAGTATATAACGGTGGAGTGACATGATCTGATTTCTTGGCCCCATAAAGAAGCTTAACAGCAGTGTTTTGAGCCAACTGGAGATGCAAAAGAAGTTTGAAGTGAGCCGTAGTACAAGAAGCCATAGTAGTCTCATTGAGGAATAACTAAGACAAAGAGAAGGGAGTGCAAGGAGCAACAGTCTAATAGAGACCAAATAGAGCATAACCGATACAAGAGTAAAAATACCGTATGCATAACACCTCAAATCTGCAATTCAAATATTATGTACCTTATACTATAGGACTCGGAGAACCTGAATCAAATCCCTTTGGACAAACAGAGTTCCAATGATGGTGGAAGCAAAAATGAATCCAAAATAATAATGGTCCTTGAGAGATCAAAACGTCACATTTCTTGATATTCAACTTAAGAGCATTAGAATTTAACAATGAGGCAACACTATAACTTTGAAGAAACCTCAGAAATGAGTTGTGAATGAGAAGATGTTAAGAGAACAAGAAGCTGGATATCATCAGCAGCATAAATAAAAAGAATTGAAACCCAAGGAATCCAACAAATAAGACAAAGTAGCAAGGAAAATATTAAAAAGCATGGGACACCAAACGATCAAGAAGTACATGATTTATTTATTTAATTTTCTTATATACCACGCTATTTGTCATCAGTGTGGTTTACATTGAAACAATACAACAATCGGTCAGATATAACAGACCTATTACAAGTAACAGGAAAATTAACATGGAAGTAAACAGGGAAATCATTTATATTTCTAGAAAATACATGTTGGAGATATATAAAATCTATACAGTTAGGGTAGGTATGAGGTTAAAAGGATGGGGGAGGGGGAGGGGTGTTTAGGTGTTTGAAGTGTGCGATGAAAAGGTGGTGTTTAAGGGCTTTTTTGAATTGTTTGATGTCTTTAATTGCTCTGATATTGGGAGGGAGTTTGTTCCAACATCTAGAAACATAATTCGAAAAAGCCCTATTGATGGATGATTGATTAGCTTTTAAGGAAACTTTTGGTATAAGTAGTGTGTCAACAGCTGGAGATCTCCTGGACCTGTTATTTGTTGTGTGTATAATGAGATCAGAGATGGAATCTGGAGAAATATTATTGAAGGCCCTAAAGGTGGTAAGGATGGCCTTATATTGGATTCTACAGTTTATTGGTAACCAATGATTCTACAGTTTATTGGTAACCAATGATGATATAACTTAATAACTGGAGTAAGGCTACTAAGGAAACCTAATGCACTAGCATTTAATGTTCAGATGGGACACTAATAAAATCATAAAAACGCTAAAATAAATATGAAAGGAACAGCTACAAAACTTAAGAGTTTACATTAAGCATGTATATTGTTCAAAAATGCTATCTTAGAAGTCCAGATCAGATGTATTACACATTTTAAAAATGCAGGAGGAAGGCCAAATGACAGCCAGCATACTTAAAAGGTGAAGTAAAAGAAGCTATTATAGCCAAAAGAACATCTTTCAAAAAATGGAAAAAATAATCCTTGTAATGTGCCTTATATGGAGTGGAGGAGTAGCCTAGTGGTTAGAGCAACTGCCTAGTACCCAGAAGATAAAGGGTTTGATTCCCACTTGCACTCCTTGTGACTTTGGGCAAGTCACTTTACCCTCCATTGCCTCAGAAGAAAAGGCTGGCAATCTACTTCTGGTGATACATTGCCAAGAAAACCCAGAGGTAGCTGGGGTTGCTATGAGTCAACACTGACTTGATGGCACTAAAAAAAAAAAAAAAAGGTGCCTTGTAAGGTGCCCTATAGGGCTCCTTAGGCTAAGCACTGTATTAGGCACCCTGGGTTATGGAACCATAGGTTAGTGTGGCTGAAAGGTGCTTCAGGATGACATGCATGACCTGTGAGGCATAGAAACAGATGTAGCCCTAACACTAGATAGAGCACTGAGGCAAGGCAATGAACAGGTGAGTGGAGGAGGGAGAGCTGGGAGCTGCCATATCAGCAGACATCCCATGTGGCTGCTAGTACTGTTGACAAACATGGTGGGGGCAACTGTACCACAGCACAGGGTGTTGGCAATGTAAAGTACTGGAAAGACAGTTGGTGGCAGATGAGGCAGTGGTGGCAGGATAGTTACAATGATGGGTGCTCAGAGGAGTGGTGGTGCCATGCAGATCAGGCACAGGTGAGGCAAGCATGAAGAGGCACAATGCAGGAAAGGGTGCCTGCACAGGAAGACAGGACTCTACACAGCTGACAGACCCAGAAAAATGGACTGAAGGTTTGTTGGCAACAGTGGTGAGGGTAATATGGGCTGGCAGCACAGACCTGCAAAGATATGACTGTTACAGGCATGCAAAATATCTGAGATGGACAGGCATGAAAAGAGGAAACAATGAGGAATCACACCCATGACCACTGTTTAGAATGGCATTGTATTAATCAGTAGGCTATACCTCCATGGTGTATATCACAGCAATGGTTGGGTACAGAAGGACTGCAGGTCACCGCACAAACCATCTGCTCTGTGTGCCAGGATAAGGTAACCCCACCAGCACCCATGATGCAATGCACATGCAGAACAGCATTCTACAGCTGATAACCAGATGGGGTCTGCACCTCTCCGGTACTGTAGCATGGTAAGACAGACTGACAGTGAGTGATACTGGCACAGAGTAGCTACAGACCATGCCATTGTGCAGGTTCTTTGTTCACCCTGAGGGTTAGGATGGGGACCCAGCACTAGGTCTGCAGTGCATGTGGTACTAGAGATAGGTCCTGCTGCACATCCCCAGCGCTGCCAGTTTGTGCCAGGTGTTCCTAGCAGTGCAACTGAATGTATGTCTGTGTCCATCTGTGCTGTGAAGTCACATGTGGTCTTGTGGGGCCAGACACCACCCTGATTAGTGCATACCCAGTGTTAGGGTCTGATTGCCATGGGCACATGTTATCAGGGCAGAGAGGTGTCTTGACTTGCATGAGGTGGATGTAGCACTGTTTCTACGGGTCAAAGTGGTATACACTATATACCCCAAAGGACCCACAATCACCCATTTTGTAGGTGAGGGAGTGGAGGGACAGGTGCCTGAGCCCTGGCTGTAGACCAGAGCCATACCTATGACTGTGGCAAACCTGCAATAATTCTTAGGACAAGCCAGGAAACCTCAACTGCCCCACACCACAGTCTACCATTCACCAGCAGACTGCACTTGCAACATCCTACACAGTGTTCTAACCATGCACAGACTAACTTCAGACAGTCCACTAGCTAGTCCATACTCACAGGGGAACCCTGTGCACCCAGAGATAGGATGTACAGCACAGACACCAAGCAGATAGCTCAGTGATGAGGACCCAGAACTAAGAACACACAAGTATAACTGAAGACAAAAAGTGTTGAGCACTATGTGGGAGCATAGACATGCCATGGTCACTGCTCGGTCAGGGTGAGAGAGACCTTACAGCATGCCATGCTGTGGCCACCCTGTCCATGCAGGTGGTGGTCAGGCACTATAGTGTCCCAGCCATTGCCCTACACACTGTGCAGATGCATCCTGCCAATCCGCCCTGTCCGGACCATACCCACAATACCTTGCTCCTCATTATGCACATTTGCAGGCTAATGCTGGTAACAGTGGGACATTGTGGGCCCAGAGCAGTGTAGGCAGCCATAAAACAATTGATAGACATACACCCCTATTGCAGCATTGTGCAATGATAGGGGTGGTTGGCAATCCTGCTCGCCATACTGGTCCTTATCACAGTGCCGACATTGCTAAACTGTGCAGGGGGTAGTAGTAGTGCTCTGCTGATAACTGCAGCTCCGTGCTGAGGCCAACAGCCTGTCTCTCCATGAAGCTTTGGATAGTGGAGCCTGTTTGAGTGGGTGTTTTGGCCCCCTATTCGACACAACTTTGGAGTTTGCACATGTTGATGTTGTATCTGCATTGTAAAATGTGGGGAGATGCTCTGTAGGATCCACAGCTGTGACTTGAACCTTTGACTCTCTGCTTCTGGACACACTGGCTGTGTGTACTACACCACACTATTGCCACAGAGGAATAGTGGTCCCTGGGGCTACCCTTACTTTCCTCAGGCAGACCTTTTCTGTTGCAATGCACACCACATACTGGTACAGGGCATGGCCTAGGTCCACTGCAGGCGGGTAGCACTGCTCCCTCCAGCACAAACTCACCCCCCTACCATGCCGACATGACCATATGCTGTCGGTGCTGGTCGTGCGTGGTCCCAGGCTATCCATTGTGCAGGTAGGCGGGTGCCTAGGGTGAGGGGTCTGGGGTGGCGAGGCATACATGGACATCCACACATCCCCCCATCACTGCTTACCAATGCTATGTCCCTTCCACATGGGGGAGTGATGGCTGGGGGCATGTCAGGCTGGTGCTCTAGCAACTATTGGCTAGGATGCACCAGGTAGATGTAGGTGGAGTGTGTTGTTACTGCTGACTGTGGACAGGCTAGGGTATGCACCTCAGGTGCGGTGTACCAAGTTTGGTTCTGACAACGTATGGGCACGCCCTGCAATGCCTTTCTAGGGGCTGCCATAAAGTGTGTTCAGTTAGTTGGGTCTACAAACTGTTTGGGACCCATCCTGCGAGTGGTCTATGGACCCTTGTTAGTGTGGTCCCCAGATGTGCACTGCTTGCCCTATTACAGGCATATTGGTACCTTTGTGACTTTTGGGTTACTTGTTGGGTAATGTCCCCTGGATGGGACACTGTGTAACACGGACTACTGGGCATGTTTGGCCCTGGTCAGCTGCTGTCCTGCTGATTTCCAGTTTCTATGTTCCTATGTGCCACCTGGGCAACAGCCTAGTTCACCCTGTGCCCCAGCTGCCCCCACTGCATGTCCTACCTGCAGTCCCCCTATGCCCCATTTGCACCATCACCATATAGTGGCCTTTCATACTTGGCCACTGTACTGTTGCTGCTGATGGAGCACTACTATCACCTTTATCGGGCTCCCTGCCTAGGCTGTACATTGCTGACATTGAAATGGTATCTCTCTCCTGCAAATGTGCATCTAACGCCAAGTTTTCACTCGTGGTAGTTTCCAGCCCTTCAGTTCCCCGCGTTGGTGTCGTGGGAGCCTCTCTGTGCCCATTCTCCACCCATTGATCCCTTCTCCCCACCCTCTCTCCACCCTCTGCGGTGTTTACCATGGCCGGGAACGCTAACGCGCGTTAGGTTATGTTAACACATGTTAACGTTACATAACGCGAGTTAACGTTACGTAATGCACGTTAACATAGCCGCTGCTATGTTACCGCAGTTTAGTAAACATACCCCAAAGTAACATAGTATATGACGGCAGATAAAGGCCAGCACGGTCCGTCCAGTCTGCCCAGCAAGGCAGCAAGAGTAAGTGCACTTGCCGCTCCATTCACGTCACCCCTCCCCATGCCTTTGTTTAGGGATGTACCCACAGCTCCATGTAGGTCACCCCTATTTGTTGAGATATAAGTGATAGTTATGTTTATTTTGATTTTATCTTATTGCTATAAAGGGATCCACTGTGTCTGTCCCATGCCATTTTGAATTCTGTCATTGTATTTGCCCCCACCACTTTTATTTATTTTTATTTATTTAACAGTATTTCTAAACCGCCTTATCTTAATAATCAAGGTGGTATCACAGCAAACAATCAGGTCAAGTGAGTGTGTTATACATGCAGTGGGGGGGGGGGGAATTGAGTGTGTGTTGTGTTGTGTGCTAGATTGGTATGAGCTATGTACAGAGTGGGCTATATACAGTGGTGCAAAAACATATTCCATACATACATTGGTTAGGCGGAATCATGTGCTGATCCTGCGAGATATGCCCATCGGGAGGGCATTCCAAGCATTCACCACCCTTTCCATGAAAAAGTATTTCCTGACATTTGCCTTTCAGTTTACCAATCTTGCAGTTTCATGCTATGCCCTCTAGTTTTACAGCTTCCCCATCTTTGGAAGAGGATTGTTTCTTCATTAACACTCCTAAACCCTGGAATTACCACGATTTTTTGCACACACTGAATACCGTTGTGGTCATAAATGACCCCACGGCAAATTTTAATTGTTAACCATGAAAAATTTAAACTAAACAGACAAAATATTATTCCAAATTAATTATTTATTATATGAAGGTTAAATGTTTTGAAATGTAATGCTTTATCATAAAATTACATGAAGAAGAGTTGCCTTGAAAGCAATTTTTGCATGCACTTGATAAACACAGTAAAGTACTACAGTCATTTGCATGAGACAGACAATTTCCGGAATGTTCTTTGCAAACATTGCGCTTGCAGGAGGTGCAAACTATGTTGCTTTTCTTGTCTTTTTCTCTGGAACAGCAGTGACACCTTGCCCTTTTCTTTGGGATCCCGACATTGCAAACAGCATCAGTGGCTTCTTCAATGCTGGAAGAAGTCTCTCTGCAATTACTCTGAAGCAGCTGCTTTCCTAATTCCAAGAGGAATAGACGACGTCTGTGCTTTGACTTGGACTGCCATTCTGGATTTAGTGACATCCAAACAATAAAGGCGTTCAAAGCACTGATGTCCAACATGTTGTAGAAGATTGTCACTGGCCAGCGTCTTGTCATTCGTTTTGTGGAATACGTGCGCAACATTTGATCTGCCATATCTACTCCACCTTTACTAGAATTATAGTCCAAGATCATGCATGGCTTTTTGTATGGACATGTTTTATCTACTTCTTCTTGATCATGCAAACTGCTCAGAAGAACAACCACTTTTCCTTTCTTCGGGCAATAGGAAACCAGAGTGGCGTCATCGCGAAAGGCAAACAGTGAAGTGAATACCTCTCGGCCCTTTGCTGTTACAAATTCTGGAGGTAATTCTTTTCTGTTCTTTTGAATTGTCCCCAAAAGTGTCATTTGTTTTTCTAGCAATTTCCGTGACAGGGATAAACTACAGAAGAAATTGTCAACAGTAACATTTCTGCCAGATCGCGTCAATCCTTCAGTGAGTTGCAGCACAACCCTTTCACCCTGATTCTGTTCCCTGTTTTGTCCGAGTTCCCTTCCTGTATATACTTGAAAACACAGAACATATGACTTTGCACTGTCACACAACATCCATAGCTTTATGCCATATTTCCCAGGTTTGCTGGGAATATATTGTCTGAATGGAACACGACTATGAAATGTTAGCAGTTGCTCATCCACGGTAACATTTTCACCAGGAACAAAGGCGTCACTTAGAGTTGCTTCCCAGGTATCAAAAACGTGTCTGATTGGAGCAAGCTTATCCATGCCTCGTTGTTCACATCTGTTGGTTGCATCATCAAATCTGAGAGCACAAGAAATTTGCTGAAAACGGTTACGGGCCATATTTTTGCTGAAAACAGAACGACCATCTTCAAGGTTCCACAACTGAACTATGGATTCATTTTGTGACTTGTACATGCCTGAGACAATCAGAAGTCCAAGAAAATGTTGAAATTCTCCATCTGTCAAATCTTTCCAGGTGTCGTCATAAATGTGTCTTCCTTGTTTGCTCATCCACATCATGATTTCATTCAATAAGTTCTTCCTCATGAACAAGTGGAATGCTGCGAGAGGGCCATCAACATTTTGTACAGCATACCTTGTAGGATCTTGTTGTACGGGCATGACATTAGCTCTGGTATATCTTCCAGCAGCTTGCTTTATAGGTTTCCTGTTCCATGATGTGGCATCCTTAGATACATAGGCTTCAATGGCAACTTTTGTGCTTATAGTTGATGACCTCTTAGCTCCTCTACGACCACAACTAAGATTCCTCACAGATGATACTGACACCGAGGACTCCTGCCTTCTTCCCCATCCAGCACAGCCTCGACCTTTGCCTCAATGTTACCGGCTCAACATCAGTTTCACATTCACTTGGCGACCAACTGCTGTCGCCATCTGAATCATGACTGTCATCAGATTTATCGCCCGAACTTGGCTGATATGCTTCTTCGCTTGCTGAATATGTTGCATCATCAGACGACTTAGAGCTGTCACTGTCAGCATCTCGTTGCAATATTTCTCTTACTTGGGCAGCTGAATACTTTTGTTTTGACATCATAAACAATAACCTAAAATAAATAAGCAAAGATAAAGTTGAATAAAACGCAAAGCAGTTTTACTATAGGTGTACAATAATCGTGATGAATGAGCTGAAAGCCTTTAGATTTCATCGGAAATAATGAGAGAACGTAAGATATCAATTACAGAAAATGTGTAATTTTCATAAAATAAGAGTACAAAAAATAAATGATGCATAATTAATGATAAATACCTTTGTTAGATCAAAAAATTCACAAAACTGCAAATTGTATCACGATCCAAACCGGACGTAAGCAACTGGGGTCAAAAATGACCCCATTGGTACCCTGTGCTGCAATTCATCACTAGCATCACCTAGCGGATGAAAATTATTCCTCTCATGGTGCAATATAAAGAGAATATTGACATGTGAAAAGTCATAAAAAGATTGCATTCTTGAACAACTAGTTTCCGAGATACGCATTGTGAAACTTGCAATGAGGTCACTTTTGACCCCATCGGTACTCCCAGGGTTAAGTATTTAAAGATCTGAATCATATCTCCCCTGCCCCTCCTCTCCTCCATATTGTACATATTTAGGTCTTCAAGTCTCTTTTCATAAGTCTTCTGACACAGGCTCTAAATCATTTTGGTTGCCTTTCTCTGAACCGTTTCCAGTCTTTTTATATCCTTTGTGAGATATGGTCTCCAAAACTGAACACAGTATTCCAAGTGAGGCCTCACCAGCGACTTGTACAGTGGCATTAGTACCTCTTCCTTTCTGCTGGTAATTTCTCTTTGTATGCAACCCAGCATCTTTCTGTTTTTTGCCACTGCCTTGTCACACTGTTTTGCCTCCTTGAGATCCTCAGAAACAATCACTCCGAGATCCTTCTCCTGATCCATGCATACTAACCGCTCACCCCCTATCGCATACAATTCCCTTGGATTTCTGCTTCCCAAGTATATGGCACTGCACTTCTTCACATTAAGGGGTATGTTTACTACACTGCGGTAATGTTAACCATCGTTAATTTCCCTGGTAATGTTACGGATGCCCATATAAAGGAGTGGGCAGTGCATCGTTAAAGCAAGCCATGTCAGGTAACGCATGTTACAAGGTACTTAACGTGCGGTACAGTGCGCCATTCACCCACCGCTCGTAAACACCACAGCCGACGGGAAGCAGCAGCGCATCCAAAGTGGTGGCAATCTAAGGCGCACAGACAGTAGAAGATGCACTGAGTGATGTGCAGACATGGTGCCTCATGAGAAACGAAGCTGTAGGTGTAAGGCCATAGACCACAGGCAGCTGATATCACAGTCTGTAATGGGGACGTGAGCCACAGTTAACACATGTACACACACCATGAAATGGTGTGCAGTGAACACAGCATGCAGAGGAGTAAACAGCGGTAATGAAAAGGGCATCAGGGGTCAGTCTGAAGGGCCAGCTGTGTGGATGGTGTGTGTATAAGGGTGAAATGGGCAGGGGATACAAAAAGGAGTAAGAGGGAATTGAACTGAGACACCCAAACACAGCTCACGGACACCAATACCAAACCACTGAGCCACCTGCTCACCCAGACAGTCCAAAGAAAGGGAGCATATATAACAGCTAGCATGTGATGGATAGGCTGCACGGAGGGGACACTGCAGTGTACAGTGAAGAGAAGGAAGGGTGTGTGGAGAAGGGACAAAGCCAGAGCCTCTGTATAGTAAGGAGAGCAGAACAAACGGAAAGAAAGGAAAAGGAACCTGTGGGACCCAAACCCACAACCTATGTTGGCTCCACGCATGTTTGCCACCACTATCCCAAACAAGCACAATGCAAATATGTTCCACCAACTGGCCATCGTGTCTGCTAGATCATCACGCAGTAGTGCGTCTTATGTGTCTTGCTTGCATTGCAGAGAATGCACATAGCAGGGCGTCTGACATGCAGCATGCACAAGAACGTATGTGATGTTACAGACCTTCCTAAGAGCCTTACAATATGTTGTAGGATTATGGCACATAGCAACACATGTTCTAAACAGACGTCACACGCAGTATGAACACTGCACATCTTCGGTGCTGCAATGCGCATAAGATGCAACACTGTGCACTACAGTAGACTACCTGTCCATTGCCCTGCCCCTGTGCTCCCACCAGTTCTAGGATGATAGCTGTTCCCCAGCCATGGTCTAACATTCACCAGCAGCAGGCACAGTCAGACTGCACCTGTTGCATCACACCAGGTGTTCCAGCAATGCACAAACTGACCTTGAACACTCCACTAGCCAGTCTATCTTGCATGTTCACAATGGAACTATACACACCCAGATCTGGGTTGTATGGCACAGGCACCCGGCAGATGTCCCAGGGATTAGCTCTCCAGAACAGAGGGAGGAGGAGGGGAGTACACACATATCACCTGGGACAGATACAATGTAGTACTATGTGGGAACATAGCCGTGTCATGGTCACTGTTTGGTCAGTGTGAGAGTGCCCGAACAGCAAGACGTGCTATGGCCACCTTGTCCATGCAGGTCATGGTTGGGCACTACAATGTCCCAGCCATTGGCCTACACCCTCTGCAGATGCATCCTGCCCAGTCCGCCCTGCCCAGGCCATACCCACAATACCTTGCTCCTCATTATGCACATTTGCAAGCTAACGCTGGTAATAGTGGGACATTGTGGGCCCAGTGAGGTGTAGGCAGCCACAAAACAATGGATAGACATACACACACACACACACACTCCTATTGCAGCATTGCGCAAAGTTAGGGGTGGTTGGAAACCCTGCCCACCACACTGGTCCTGATCACAGTGCCGACATTGCTAGACTGTGCAGGAGGTAGTAGTAGTGCTCTGATGGTGACTGTGGCTCCATGCTGGGGCCCACTGTCTGACTCTGCAAGGAGCTTTGGATAGTGGAGCCTGTGTGAGTGGGTGTTTGTACCCCTGTTGGCCACTGCTTTGGGGATTGTACATGTTGATGTCGTATCTGTGTTGTAGGGTAAAATGTAGGGACATACTCTGCAGGATCCACTGCTGGGACCTGAACCTGTGACTCTCTGCTCTGGGACACACTGGCTTTGTGTACTGCACCACACTGTTGCTACAAAAGCCCTGCAGTCCCTGGGGCTACCTTTATATCTCCGCAGCCAGGCCTTTTCTGTTGCGATGCACACCATGTACAGCCAGGCCTTTTCTGTTGCGATGCACACCATGCACACCATGTATAGGGCATGGCCTAGGTGCACTGCAGGCAGGTGCCACTGCCCCCTCCAGCACCAACACACACCCCCCTGCCATGCTACCTGTCCATATACTGTCGGTGCTGGTAGTGTGCAGTCCCAGGCCATCCACTGTGCAGGTAGGCAGTTGTCTAGGGAGCGGGGTCTGGGGTAGGGAGGCATACATAGACATCCACACATCACCCCATCACCGCCTACCAATATTATGTCCCTTCCACATGGGGGAGAGATGGCTGGGGGGATGTCAGGTCAGTGCCCTAGCAACTATTGGCTAGGGTGGACCCGGTAGATGTAGGTGGATTGTTTTGGGCTTTGGTCAGCTGCTGTCTTGCTGCTTTCCAGTTTCTATGTTCCTATGTGCCATCTAGGTGACAGCCTAGTCCCCAGATGCCCACACTGCATGTCCCGCCTGCAGCCCCCTTTGCCTCATTTCCACCATCACCATAGTGGCCTTTCATACTTGGGCACTATGCTGTTGTTGCAAATGGATCAGTACTATCACTTTTCTTGGGCTCCCTGACTATGTTGTACATTGCTGACGCTGAAATGGTTTCACCTTCCTGCAAATGTGCATCTAACGACAAGTTGTCAGTCCCGCTAATGTTCAGCCCTTCAGTTCCCCGCGTTAGTGTTGCGGGAGCTTCTCCCCTCCCACTCCCCACCCATTGACCCCTTTTCTACGCCCTCTCTCCTCCCTCTCTCCGCCCTCTGCGGGACTTACCATGGACGGTGATGTCAACATGCGTTATGTACCCTTAACGCTTGTTAACATTACCTAATGCGGTTTAGTAAACATACCCCTAAATTTACTACTATTATTGAGAAGTGAATAGTGCTACAAGATGCACGCAGTGCTGCACAGACATCATACAGTGCTGCACAGACATGTCTGAATTGCCAAACATTTGACCATTCTTCCAGCTTTTGTAGATCTTACCTCATGTTATCCACTCCCTCAGGGGAGTCCACTCTGTTGAAAATTTTTGTGTCATCTGCAAAAAGACAGACTTTTCCATTCAATCCTTCAGCAATATCACTCACAAATACATTGAACAATACCGGTCCCAGGACTGAACTCTGGGGCACCCCACTAATCACCATCCTTTCATCCGAGTGAGTTCCTCTTACCATCACCTTCTGTCATCTGTCATCTGTCAGTTAACCAATTTATGATCCAGTTCTACATCTTGGGACCCATCCCCAAGCTGTTGAGTTTATTGATACACCTCCTATGAGGAACAGTATCAAAGGCTTTGCTGAGATCTAGGTAGATCACATTCATCGCATGCCCTTGATCTAGTTCTCTGACATCCAGTCAAAGAACTCAATTAGATTTGTTTAGCAAGATCGTTCTTTGGTAAAACCATGTTGCCTTGGAACATGTAACCTGTTGGTTTCGAGAAAGTCCACTATTTTCTCCTGCAGGAGCGCCTCCATTACTTTTACTGCCACTGAGGTAAGGCTTACTGGCCTGTAGTTTGATACTTCTTCTCTCTTACCACTTTTTTGAAGAGGTACCACATCAGCCCTCCCAGTCCTGTGGAACTTCTCCTGTCTCCAAGGATCTATTAAAAACATCCATTAGCAGCACTGCAAGAACCTCTCTGAGCTCCTTCAGTATCCTGGGGTGTATCCCATCCGATCTCATAGCCTTCTCCACTTTCAGTTTTGCAAGCTTTTCTAACACAACATCTTCTATGAATAGTGTGGTATCTACTCCATTTTCATTTGCATATTTGTCAATCACAGGCAGTCCTTCTCCGGGATTTTCTTTCTTAAAAACAGAACAGAAGTATATGTTTAGCATTTTTGCTTTTTCAATGTCACTTTCCACAAATCCGTTCCCAGCAATTTTGAGTCCTGCAATTCCACCTCTGATGTTCCTCCTCTCCCGAATATACCTGAAAAAAGTCTTGTTGCCACACTTCATATCTTTAGACATCTTTTGCAATCTCATATTTCAGTTCTTTCAATGCCCTAGCATGTATAACTTCCTTACTGACTCTTCCTTACTTCTTTGCTTACTGATGATAGTCTCCCAAGAGGTCATGGTTAGGAATTATGCATCCTTGAACGATACTAACAAAAGAGTTAGGGCATCCCGACAGAGAGGTTCCAGTAGAGATAAAGATAACCCAGATGTCTTTCAGGGCAGAGCAGACAGAGCTGAAAGATTTCAAATTATCCTGGTGAATTGGTACCCAGATTGTTAAAATGAATAAAATGCAAACTCTAAAATGCCTGTATGCAAATCCTAGAAGTCTTAAAAAAAATAAGACAGGAGAGTTAGAATATATAGCACTACATGAAAGGTTAGATATAATTGGCATCTCAGAGACCTAGTGGAAGGAGGACAACCAATGGGATACCATGATACCTGGGTACAGACTATATCGCAATGATGGGGTAGATCAAATTGGTGGAGGGATTGCGCTCTATGTTACAAAGGGTGTTCCTTATCGTTCCTCCAGCTTAGTCCTCCACCACTGGGTAGTGCACCTCCTCCTGCAGCTTGCAGACTGGACTAATCAAAACTTGGCATCACTGGAAGTAGCTTGCTGGCATTCCCTTACAGCTCCAGTGAAGGAGAGATTGCGGAGCCGGAGGACCAGGCCAGAATCATCTGAGTGTTTCGGAAGGAGGAGTTGCCGGCTCTTATTACAGAAGCTCTTCAGATGCTCAGGCTGGCGGCTGAGCCACCGGCTGAGGAGGAAGATGGCGCGGATCCCATTATTCAAGCGGTACGTCAGACGCAGGTGGTCTTCCCTATCCACAAGGTGATCGCTCAGATGATCCAAACAGAGTGGGATACTCCAGAATCTGGCCTTAAAGGGATACGGATCATGAATCGGTTGTATCCTCTCGCGGACAAAGACAAGGAGAGGTTCTGCTCCCCGAAGGTTGATGCTGTGGTCTCAGCGGTGACTAAAAAGACCACTATCCCAGTCAAATGCAGTGCGGCCTTGAAGGAAGCGCAAGATCGGAAAATGGATGGGTTGCTGAAGCAATCTTTTGAGGCGGATGCCGTGGCATTACAGGCTTCCATTTGCGGTGCTTGGATCGCACGGGCCTGCCTTCGCTGGGTTCAGCGACTGCAGCAGTCTGCATCCTTGGAGCCAGAGGAAGTGCGCAAGATGCAGTGCTTGGAATCTGGCTCGGCGTATTTAGCGGATGTACACTATGACCTCATTCGAGCTTTGTCGAATAGTATGGCCTCTTTAGTGGCGGCACGCAGAGCACTCTGGCTAAAGAATTGGGCGGCTGATGGCTCTTCCAAGGCGCGTCTTGGCAGGCTTCCCTTTAAGAGACAGCTCTTGTTTGGGGAAGATCTGGAAAAGTTAGTTAAGGAGTTGGGCGAGTTGAAGGGGGTCCGACTTCCGGAAGATAAGCCCAGGCAGGGCAAATTGGCTGTGCCTTTTCGGGGCAGTTTCGAGATTTTCGGAGGTTCCGATCGCCTCGCTTTGCAGGATCTCAAAGAGGTAGATTCGTGTCTCGAGCCCAGGGATTTCGGGGATTTCGAGGTGCAAGTAGGGGATATGCTGCGACGGCCTCTGCAGTCTCCCGTAAGCCACAATGAATGGCGGCGGGTCCAGGCAGGGATTCAGCCGATCAGTGGTCATCTTCGGAGGTTTCTCTCTGCCTGGACCCACATTACGTCCGACCAGTGCGTCCTCGAGATCATTCGTGATGGTTATGCCTTAGACCTTGCGAGGCCGGTGTTGGACTCGTTCGTGCTCTCTCCCTGCAGAAGTCCCCAAAAGGCGTTGCAGGTGCGTCAAACCTTGGACCATCTTCTTCAACTGGGCGCAGTCATTCCTGTCCCACCAGCAGAATATGGCATGGGTCGCTATTCTATCTATTTCATGGTGCCAAAGAAGGATGGCTCTCTTTGCCCCATCCTAGACCTCAAGGGCGTAAATCGCTTCCTTCGGGTGCCGCATTTTCAGATGGAAACGCTGCAGTCATTGTTGCGGTTCGGCACGGGGAGTTTTTGATGTTCCTCGACCTCTCCGAGGCTTATCTCCATATTCCCATCAGAGCATCCCATCAGAGATTTCTGCGCTTCGCACTTCCTTGGGGGCATTTCCAGTTTCAGGCTCTGCCCTTCGGGCTGGCGACGGTGCCGCGCGTGTTCACCAAGATTATGGTGGTCGTTGCGGCAGCGTTACGGAAAGAAGGAATATTGGTACATCCCTTCCTGGACGATTGGTTGATTCGAGCAAAGTCCCAAGCCAAGAGCCTGGCCACCACAGAAAAGGTGATCGCTCTCCTTCAGTCTCTCGGCTGGGTGATCAATGTAGCCAAGAGCCATCTAGTTCCGTCCTAGGTTCTCGAGTACTTGGGAGTGCAGTTCGATACTCAAAGGGGCTCGCTGTTCCTGACAGAGCGCAGAGCTCTGGCCCTAAGGCGCCTGGTACGGGAGTTCCGCAAGCTTCCAGCGCCGTCGGCCTGGAAATACCTACAGGTGCTGGGCACGATGGCGGCAACCATAGAAGTCATTCCTTGGGCCAGGTTTCACATGCGGTCGTTATAGCGGGCCCTTCTTCGACGTTGGTCCAATCAGTCCGACTCGTTGAGCAAACAACTCCCCTGCCCGTTTCTAGTCCGCCAAGATCTGCAGTGGTGGCTGCAGCCGGCGTGTTTACGAGCAGGATTGCCTTTGGAACCGCCAGAATGGATTCCACTGTTAACGGATGTAAGTTTGGCGGGCTGGGGAGCGCATTGCGGAGTGGAGTTTGTTCAGGGTCTCTGGTCTCCGGAAGAGAGCGGCTGGTCGATCAACCGGTTGGAGCTCCGGGCGGTGTTTCGCTCCCTGCAGAGTTTCGAAGCCCAAGTAACGCACAAAGCGATAAGGGTTCTTTCCGACAATGTGGCAACAGTAGCCTACATAAATCGGCAAGGTGGCACCAGAAGCTCAGCCCTGGAGGACGAATCCCAGCGGCTGTTTGCATGGATAGAACCGCGCTTACAGGCGATATCGGCGGCGCACATAGCCGGAAAAGACAATGTGACGGCGGATTTTCTCAGCAGGGTGCAAGGGATGCAGGGGAGTGGTAACTGCATGCCATGGTCTTCGCTCAGTTGGTGTGTCACTGGGAAATGCCCATCATGGATCTCATGGCCACGTTCCATTCAGCAAAAGTGGGTCAGTTCTTCAGCAGAAGACGGGAGTCCATATCGGAAGGAATCGACGCCCTCATGCAACCGTGGCTCTCGGTGGGTCTTCTCTACGTATTTCCTCCATGGGCACTTCTCGGGTGGGTGATCCAGCGCATTGAGGCGCATCACGGAAGGGTGCTGTTAGTCACGCCGGATGGGACCAGGCGTCCATGGTATGCCGACCTGGTGAGATTGCTGGACGGAACTCCGTGGCGCCTCCCGTTGTCACCGGAGCTGTTGATTCAGGGTCCGCTCCTGATGCCACGGGTGGAGAGATTCTTGCTTATGGCTTGGCCATTGAAAGGGCGCAGTTAAAGAAGAAAGGTTAATCCAAGTCTGTGGTGTCAACTTTGCTTCAGGCGCGTAAGCGTTCAACTTCGCTCGCGTATGTGTGCGTCTGGCGTATCTTCGAGGATTGGTGTTCGAGGCATCAAGTCCGCACTGCCACGGCTTCGGTTCCGGTGGTATTGGATTTTTTACAGGATGGCTTCGATAAGGGCTTGGCCGCCAGTTCTTTAAAAGTGCAGCTGGCGGCCCTAACCTGTTACAGAGGTAAGGTGCAAGGCATTGCTCTAGGGGCTCATGTCGATGTTGGCCGTTTTCTTAAAGCCGTTTCCAGGTTGCGGCCGGCGCATCGGGTTGCTGTTCCTCCGTGGGATCTCAACTTGGTGTTGCGAGCGCTGAGTGGAGCGCCGTTTGAGCCTTTATCAAAAGCCTCGGTGAAAGATTTGACTCTGAAAGTGGTATTTTTGGTGGCTATTTGTTCAGCTAGGCGTATTTCAGAGCTTCAGGCACTTTCGTGCCGGGAGCCTTTTCTGTCCTTTTCTTCACAAAAGGTGGTTCTCCGGCCAGTACCTTCCTTTCTTCCTAAGGTTTCGTCTTCCTTTCATGTCAATCAGGTGGTTTCGCTACCCGTCCTGCAGTCGGCAGGGGAGCAGGCTTCGGATCGGGGCCTTAGTCGCCTGGACATCAAGAGAGTGTTGCGCCGTTATTTGTCAGTCACCGAGTCCTTCCACAAATCGGATCGGTTATTTGTCCTGTTTGGGGGCCCCAGAAAGGGCGAGGCTGCGGCGAAAGCTTCTATTTCCAGGTGGATCAAGGAGGCCATTGTTTCAGCGTATTTGCTGCAGGGGCGCTTTGCTCCGATGGGTTTGAGGGCTCATTCGACAAGAGCGCAGGCGGCATCCTTGGCGGTGCACAGTCTAGTTCCGCTGGTGGAAATTTGTAAGGCGGCAACATGGTCGTCGTTGCATACGTTCAGTAAGCACTATCGCCTGGACGTTCTGGCGGCTAGGGATGCCTGTTTTGGTTCGGCAGTCTTGCGTGCCGGATGGCAGGGTCCCTCCCGTTAGTACTGCTCTGTTACATCCCAGTGGTGGAGGACTAAGCTGGAGGAACGATAAGGAAATAGTAATTACACTTACCTGGTAATTGTAGTTCCTTGAGTGACGACAGCTTAGTCCTCATGCCCGCCCTCAGGATTATAGGATCTCATGGCACGCGGTCCATCCTTGTAGGGACCTATACAGGTGAGTCTTTTCGGTTGGTATCCCCCTCTTCAGTTCAGTCGGGCTAGCTTGTCTGGGCCTTTCTTTTGCTGGTTTGCTGTGGCTCGGCAGGGGGGGAGGCGGATTTCCCCTATGGCTAATTTCGTGGGCGTTTGGGGAGATTTCAAATTTGTTAATTTTTTGTAATAGTTTTCAGTGTTTAGCTACTTGTTTGTTGCTCTTTTGAGTCTGCTTTGTCAATAGTTCACTGGAGCTGTAAGGGAATGCCAGCAAGCTACTTCCAGTGATGCCAAGTTTTGATTGGTCCAGTCTCCAAGCTGCAGGAGGAGGTGCACTACCCAGTGGTGGAGGACTAAGCTGTCGTCACTCAAGGAACTACAAGAGAGATTCTACAGTGTGTTTTGTTTCCTGCAAAACTTTTATCCTGTGTGACTCAACACCCTCTTTAACATAGAGTGCAACCCCTCCACGAATTTCATTTACTCTATCATTGCAATATAGTTTGTACCCAGGTATCACAGTGTCCCACTGGTTGTCCTCCTTCCACCAAGTCTCTGAGATGCCAATTATATCTAACCTTTCATGTAGTGCTATATATTCTAACTATCCTGTCTTATTTTTTTAAGACTTCTAGGATTTGCATACAGGCATTTTAGAGGTTGTATTTTATTCATATTAACAGTCTGGTTAGAAATTCACCAGGGGAAATTGAAATCTTTCAGCTCTGTCTGCTCTGCTCTTAAAGGCATCTGGGTTACTTTAATACATTATTTTTAAAGCACTGTTCATTGTAAATTCTAACACTGTTTCCTTTTGTTAGTACCATTTATATGCTCCCTGTAACCTGCCTTGACTCTGAGATAAGGCGGAATATAAAACAGTTAAATAAATAATTAAATAAATAAATATTTCTTGGACCCTTTCTATCAGGATGCTCAAACTTCCCTTTTTCACTAGTATCCTTCAAGGATAGGTCTTTCTAAACCATGTACTCTTGGGACACTGTCAGAAGTAAGCAGAGAAGTAAGAAAGCCAGCATTCAAAGTGCACCTACAATCTTTGTGGTCTTGGACAAATCACTCAACCTTTCATTACCTTAAATACAAACTTAGTTGATATGTCTTCCATCGATAGGGGAATAACTGCTGTACCTGAATATAGCTTACCTTGAACTGCTACTTGAAAGGTGTGACTTAAATTATAATAATAAAACAACTACTATTACTAGTAATCATTTATATAGCGTTACAAGGCATGTTGAAGCAAAGCTAAGTGTTTGAGATGTTTACTTACCTTAAATTTGATTAAAAAGGAGAAGCCGCAGCTAGGGGACGGATTCCATTCCATCTGCTTTTGCGTGGCAGCTCCGACAAAAAGAGTTCTTTTGACAACTGTTGGAGTTCAGGATTTTTTTCTTTGATGGTTGAGAAGGACACATAGGGTCAAGTGAGGTTTTTTTGAGGAGAGGAGTGATTACAAATTAAATGGCCTAAATGTGCATATCAAGCATAGACCCCTCCTTCACAGCTAATATATAACCCTAAGACACAAAGGGGGCTAGTTACTAGCATGTGTAACTGAATAATGCATGATATTTGTTACATAGGACATAATTTTTTAATTGGATGTGTAAACATATGTGACGTTAATGCACATGCCAAACATTTTAAATGACTTATGCACCCAGATAGGCTCTTATGCATGAGCTTTAGCAAGTCACTATTCTATAAGTACATCCATAAGTCCAATGGTGCATATTTTGGAGTGGATGTGTACCTGGGTGGAAGGTAGGTGGAGCACAGTTTTATGTGGACAGGAACATTATAATTCACATGTTTCCTACAAATCTAGGAGCACAAATTTACAAGTTTAGAGCTGGCCTAATTGCTTGATCCTAGATTTGGTAAACATATCTCACCACTTATGTCCCTATTTTATAAAGAATAAATACACACACATCACTTTATAAAATAGGTGTGTGATCAGCAGGCACATTAATTCACATTAACCTAGGTGACCTTTATAAAATTTCCTCCATAATGTGTGTTAAATGGCAAAAGTGTGCAATATTTAAACCATAATTTACTTTAGATTCAGTCAATGTGCATTGCATAGTAATAAGATGCAAAGCATGTAAATATATGCAAACACCTTAATATTATGCAAATGAAATAATGCAACTTGTGATGAACTGGGGTCCATTCATGTCTCTGAACTGATGTGTCTCCCTCATTGGCCATATGGAGCAAGTAAGGGCCTGTGATGATCTGGCCAGGTGGTCATCCCAGGAGTGTGCTGTGCCTGCATGTACTGCATATATGTGATGGAGCAAAAGATATTCATTCACAGTTATCATGAAAGTTTCCAATCATGTACTACTCATGTGCCATGCATCTACAGGGTGAAGTTGTATGACCCTTTGCAATGTGCCACAGCAGAGTAAATGAAGTCATGCTGTCAAATGGTATGATTGCAATGTGCATGCTTGCAGATCCAATGTGTAATCCTAACACATAAAAACAGACTAATAATGTATGCTCTCAGATCAATGCTGACTCCTGGCAACCCATCAGAAAGACCAGAAGTAGACTGCCCAGCCTTTTTTCAGAAACAATGGAGGGTGTTGTGACTTTCCCAAGGCCACAAGTGGGATTTGAGCCTTGGCTTGTTCTTTACTGAAATACTACTCTAACCATTCAGCTACACATACATACCATATGCTACAGCACTCTCTGGAATAAACCAGACTACAAGTTCCTGTTTGTAATGGCCTAAACCCAGGACTTGAAAAAACATTGTAGATACATTCTAAGACAGTGGTACACATGCAGTAAGGACTGCACTAGACACTCAGTACTGTATCTGCATAACAGATAAAATGCAGCAGTATCAATCTCCTGTCCAAAGGCCAAGCACATGTGAGGACAAGATGCCCTTACCACCATTTTGCCTCCTAAGCCAAACAACATTTGCACACAGAGGTCCACTGGACTGCAGTATGGTACTAAGCCCTGAGGAAACACATCTGCAAATCTTGTGTTCCTTTGTGACCTGCTGTATATTACAAGATAAGTACTTTGGCATATACACCAAACTCAAACTTCATTCATGACCCATGAAGTCCATCCCAGACCATCCTGCCCTCTCTGGGGGGCCATGCACCCTTACTTCTTCATCATACAAGACATGCAGGTATTGAGCAATGCTCCAGTGATCAGGGATGCCACTATGGCTGCAATGTGGGCTATGAGTGCCAGTATTGGTTAGCCCATTTATTTCCCAGGATGCACCTCACAATCTGAGCACCCAGGGGCGGGCCAAGGGGGGTGCGGGGCCATGTGCGGAGACTCGGTGCGGGGCCACATTTGCATAAGCGGCCTCATTTGCATAAATATTTGCATAATGTTACCATACACTAACTTTTAGTAAACATGCCTCTTCATGAGTGTATGGATAAAGAAAGACAAAGATTTCTACATTACTATAATCCAGTGCCAACCGCCAGGCACATTAGGAACTACTACAAACACTGCCCATTTAGAACCCATAGCAAACCCACCGTATCCTAACAGCACTACCAGGACTCATAAAGCACCATACCCTACCTATCAAAAGGCAACACTGCAAATATGAAACCAATACATTTCAGAGAATAACAATACCTGACCTACTGGGGAAAGAGAACAAGTGACAATGTCAAATAGGAATTACATAAACAGAATACCTCAGCTCAGTTACACATGCAGAACATAGACCATCACCAAACAAGGAATCACAATTTAAAAACAGGAAGACAATAATTAAACTGGGAACCCTAAAAGCCAAACTTGGAATGTACAACAACAATGTAGAAATAAAACTATAAATTAATTTCCTCTTGTACTAAACAAAAGCACAGACATTAATGATGCACATTTCCCAGAGCTGACATATTCCAGTTAATAAATTCAAAATAAAGAGATATCTTTGTACCTTTTGTGCATTTTTTTTTTCAGTTTCAATTGTTCCAGCCACTTTCTTCTGGTTTATTTGTGTCTTCTGCTATCTCTCCATCGTCTGCTGTCCATTTGTCCTTTCTTCTCTTCTAGTTTTTTTCCATTCTCTCTCTACATCTGCTTTAACATAATAATCTTTCTCCTTTTGCTCTTTCCTCATTCCTATTTCATCCACTCAAATTTTACCCCTCCATCCTCAATCCCCACTTAGTCTCCCAATACCCGGCCAATTGTACATTTTTCTTCCCTCCCACACAAAATATTTTTCCCCTCTCCATTTCACTCTCCCAGCCCCATCCCCTTCTAATCTCCCCCAACATCAGCTCCCTTTTAGTTCCAGCTCCACCCAGTATCCGCTCCCTTCTAGTCCCCACATCAGCCCATTTCCAGTCCTGGCCCCCCATCAGTCCATTTCCAGTCCTAGCTCCCCCATCCATTTCCAGTCCTATCCGAGTCCCTTCATCAGCTCATTTCCAATACCAGCCTCCCATCAGCCCATTTCTAGTCCTTTCCTAGCCCCACCATCAGCCCATGTTAAATCCTAGCTCCCCTCCACTCAGCCCATTTCTAATCCAAGCCCCCCATGAGCCTACTTCCAGTTCTAGCCCCTCCATGAGTCCATTTCAATCCAAGCCCCCACCACAGCCCATTTCCAATCTTAGCTCCCCCCAACACCCAATTCCCAGTCCTATCCTAACCCCTCCATCAGCCCATTTCCTGTCCTAGCTCCCTCCCCTAAGAGCCCATTCCAAGCCCCCTTCCCATCAGCTATTTGCAGTTCAAGCCCCCCACTTCCCCTCAGCCCATTTCCATTCCAAGCCCCGTCCCCATCAGCTATTTGCAGTTCAAGCCCCCACTTCCCCTCAGCCCATTTCCATTCCAAGCCCCGTCCCCATCAGCTATTTGCAGTTCAAGCCCCCTTCCACTCAGCCCATTTCCAGTCCTAGCAACCCCCCAACCCATTACCAGTCCTAGCCCCCATAGCCCACTCCCAGTCCTAATCCCACCAGCCCATTTCCAGTCCTAATCCCCCATCACCCAATTTTCAGTTTAAGCCCCCCATAGCCCATTACCAGTCCTACCCCCCATCAACCCACTTCCAGTCCTAATCCCACCAGCCCATTTCCAGTCCTAATCCCCCATCACCCAATTTTTAGTTTAAGCCCCCCATAGCCCATTACCAGTCCTAACCACCCATCAACCCACTTCCAGTCCTAATCCCACCAGCCCATTTCCAGTCCTAATCCCCCATCACCCAATTTTTAGTTTAAGCCCCCCATTACAAGTCCTAACCCCCCATCATCCCACTTCCAGTCCTAATCCCACCAGCCCATTTCCAGTCCTAATCCCCCATCACCCAATTTTTAGTTTAAGCCCCCCCAGCGCCCATCACCACTCCTACCCCCCCCCCAGCGCCCATCACCCATCACCACTCCTAACCCCTCCCCCCCAGCCCAGCCCAGCCCAGCCCAGCCCAGCCCAGGGAAAATTTAAAATAAAAAAAAGCTGTCTGCTGCCGCTTCCGGGGCCACCGCGGCAGAATCGAGTGTGCCGTGGGGCCCCCCCTGTGCCCGGCAGAGCCTGCCCTCCCCTGTATCAGCTCTCTCTTTCCAGCGGCAGTCACACACGCCGGCTTTCAGAGCGCGAAGGGACTAGTTTCCCTTTCGTGGCTTTGTTAAGCCCGCGGGGGCTGATGGGAAGTTCCTTTCAGCCCCTGCGGGCTTAACAGAGCAGCGAGGGAGAAACTCTCCCCTCGCGCTCTGAAAGCCGGCGCGTGTGACTGCCGCTGGAAAGAGAGAGCTGATACAGGGGAGGGCAGGCTCTGCCGGGCACAGGGGGGGGCCCCGCGGCACACTCGATTCTGCCGCGGCGGCCCCGGAAGCGGCAGCAGACAGCTTTTTTTTTTTTTTTTAAAATTTTACTTTTGGATCAGAATGTTTTTTGCGCGGGGCCCCCTGAAACGCGGGGCCCTGTGCAAAAAACATTCTCGCTCAATGGACGGGCCGGCCCTGTGAGCACCTATATGTCCCTATGGAGAATGCAGCAATCCCACACTTCAGATGCAGTTCCCCCCATAAGAGTACATGGAAGCATGGCAGGTTGGACATGGGGTTAGATGTTGGTACAGTTGCTGACTGCACATATGCCACCATCCCCAGCCTCTTTGAACTCTAACAACATCCTTGTGGCTGTCACACTCAGTGTCCGTGGAGAGTGGGTGAGGCTGTCATGCAGGGCCTCTGATGTGAAAGATGCAGAGACTGAGTAGGCCGTCAGAGCTTCTGTGCATCTGAACAGAGCCTCTGGCCAGCTATGCCACCTACCAGGGCCACATTAAAAACATAGATGAGACTGTTTCCCCCCCCCCCCCCCACACACACCTCCACCTCCAGGCACTGCTTTCCCAAATAGTGTCAGGCAATGCAGAGACCATCATGACATCCTGTGGCACATTCCTCAAGCTGGAGTTGTGCACGGACCATTCAGAGGTCACTGTCCCATATTCACAATCAGTCAACCCAAAGCATGTTGTCTCTGTAAACATAAGGCTGGTTGTTGTTATGGAGTATTACATAATGTCATGCTTAGTGCTGTGGTCAATGATAAGTAGACAGTGCTGAGATAGTGTATATTGTGTGCAGATGTTCCCGAGATAGACATGCCAGTATGTGCATACTGTGCATGGACCTAAGAGACCCCCAGAATTCACTCTGTGACTGTAGCTTAGAACAAGAGCACAGATTATTTACTGCCTCACCTACTCAGTGACTCCATTGGGCATTCACAGAGGCCAGCTCTCCACATGAGTCTAGCTCCCTATAGGCTATAGCTGCACCTAGGGGGCTGACAGTTTTACTGCAGATACAGCTATTATGGCAATTAGCATTAATCAGGCCTCTCACCTGTGCAGCCAGTTGTGTCCTGAGGCATGGAGGCTCAGTCAGAGATGAGAGTTGCTGCTCACACACATGCGATGTTACTCTTCCTGATGAGACCGTGTCTCCCCAGCTCACTCCAGTCAAACCAGCAGGCAATATGGAAGCTGTACAGCAGTGTCATGTTGGGAGGTAAGTGTAGGGACATGCTATGAGGATGAGCCTCGATGATGGAGTAACTTGGAATGCATTTGAGTGTAACAGCTTTGAGGACAATATATTACAGGTACAACTAGTCAGCCAGTGATTCCCACAGGTTGCAACTACTTATTGAAAATTAACCTTCTGCCTGTAAATGGTGTCTCACATGGTTTGTGGAGTTGCTGGCTAACTGACCATGAAACATGTTGAATGCACAGTGCATTGCTGCAGCTCAAAATCCTCTGGAAACACACACGACTCCACTGTCCAAAATAAGTGTAATATGGCATTCTTATTTAGCCCTTAGGGCTCTTTTAATGCTTGGTCACAGTCAACATTGTACTGTGTACACCTGCTAGTAACACTCACATACATCCTTCATAATAGCTACACTAGTAGTACCTCAGCCATCCAGTGTTGGTGCAACTTCTCAGTGTGGCAGCAGAGTGTGAGGATTCATGCTGGACCAGATAGGGAGAGTTGCTCATGCTGCTACAGCTCTGGAAATGTACAGTAGGATGAAGTTAACACACCTGAACTTATTATTCCCATTTCACAGGCTTGAACCCATGGCTCTTACATTTGCACACAGAGTGGTCATTTGGTTGGAGCCACAGAGCAGCCATGCAGGACTGTGGGCACATCAATTCATGTGTGCATAAGTGGTCATTGTCAGGATGTATGAAGGCATGAACTGGGGTATAGAAACATAGAAAAAAAAAAGACCACATGGCCTATCTAGTCTGCCCTTTCATATCAACTACAATAGTCCCCTTTTTACCTTTAGAGATCCTCTGTGTTTGTCCCATGCTTTTTTGAATTCAGATACTGTCTTCATGTCCACCACCTCCACTGGGAGACTATTCCACACATCTACCACTCTTTCCATAAAGAAATATTTCCACATATTATTCCTGAATCTATGCCCTTTTACTCTCATCCTATGTCCCCCTAATAGCAGAGCTTGCCTTCATTTGAAAGGGACACTCCTGTGCATTTATGCCATGGAGGCATTTAAATGTCTCTATCATATCACTCCTATCCTGCCTTTCATCTAAAGTATAGATATTAAGATTAAGTCTGAACTCATATGCTTCATAATGAAGACCACTAACCATTTTAGTACCAACCTCTGCACTGACTCCAATCTGCCTATATACTTCTGAAGGTGCGGTCTCCAGAATTGCACACAATACTCCAAATGAGGTTATACCAGAGACATACAGAGGCATTATCACCTCCTTTTTTTCTGCTAGCCATTCCTCTCCCTATACAACCAAGCATCCTTCTGGGTTTGCAGTCACCTTTTCTACCCTTTTAGCTACTTTAAGATCATTAGACATAGTTATGCACAGGTCCCACTCTTATTTTGTGGACAGAATTACCTCACCCCCTACAGCTGCCATATTCTAGACCAGGGGTCTCAAACTCCAGTCCTGGAGAGCCGCAAACCAGTCAGGTTTTCAGGGTATCCCTAATAAATATGCATGAGATATATTTGCATGCACTACCCAATTGTATGCAAATATATCTAATAAATATTGCACATCCACTACCCGAACTGGGCGGGTGCCTGGGTCTACTGATCATAGTGGACAGCATGCTGGCTGATCTCTCCCTCCCTACAAGCATGACACAGCCACTGCTTTAGTGCTGTGAGCAGCCTTAAAGCAGTGGCACACATGTGGCTACTCACGGCATGACACTCCTTCCCTCCTCCAAGGGGGCAGAAGCACCATGCTGTGAGAATGTGGGCTGCTGCCTTAAGCCTCACCACAATGGAAGGGAGAATGTCCGCATGTATGTGTGGCACCACTATCAAAGCAGAGTTGCAACAGACACTGTGGATGTACACCCTAGGCGGCCGTCTTATCTACCTAGTGGATTAACTGGCCCCATTCAGTCACTCACATGGTACCACCTTTGCCACTTTGGCACCAACATCATCAGTGGTGGACCTACATTTTTGGGGCCCTGAAGCTTGGACTGTTATGGGGGACCTTCACAACCCGCAATGGGGGTTCAATGGAATTGTTCCACAACAGATCACCACAAACCTTTTTAAAAATGTAACCACTACTTCTCAGATTTTGATTAAAATTGCTGTACTGGATTATTTCACATGTCAAAGTCTCTGGTGTGAATAAAAATGTCCTATGCCTTATAGTTCTCAAGTTATGGGAGATGAAAATTAGGGAAATGTTGCATTATTTTTGTAAAAGTTTTAATTTCTGTCATAAATGTTAATAGTGTTTTAAATTATTTATAATTATTTTATATTAAATATATTTAGAATGAAACATCCTTAATTTGAATGTTTTTCATTTATGGCTAGCCCGCATGTTACTTATTTATTTATTTATTTAGACAGTTTTGTATGCCACCTTATCCTTCAATCAAAGTGGTCACAACACAATTAGGGGATACATTTAACATGAGGGGATATGAGACACATACACTAACACTTACAGGGAACATGGGCAATGGAGGGTTAAGTGGCTTGCCCAAGACCACAAGGAGCACTTGTGGGACTAGAAACCCCAGTCCTTCCGGCCCAAGGTTGCTGTCCTCTAGTGGGATTTGAACCACTGACCTTCCGGCCTGTGGTACCTTGCCTCAACCACTAGGCCACTCCTCCCTTAAAACCACTTAATTTTCATTTTAACTATTATTTTGTATTGAATTTCAATATATTATTAATATTATTATTTTAAAAAAAACCTTCTCATACAGTAGACCCAAAATTTTTAAGTGATGTGAACTAAAGTCGCTTCTGGGTCCCCTTCAAGATTAGGGGCCCTGAAGCTTAAGCTTCATTAGTTTCATAGTAGATCCACCCCTGTAACTGCCAAAAGACCACCAAGATCACTAATTTCAAGGCTCCATGAATGGGCTCCCTGTGTGGTTTTTAAAGGCTGAGAAAGTCTCTCTGTCTTCAAAAAGAGCTCTTAACACCACGTAGGCAGGGTGTGTGGCAAAGGCATGTCTGTGGAATCACAGTGGACTTATGTGTCCCCATTCAATTTCAGTAACATCAGATGTCTGTAGGCATGTGCACCTTAAACATGCTCCAGAAATGTTTTGGCCTAAAACATCCAGAGAGTGTAACATTAGGTGACTAGCCTAAGATAACAACGGGGGTATGTTTACTAAACCATCTTAATGTTCCTGGCGCTAGTTGCAGCGATAATGTGAAGGATGCCATATAAGGATGGGCGTTCCTTTCTTAAGGTAGCAATTGCGGGTTATTGTGCGATAAAGTGCGCCGTGTCCATTATCGCGCAATAGAGGGATTTGCGCATGTTACCGCGCGTTAACCTTAACTTCGCGTGCTGACCTGCAAGCATAGCAATACAATAACTGTTGAAACAGGGGTCATGAGTTAGATCCCCCAGTGGGCTTAATGAGTAAGGGTGTCTGAGGCATTACCCTTTACTTTAAAGGCATTTTCTTTTTTAATTTAAATTAGTGCTGCCAGCAAACACACCCTTACAGTGCCGTAACCTAAGGTGCCGCATAAGGCGCCCAATAAGGCACTCCAGAGGGCACATTATAAAGTGCACTGTCCGCCAAGGCACCTTATAATGTTCCCTAAAGGGCCCCTTATAAGGCGCTTTATAGGGCGCCTTATGAGGCACCTTAAGGTTACAGCACTGTGAGGGTGTTTTTGCTGGCAGTACTAATTTAAATTAAAAAAGGAAATGCCTCAGACAGCCCTCTCAAATAACACCACTGTGGGATCAAACCCATGATCTCTGCCTCTACAGTCTGGGAAGTAACCAGTGGGCTACATCTCTAAAGCTACTAACAAGCCCCTGGCTGGCTACAGAAGGACTGCAGGTCACCACACAAACTGTCTGCTGTGGTTACCAGGATAGGGTTAACCCACCCGTACCCATGATGCATTGCACATGCAGATCAGCAGTCTGCAGATGATCACAAGATGGGGTATGCACCCCCACAGCACCTCGGCCTGGTAGGGGGAACTGACCATGTGTGTTACTGGAACAGAGTAGCTACAGACTGGAACATTGTGCGGGTACTGTGCTCACCCTCAGGGCGAGGTGGGGTGCCCAGCACCAGGTCCACATCACCTGGATTAGCTGAGATAGGCTATACTGCAGGTCACCATCAGTGCAAGTGTGTGATAGGTAGTCCTTCTAAACACACCTAAGATACACCTGTGTCCATCTGTATTTCCCAGTCATGTTTAGCCCTTGTGGACTATGATGCACCCAGAATAGTGCATATCCTGTGTGGGTGCCATAGTCACATGATTTAAGTGAAAGGGGGGGTGTTTGGACCCATAGGCGGATTATGTAGCACCACCCAACTCGCCCTGTGTGGCTCAGGGTGGGGGACAGGATCTCCAGCCATCAGATCCACATTCTACATCCCTGCAATGGTGGCAGTAGAGAGGACCATCAACCCCAGTCCTGCTGGGGAACAGGCAGTCTGCTAGCTAGTCCATAGTGCATGTTCCTGAAGGAGATGTGTGCACCCAAAACTAGGAAGTGAGCGCACACACCAAACAGATAAGTCAGTGATTGGGCCCCAGAAAAGAGAACCCATAAATATCACTTGAGAGAAATACTATATAGCACTATGGGGGAACCTACCCGTACCGTGGTCACTGCTCAGTCAGGGTGAGAGTGACCTCCCAGCAGGACATGCTGTGACCACGGTGGCCGGGCACTACAATGTCCCAGCCATTGCCCTATGCCCTGTGCAGATGCATCCTGCCCAGGCCACCCTGTCCGGGCCATATCCAACGGCGATCGGGGCCACGGAGGACTCTAAAGCCGACATCGGGGCTGTGAGCAGGAGCTCTGCTTCATCTCCTTCACCTGCCAATCACATCAAGGCAGCAACGATTTTAAAAGCCGCCATTCCAACGGCGATCGGGGCCACGGAGGACTCTAAAGCCGACATCGGGGCTGTGAGCAGGAGCTCTGCTTCATCTCCTTCACCTGCCAATCACATCAAGGCAGCAACGATTTTAAAAGCCGCCATTCCAACGGCGATCGGGGCCACGGAGGACTCTAAAGCCGACATCGGGGCTGTGAGCAGGAGCTCTGCTTCATCTCCTTCACCTGCCAATCACATCAAGGCAGCAACGATTTTAAAAGCCACCATTCCAACGGCGCGCCCGCGCCTTGCGGGCCCGCGCCTAAGGACCACGCCAAAGGGCCCTTTGGCGTGGCCCTTAGGCGTAGGACCGTGGGGTACCAGGGTAACGGCTGATCTATGTTGGTTATGTTTGTTGCCTTGTTCTGTGTAGTTAATTGTAATGTAAGGTATTTACTGTATGTCCCTATGTATGTGTCTATGCTCTGATGCTTGTCTCCTTACCTGTTTGTGTAATATGTGCTGTATTAACCACTTTGATTTAAGGAAAAGGTGGGATACAAAACTTATTATATAAATAAATGCCATGTATGTACTGTAATGTACTCCTTGTGTTATGTAATCCCATTTACTACTGCTCTGATGTAACGAAGAGTGGTATGTTTCCCTCACCTTTGTACAACCTGGTATTGTAATGTATTGTATTGTACTGTGACCGCTTTGATTGAAAGAAAAAGCGGGATATAAAACCTGTTTAAATAAATAAATAAATAAATAAATATCCACATTACCTTGCTCCTCATTATGCACATTGGCAGGCTAACACTAGAAACAGTGCAAGCAGTGTGGGCTGAGTAAGGTGTAGGCAGCCACAACACACTGGATAGACAGACACACACTCCCACACCTATGCCAGCATTGTGCAAATATAGAGGCATTTGGCAGCCCTGGCCACCACACCAGTCCTGGGCACAGTGCAGGCATGGCTATGGTACGCAATACTGTTGGGGTCACTCCCCGTGGTGGTAAACACTGTCAGAAACCAAACCTGAAACACACTCCACAGATATCAGAAAGGTTGCTATGATGCAGCTCTATCAGCAAATTGTGCTTAACTTAGGAATTGTTATCTGCAAATAATCATAGCAACCTTTTGATATATGTGTAACGTATTCCCAAGTTTAGGGCAGCATTGCTAAGGGATGCAAGTGCTACTATTGGGAGATGCTGCTGTGCGCAGGGCCCAACAGCCTGACTCTCCATAAGGCTTTGGATAGTGGACCCTGTGGGTGTGGGTGTTTATGCCCCTGTTGGCCGCTGTTCTAGGGCAAAGGTTCCCAACTCCAGTCCTGGTGGGCTAAACACTGTTCAGGCTTTCATGCAGTCCCTAATGAATATGCATGAGATATATTTGCATACAATGGGGGCGGCGCATACTAATGCAGCACAGGCATATTTATTAGGGACAGCATGAAACCTGAATGGTGTTTGGCCCTCCAGGACTGCAGTTGGGAAACTCTGCTCTAGGGATTGCATATGTTTATGGTGTCTGTGCTCTGTAGGGTAAAATACAGGCATTTCAGGCATGTTTATTTTATCTGCAATAAAGGTTCCATCTTTATTACCACGGTTTAGTACTGGGTAAAATATGGGGAAAGGGTTGGCAGGAGCCACAGCTGGGATTTGGATTTGTGACCTTCTGTTCTGGAACACACTGGCTGTGTGTACTGCACCACATTGTTGCCACAGGGACAGTTTATTCCCTGGGGATACCATGACTATTCGTCAGACAGACCCTGTCTGTTGCATTGCACGGCACCCACCTAAACGGGGCTAGGCCATGGTCTGCTGTGGGCAGATGCCACTGCCCCCTCCGCCACCAGCACCCCTCCGCCACCATGCAGCCATGCCATTATGCCTGTGGTGCTGGTGGTGCGCAGTCCCAGCCCATCCAGTATGCTGGTAGGCAGCTGCCTATGGTGTGGGTTCTCGGGTAGGGGTGGCTACATGGACATGTGCACTTCCCCCCCCACACACACACACACTGCCTGCCAATGTTATGTGCCCTTCGGGGTACCTGCTGGGTAATCTCCCCTGTGCCACTGTGGGACACACACTCGTGCCCATGTTGGACCCTTGTCAGTTGCTGTCTTGCTGCTTTACAGTTTCGGCATTCCTATGTGCCACCTAGGCATCTGCCTAGCCCGCACTGTGTCCCAGCTGGACCACAGCATGTGCCGCCTGCAGCCCTCTCTATCCCATTTACAGCATCAGTTCAGTTGCCCTTTCCTACGTACCCACTCTGTTGTTGCTGCACATGTGCATGCCATAACAAACCTGCCCAATCTAAATGACAGAAACCCTGATCAGCGCTATTTCAATGTGGGAACATTCACTTTGTAGGGGGACAGAGCATAGATCCTTCCAAACATGATATCTTAATTTATACGCTTTGTCAATTGTGTTGCTTTATGTTTATCATTAATATCACTATTGGCCAGCTTGGTTATTGGGATTTTAGATGTGGTTCTGGTCCTTTTATATGTTTATTTGCCTTTTTGGTTCCTGAACATGTATCACAGCTATCACTTTTTTTCTGGGTTTCCCTGCCTTTGCTGCACATTGCTGACTGAAATGGTTTCTCTTTCCTGCAAATGTGCCTTAACGCGAGGGTTTCACTGGCATTAGTGTTCAGACCCGGATTTCACAGCGTTAGTGTGCCTGGAGCCTCTCCCCTCCCACTCTCCGCCCATTGACTCGTTCTCTCCGCCCTCTGGGAAGCCTTACTCCACCCTTCACAATCACCGCTGCGACGTTAAGACGGTTTAGTAAACATACCCCAAAGTCTCACATGGAATTTGAACCACAACTGCCCTACTCATAACCCACTATGCTAGCCATTATGCTATTAGACATTCCCATTTGTAGATGCTGTTGTGGGGATATCTATGTAGAGATCTCCATAGACGTCCATATCAGGAACGTCTACCTTTGTGAAATTGTGCCAGAACTCACACGTGCCTGCTTTTTTTTCCGATGTTCTGGCTTTGATGTCCCAAATTGCACTTGGACATCCTTTGTAAAATGTGCTTTTAAACAAGCAATTATCCTTGACAATACCATTCTGTCTGATTGGAATAAAAACATGACCCAAAACTAATGCAAGTAGATGTGACAAAATTTTAAGCATCTTAGTTTGAAATATGAGGTTATAGAATGAGATCATGGAAGGAAAAAACATTAAAACAATGAATTACCTAGTTTACTAGCATGACAAATGCCATGCTACTACTAACTGACAAACAAGTTTTTGATTTACCTTCCACATATCCTATTTTGATTACTTTTGAACGTTACATGATTGCAATATGTTTAGTGAACATGTTCCTAATAGCTCAAGAAAAAGTAAGCAACTTTGACAAGAACTAGTATTGCTTAATGTTTTTTTTAATGCGGTCAAATCAGTGCTGACTCTTAGAAATAGATTGCCAGGTGATTTTTTTCTGAGGCAATGGAGGATAAAGTGACTTGCCCAAGGTCACAAGGAGTGCCAGTGGGAATCAAAATCTTCTGGGTACTAGGCAGTTGTTCTAACCACTACTGAAACTTCATACACTTGTAAGACATACAGAATGTGAGAGAGAGTGAGATATTTATTTATATACTTTTTATATGATCATTTTAGTTTATGTTTATTGGTATGTAAAGCGGATTTATAACATGTTTTTATTTCATTTCATATAAGCGTGTTTTAAGTCATGAGGAAGAAATTAGGCACGTATTATATATAGTTTAAATAATACTATTTTGTGGATGCAGTCTTATTCCAAAACTCATGTAGGTATGTGCTTTCCTTTCAAAATAAAAGCAGTAATGGTGAATATATTGTGCAGTTATGCATTATTGCTTAATAGCATGCACAATAGAGCACACTGTTTGTGCATACATGCACTGTTCATTCATGCATGAACAGTGCAAACTACTTGTGCATGGGCAGCATGTGCTATTACATAATAGAATACACTACTGAAAAAAAACAAAGATACAAAAACCTCTCCTAAAATCTAAACAAAACCATGCAACACAATTTTTTTTGTCCTGTATATCTTTATTATTTAGTACTTTACAGTGAAACTTAATTGAGCTTCACAGAGAATATGATTCTATGAGGTAATTTTTTAACTTTTGCAGATAGCTGCAATGCCTGTGGGCACATTTACTTTCAGATTTTGTACCATTTCTGAAAGGGAAAGTACAAGTAAACTCTCCCTTCTAAAAGCAGCAAAGAAAAAAAGACTATCAGAGATTTCAACCTGCTTTTCTGTAGGTCCCTTTTCTAAGCAAAACAATGCAATACTGTGTTTTAATGCATGCAGAGAGCATTGCCTGGGTAGTTGACTGGCTATATATCATTGTTAAGTCTAGCTGTAATACACTTAGATGTAATTCCGTATTGGATGAATCCTTGAATAGTTCTTCAGTTTTACCAGAAAGCTGCAATATTACATGTAATGGGTTTTGAACGTGGCACATACTATGGTTAGTATCCACTTTGGATTATAAAAGGATAGCTAGGTCCAGATTTGGCATTCTGGGGGTACTTTATAACTTTTTTTACAACATAAAAGGTGTGAGCATACTTTTCCCTGTGTAAACTTCAGGGAATTTTCAAAGCAAAAAGTACGTGCATAAAAATTCATATTATAGTTCCTTTACTAGAAACCATTTCCAATTTTAACTTGCCCTGAATCTTGAACTATTATACTAATTTCCTTTTCCTTCTACAAATCACATCAGAAATATTCTTCTGTTTTGAATCCATTAAATCCAACTTCTTTCAATTTACTGCTCTAAATTCCATACAGCAAGCAAATCATTGCTAAACTTTATTTCCATAGAAACAGATAAAGGTGACATTTCCGAATAAATAGAAGCTTTATCTCCAGCATCTGCGCCAAGTGATTTTAGTAAATCTGTAGTAGAAGCTCACAAAGTCTAACAAATCTAAATTAGTCTCAGTAAAGGAGCATCTGCTCCCAATTGAAAGCTCAATATGCTCAAAGAGATAGCATCAGATTCTGGTAAAAGATTTTGTCTTTTAAAGGGTGACAGCATGAGGTACAAATGATAATGCCATTCCTTATTCTCACTCAAACGTGGAGGAGTAGCCTAATGGTTAGAGCCAGGGCCGGATTTACCTATACGCCAACTACGCCGTGGCGTAGGGCTCACAGCTGACAAGGGCCCACAAAAACTGAAAAAATTGTCAGCGTTCTTAAAATTAAATTTAAAAAAAAACGCTGGCTGCTGCCGCGGCAGCATGAACTGTCCCGCGGGGCCCCCTCTGCCCGGCTGAATCCGTCCCTCCCTCCCTCCGTGCCGGCTTTGAGAGGAGCAAAGGGAGAGTGTCTCCCTCGCGTCTCTGTTAAGCCCGCAGGGGCTGATGGGAAATTTTCCATCAGCCCCTGCGGGCTTAACAGAGACGCGAGGGAGACACTCTCCCTTCGCGCCTCTCAAAGCCGACACGGAGGGAGGGAAGGACGGATTCAGCGGGCAGAGGGGGCCCCGCGGGACAGTCCATGCTGCCGCAACAGCAGAGGGGGCCCCGCGGGACAGTCCATGCTGCCACGGCAGCAGCCAGCGGTTTTTTTTTTAAATTTAATTTTACTTGAGCCGATGGGGGAGGCTGGGACTGGAAATGGGCTGGGGGGGTTAAGACTGGAGGTGGACTGACATGAAGAAACCAGAAGAAAGTGGCTGGAGCAATTGCAGCTGAAAGAAAATGTGCAAAAGGTAGAAAAATATCTCTTTATTTTGAATTTAATTGGAATATGTCAGCTCTGGTAAATGTGCATCATTAACGTCTGCGCTTTGTTTAGTACAAGAGCAAATTATTGTATAGTTTTATTTCTACAGTGTTGTACATTCCAAGTTTGGCTTTTGGGATTCCCAGTTTAATTATGACGTCAGGGCCAACAGCGTATCCGGCGTGCTCGTTTTTATCTTTTCTGGGGGCCCACAATCTTTGTTGGCGTAGGGCCTCACTCAAGGTAAATCCGACCCCGGTTAGAGCACTGGCTTAGTAACCAAGGGAGCAGAGTACAATTCCCATTAGCATTCTTTGTGACCTTGGGGAAGTTACTTAACTCTCCATTGCCTTGGAGACAAGGTCTAGCAGGCTATTTCTAATCACACTTCCAAGAAAACCCAGGAGCTGCTGGGTTGCCAGGAGTCAGCACTGACTCAAAGGCACACAGTGCCTTTTTTGCTCTCACTAACAGCTAAATTGGGATATGCTTGATAAAGAAACATAGTTATTTTCCATGATGAGAAAATAACAGATGGAACTGAGCAGAGGAAATTAGACCTTTAAACTGTTGTCTTCTTCCATAGTCTTTTAATGGGCTAGTTAGTAAGGTGCACTACTGTTAATGTATGTTAATTTACTATTAATGTGCATTTTTTAACACAAGTCCCCTGTTCATTGGGGGCCTTTTTACTAGTAATACTTGTTAACATTAGCACACCTTAATAACCAGACCCTTCAATGCGACCTAGTTATTAATAACATGAATTAACATTGAATTAATGCACATTAGCATACCTTAATAACTAGGCATCTCAATGGGACCTAGTTACTATAATGAGCGTTAATGTAAATTAATGCACATTAACAACCCCCCCTTAGTATTATTTTTCTAAAAAAAACCCACCAAGCAGATTAAACAGAAGTCAACCTATTACACCAATCCCAGGAAAATATAGTTTATTAAAAGCTTGATATACCGCCTCTGAACAACGTATCAAGGCGGTGTACAATTAACATCCTAAACAGAAAGAAAAAGATGAAAAGAACTGCAAAATCTGAAAGGACAGTTAAGGAAAATTCATACAATGGAAAGAGAAGAAGGGCAGATCTTAAAATAAGGGCACAGAGGGGATATTTAGGGTGGGAGATTATAGGCTTGGTGAAACACAAGAGTTTTGAGAAGTGTTAAAATCAGGAAATCACAAGATGAAAGCTCTGATATACTAAATTGTGATACCAATTTTGGGATTTGCATATTTTTTCACAAAAAGCATGCTTTTTCAAAGCAGCTTTGCAAAACTGCCCTATGTGAAAGTTTACGTAAAATCCACATATTAGAAATGGGATGTTAATTCAAGGGATTATTAACATCAAGAGTAGATTTCTTCAGTATAAGAGGTACTCTGGGATTAATTAATTAATTAATTTATTTATTTAGTAAACACTTGTATACCGCTGCTTCCTACGATCAGCAGCGGTTTACTTTACAGAATCATAATGTATTGTACGGTACATTGAGATTTCAGTTTTACATTTTGATTAGTCAATGATTACGTAACACGGGACAAGCATTTGGATACGATACACATTTGATTAAAGCACACAGATCAAGGTATACATTTGATTTCAGTAGATTGGGGGAGGGCCCCATATATACAATTTGTACAGAATTAGTTGCCAAGGTGTACAGACTATACATGGTTATATACAATTTGTACGGAATTAGTTGCCAAGGTGTATAAGTTATACATGACTATATACTATTAGATTATATGCTGCCGAGTGCGGCAGAGGAGATCTGGTTGAGGTAGGGTATCGCAGTTAGATCAAGTTGTAGTGGGTTTGAAACAGATAGGTTTTCAGTTTTCGTCTAAATTCGTTCAGGTTGTTTATGAGCCTTAATTCATGCGGTAGTTGGTTCCATTGGATTGGCGCTGAGTATGTGAACGCCCTATTGCTTGTTTCGGCCTTGACAGATCTTATGCTGGTCGGGATACATAGGGTGTTGAGATTCATAGTTCTCCTGCTCCTGTTGCTAGGTTGAATAGTGATTAGGTTATTGAGGTAGGATGGTGCGATGCCATTGATGAGTTTAAATGTTGTGATGAGTAGTTTGTAGATGATGCAGGCGGCCACTGGGAGCCAGTGCAGATCCATTAGAACTGGGGTTATGTGGTCGGTGACTTTCGTTTCCATGATGACTCTTGCAGCCACGTTCTGAGCCATTTGCAGGATGCTTAGTGTGCTCTTTGGAAGCCCTTGTAGAATGGCATTGCTGTAATCCAGGTGGGGAATGATTAGTGCTTGAGCAACAGACCTATAGTCGGATTTCTCGAGGATATTGCGGAGTGGTTGAAGGATTTTGAGTTTGTAAAAGATGGCTCGGTTAACTGTTCTGAGGTGTTTGTCCATCTTGAGGTTGCTGTCAAGTAGGACTCCTAGATACTTTATTACAGGCTTTGTATCGTATATGTTTTTGTTTAGTGTGACTGTGGTGGGCGGGATGAAATTGGCTTTCTTGGACATGAACATGACCTCTGTTTTTTTGTGATTTATTGACATGTTGTTTTGCTGAAGCCATGATTGGAGCATGTCAAGGCATTCTTCTAGTGGACTGAAGTTAGGCTGTGTTATGTCGAGCTGTGTGTATAACATCACATCGTCGGCATATATGTGGTAATTTATGTTGTATTTCTGGAAAATACTGCATACTGGCTTTATATACAAATTGAACAGTAGGGATGAGAGGGCAGACCCTTGAGGGATCCCTTGGGTTTGGGGGAAAGCATCAGCTCTGTCGTTGTTGAATTGCACTTGTTGCATCCTATTGGATATGTATGATGTGAACCATTTCAGGGGGGTCCCTGTTATACCTAGCGAGGCCAGGCGGTCCAAAAGGGTGGTGTAATGTACTGTATCGAATGCCGCTGAGATATCGATGAATATGAGTATGAACATGGAGTTTTTGTTCTCGAGGCCCCTAAGTAGATTGTCAAGGAGTGCCAGTAGTAGTGTTTCCACTCCGTGATTCTGACGGAATCCGTATTGATGTTCATCTAGGGCTTTTATCTCGTCCATGTGGTCCTGGAGTTGGTGCTGGACCGCTTTTTCAATCATCTTTGCTAGGAAAGCTCTTAAGGCAGATGGCACAGCTCTTGCAATAAGGAGTCATTCCAAGACCAGCTCCAAAGTTGCTTCAAGCTGTTGGTGCCCTAGGCAAACCATAAGCCTTATGCCACATTCTCCCTCCCCCCCCCTGCACTGTCAGAATCTATTGTTTATTTTTGAATGCCCTGCCCTTTGCTGCTTCCCAGAAGCTGTTTCCCTAGGCGACTTCATAGTTTTCCTGATGGCTGGTCCAGCCCGATTCATTCACGACTTTAGTGAACCAGAGCCATTAGTTCTCTCAAACCCTTAACTAACCACTCGGGGCAAGCATTTAATTGGTCATGTTAGGTATTCTTCCTTTCTAAGATTTTAATCACCTGTAGGTCAGAAACAGAATCAAATGTAGCACATTTTTCACTAAAACTAGACTGCCCCAAAGAATAAACCAACCATTTTTATGAAAGATTTTATATATCTTTTTGTTTATAACTTTTAGTTGTGTTTTGCACATTTATTTATTTATTTTAGCAAACACTTATATACCGCACTTTCCCATGGATCAGGTGCGGTTTACAAAGAACAATGGTATGAACCAGTGAAACAATAATAAGTGCCTGTTCATCTTACATATAACATCTGTGAATTTTATACAAAGAACATAAGCTTTAATACAGAGAACTAGAACTTGTTACCAATGGTCTAACAGCTGTGTGCATAACAACCTTTATAACCATAACAACATACGATAGTACCTGTCGTGGAGGGTCCATCCATCTGTTTGCCCCTCTATCAAACCTATGCATATGGATATAGGCAGAAGAAGGTCCTGAAAATAGAAAGGAGAGGAGCTAGAGCGAAGTCAGCTCTGCTTCCAGAAGATGAGCAGAGAACAAAAGAAGTTAGTGTCATGGAGACCCTAATCCTGCTCACACCAAAAAAGTGAAAAAGCCAGCGTGCCCCTGTTGATCCAACCCCCAGAAGCGGATGAAGAAGTGGAGCTACAGTCATGGCAAAGAAAAGGAGCAGGCTGCCCCGTCCTGAACCCATGGTAGCAGAGAAACAAAATACAGCCATAGCTGCTTTGAGGGAAGGCCAGGCTGCTGCTAGAGCAGACCCAACCCTCAGCAGAGAAAGAAAGAAGTGGGCCCAGAACAATAAGATAGTGGGAACTAGGGAGAGTGGGGTGGCAGGACCTGCAGCACTGATTTCAGTGGGTTAAATCAGAGACTAGAAATATTATACTGCATTGCAATGCAAAGTTAAAACCAGAACTGGCAACACAATCTCACTCCTGGAACTGGGTAACTTGGCTACTTTGAGTAAATGCTAAAAAATGTGGGTGATTGTAATAATATTGTGTGCCCTTATCAGAACAAAAATCTTACATAGTAATATAGTTTATGATGGCTGATAAAGACCAGTGTGGTCCATCTAGTCTGCCCAGCAAGACAGCAAGAGTAGGTGTACTTGCTTCTCCGTGCAGGTCACCCCTCCCCCATGCCTTTGTTTAGGGCTGTACCCACTGTTCCATGTAGGTCACCCCTATTTGTTCAGATATAAGAGATAGCTATGCTTATTTTGATTTTATCCTGTTGCTATAAAGGGATCCAGTTTGTCTCTCCCATGCCATTTTGAATTGTCACTGTGTTTGCCCCCACCACTTCCATTCTGATGGCACTGCAAGCATCCACCACCCTTTCAGTGATAAACTATTTCCTGACATTGCCTTTCAGTTTACCCCTCTGCAGCTTAATGTTATGGCCTCTAGTTTTACAGCTTCCCTGTCTTTGGAAGAGTTTTATTTGTCCATTAATACTCTTTATTTAAAGGTCTGAATCATACTCCCCTGTCCCTCCTCTCCTCCAGAGTGTACATATTTAGATCTTCAATTCTCATTTCATAAGTCTTCTGACGCAGGCTACAAATCATTTTGGTCACCTTCGTCTGAAGCACTTCCAGCCTTTTTATATGCTTTGCAAGATACAGTCTCCAAAACTGAACACAATATTCCAAGTGAGGCTTCACCAGCAACTTGTACAGTGGCATTAGAACTTCTTCCTTTCTGCTGCTAGTTCCTCTCTGTATGCAATCTAGCAACCTTCTAGCTTTTGCCACCATCTTATCACACTGTTTCGCCACTTTGAGATTGTCAGAAACAATCAGTCTGACGTCCTTCTCCTGGTCCATGCACGATCTCTCACTCCCTATTGCATACAATTCCCTTGGATTTCTGCTTCCCAAGTTCATGACACTGCACTTCTTTACATTTAAGCTTAACTGCCAAGCAATAGACCATTCTTCCAGCTTTTGTAGATCTTTCCTCACGTTCTCCACTCCCTCAGGGGCGTCTACTCTGTTGTAAATGTTGGTGTCATCTGCAAAAAGCCACTTAACCCTCCGTTGCCTCAGGTACACATAGATTGTGAGCCCTTTGGGGACAAAGGAATGTATCTAGTACCTGCTTGTAGTGACTGTAAACTGCTCTGATGCCCTTCAGCCTGGGTGGTATATCAAGAAATTACATAAACATATAGCCAACAACCAGCTGTTACAAACTACAAGGTCTCTTCAAACCCCCAGTTATGCTTAACGGTGAGAATTCTGCTTGTCCATTTGTTTATAGTACCTTTGGAACCCTCTCAGTTTGTCAGCTCCTTTGAAGTTCATCAGAACTCTCAATGCTCACATAAACCAGGCTCTAATCACGATACTCAATTGCAATTTGTTTTGCTGGACTTCCCTCATCAATCATTTAATACAAAACTCTCAGATTTGAATTATTCTCTTCACAACTCTGCTGGTTTCTATCACCATCCGATTGGTACTTTATTTTCTCCCTTGCTAATCCAGCAGGAGATAAACCATTATCTTAGAGTTTTCCACTCTGTAATAATCCTGCTTCACCTGGCTGGATTTGCCTCTAACTGATTACCCTCAGCAGGCTAGGCTGCTCCACTCTGGATTCTATAGCCAGCCCTGCTAGGTTTACCCTGAGTGATTAATGAGAGAAAGGAAAGCAAACCTTTCTCCCTTTCAACTCAGCTGATGCCTTACCAACACAGGTAAATTAAACTTTCATCATTAGATTATTGCAACAGCCTTGTCTTAGGTCTTCCATAAGCATGATACGGCCTTTGCAATCGGTCCAGAATGCAGCCGCCTGTCTTTATTATTTAGTTTACACTGGCTTCCGATAAAATTCAGGATTTTATATAAGGTCACTGTTATTACCTTTAAATGTCTTCATCACCAAGCTCCTTTAAGCCTTTCAGCCTTGTTGCAGCTTTATTGTTCCATTAGTTCACTTCGTTCGCAGGATGAGTCAATGGAAAGTTAAGTGACATGCCCAACGTCGCAAGGAGCAGCAGTGTGATTCAAACTTGACTTCCCTGGTTCTCAGTCCATTAGGCTACTCCTATATAGCCCTTAAACACTATGACACCTGACTGGTTCTACGGCATATTCTCACTTTGGATATCTTTATTGTCCTGTCTGTCATTCTCAAATCATAGACTTTGACTGCAAGCTGCTTTCAATGAACTGTGGTAATACTATAATGCTTCAGCAAGCTTTAGATGAAATGCTCTCAGATGTTGCAGTCCTAAGCTTTTGGATCCTAAAAGCATAGGGAAAGCACTTCACACTTTCTGTGCTGCTGCGTTAGAAAGGTAGAGACTACAAGTTTGACTTTCAGACTGCAAATAGCAAGAACAATGCCTATTAAAAAGGCAGTGTTGCAAAATCACACAACTTATTAGAACATAAATATGACTCGTATTGGAAACGGAACACACAGGACTGCTACAGGTTCCTCCACAGAATATGGCATCAACTTTAAAGATAAATCAAATTTTAAGAAAACATAAAAGTATTAATAGTGGTAAAAGCTTTAGGAAGCTAGATACTAAGAGGCCCTAACATTAGCACAATTTAATTCACCATTAACACATGTTATTTTAGTGTAGGTCCCATATTATTCAATAGGCCTTAGTTACTAATAATGCCATTAATGTTGAATTAATACACATTAATGTTAGCACACCTTAGTAACTAGCTTCTTAATCACCTACCAAATTTAAAAACACACAAGAGGTGCACTAGTATAGTTTATAGATTTGTCAGTTCCAAGTATTTATTATGTGAATCACGTGGAGAGGGCGACAACACTGAAGTACCAAGCAACGCAGACAGAGACCAGGAAAAATGTGGTAGAAAGATACAGAACTATTTCACATCTCAGAAATATTTCCAAAGATGGGGAAGCAATAGAACTAGAGGACACAAAATAAAGCTCTGAGGAGGTAAATTTAAAAAGAACATCAGGAGATTTGTTTTCACAGAAAGAGTGGTGGATGTCTGGAATGTCTTTCTGATGGAGATAGTCGGAGCAAAAACATTGATGGAATTCAAAAAGGCCTGGGACAGACACAGGGGATCCTTACATAGCAAGAGGGAGTTATCAATGCATGCTTTAAAAAACTTCATAAATAGAGGGAGTAACTCAGAGAGAGTGGCAGGTAGAACCCTAAACAAAGGTTCAGAGAGGAGGTAACCTAGACAGAGCTGTAGGTGCAGTGCTGCAATTCTAGCCACCCTACTGGGCAGACTAGATGGACCATGCTGGTCTTTATCTACTATCATTTACTATATTACTATATGTCTTACAGCCTACGAATTCCAGAAGGAAGCTCTCTTTGGCACAATGCAAGAACTACAGTGAGCGTTAGCAGTAAATTTGAGAGACTGAGATCATATCCAACATAATTTGGCTTGGGAGTGAGGTTCATTACTATCATTCACCATGGACAACCAGGAGTGAGGTCCGCACATATGGGTGATATCATCCAATGGAGCCTTTGTGAGAATGCTCCACAGCTAATATTGGAAGCTTTTAGGAGTTCCACCGTGCCTGTGCGCTCTCTTCAAACCTGTCACCACAGCGCCATAAGACCAAGGTCCATCAAGCCCAGTATCCTGTTTCCAACAGTGGCCAATCTAGGTCATATGTACCTAGCAGTATCCCCAAGAGACACAGGTTCCACAATGCTTGTATTGGGTCAAGCATTGATATCCTGGGTCCCTTCTTAATAATGGTTTATGGACCTTTCCTCCAGGAACTTGTCCAAACCTTTTTTAAACCCAGCTACACTAATAGCCTTTACTACATCCTCCGGTAACAAATTCCAGAGTTTGATTACACATTGAGTGAAAAAATATTTTCTCTTATTTGTCTTAGTTTACCCTGTAGCTTCATTACATGACCCCTAGTCTTTCTATATTCTGATAGCGTAAACAATCGATCTATGTTTACCTGTTCCACTCCATTCATTAATTTATAGACCTCTATCATATCTCCCCTCAGCCGTCTCTTTTCCAAGTTGAAGAGCCCTAACCTTTGTAGCTTCTCTTCATAGGAGTATCCTTCCATCCCCTTTACCATTTTGGTGGCTCTTCTCTGTACCTTTTCTAATAACGCTATATCCTTTTTAAGATACGGCGACCAGAATTGCACACAATATTCAAGGTGCTGTCGTGCCATGGAACGATACAGAGGCATTATAATATCCTTTGTTTTATTTTCCATACCTTTCCTTATGATACCTAGCATTCTATTTGCTTTCTTGGCTGCTGCTGCACACTGGGCGGAGGGTTTTAACATGTTATCCACGATGACGCCTAAATCTTTTTCCTGGGTGGTGGTTCCCAATGTGGAACCTTGCATCTTGAACTAGTCTTCATTTTTATGTAGAGCCCAATGGACATGTTCCAGCCTACCCCACTTGATAATTCATTTTTTGTCCTCCAGGGATCCTGCACTTTCCATTTATTTCAGTAAACACCTGTCATCGCGTTTCCTCTTTCTTTCCCTTTTATTTTTTGCTCTTTTCAGTTGTTTTCTTTTCTTTTCTGTGGCACCTCTTCCCCCTTAGGCATCAGTGCACTGGCCTGACCCTCCTTCTTCAAAAAGCAAGCCATTTGATTTTATCACAGCTATCTTTCCAGGCGGCATGTCCCCAAAACTGACCAGTGGATTCAAAAAGTTTTCCCTGTGCACAAGGACCATATCCACCACAAATACCCATAATTGGTGCCTTCAGTGTCTGGGACCCAGTGATCAGCCCTATTCTTGTAAATTTTATCTTCAGATAACAAAAAGAGGACTCAAGTGTGAAAATAAGCAGTGCAAATCACCTTTTGGCACTCAGAAGTCTGATCCATCGACATCGGCATCAATGGCACTGGTCTCCATGGCTTCAAAGACTGCATCGGATATTGGCAGTGTATCAAAATCGAGGAGTTCTTGAGCCTACTCGGAGCCCAGCACCTGTAATCCCCCAGAGCATCGGCCATCGATCAATCTTCACCCAAAGCTGAGGAGGGATTCAGTTTCATCTTTGTCGATGTTGAAGGGTGATTGCACCAAGCACCGAGTGAAGACTCTGGTGGTTCGGCATCAGAGGCCCTCAGGGCATGGTATTGAGAGCAATAAGAGTCCATGAGAGCACCCCTTGAAGATGCCCTGAATCAAGAAGAACTCATCCTCCAGAACATCGGAGGGGCAGCGTCAGCCTACCGAAAGCTGAGGCCAATCCGCCAATAACTTTGTTCAGATTCCGGGTACATCGGTTGAAGTAATTGAGGCCCCACAGTCTTTGGAATTGGCAGTCAAGGAGAAATACCTTCTGCAGGCTTTTGAGGAATGAATTATGGCACTGTTGATTGTACAGCAGGCCGGGGCCACGACATTGGCTGCATCAACATCGGCCTCCGTGCAACCGATCCTCAAGACGCATGCCTTGCCTGCGGGAGATGCACTACCATCAGAGCATCGTAGGGTCCCGACACTGGTGCCTGCTCAGCCAATATCACTGTCTACCATTTTGGGGTCCAATGTGCCCTCAAAAACAAATTGAGTATCAATGAATCATCACTCCTGAAGGAGCACATGATTCCCCTGGATCTGAAGAGAGATCCAGGCAGAGACTCAGAAGTACTTCAATTTCCTCTCTGAGTCAGATTCAATGTGAAATATGAGGACTTGGCAGAGGACAGTTCCCCAGAGTTTCCGTCAGATCCTTCTCCACCACAAAAGTGGCTCAGGCCCCCTCCTGAGGATATGACCTTCCAGAATTTTGTGAGGGATATGGCCAAGGCCATACCATTTTCTTTGGAGACTGAGGATGAACCCAGGGCAGAAGAGTTGGAGATCCTTCAGTACTCCCCAGACCCTAAGGAAGCAGTAACAGTGTATGTGCAGCACAACCTACAGAAAGTATAGATGAGAATGTGGGAGAACCTCCTAACTGTACCTCTGGTTATTAGAAGGCTTGACTCTATGTACAGAGTTCAGAAGCCTCCCAGATTTGAGAAGCTCCAGCTTCCGTATCATTCCTTGGTGGTTGAATCTGCCCTTACGAGTTCCAAGACTCATTTCTCAGCACCCCTAGGGTGGGAGGCTCAGGCATTGGACTCTACGGAGAAGGCATTTTCAAAGTTCCATAGCCCACATGGCCTCTTACCAGCTCTACATGGGCATGTTTTTGATGAATATTACGTGTGACCTCTCTGATCTGTCCCTGTCTATTCCTCCAGAGAAATTGGAACAGTATCATTCCCTAGTGGCTCACAGCAAGGACTGCTCGAAGTTCATGGTCCAGACAACCTATGACATCTTCGAAATAGCATTGAGAGCTTCTGCCTTGGGTATTGGCAACTGGAGACTTGCCTGGTTCCAGTACTCAGACCGAACAATCAGTGAAGGATAAGCTTGCTGACATGCTGTGCCGTGGAAAGATTCTCTTCAGAGCACAAGTCAAAGAGAAGGCTTGCATCATCAAAAAGCAGCATGTCACCCTTTGTAATCTCTCAAGGCACATGTCTGAGCCGGCCTTCTATCGCAGGAGGTACCAAGGTAGGAGCCAGGAAAAGACCTCCTAAGTATAGGTATTTTCCCAGTTCCCAACCTCCCAAACTAAACAGGCTCCTTGCCCACAACCATGATGAAAGAAGCCTCAGAAAGCCCAGCCTGCTCCTCAGTAATTGTATAAAATATGTATGCACATAAATCATCTGTCCATCCACATTCTGCCCAAGCTCCTTCCCTGAGCATGTCTACTGTACAGAAATGCTCCTATTTTTGCACCACATGTGCTTTTAGGCATGACTTAATTTTACAGTATAAGACTTTTCACATGCAAAAAAGGTTTATAAAATTACCTCCTTCGTGCCTTTAGTCTTACAAATAAAGTTCCATAACTTTAAGAAACTAGCTTCATGCTATTTCGTGGAATCAGTACAAATACCAAGACTTGTGATGATTTGACATTTAACTACTGTATGTGTGGTCATATCTCCTAAATCATATGTTCATCTGCTGAAGAAGTATTCATGAACGTGCTTAGATGCTATGTTTTTAAAAGTATTTAAATTAACAGGTACTGACCATTTAAAGGAGTGAGAACTCTGTCTTTCCACACTTCTTAGTATATATGTATTGTGTTATATCTCCCTCTTAAGAGAAAGTCTAATTAAAAAATTTAACCTTAAATGTCCCTGGCCTGAGGAGAAGTGGAATGATAAAGTCAGCAAGGCAGGCATTTCCAATAAAGAAGCAAATGACCTTAGATGAAAAAGAAAAGAATAAGGCACTCAATAAAATATGACAAAGATGAGTCACCTCCATGAAGGTCTGGAAAGCATCCATCAAATCTACTATCTGCTGCATTTGCCTCTTTTAGGGACTAAGCAATAATAAATACGGTAGTAAAATAGTACAAGAGGGAAGAAAACAGCATAAAAAGTCAGGATAAAAGGTTAAATCTTCTAAATTAAATTTAACCTTAAGATATGAATATATGTATATACATACACACACAAAGTGGCCCTTTTACTAATGTGTCCTGTACAGTTTGTGTTGGTTTTGGCATGCGGTAACCATGCACTGCAATCCATGATCTATTAGCACAAGGCTATCGCAGCACAGAAAACAATGCTAAACATGAATAATGCAGTGGAGTAGTAAATGGTCAGTTTAGGGGCAGAGCATAGGCATGGTAGGAGCTATACATTCAGCTCAGGGGTAACACCGCACACTAACGGTGACACTTGCAACTTGCTTGGGTGCAATTACTGTATCCCTAACTCAATTGGTGAAGTTGAGTGCATCAGCAGTAAGAGCACCCCATGTTAGCATATAGTGCCACGCATTTACTGCTGGGAAAATGCTGTGCTTGCCCCTGACAATTGATGGGGTGACTTTGCACTTAATGTACCATGGTTTTGCATGCTATTGGCGTAATAGGTGTAAAATCACAGTGCATTAAGATTTTTGGTGTATGTTCCTTAAAATTTAGAGGTTAATATCCAAAAGGTTTGTTTTGATAACTTTTAGTGTTAAATGGACAAACCTTGGTGCATCAGTTTCCCCTATATGAGAACCATATCAAGAGACAATAAATTTATAAATTCATAAATCAAAAAATCAGTAGCTCAATGCTGCAGGAGCTCCTGGCTCCAAGTGAAAGTCAGCTAAAGGTTGTAAACCTTAGTAAAAAAAAAAAATCCATAATAACATATCCAGATTTAAAAGCCATAAAAGTAATCTATGACTTAAGAGACAGAGGTAACACATTTCATAATAGACAGATGGACACGCATGGTAAGCAGAGTATTGTGCAGAAAAGCATGAGCCCATCACAATGCTACCCCCTTCCTCTGCAGCTAGCCTAGTTGACTGCCTATATCATAGGATCCCATCCTCAGCTTGCCCCATAACCCTCTGTCCTAACATGTCTCAGGGACTGTTTTTTACATGTGCCTGTACAGCGCTGTGTATGCCTTGTAGTGCTATGGAAATGATAAGTAGTAGTAAGCAGTAATGCTGAGATAGTTGTGGGAGCCATTCTCCTATGCAGCACCTACTTCGGGACTGTGATACACTAGAACTGTGAAGTTCCCCAATCCCAGTAATGGCTTCTTTCCACAGTTGCCAGTACACATTGTCCTTATCTGTGAGGGCTGGAGGCTGCCCTTCAGCAGCTGTGACCACTGCCTTGGCCTTTGCCTGCCTTTTCACTGCTTGACCCTTTCTCTACAGTTCCTCTGTTTCCCTGTTATGGTGATAAATTGCATTGATCCTCACACAGATGCCTTGCCAGAGTCTCTGCTTATAGTGGGCATTATGTTGTGCACCCATGGGGCCAAACAGAATATTATGCTTAGCCGGTAACTTCCTCACCACTATCTCCACCTCCCCTGGACAAAAGTACTGAGTATATGTGATGGTAATCATTGCTTAGGATCTGTGCCGGTTTACTATTAGCAGTATGCAAGTGGGTGGGTCTATGATGCCCAGTGTTCAAAATGGCCCATGCCCAAGCACATTCATGTTGGATAGACACATGTGAATCTGATTACGTAAATGTAGACATGAACATTCCCGCTGATATGTCTAGGATGTATTTGTGATTTACAAATTGGGGGGGGGGGGGGAGGAGGGTGAAATTGCATGCATCTCACAGCTGTGCCTCTTGCAATGCTGTCCCTCCCTGTGGCATTGTACTTCCCCCACTCTATGGATCATGTATGCATATTCTTGTTGGGTGTGGCTGCATAGTTCACTTCTCTTCATCTGGAACTCATAGAGGTGTTCTGTAGCACTCTGCTAATCCTGTCCTACAGCTGTTTTATTATTGACAACCCATATTCTCATGGTACTGTGTGCTTCAGCATTCTCCTGATGGCTGCAGTACAGTGGATAAGAACATAAGATATGCCATACTGGGTCAGACCAAGGTCCATCAAGCCCAGTATTCTGTTTCCAACAGTGGCCAATCTAGGTCATATTTACCTAGGAGTTTTTCCCAAGAGACACAAGTTCCACAATGCTTGTACTGGGTCAAGCATTGATATCTTCGGTCACTTCTTAATAATGGTTTATGGACCTTTCCTCCAGGAACTTGTCCAAACCTTTTTTAAACCCAGCTACACTAACAGCCTTTACTACATCCTCCGGTAACAAATTCCAGAGTTTGATTACACGTTGAGTGAAAAAATATTTTCTTTTATTAGTCTTAAATAGTTTACCCTGTAGCTTCATTGTATGTCCCCTAGTCTTTCTATATTCTGATAAGGTAAACAATCGATCTACGTTTACCCGTTCCACTCCGTTCATTAATTTATAGGCTTCTATCATATCTCTCCTCAGCCGTCTCTTTTCCAGGTTAAAGAGTCCTAACCTTTTTAGCCTTTCTTCATAGGAGTATCCTTCCATCCCCTTTACCATTTTGGTGGCTCTTCTCTGTACCTTTTCTAAAATCGCTATATCCTTTTTAAGATACGGCGACCAGAATTGCACACAATATTCAAGGTGCGGTCTCACCATGGAACAATATAGAGGCATTATAATATCTTTTGTTTTATTTTCCATTCCTTTCCTTATCATACCTAGCATTCTATTTGCTCTCTTGGCCGCCACTGCACACTGGGCCGAGGGTTTTAACATGGTATCCACAATGATGCCTAAATCTTTTTCCTGGGTGGTGGTTCCTAATGTGCAACCTTGCATCATGTAACCATAGTTTGGGTTGTTCTTCCCTAGGTGCATAACCTTGCACTTGTCCACATTAAATTTCATCTGCCATTTTGATGCCGTCTTCCAATTTATCAAGATCCTCTTGCAATTTTTCACAATCCTCTTGGTTTTTAACAACTTTAAATAGTTTTGTGTCATCTGCAAATTTGATAACCTCACTTGTTATTCCACTTTCCAGGTCATTTATGAATATGTCAAAAAGCAGCGGACCCAGCACAGATCCCTGGGGTACACCACTATTCACCTTTCTCCATTGGGAAAATTGGCCATTTAGCCCTACCCTCTGCTTTCTATCTTTTAACCAGTTCCTGATCCACAATAGTACACTGCCTCCTATCCCATGATTCTTTATTTTTGCCAAAAGTCTCTGATGAGGGACCTTGTCAAAGGCTTTCTGAAAGTCCAGATACACAATATCAACCGACTCACCTTTGTCCACCTGTTTATTCACTCCTTCAAAAAAACATAACAGATTAGTAAGACAAGATCTTCCTTGTCTAAAGCCATGTTGGCTGTCTCCCATTAGGTTGTGACTATCTACATGCTGAGTAATTTTATTCTTTATGATGGTTTCTACCATTTTTCCCGGTACTGACGTCAGGCTCACCGGTCTGTAGTTTCCCGGATCACCCCTGGAACCCTTTTTAAAAATTGGTGTTACATTGGCGATCCTCCAATCTTCAGGTATTAGAGATGATTTTAATGATAGTTCACAGATTACTGATAGCAGTTCTTCAATTTCATATTTCAGTTCTTTCAACACCCTTGGATGTATACCATCCGGCCCAGGTGATTTGCTACTCTTCAGTTTATCTAATAGTTGTAAGACATCTTCCCGATGTATCGATATTTCCTTCAATTCTTCCGCACCTTTAAATACCACTTCAGTCATGGGTAACATCCCTACATCTTCCTCAGTAAAGACCGAAGCAAAGAATTCATTCAGTCTCTCCGCTATCGCCTTGTCGCCTCTTAGTGCTCCTTTAACCCCTTTATCATCTAATGGACCAACTGACTCTCTCACAGGTTTTTTGCTACGAATGTACTTGAAAAGGTCTTTATTTCGCGTTTTTGCATCCGCAGCAACCTTCTTCTCAAATTCTCTCTTTGCCTGCCTTATCAATGCCCTGCATTTGACTTGCCAGTGCTTGTGCTGTTTCCAGGTTTTGTCGTTTGGCTCTTTTTTCCATTTCCTGAAAGATGCTTTTTTGGCAACAACAGCCTCTCTGACCTCACCTTTAAACCATGCTGGCAGTTTTTTGGACTTCCTTCCACTTTTCTTAAAGCGTGGAATACAGCTGGTCTGGGCTTCCAAGATAGTATTTTTCAACAACACCCAAGCTTGATGTATGTCTTTAACCTTCGCAACTGCTCCTTTTAGTTTTTTCTTAACTGTTTTCCTCATTTTATCATAGTCTCCCTTTCGAAAGTTAAAAGGAAGTACTGTGGATTTCCTTACTATCCCTCCTCCACTAATTAAATCAAAGGCGATCATGCTATGATCACTATTGCCAAGTGACCCCAACACCCTTATCTCTTGCACTAGATCTGGTGTTCCACTAAGGACTAGGTCTAATATGGCTTCCCCTCTGGTCGGTTCATGAACCAGCTGCTCCAAGAAGCAGTCATTTATTTCCTCTAGGAACTTTATCTCCCTAGCATGTCCTGACGTGACACTGACCCAGTCGATACCGGGGTAATTGAAATCACCCATTATTATTACTGCGCTGTAACTTTTGTTAGCTTCCTTGATTTCCTTGAGCATTTCATCATCCATTTGGTCATTCTGGCCAGGTGCTCGATAGTACACCCCCACTGCCTTCCCCCTTTTATATGGAATTTCAATCCATATAGATTGTACAGCAGATTTTGTGTCCTGCAAAACTTTAATCCTTTCTGAGTCAATGCCCTCTCTAACATAGAGCGCAACCCCTCCACCAATTTGATCAGCTCTATCATTACGATATAGTTTGTACCCAGATATCACGGTGTCCCACTGGTTGTCCTCCTTCCACCATGTCTATGATATTCCAATCATATCTAACCTTTCATTTAGTGTTATATATTCTAACTCTTCCATCTTATTCTTTAGACTTCTAGCATTTGCATACAAGCATTTTAGAGAATGTATTTTATTCATGTTAATTTGGCTATGACTGGTTGGCATTGCCATGGACTATTGAAGGGCATGCCAGGACATTCTGTATGTGTGGGCCTAATCTTTAACTATTTGCCTGTTCAGAGGTCATACTATGGGTAGCGCAGATCATGCGACTTGTATCTGGATGGGTCATCGTGGGAGTTACACAGGTTGCCTTTGCTTGATGCTGTTGTGAGCCCCACATGTGATGGGAATGCCCATTTCTCCTTATCTGTCAATGGAATACAATGGCCATATTTCCTGCACCCTTATTGGGGTTATATGTGTGCTGGTGGATCTGTGCCTTTTCATGCATTCACGTGTGCAGGGGTCAATGTAGCTAGGCTCTGTGGATTGTTAATCTACATGACGTCCTATCTGTTGCTGTTTGTCTGGGGTACCAGTGACCACATATCTTGTGTAGGTATGGATGCTCTACCTGCAACTTGGATCATCCTGGGTAGCCTCTCTGGATCACCTCTTTGTAGGCCACATGTCATGCACAGGGCCATACCTAGGGGCATTGCATGTGGAGCATTGAAATCATCACTGGGCTTCCAAGAAACTAAAAAACGGTGGGTTATTTCACATGGCTGGTTGGGGGAGGGGGGGTGCAACAGATTTGTTGTTTGCACAGGGTGCATTTCTAGCTTGGTATGGTCCTAGTCATGCATACACCTGAAACAATATATGGGAACTCTTCTGTGTATTGACAGCACATCTCACTAGCCCACCTATATGCCTAGCCTCCTCAGATCTGAGCCATGCAGCTCTGAAACACAGTCAATTGGGAGGTGGGCCATTTTGTGGGAGAGTCCCACAGTCTGTTCAGTATGATTCCCATGTGAGCATGTAGGTATCCTGTGATTGGTTGATACCAGTGTGCTTGTCATGCTCTTCACTGTCTACACTCTGTCCATTGATATGGTGGCTAGCAGGATTGTGCTGAGAACACTTTTTGTAACCTTTTGTTTGCTGTGTTGCCTGCAGATTCTCTCAGTTTGTTTTGTGTAGGTTATCAGCATTTAGGTATCTCTCCTTTAAATTTGCAAGAATAACCATTGCAGAGAATTTGTGATACTTAAAAAGATTGTGTGCTGCTGGCAAAACAATAGACATAGTTGGCTGTCAGTTAGAGGCCTCAGGCACTTAAAGAACCAACAGGCATTTTTTCCACTGATCATATGCCAGTTGCAAACCTGTGACCTTCAGGGTAAAAGGCAGCCATCTTACAGAGATGCCAACCTATCTCCATAGGTGCTGGTTCTAGCCAGACTGATCTGACCTCTACTAGTGCCGGTGGTCTGCCTTCTTGTTTCCTGATTAGTGCAAGATTGGTCTGGTCTAGTGTTGTATTATAGAAACTGCCTGGATAGCTTGCCTTCTGTTGTCTTCTTTAGTTTGATAATCCCTACCGATTTGTGTCCCCTGCCCAATCCCTATCCCCATTGCACTGCTCACATCTTAGTGCTGGTGTGTGTGCCACTTCTATGTCCTTTGACATTTTGCTACTTACTTGGCAAGGATCTGACAGATCCCCAGCTAGATCCTCCTTGCCTGGTGGTAGCCTGGCCTGTGTCCCTGGCTATGGTAAATCACCTCCTCAATTTGAATGACCAGGTGGCACAGCATCCTGGTCTCTGCATATAAAAACTGCTGCTGCCATGTTGCCATCTCCCTCTCGTGTTCTTATGCTGGAGCTCTGCATGTCAGTGTGTCTTTCCAAACTTTGCATCGTGCTTACATGTCTCTGTCCCCATGGCAGCCAATGGGTCCTTGGCTGCCTCTAAGCATGTATTTCCATGATCCACACATGCCATTGTCATCTTAGCATCCTACTGTATGTGCAAATTTCTGGATGCTGTCATATCGATTTCAGAAACCGCCTGCAAGTTCACAAGCCTGTTTCTGAAACCCCTCCATTTGTAGGATGTCTTTATTTATTTGTTTTTCCCTACTACATGGATGTCCTTTCTAAAATGTTATTTCACGCCATATAAGCAGGAACCGTTTCTGCTTTTTTCTGTATGGCCTTAGTCACTTCCGGAAATACACAAATTTTAAAACACAAGAATAATTCATCTTGGTGCCAGAAAAATGACATATGGAATCGGTCCCTGTCCAGGTTCAGGGCAAAAGAAATAACTAAAGTGGCAGGCACAGCCAACTACATATCAGATTTCTCAAGAAAAGCGGTCAAGTTCATAGAGTTCTGTGGAAGCATGGACAGTTCATCCTAACCCTCACTTATTTCCTTCTTGTAAGTGAGCAGCTCATAGGCTTTAGTAACTGGTGGAATTGATCCATCAGGGACCTTGAACATTTATTTAATTAATTTATTTATTTAATGTCTCTTTTATACCGCGCGATTTAAAATCAGCACGGTTTACATACAACAATAACGTATACATTGCGGCCTCGGCTGTGCTGTATTTACAATAGAACAGGTGATCTAACTTTGACAAAATCAGGTAACTATATACACGATGGGGATCAAGACCCCGGCCTAGGTGGGCATGTCATTGGGAAGAGGCTATTTACAAAAGTGCTGACTATATACATTCTGCTATTTACATGGAATGCGTGGTTTGCCTTGCATTTCAGGAAGAAATGTTTTAATACATCTCCAGGGGATATATCCCTTGAATCTGAGGAAAGTTAATACAATGGCATTCTGCCTTTGGAGAGTGTTTCTAAATCCTCCTCCTTCCCTTGAAGTGAGGTAATATCGCGAAAAAATACCTCCTGGGATGATCCTTCCAACTGTTTTATCTTAGTCTCCATACCAGAAACTTTCTAAGATAAGATCATATGTTGTTTTTACAAAAAATCAAGCTATTTTCTAAAGCCCTGCAATTATTATTAATAGTTGTCTCCATGAGAGAAAGGTAGATGCTTCTAAAGGCTGAGAAATCCAAACTTGATCCATTGCCTTTTTTGCAGCCATAGCCATTTCTTCCTCTATACGCTAATACTGTACTAGTCACTACAAACTGAAAGACTCCAAGTACCAATGCAGTTCCTTCATCCCTTTTCTTTGAAGATCGCTACTCAACTGCTTTGGCTTTATATAGCATTTAAACCTATATACTAGATCAGCTAGCTCCATTGATGCAGTGTGAAGGCGCAAAGTAATAGATAGCCCTGCTCAGAACTGCAGAGTGCATTGTGTACTACCCAGAGCATTGTGTAATATAGCTCAGTGCTAAATAAAGCATGCATAATGCAACTCGATATTACACAGGAACTGTGTACAGCATTGCATTATCCTGTGTAATATAGAGCAGCAGTACATGGGACCCTGCAGATTAAGTTTAGAATTGGACCATATCATACAGCAAGGCACATTACCAAAAGAGTATGGTCAGAGGTGTCCAGCTTGTTGTCATTGAGAGAGGCCAGTTTGGGTCACAAGTCTTTTGCAGGATACCCTAATTAGGCACTGGCATGATTCAACACTGCACAGCACATGGCAGCAGTGATCACTGCATTATACCGTTTAAAGTTTATCTCGTCTGGAAAGCAGTCTGGATGGTAGCATAGCACAACTCAGCAACAAAAGAAATTATCACAATCCATATCACACTGTATTTTGAAGCCCTCATTGTTATCGTTAAGTGCCATTGAGTCGGTGTTGACTCCTGGCGATCCTCTAGATCAGTGGTTCTTAACCAGTCCTCCTTGAACCCCTAGGCCAGTCGGGTGTACAGAGGTGTAAGGCAGGGGTCTCCAAATCCAGCCCTAGAGGGCCACAAACCAGTCAGGTTGGCAGGATATCTCTAATGCATATATATCTCATGCATATTCATTAGGGTTATCCTGAACACCCGACTGGCCTAGGGGTTCAAGGAGGACTGGTTAAGAACCACTGCTCTAGATAGTTGATCTAAACTTTGTTCGGTCTTCAGCTGAGCAGCTCATTGTTGATAGAGTGATATCCAGGGTTGCTGTTATTGTATCAATCCATCTCATTTCCAGCCTTCCACTTTTATAGTGACCTTCTACCTTACCAGGAGTGGAGGAGCAGCCTAGTGGTTAGAACACTGGCTTAGTAACCAAGCAACCAGGGTTTGATTCCCACTAGCACTCCTTGTGGCCTTGGGCAAGTTACTTAACCCTCCATTACCTCAGAAGAAAGGCCTGGCAATCTACTTCCAGTGACACTGCCAAGAAAACCCAGGAGCTTCTCAGTTGCCAGGAGTCAGAACTGACTCAAAGGCACACTTTGCATTCTACCTTACCAAGCATTGTACCTTTCTCCAATGATCTTTCTCTTCACATGACATGTCCAAAGTATGAAACTCAAAGTTTTGTCATCTGAGCTCCTAAGGAAAGCTTAGGTTTGATCTCCTATAGTATTGACCACTTTGTTCTTCAGGCAGTCTATGGTATACACAGCATTCGTCACAGCACCATAATTCAAAGGCATCAATTTGGTTCCTGTCTATCTTTTTCACTGTCCAGCTAACGCATCCATATGACATTATTGAAAATACCATGGCCTGGACAAGTCAAATCTTTGCATGGAGAGAGACATCTCTGCTCTTGAGGATCTTGTCTAGGTCCTTCATAGCCATTCTGCAAAGAGCAATATGTCATCGGATTTCTTGACTGCTAGTCCTTTCTTTATTGATTGTTGATCCAAGTAAGTTAAAGCTGTCAACTATTTCAATTTCTTCTCCATCAATGATGAACTTATTGATTTTGCCAGTTGTCAGGATCTTTGTCTTCTCAATGTTAAGGTGCAGACCCATTTTAAGACTATATTTTAAGAATATGGCCCTCATTAGGGAGAGGGAAATAAAAAATTATCTCTCAGAAAAGAAGATGCAAATATGGTATATTCAAATGCTGGTCTCATGATCACAAAGGTGTAATTTCAAAAGAACAGCAAATTAAGGAAAAGAAAGCTGAAATAGAATAATTTAGCTGAATTTTAATTATCTAATAAGAAATTTTCAAGATGTGAAGAATCACTAAATATGTGTCTTATGTCCTGACAAATAAACAGGCACATCAAGAGCAGTTTGGCACAGTGTTGCATAGTGTGGCAGGGTCATAGACTGGTTAGATCCAGAAAAGGTAGGAGATGGGATGAGAGACAGCAGAAGGCTAGGGAGAGCCAGAGGGTCACTTTCCCCTTGATATGCTCCCTGCACAGATGTAGAGGGAGGAGATCAGATGAGCAAGAACAGTTTGCTCAGAGACAATATCCAGAGACTCTGGGAACACAGGACTAACAAGCACAGCAGGTCAATGAAGAAGAGAAGGAGCTGGAAGGAAGTCAAGCCTATAGTCTTGGACAGTTAGAGGAACAAGAAGCCATGGTTCTTAACTCAAGACATAGAGATAAGAGCCTTAAGTACTCTTTCAGGAAGTGTGCCAGAGGGAAAAAGACAGCTTGAGGTGGAGGCAGAATGCTAACTTATAGTTTATTAACCATCTGATAAAGGGAGGGACTGTCTTCCCCACTCCCATGGGAGTCCTAACTATGACAGAAGGAATGGCTGGCAGTTAAATGGGCAGTGGAGACAGTGACGTTCTACTTGATGGGCAGAAAATTCAGATTGTTTACTGATCATGCCCCTCTAAAGTGGTTGAATCGGATGAAAAATGGGAACACATGCCTTACCCGGTGATATTTAGCTCTGCAACCCTATAGTTTTGAGATGAGACATTGAGCAGTTTGGGATTATATTATTTCAGACACCTTATCATGCATCTACTTACCAATAGAAGTTCTATCAGTCAAAGAAAGGGCTGAAAGAAAAATAAGGGGTGAGGTATGTGGCATGGGCAGGGGCGGCCCAAGGGGGGTGTGGGGCCATGTGCGGAGACTCAGTGCGGGGCCTCATTTGCATAATGGGCCTTATTTGCATAAATATTTGCATAATGTTACCATACACTAACTTTTAGTAAACATGTCTCTTAATGAGTGTATGGATAAAGAAAGACTAAAAGATTTCTACATTACTATAATCCAGTGCCAACCGCCAGGCACATTAGGAACTACTACAAACGCTGCCCATTTAGAACCCATAGCAAACCCGCTGTATCCTGACAGCATTACCAGGACTCACAAAGCACCATACCCTACCTATCAAAAGGCAACACTGCAAATATTAAACCAATACATTTCAGAGAATACTGGGGAAAGAGAACAAGTGGCAATGTCAAATAGGAATTACATAAACAGAATACATCAGCTCAGTTACACATGCAGAACATAGACCATCACCAAACAAGGAATCACAATTTAGAAACAGGAAGGCAATAATTAAACTGGGAACCCCAAAAGCCAAACTTGGAAGTACAACAACACTGTAGAAATAAAAACTATAAATTAATTTCCTCTTGTACCAAACAAAGCACAGACGTTAATGATGCACATTTCCTAGAGATTTCATATTCCAGTTAATAAATTCAAAATAAAGAGATATTTCTACCTTTTGTGCATTTTTTTTCAGTTGCAATTGCTCCAGCCACTTTCTTCTGGTTTCTTCATGTTTTCTGCTAACTGTCCATCGTCTGCTGTCCATTTGTTCTTTCTTCTCTCTTCTAGTTTTTTTTTCCATTCTCTCTCTCTACATCTGCTTTAACATACTAATCTTTCTCCTTTTGCTCTTTCCTCATTCCTATTTCATCCACACAAATTTTACCCCTCCATCCTCAATCCCCACTTACTCTCCCAATACCAGGCCAATTGTAGATTTTTCATCCCTCCCACACAAAATATTTTTCCCCTCTCCATTTTACTCTCCCAGCCCCATCCCATTCTAATCCTCCCCCAACATCAGCTCCCTTCTAGTTCCAGTCTCACCCAGCATCCATTCCCTTCTAGTCCCTGCATCAGCCCATTTCCAGTCCTAGCCCACCATCAACCCATTTCCAGTCCTAGCTCCCCCATCCATTTTCAGTCTGAGTCCCTTCATCAGCTCATTTCCAATCCTAGCCCCCCATCAGCCCATTTCTAGTCATTTCCTAGCCCCATCATCAGCCCATGTCAAATCATAGCTCCCCTCCACTCAGTCCAATTCCAGTCCAAGCCCCCCCAATGAGCCTACTTTCAGTTCTAGCCCCTCCATGAGTCCATTTCAATTCAAGCCCCCACCACAGCCCATTTCCAATCTTAGCTCCCCCCAACAGCCCATTTCCAGTCCTATCCTAGCTGCTCCATCAGCCCATTTTCAGTCCTAGCTCCCTTCCCTCACAGCCCATTTCCATTCCAAGCTCCCTCCCCATCAGCTATTTGCAGTTCAAGTCTCCCCTTCCACTCAGCCCATTTCCAGTTATAGCAACCACCCAACCCATTACCAGTCCTAGCCCCCCATCAACCCACTTCCAGTCCTAACCCCCCCATCACCCCATTTTCAGTTTAAGCCCCCCCTATAACCCATTACCAGTCCTAACCCCCCCATCAGCCCACTTCCAGTCTTAACCCCATCAGCCCATTGCCAGTCCTAAACCCCCCCCCCATCAGCCCACCTCAAGTCCTAACCCCACCCCCCAGCCCATTAGCAGTCCTAACCCACCCCCAGCCCCAGCCCCAGCCCATTAGCTGTCCTAACAACCCCTCCCCAGCCCATTAGCGGTCCTAACAACCCCCCCCCCAGCCCATTAGCGGTCCTAACAACCCACCCCCACCCCCAGCAGTCCTAACAACCCCCCCCCCAGCCCAGCCCAGCCCATTGCCAGTCCTAACACCCCCCCCCAGCTCAGCCCATTAGCAGTCCAAACAACCCCCCCCAGCCCAGCAGCAGTCCTAACAACCCCCCCAGCCCAGCCCATTCCATTAGCAGTCCTAACAACCCCCCAGCCCATTAGCAGTCCTAACAACCCCCCCCAGCCCAGCCCAGCCCATTAGCAGTCCTAACAACCCCCCCAGCCCATTAGCAGTCCTAACAACCCAGCCCAGCCCATTAGCAGTCCCAACAACCCCCCCCCCCAGCCCAGCCCAGCCCATTAGCAGTCCTAACAACCCCCCCCAGCCCAGCCCATTAGCAGTCCTAACAACCCCCCCAGCCCAGCCCAGCCCAGCCCATTAGCAGTCCTAACAACCCCCCCCCCCAGCCCAGCCCAGCCCATTAGCAGTCCTAACAACTCCCCCCCCAGCCCAGCCCAGGGGAAATTAAATAAAAAGAAAACCTGTCTGTTGCCGCGGTTGGGGCCGCCGCGGCAGAATCAAGCGTGCCGCGGGGCCCCCCTGTGCACGGCAGAGCCTGCCCTCCCCTGTAGCAGCTCTCTCTTTGGAGCTGAAGTCAGACGCGCCAGCTTGCAGAGCAGAGCGCGAGAGAAGAGTTTCTCCCTCGCTGCTCTGTTAAGCCCGCGGGGGCTGATGGGAACTTCCCTTCAGCCCCCGCGGGCTTAACAGAGCAGCGAGGGAGAAACTCCTCCCTCGCGCTCTGCAAGCCGGTGCGTCTGACTTCAGCTCCAAAGAGAGAGCTGCTACAGGGGAGGGCAGGCTCTGCCGTGCACAGGGGGGCCCCGCGGCACGCTCGATTCTGCCGCGGCGGCCCCGACCGCGGCAGCAGACAGGTTTTTTTTTTTTTTTTTCAATTTTACTTTTCGAAAAGAATGTTTTTTGCGCGGGGCCCCCTGAAACGCGGGGCCCTGTGCAAAAAACATTCTCGCTCAATGGACGGGCCGGCCCTGGGCATGGGCAAGATACCAGGCAGGACTACAATCCCACAGGCACTAAGGATATCACAAAACAAGCCCCTCCCCCTTTAAAGGCAGAATGCTAGCTTACAGTTTATTAACTGTCTCCTAAAGAGAGGGGTTGATTGCCTAACTCTCATGGGAATCCCAATTATGAGAGAAGAGGGACTGTGGCTTTAAAGTTTACTGTGCTGTGCTGTGCTCCATCAGGGAAAAGACTGATATTATAGAACATCTCTCAGCTGTACTCTTTGGACTGGCAATCTTGTCATCAGACGCTTTCAGGGAGAGAAACATTGAGAGAGCACAATTACCTCCATCCTGCTAATAATTAATATTGCCACGATGAGGCGCCTACATTAACTCTGAGTCACAAATGGATAAGTCACCAGCATGTGAAGTGTAAGCAAAGGAGAGTGTTCTGAGTGGATTTCATAAATGCTGCTGGAAAAGAACTTTGTTTTGTTTGCTATGAGAAAGGCACATGTGTGGGAATACCAAGGTCTGAAAGACTGTTCGGAAGTTGCCTAAATCTAGTAGTGGTCAAAGTTACTGCAAAATTTTCATTTTAATGCATATGGTTCTTAAAATGCTGTTGATGTGTGGTTGCATGGTAAGGTGCTGGTCCAGGATAATTCCTAGATACCATACTTGAATTTTGACCTCTAATATGGCTTCAGCAGCTCCAGGAATTGTCAGAGAAGTCAGGGGGTGGAAGGTTGGCTCTCATGTGACATAGAGAACCTCAGTCTTCTTATAGTTGACAGCAAGGTTGTGCTTAGAGAGCCAACTAGTGACTGCTGTAAAGCATGTTAACAGCTGAGTGTAAGAAGGGCATCTGATAGAGAACGGTATGTGTAACATTATGTCATTCGCATATATGTGATAGAATATGCTGTGGTCTCTTATGAGTAAGCAAATGGGCTGAAGGTAGACATTTAATAGCAGAGATGATAAGATTAGATGTAAATAGTTACCCAAGTTATCCAAGTTTGAATACCTATTCCTTGTAAACACAGTTCAGTAATTGCAATGTGTATGCTTTATGTTCCATGTAAACCGCACTGATGTTGAATAGTGCGGTATATAAGAAAATGTAAATAAATAAAATAAATAAATAAATAAAAGGCAGATCCTTGTGGGAGCCCTTGATGTTGACTGCAGGGTGCTGGCCTAAATGAACCTAGCTTCTGTTGACCTTCTGTTGTCTCCATGTAAGGTAACCATTTCAAGGTAGGGATTGTAATCATGATATAAGGATGTTGTGATTGACTGAGATGAATGCAGAAGCAATGTCGAGGAATATCATGAATCAATATCATGAATATCATGAATGTCGAGGAATAGATGAATGCAGAAGCAATGTCGATGAATATCATGATGAAACCCTGGTGCAGCTTGTCCATGCCTTCATAAGTTTGTCTATGAGTGCTTTTAGAAGAGTCTCTAATCCATGCTTAGGCCTGAAGCCATATTGCTATGGGTTGAGTGGTGCATGGGAGGTGATATAATCCTGAAGTTGGTTTTGTACCACCTTTTCAATGATCTTCGCCAGGAAAGGCAGGCTTGGGATGGGCCTATAGGATGTGGGGAGGTTTTGGTCGAGGACAGAGTTCTTGATAATTGGACAAATGGAGGTATTTTTGAGGCTGGAATAGTTAGGTGATCTGAATATGAATGGAGCTAGGTCGGTATGGGATATTTTGATCAGGCTCACTGGTCATGGGTCAAGTGGGAAGGTTGCAATGTTTAGGCTAAAAATTATAGTTTCAACTTGTTCAAGTGAGGTGGGGTTGAAGCTTTGCCAGGAGGGGAGGTAGAGCTTGCTTCTGATATGATGGAGGCACATCTAAACATTGTTGCTTGTAATAGTCTTGCTTAGAAGGTAGTCAGCTAGTGTTTGTGGAAGAAGTTTGCTTACCCTTGTCTTTTGAGTCGGACATTTTGTGAGTGATTTTACTATCTCAAAAAGTTCTTTAGGACAGATTTTAAGCACAGCAGTAGTTTGGAATGGTATTCTCTTTTTAACAGATGCTTTTGAGGCCCCCTTCCTATCCCTGTCCAAAGCCAATACTCCTCTGTCCCTTGTTACATCCTTCAAGTACTAAGGGGTTATCTTCAACAGTGAATTGTCCTTCTCAAACCACATCAATAAATTGCCTCAATTTGCCTTTGTAGCCATTTGGAAGTTCTACACTATATGTCCCTTTATTGATCATACTGCTCAAACCTCCATTATCTTAAACACTGTTATCGCTAGGCTTGACTGCTGCAGCATCATGTTCACAGAACTGACTTTATACTAACTAAAGAGATTCCAGTAGATCCAGAACATTGCCATCTGCTTTCTCTCCCAGTCTAGGAAATATGATCATGTAACCCTGTTACTAATGCAGCACCACTGGCTTCCAGTTCCTTATCACATTCAGTATAAGATACTCTATCTTATGCACAAAGCGCTTCACAATACACCTCCTGATTATCTGTCGGTCATTACTCTTCCATATGCCCCCCCCCCACCCTGTTGCTTGCGATCACTCCATGGAAACCAGCTAGTCATTCCCCCACTGACCAGCGCTAAATTCAACTCCACCAGGAAGTCAGCCTTTTTCTTCATCGCTCCCTCCCTGTGGAATAATCTTTCTCAAGCCATTTGTTTAGAGTTTAATTTCAAAAATTTCAAGACCCTTCTAAAAACTCATCTGTTCCAGCAGTCTCTTGGTCTTGCAGCAAGTTGATTTGGTTTTAGAGATGCCACTCTGCCTCCGTCAGTCCCCCCCCCCCCCACACACACACACACACCCTGCCTCCCTCATCCCTCCCATTCACGAGTTTCCCTTCTATGTTATAAATGTTTCGTGTCTTATCAACTTGTTTTTATCTTTCCTATATTAATATTGGAGTTCCTTTGTTTCTTCTTTTAAAATTAATTTAAACTGCTGTGAATGTATTTTTCAAAAGGGTGGTATATCACAGTCAATAAACGATAACAATAACAAAATCATGATATTCTTGGAGCTTGGCCATGAAGCTCACTATGGGCGAGCATAGGGACAATGCTTGTGTGGAATGTAGGTGGCGCACAAATTTGCACACAAGTTATAAAATACTGTAACTTAGATACTGTCACACCTCATCCGCTCCAGCCGTGACTCCTGGTATTGTTGGGCTTTTATGAGGGTGGTAGTTGTGCCTTGCTTCTATATATAAATCACACAGAAGAACTTTCTTTTCTTTTAGGGTTTTATTCCCCGTCCCTTGAGGTTTCTTCTTTTAAACAACAAAAATTAACAGCTCACTTGGCTTCAAACAAAAGATAACTATGTAACAAAAGTAGCTTCCTTCAGCTGATAACTTTAAACCAAAAGTAAATAATAAACAGCCTAACTGACTGCTTGGCTTGGAGAGAGGGAGAGAGTTGCAGCTCTGCCACTTGTATACTGGAATTTAAGGTTACACAAATCACATTTACCTTAATGATATCTCTGGCTCTATCACAGAGAAAGAACAGTCCATCAATTCTGTATTTGTTAATACTTCAGAATTCTCATATTCCATTATTTCCTGCTCATTGGTATCTCCACTATCCACTTCCAACGTGGAATAAAAATATGGAAGGCTTGCCTCGTCAGTCAAGAAGTTTCTCTTCCTGTGAGCAGCACTGACTTTCTGGGGAGTATCACCAAACTCTGAGTGATGTCTTTCAGAGCCCTGCCCCCGCTGGTGCCTCAATGCATAGCTCAGGTCTTGGTTTGACCTGCTAGCTGGGTAATTTTGATAGGGTCCCTGCCGGGTCTGCCCTAGCTTTCCAGGCCCAACTGTGCCTGATTGCAGCCGGTGTAACGGTGTTTCCCTAGAAGCTGGGAACTCACCGTGAGAAGGGATTTTTTCAGCTTTTCTAAGTAAGTGAAGCCCTCTTCTTTTAACACTTCTATAATCAGGAGAAAAGCTATTATTAGCCTCTGAATATCTGGGCTTTATATGGCTATTTCTAAGCCTCCAGGGCCCTTCCCTTTCAAATGGCAAATAGCCCTTGTATCTACTCTTTGCCCCTGTACCTGCTGTTGCAGTCTTCCTGTATTCTTCTTGCTTTCCAAACACATTCACGCTGTCAGGGTGTTGCCTTCTCCCAGAACCACACAGGTCTCTGGACTCTTTCCAATATTCACACCGGCTCCCCTGCTGCCTTTCAGCTTGTGACCTCTGCTGCTTTAATTCCTCTCTCAGGGATTCTCTCCTCGGCTCATCCCTCCAGGATTCCCTCCTTGACTCCTTTCTCCAGGATTCCCTCCTTGACTCCTCTCTCCAGGATTCCCTATCTCCAAATGTTTGGTAGTCTGTTTTATCTGTGTATTTCCTGACTCCACCTTCCCTCAGGTGCATTCTATTAGGTAAAGCAGACTCCCTTGCTTTGCTCTCTGGGTGTGTCTTTCTGGGCTCTGTGCACGTGTGCTTAGGTTGTCCCTGGCAACCAATAAACATTCTTCTGTTTATTCTGTCATTTTCACCGTGATCATTCACACTGCTCTGCACCTTCTCAGGCTGCCCTAGGTCCACCCTGTGACAATACGTTCTTAAAAAAATCTAGGAGTGGCCATTAATACCACCCTAGAGAAAGCTTAAGTGCTTGCTCCTAGTTGCATGCACGCTTTTTATTATTTACGCATATATCTTAATTTATAAAATAGGTGAAAACACATGTGTAACAATGCACATTAAACTAGGTCGCCCTTATAAAATTATCCTCCATATGTGCAATCCATGCTCATTGTCCACACATAACCCACCCAATTCCTGCCCCACAACATCTTAGGGGGTCATTCTGTGCCTGGACGTACATCCCCGCTATTCGTCCTCCTGCTGCTCCCAGTGCAAAGGCTCCCCATACAAACAGCTCTGTTGTATGGGGAGCCTTTGATGGTGGCGGGATGGGGCTGTCTGGAGTCAGAATGAGGTGCAATAAGTTCCCAAGGATATCGGGGGATGCCAGAGCTGTGGGGCAACAATGAGGTGATGGGGCACAGGTGGATCCCTGCAGCCCGACCCTGGCCATGGGAGGCCAGATTGGGGGTCGGGCTACAGAGAAAGGAATGTTGGATCTTGCGGTCGATGATTGTGGCTCCATTATGGAGCCACGGTGCCATGGCAATGAGAAGCCATGGCAATGTGGCTCCAATACGGAGCCTGGCTGAGTTAGCCAGGGATCTGCTGGGCATGGAGCCTCTCAGAATCAGGGCTTAGCCTGCATGTTCAGACTGGTAGACCCGATTCTGATCTCGTGGGCATGTCTAGCCCCCGTGGGTCAGAATTGGAAGCTACCGCTGTACGTCCGCTGCACAGGGGCTGGACGGCCAGAATAGAATTGGCCTCTTAGGGGCATGTTTACTAAAAGCCGTACAATTGCGTGCCGCACAATAGCGCACGGAAACGCGGCACTCAAACGCTCAGAAACGCTCTTAAACGCCCCGCACAATTGCGCGCCGCACTAACGTGCCCCGCACAAGTACCCGGCCCGCAAATGTCCGATAGAGGCGTGGAAAGGCATTCTGAGGGCGGAGGAAGGCTCCCGAGGGGCGGAGAGACGGGGTCAATGGGCGGGGAAGGGGAGGGGAGAGGCTCCCCGCACAGTATCGGGGACGAATTTGCAGGTTAAAAATAGCGCGAGTGAAACACTCACGGTAGAGGGCATTTAAAGGGAAGAGAAACCATTTCCGTCAGCAATGTACAGGGAAACCGGGGAAACCTGCAAAACGTGAGCAGTGTGATACATGTGCACAGAACAAAAGTGCAAATAAAGATAGAAAAAGACCCAAACAAACATATTAAAAATAGGAAGTCAGCTGGGGAACCCTGATATTAATGGGCAAACATAAGAAACACACCCAGGAAAGCTCCAAAGAAATGAAATGAAGTATGGAAGGGGCTACGGAGCGGAGACCCCTCCAAAAACCATTTCCTTTTTTCTGAGCCTTCCTGGGAGTGTCTGCTATGGTTGCCCATTCATATCACTGTTGCCCAGCTTGGTTATATTTATCCCCAGTTCGTCGTGGTCGGTTGAGGGGTTTATTTGCACTTTTGTCACCAGACAAGGTGACTGAGCCCACAGTACAAATGTGCAGAGCAGGGTTTTTGACTCCTTTGGTCAGGTTTCCCACCCCCAGGGACTACACTATCACTGTGGCCACAGTGTGGTGCAGTAGACAGAGGCAGTACCTCTAGGACCAGAGGGTCACAGGTTCAAATCCAAGCTGGGGCTCCTGCCAACCCAGTCCCCATATTTTACCCACCACTAAACAGAGATAGTAAAGACACTCCTTTATTGCAGAGAACATAAGCATGGTTCACACACCCATTTTGTACCCAACACCGCACACACACCATAACAATGGGCATTACCAACAGCCGAGTCCCCCAAATGCAGTCCTGGAGTGCCACAACTCAATCAGGTCATATGCTTTTCCAAGATACGGACATGCCAGCATGTTGGCGGTAGGGTACAGGTGGTGGAGGGGGCAGTGGCTGCTAGCCACAGAAGACAGTGGCCGAGCCATGTGCAGGCTGGCACGTCCACTGCAACATAGGCCCTGTCGGATGTACAGTCATGGACTTCCCAGGGAATTCAGCACATCTGTGGCAACACAGTGGTGCAGTGCACACAGACAGTGTGTGCAGGAGCAAAAGGTCACAGGTTCAAAGCCCAGCTGGGGCTACTGCCATTCCTGTCCACATATTTTCCCCACAACTAAACCATGTTAGTAAGGGCAATCCTTTATTGCTGGGGATATACGCATTGGTCATACGCCTATCTTTTACACCACCAAGCACAGACACCATGACCAGGGGCATTACCTAGAGCAGAGTCTCACAAATGCAGTCCTGGAGGACCACACACCATTCAGGTTCCATGCTGCCACTCATACAAATAACCGTGCTGTATATCTATGCACCACCCCCATGGCATGTAGATGTAGCTCATGCATATTCATGAGGGACAGCAGGAAACCCCAACCAGTGTATTGCAAACCTGGACTGGATTTGGGAACCTCTGCCGTACAGCAGCAGCCAACAGGGACAGACACACCCACACCCACAGGCCCCATTGGCCAATGCCTCCTGGTGAGGCAGGACATTGGGCCCTGCGTGCATCTCCCAATACCAGCACTTGCATACCTTAGCAATGTCACCCTACACCAGGGTATATGGTACACAGCTCTCAAACGTTTGCTATGAGTACTGGCAGATAGATATCCCTACGTTACGCACAGTCTGCTCCATGAGCTCCATTATAATAATCTATCTGATGTTTGCGGTGTGTGCGTCAGGTCTGGCCCCTGACAGTGTTTACCACCCTAGGGAGGGACCCCCAACGGTATTGCATACCATACCCATGCCTGTACTGTGCCCAGGACTGGTGTGGTGGGCAAGGATTCTGAACCCCTCTATAGTAGCACAATGCTGGCATACGTGTGGGAGTGTGTGTCTGTCTATACAGTGTGTGTTGGCTGCAAACACTGTCCACAGTTTTGGCCTGATGATGTGCATAATGAGCAGCAAGGTACCATGGGTATAGCTCAGACAGGGTGGGCTGGCCAGGATGCATCTGCACAGGGCATAGGGCACTGGCAGGGACATTGTAGTGGCCGTCCACCACCTCCACAGACAGGGTGACCTCTGTATGTGCTGCTGGGCTTTCACTCCACCCTGACTGTGCAGTGATGGCAGCATGGCTAGGCACCCCCATAGTGCTTCATACCACTTCCCTCATGTGATATATATGGGTCACCTGTTGGGGCCTAGTCACTGATTTATCTGCTTGTGTGTGCTGCCATCCCAGTTGTGGGTGCATACATTTCCAGTGGGACTAACCAGCAGACTGTTCACAGCTGGTATGTGCCCTGCTGGAGTGCCTTGCAGTGGCTGATGGCTTGATGCAGGGGAATATCAGATAGTGGTGGGGTGCATCTTAGCATATCCAGGCCTACTGTCTGTCTGATATTGTGGTCTGGGTGTGTGTGGGGCTGCTTGGACTGCCCTGTAGAGTGTCTGTTCCCCAACAGGACTGGGGTTGATGGTCCACTCTACTGCCATCATTGCTTTGGGGGGGGGGGGGGTGGTGTATAATGGGGATCTGTTGATAGGAGACCCTGCCTGTTTGCCACCCTCAGCTGGGGGGGGGGAAGTGGTTTGGTGGTACATGGCCCACCTAGGGGTCCGTGGGGTTCCCCCTGACTGAGACAGACAGAGATATCCAAGGCGTTCCTGCAGAAACTACCTATCTCACAGATTACGACTGTTTTGGAGCTCTGCCATGGCCTCTCTCAGCCATGGAGGGTGCTGTGGACCTGGTCCAGGGTGCCTCATCGCACACTCAGGGTGAGCACAGTTCCCGCACAGTGTGACTGTGTGTAGCTACTCTGTGCAAATTAAACACCCGGTCAGTACCTCCTACCAGGCCAAGGTGCTGTGTGGGTGCACACGGACACGTCCCCCTACCAGGCCGGGGAGCTGTTGGGGTGCATTCCCCATCTTGTGTTCATCTGTGGACAGCTGATTTGCATGTGCAGTGCATCATGGGTATGGGTGGCCTAACCCTATCCTGGTTCCCACAGCAGACTGTCTGTGTGGTGACATGCAGGCTCTCTGCAGCCAGCCAGGGGCTTGCTGGCAGCTATATAGCTGTAGCCCAATGGTTACTTCACTGCCTGTGGTGCCAGCGGTAATAGGTTCGAGCCCACAGTGGGGTTATTTGATAGGGTTGTCCAAAGCTTTTTTTAGATTTAATGTACATATGTTGCTGCCATCAAACACACCCTCAGTGTACTGTACCCATAAGGTGCCTCTGAGGGTGCTTTATAGGGCACCCTATAGGGCACCTTATGGTTGCCGTCCATATAAGGTGCACTATACATTATCCTGTGACGCAACATATATGGTGCCCTATAGGGGACATTCAAGGGTGCTTTGGCGGACAGTGAACTTTAATATGTGCCTTATGGGCCGCCTTATGTTAACACGCTTTGTGAGTGCGTTTGCTAGTAGTGATAACTGAAATAAAAATAGATTGCCCCCTACAGCACTCATCCCCATAATACACACTGCCTCAGTGAGCCTTCTTCATTGGGCACTGTGGGGGATTGAACCCCTGATCTCTGCACCATTGGTCAGTGTCTTAACCATTGTGCTGTGGCTCTGTTACTATGCTTGGGCATCTGCGCACCACCTTATGCCGCCCAAAATTAACAGTGCACCGCCTTATGCCGCCCAAAATTAATATGCCTCCTAAAGCACTTTTACCCATTACAGTTAATGCCTCAGCCAGCCCTTTTTGTTGTGCACAATGGGGAATTGAACCCATGGCAGCTGCACCCACAGTCAGTGTCTTAACCATTGTACTATGGCTCTGCTCCTTTGTGTGTGCATATCAGGGCGCCACTTAGCCTTCCCACGCACTATTATGCACGGCGCACAATAGCGCTGCGCACAATAGCGCCCCGCGCAAATGTGCGATCGCTTACTCCCGTTGTTTTTCTTTTCTCTGCCTGAACCGCCCACTCCTTATATGGCACAGGCACACTACCGCGGCCCCGCACATTAGGAATGTTTAGTAAACAGACCCCTTAGTCTGTTTTTACTCCAAGATACCTGTTCCCAGGGACCCATGTTAATGGTTAGTGTGTGCTAATCCCACACTAACTGCTTAGCACACTTTGTTAAACATATTCCTTTGTCCATATTCCAAAAGTATGAAAATGAAAATATTAGAATATTCCACTATGTTCTGCTTACATTTATTAATGGAATTAATCTTCACAGCATTGAAACAGATAGTATAAAGGATATACCTGATTTTAATATTTTGTCCTAAAATGACATTGGTTTAAATATACTTTTATTATAGTTCATCCTCTGGTAATGATAGACTTTTATAATTTGCCATCTTCTACATCTTCATTAAAATATACTACTTTAATACTCTACTTGAATTTTATTTTAAACAGAAGCTTGCTTTGCCACCCTAAAGTGAGCTTGTGTTGCTGTCAGCTGAATTTACATGGCTGATTACTTTCCTAGCATATTTATCCATCATACTCAGAGCGATGTCACATTCCATGAACAATGAGAGGGAATATCATCCCGATTCTGCACGTCATGTAAAGGGCAGCATATCCTTGGAGATTTATTTATTTATTTTTATTTATGGTGTAAATTGTACATGTTTCTAGGCTTCCATAGAATTATTTTTCCAACAATGTTAAGTTTGGAGCATGTGAGCGTATTCTAATTTTTTGCCCTAGTTTCTAGCCAACAAGACAATTTGCTCTTCTGTTTTTGTTGCCTATCTGAATCGACATTTAACCCTTTGCTTTTCTTTCTTATGGTATTGCTTTTGCATAAAAAGTATGCAGTTGACTGGATCGGTAGTTCATATCCAAGGAGGCATTCCCCTGGATTTCTGATTCCTAACAGTCAGTCAGACATCTCCCTAACATGCAGTACTATCACCTGGCAGGCAGGCAGTCATATACTGTGCAGGCATGCATTCAGACGGTGCTACAAGTCAGCAAAATCATCATTCATTCATGAACCCCTGAAGTAGAAGAAAGCAGTTAAGCTGCTCTCCTCCTCCCCCTGTTGGTTAACTGTACTCGAGTGATAACAGTATCCATTAATAATAAAACTAATAAGACCAAACTATTTGAGGATCTTGAGGACTCCTCAAATGAATATGTAGGAAAAGTCATCTAGGGTTCAGTTTCCACAGCCTCCATACTCTCTCTAGCAGCATAAGACTGGAAGACTCATCTGCATATTCCTCTTATCTGCCCCAGTAGAGGACTTCAGAGGACATTGCAAGTCATCTAGACTTTAACTTCCATAGTCCCCACACTCTTTCCTGCAACAAAGATCTGGTAGATGCATCTGCATATTTCTCCCAGCAGTTCCACCAGAGGACTTAATTAGCCATCTAGGCTTCAGCTTCCACAGCCCTCAAACTCTCTCCGGCTGCAGGAGACCAGTAGACTCATTTCCATATTCCTCCCAGCAGCACCAGAAAAGAATTCCAGAGGACACCACAAGTCATCTAGTCTTCAGCTTCCACAGTCTTCACACTCCCTTCAGCAGCAAAGGACCTGAAGACATGCATCAAACCACTACCTCCTGTAATTTTACAATAACAGATACAGCTATTCCTCAGATCTGGAAAATGAGGAGCACTAGGGACCTTGCATTCTCCATCAAGAAGCAGCACGTAACTCTCTATTATAGTTTAATTCACCACAGAAGGAAGTTATTGGTCCAATCAATCTCTGACCTTGTCAAGGGATGCAATCATATTAGACTCACGCTGCCCTTGCAGGAGAGAAGGCCTAAAGGCGGTTTCTTCCCATTGGTGGGTCCCTTTTGTAGTGCTTAGTGTGGGCATAATGAGGATGCAACAAAATGAATATATTTCTGAAACTAGGTAAAGCAAATCTTCTTAATGTATATAAAAAACATTGGTAGTATTTGGATTTTGTCAATCTTACAATATTTAACAATGGAACTCTCAGAGTGCCATGAGATTCAAAACCAAGTAGGACATTTGTATGTAGAGATTACTACAAATAGGAGAAATGATTTCTACCAAGAATACAATATACCAATAATATGATGGACTAGAAAACACAATATAAGAAATAAGGTAAAACTCTACTCTAAGAACAAGTTGGTAAATGAAATCCCTACAATAAGGACCATGAATGAAGAACAACAGAAACAGTTGAAAGTTATATATTTTAATGCTAGGTCTGCATAAAATAAGGCCATAATCATCCATGATCTAATTTTAGAAGAAGGCTGTAATTTAATATATGTAGAGCCTGATTTAGGTAGGGGCACATCCAGGCCATCTGGACAGTCACAAGCAAGACGGGCCCATTTGTATCCGATTCTGGACCACAGGAATAAAACGTTTCACGATAACCAGAATCGGGCTCGAGTACGCTCAGCATTCCCCTGCCGCCTGCGGGGACATCCTCCCTGCAGGCACCCCCAGCTCCCTTTTCCCTGCAGGATGAACCATGGCTGGCCTGCCATCACCTGGATTGGGTGGCGGGGACCCCCCTGCATCCGGACCCAGCTCCGGGGGTGGATCCCCGAGCCCGATCGTCAGTTTTGTGCTCCTTATTCCATTTTTGAGGTGGAAATAGCAGCATGTCCTCATGGGCCCAGCAAGATGTGAAGGGATTAAAGGGATGTTAAGGAGCATCCTTAATACACCTTAGTAAACATACCCCTATGTTAGATGAGGAACATGATTAAGAAAAAACTAAAAGGAGCAGCTGCAAAGATGAAGAGTTTACATCAGGCCTGCTATTATTTAAAAATACTATCTTGTAAGCCCGGACCGGATATATTCCATGCTTTAACAAAGGTGGAAGGAAGGCCAAACAACAGCCAGCATGGCTTAAAGGTGAGGTCAGAGAGGCTATTAGAGCTAAGAGAGAATCTGAATCTTTCAGAAAATGGAAAATAGACAAATGGCGAAAAACAGGAAACAGCACAAGTACTAGCAAGTTAAATGCAAGCACTGATAAGGCAGGCAAAGAAAAGATTTGAAAAGAAGCTTGCCCTGGAAGCAAAAGAGCATAATAAAATATTTTTCAAGTACATTCAATACATAGCAAAACACCCGTGAGAGAGTCAGTTGGGCCATTAGAAGATAGAGGGGTAAAAGGTGCACTAAGAGAGAAGAAGGCCATAGCGGAGAGATTTAATAAATTTTTTGCTTTTAGTCTTTGCTGAAGAACATGTAAGAAACTTACTCATGCCAGAAATGATATTTAAAGGTAATGTATCAGAAGAATTGAAACAATTCTCCATAAATCAGAAAGATGTAATACAGCTATTTGATAAACTAAAGAGCAGCAAATCACGGACCAGATTGCATACATCCCAAGATGCTTAAAGAACTGAAATATGAGATTTAGTAATCTGTGAACTATCATTAACATCATCTGTAGTACCCGAGGATTGGAGAGTGGCCAATGTAGCACCAGTTTTTAAAAAGGGTACCAGGGGTGACCCAGGAAATTACAGACGAGTGAGCCTGATGTCAGTACAGGGCAAAATGCTAGAAACCATTATAAAAAACAAAATTACTGAACATGTAGATAGTCATGGTTTAATGGCAGAAAGCCAACATGGATTTAGAGAAGGAAATGCGGCCTTATTTTTTTTTTTTAAGGTGAGATATAGAAGATTGAGGTGAGCCAGTTGATAAAGTGTATCTGGATTTTCAAAAAGTCTTTGTAAAAGTCCCTCATGAGAGACTCTTGGGGAAATTAAAAAGTCATGGAATAGGAGGCAGTGTACTATTGTGGATCAGGAGCTGGTTAAAAGTTAGAAAACAGAGAGTAGAACTAAAGACCGATTTTCTCAATGGAGAAAGGTGATTAGTGGAGTACCCCAGGTATCTGTGCCGGGATCACCGCTTTTTAATATATTTATAAATTACCTAGTAATGGAAATGAGTGAGGTAATCATATTTCAGATGACACAAAATTATTCAGAATTATTAAAAGACAAGAGGATTGTGAAAAATTGGAAGAGGACCTTGAAAAATTGGGAGACTGGGCATCCTAATGGAAGATGAAATTTAATATGGACATGTGCAAAGTTATGCACTTAGGGAAGAAGAACCCAAACTATGATTATATGATACAAGGCTCCACATTAGGAATCACTACCCAGAAAACGGATTTGGGTATCATTGTGGATAATATGTTGAAAACCTCTACCCAGTGTGCAGCTGTGGTCAAGAAAGTAAATCGAATGTTAGGCATCATAAAGAAAGGAATGGAGAATGAAGGATATTATAATGCCACTGTATCACTTTCTGGTGCGACCATACCTTGAATATTGTGTGAAATTTGGTTGCCTTATCTTAGAAAGGATATAGCAGAATTAGAAAAGGTACAGAGAAGAGCGACAAAAATGGTGAAGAGGATGGAAGGATATCTCTACAAAGAAAGGCTTAAAAGCTTAAGGCTCTTCAACTTGGAAAAGAAATGGCTGAGGGGAGATATGATAGAGGTCTATAAATTTATGAATGGAGTGGAACAGGTAAATGCAGATCGGTTGTTTACTCCTTAAAAAAATAGAAAGACTGAGACATGCAATGAAGCTGCAATGTAGCATATTGCAGACTAATCAGAGAAAATATTTTTTCACTCAATGCATAAACAAACTCTGAAATTCTGTTAGTGTAGCTTGATTTACAAGAGGTTTGGATGAGTTCCTGAAGGAAAAGTCCATAAACCATTATTAAAGATGCCCAGGGAAATCTACTGCTTACCATGGGACAAGCAGCATGGAATCTGTACAACTTTGGGAATCTGACAGGTACTTTTGTCCTGGATTGGCTACTATTGGAAATAGGATATTGGGCTTGATGGACCCTTGGTCTGACCCAGTATGGCATATCTTATTTTCTTTTGTTCTTGGGTAGCACAAGCGAAATGTCATCCCAAGGGCAAGTACCAGTTGTCTCATTATAAAAACACACTTCTCCAGGGTAGAGCAAGCCACATCAGGATAAGTCCGCACAGGTCAACCAACAAAAGGATCTTTCAATTTCTTAAAACAAAGTCAGTACACATTATTCATATCTTGCTCAAAAATACAATTCACCAATAACATCCCACACTCTTGTACATCTATTTCTGAAGATTCTAATACAGAGATAGTCACAATTGAATTTCTTTCCACCTCTCATGTTTTCCCCTGGGCACTGGCATAAATCCACCCAAGCAGCTGCCGCAATGCAGGGGTGGGGGGGTGGCCTGGGCAGAAAGGGGACCCACATAGCAGCGGTGGAGCTTATAAGAGCAGAGTAGCATGGCAAACTTGAAAAAATAACTTTGCCACATGGGGTGCCCACTGCATGAAGGGGTACCCACATGGGTGGGCATGCCACCTCTGTGACAATGGGGGACGCTCAGCAACATTTTGTTTGAACTCTCATTGTAACCCTCATTGTAACTTGCGCCACTGCCCCTGAGGTAGAAAGCATGCCTTATTAACAGGAGGTAATGAAGGTTCAGGAACAAGAATTTCCATTAGATATTTCCTAAAAATATCCCCAGGGGACATATGAGCACAACTTAGTAAAATGAATAAGGGGTATGTACATGCGGTGGGGATGTTTATGTGCCGAAAATGTCCCAGACCATATTCTGAAACACTACTAACATGAACAACTACGGCGCTAGCATGCGGATCTCAGAACGTGGGCGGGAGAGGGTGGAACAAGGGCATGGTCAGCTGCAGAGACGTAGAAAGTGTATTTAGGAAAGGTCCATGTATGTACTGTTTCCCGGAAACATCCACGTTATTCCTGCTAAACCATGGTATAAGGCCAGGACTTAGAAAAAATTTTGCTTTTCTCTGCATTGTGGCCCATGTTAAGGAATGGTTGTGACAAGTATGTCATGAACTGGTGTGACTGCAGTCTGGAAAAACACAGGATGCAGTTGTAAGGTACAGGGAGCAAAGGTGAGGGAATGTTCTAAGGTATAGACACATTAATAAACACCCTTATAGAAATATTAAGAGCAATAGTGTTTATTCAGGCTATGCTCTAATGTGCCGTTTGTGCTAAAGGAACCAATCTAGGGGACCCTAACAATTCCCATGTTCAGAAAAATGGGACTGCTGATGCAGTGATAGTATGGGCTTGAGTAGGTTAAGGATTCCTTTTTGGGTGAGAAACGGAGATCATAATTGTACTCCTGGTACCCCATGTGATAATGTTCTGTCATAACTGTTATGTATAGGTTCAGGGCATCTTTTGGGCAGAATCATGTTTTTGTGATAGAAAGTGCGTGTGTGCGTGTGTGTGTGCGGTGTGTGTGGTTTGAGGGGTGTACGGCAGGGATCTGATGTGCTTATTTGCAATTCAGGGAGGACATGAAAGCCTGGCTAGTATTTGGACCATGTGGATTACTGTAGCGTCAGCGGATACCACTGTGATTGGGCAGTCAAACTCAGAGAGGGCTCACCATAGCTAACTGTCATTACATATCCCTTTCAATGCTAAGGGACCCTCAGAATAAGGGCATTCAATAGTGAAAACAGCACTAATGCATTCCCATAATGCACATTTTGTGGGACCAAAGGTGTTGCTGTTGAGCATGTATTAGTGCTGTTTGAACTGCTGAATGCTCTTATTCTGAGGGTCCTTTATTATTGACAGAGATATGTTTTGACATTTAGCTGTAGAGAACCTATGCTGATTCCTTCTAGATCATTTTACACAGGGTACTCTAATAAGCTTAGATATTGTTGGCAATGTGATAGGGCAGCCGTATATCTGCTGTGCCTGTCACTGAGAGACACGACTGATGTAGTGCTAACATTCCCCAGATTGTCCCATGCGGCCTACATCTCTACCCAGGCCAGGATCAATGAGGACTCCGAGAGTGGTGATATATCTGGAGTCTGACTACTTAGTATGATTGTACAGGGATCTCCCCTCCCATACTCACACAACCCTGAACAGGGGAGCAGTGCAACAAAGCAGGCTGTGGGAAGGCAGACAAGGTTGCCCCACAGGTAGTGGATATATATAGACTGACATACGCCATGATGAGATGGGTGTAGCTGCTGTGAGAAATGCCAGTACCCAGATAGATGGGCCTCAGATGCCATAGCCAGGAGGCCCTACTACAACTACTACAGATCATTTGCGTAGCGCTACAAGACATACATAGCACTGCACAGACACACATAACAGATGGCCCCTGCTCAGTGGAGCTTACAATCTACTCAAGACAGACAACACAGCAGCTGTGGACAGGAAACATCCAGGGGAAATGGTCAGGAAACACAAAGGAGCTTAGGCAGATCAGGTCTAGCAGCGGCAATGATGAGGTGAGCGCTCAGCCTGGATATGAGAGGGGCCAGGAATGAAGCCTGCCATACAGATTCAGGTAGATTGTTCCAGGCATATGAAGCAGCAAGGTGAAAGGAGCAACATCTAGAGATGGTAGTAGAAGAGAAGGACACAGATAGAAGCAATCTGACAGAAGAGTGGAGTTCCCAGGGTGGGGTGTAGGGAGAGATAAGAGGGGAATGGTAGTGCGGAGCAGCAGAATGAGTGCACTTATAGGCCATAGGCACAAAATAAGCATATATTTGATGTTCAGCAATATTATCCACCCTTTGGGAACTGCAATGTTAGTTCAGGGTTTTGTGCATTTAGTGAGGGTCCTTCCTTTGCAGTTAAGGTGTGTTTGTAGAGATGACCAGGGCAGGAATCACTGGAAACAGTTCCAAATGCCACGTACCATTTGATGCAAGGTATGTCCTGAAATACATGTTCACATTTACATTCTTGCATACCATATTGGGGTGCATGGGCTTACCTAGCACTTTTCATGGCATGAGTGTGGGGGGGGGGGGTATTGGTATATGGTCTAGGATGCAGCAGCTCTCATTTCTCATTGACATTTATGTCTAGTGTGCATCAAAAAACTACTGTCTGTGATGAGCATCTTAGGAGATGCACGTTTTTCCCAAGAGGTGTTGCATCAACGGGTACATCGTGGGGTCAGGCAGGATCTGAAACGTGTAACGTTTCAGAATACAGTGGGTGTGGGGACGTCTAAAACGTTTCCCCACGTCTGAGGCATGGGGCCAGCTGAACAGTGCTGGCACGTGCCCTTATCCTTTGGATTTTTTCATGTCCAGTATTGCTCCTTCTTCAGATTTGTAGCTTTATGGGTATCTTTGGGATTTCATTCTACCACTGGATTAATGAAACACTCCTCATTTTCCTGTTTTACTGCTTTGTTGGCACCTACTATCTTCTTACCACTGTAATCCATTTCTGATGGCCAGATTATTCCTTCAACCACTGCTGCAGCTTTCTCCCATTCCTACAATATTGGCTTACCTTGTGTTTTCAAAGATTTTTTTTCCACTACAGAAGTTTTCAGAGTCTTTGAGTATTCCTGCTTTGGTGGTTCAGCCCTCCAACCAGTCTTTCTGCTGTAATGATGCTTTTCAGGTGTTTAGGGCCTTACAGGTGACCGACGTGCTGTGCAGTTCCTCTTCAAGTGTTTTAGAGTCTTCCGGCCAATTGAGGTGCTCAGTTGGCTCTCTTCAGTTGTGTTTGGGCCCTCCATCCTGTTTTTCTGCTGTTTTGGATTCCAGCAATGTTTGTGCTCTGCTAGTGCTTTTGTGCTTTCCAGACGATTTCTGTGCTGTCTTGGTTCTCTTCAGCTGTCTCTGTGCCTTCTATCCTGTTCTGTCATGGTGTTGTCACTCTTCACGTGTTTTAGGACCTTCCAGCTGATCTTCATGCCAAATTGGTTCTCTTCTGCTGTTTATTGCCTTCTAGCCAATGTTATTGCTGCTTTAATCCACTCACACTGCCTTGGTGACAGTGTTGCCATCACTTTATCCTTCTGCCTATATTTTGCAGTCTTCCTGCCAATGTTGGTACCCTTTTATTCCTCTTAAAGTGCCCTTGTTGTTCTACAGCTTTGGAGCTGTTTTGCTGCCTTCCACTATCTTGAGGTGCTCATTCTTTGTATTTATTTATTCATTCACTTATTTATTTATTTATTTCACATTCTTATATACCTCCTTTTCTGGTAATCAAGGCAGTTTACAATAAACAGAACTTGAACATTACATTGAACAGAGTTAACTTTGCACAATAACATTATGAACTATTTACAGTTAAACTAGTCTGAAAGGCATGGGGAATGCAAAGACAATTTGATGTTCCATATGGTGGTTACCTGACAGGGGTCTAGGTGTGTATTTGATTGGATTAAATGGGTAGCAAAGATCAGGGAAGGGTCACAGAGAGGTATGAAGATACCTTTTTGTTAGTAATAGATTCTGAGTGGGACTGGCCATAGTGTTCATTGAAAAGGAATGTCTTTAATCTTTTTCTGAAGTTGGCAGGATCCTTTATTTCTCTCATTGTTGGAGGCAGGGAATTCAAAGAGTCTGGGGCATAGTGTGAGAATGCTCTTTTGTTTGTTCTTTTGCTTGTCTTGCAAAAGTCAAGCAGTATGCATAGAGGATTTTGTGTACAACCCCTTCTCTGTCCGGTATCTGGGGTTTTGGATATTAGTGTGGAGATGTGTGATGGTGCTATGTCATGTATCAGTTTAAATATAATAACCAGATTCTTGTATTTACTCCGACTGGCTATCGGGAGCCAGTAAAGGCTGTGTAAGATTGGTGTGATATGATCCTAATTAGATGCTTGTATTATTACGCGTGCTACTGTGTTTTGTTCAAGCTGGAGGTAACATAGTAACATAGTAGTTGACGGCAGATAAAGACCAGCATGGTCCATCCAGTCTGCCCAGCGAGATGGCAAGAGTAGGTGCACCTGTCGCTCTGCGCAGGCCACCCCTCTCCATATCCTTGTTCAGGGGTAAACCCACCACTCCATATAGGACACCCCTATTTGTTGAGACGTTATATGGTTCGGAAGTTAGATGGTACCGTTTATTTTGTTTTTTTCCTATTTCTGTAAAGGGATCCTCTGTGTTTGTCCCATGCCTTTTTGAATTCCGTCACCGTGTTCGCCCCTACCACTTCCATCGGGAGGGCATTCCAAGCATCCACCACCCTTTCAGTGAAAAAATATTTCCTGACATTGCCTTTCAATTTACCCCCTTGCAGTTTCATGTTATGCCCTCTAGTTTTACAGGTTCCCCGTCTTTGGAAGAGGTTTGTTTGTTCATCATTTCTCTTTAAGTATTTAAAGGTCTGAATCATATCTCCCCTGTGCCTCCTTTCCTCCAAGGTATACATATTTAGGTCTTCAAGTCTCTCCTCATAAGGCTTCCGACGCAGGCTCCAAATCATTTTGGTCGCCTTCCTCTGAACAGTCTCCAGTCTTTTTACATCCTTTGCAAGATATGGTCTCCAAAACTGAACGCAGTATTCCAAGTGAGGCCTCACCAGTGACCTATACAGTGGCATAAGTACCTCTTCTTTTCTGCTGGTAATCCCTCTTTGTATGCAGCCCAACATCCTCCTGGCTTTTGCCACCGCCTTGTCGCACTGTTTTGCCACCTTGAGATCAGCAGAGATAATCACACCAAGGTCTTTTTCCTGAACTGTGCATACCAACCTTTCTCCCCCTATCTTGTACATTTCTCTTGGATTTCTGCTACCCAAGTGCATGACACTGCACTTTTTTGCATTAAATCGTAGTTGCCAAGCTTTAGACCAGTCTTCCAGCTTTTGTAGATCTTTCTTCATCTTAACCACTCCCTCAGGGGAGTCCACTCTGTTGCAAATTTTTGTGTCGTCTGCAAAAAGACAGACCTTTCCATTCAGTCCAGGTGTGCTAGTGTTTGTTTTGGTAGACCATGGAGAATGATATTACAATAGTCTATATGAGGATTGATCATTGCTTGGATGACTGTTCTAAAGTCTGATGGTTCGAGTAGGGTCTTAATCATTGTAGCATTTTAATCTTTCTATATATGGCTTGGGTGGAATTTTGTTTTATGCGGGTAGTGAGGATGAGGGCTTTATCTATGATGATTCCCAGGTATTTTATCTCTTCTTCTACTGTGATTGCTGTTTCTCCAAGGTATATTTTTAGGGGTGGGGTGAATTCTTTATCTCTGGTTATGAATATGGCTTCTGTTTTATTTATGTTTATTCTCAGATTGTTTGATGCAAGCCACTGTGAGGCTTCATGAAAGCATGCCGTGATTTGTTTTAGGTTAAGTTTTAAAGGAGGTACATCATAATATCATCAGCGTAAATATGGTATAGAACTTTGTGCTTTTGAAAGATTTTGCATATTGGCTGGAGGTAGATATTAAATAAAAGAGCAGATAGGGCTGACCCCTGGGGGATTCCTTGGTTTTGACTAAAGGGTTGTGATGATGTTTGGTCAGTTTTTACTTGTTGGGTGTGGTCTTTTAGGTATGAGGTGAACCAGGTTAGGGCTATTCTGAGGATTCTGATTTGTTGGTAATCTTGCTAAAAGCATATTATGGCTAATGGAATCAAAAGCCGACACAATATCTAGGAAAATCATTATGACGGCGTTTTGGGTTTTTTTCAATACTTTTGTTGAGTGTATCAAATAGGGCAATGAGAAGGGTTTCTACTCCATGATGTGTTCTGAAGCCATATTGTTGTGGATCAAGAGGAGAACTTGAGTTTAAGTGGTCCTGTAGTCAGTTTTCTACTGCTTTTTCTATTAGGGTGTATAGATGTGCCATATATTAAAATATATTTGTATCACTTTGCCTTTCTGCTGGTAGCTTTTGGTAATCTTCTTGCCACTGTTAGTGCCCTTTGCCCCTCTTTTGATGTTCTGAACCAGCTTTGATCTCTCCTACCCAACCAGTCACCCCCATGAATCACATAGACAGAAACATCCCCCCACACACACACACACAAGCAGCTCTGATACTCCTTCATCCACAAGAGCTCCCCTGTAATGAACATTTCCTCTACCTGACCCCCAGCAGACCCATCTGCCCCTGATCCCCATCCCTAGACTCACCAGGTTCATTGGTGGTTAGTGGGAATAGAAACAATGCCTACTTGCTCCTGCTCAGCAAGTGGCCCAATCAAATATGGTCTCAGTGACCACAGGTGGTAATCTAGTGGTAACGGAGGAGAACATCAGAATGGTATTGACTATAGAGGTTTCAGTTACAAACAAATTTTATGTGAATTGAATGGAGAGGTAGGAGGTCCTCAAATATCAAGAAATGCAGTCAGAGACCAAGCAAAATATTTCACATCATATTGGGAGCTACAAACCACAATGCTGAGAAAGAGCTATGAATCATGGCTTGGAAAGCTTGAGTGGATGCACTCCTCTAACTTTTTTTCCTGCTGCTGATTCTATGATGAACATGCTTCTAGTAACAAGCCAGTACTTCTCTGTGCCATGAAAATAAAGACTTCCCAGCAAAACCTTTCAGGGAGACAGGGATCTTCTCACAATTCCCTAATACTAATGGGGACACGGGCTCTCTCCCAATTCCTTGCAGGCTTCTTCCTACTCTCTTCCTTGCTACGCTACACATTATGCAGTATGCATAAGCTAAGGGAGAAGCAGATAAATACAGTTAGTTCATTCTCCAGAGAGAACTAGGGCCAGCAGCAGCACTAGTGGTGTTGACCATAGACTTGGGTCTCAGAAACCCTGTGGTCTACCATCCAAGACTAACAGATTTTATAAAAGAAGAGTATAACAGCTACAAAGGCAGTTTTCAGGGAAAGGTTTAAATATCATTTGTCTGTTTCTATCTCCACAAGGAGGCAAAGGAAGGCCAAGGTAGTGGAGAGTGCTGGCAGCAGCAGTGTAATGGGCAAGTGGCCAACAGGTAAAGTCAAAGTAGAAGACATACCCTGGTCCCTTCTGAGAAGTGGATACAGCAAGGTTTGGCAGACACTGATTCAGGTGAATCATCTTGTGATGAATGTAGGGCATTAAAAGAGATTGACAAGTCAATACTTATAAATCACTTATATAGAAACATGAACGCAGAAAAAGATCATATGGCCTATCTAGTCTGCCCTTCTATACCAACTACAATAATCCTCTTTTTTTCCTTGAGAGATCTTTGTTGTGCCATGCTTTTTTGAATTCAGATACTATCTTTGTCTCTACTGTCTCTATTGGGAGACTATTCCACACATCCATCACCGTTTCTGTAAAGAATATTTACGCATATTACCCCTGAATCTATTTCCTATCACCCTCATCATATGAACTCACGTTCCAGAGCTTACTTTTAATTGAAAGAGGCTTTCCTCCTGTGCATTTATGCCACGGAGGTATTTAAACAACTATCATATCTCCTCTATCCCGCCTTTCCTCTAAAATATAAATATTGAGATCTTTAAGTCTGTCCCCATATGATTTATAACAAAGACCACTGACCATTTTGCTAGCCACCCTCGGCACCGACTCCATTCTGTTTATATCCTTTTGAAGGTGTGGTCTCCAGAATTGCACACAATATTCCAAATGAAGTCGCACCAAAGACTTATACAGAGGCATTATCACCTCCTTTTTTCTACTGAATATTCCTCTCCCTATGCACCCAAGCAACCTGCTAAGTACTTCTGAACTGGATTGGTCACTGTTGGAAACAGGATACTGGGCATGATGGACCTTGGCCTGACCCAGTATGGCATATCTTATGTTCTGGCTTTCGCCATCACCTTTTCTAACTGTTTAGTCACTTTAAGCTCATCAGAAGCAATCATGCCCTGGTTACACTCTTATTTCGTGGACAAAAGTACTTCACCCCTTATACTGTACTACTCCCTTAGAGGTTTGTGGCCCAAATGCATGAGCCTGCATTTTTTAGTGCTAAATCTCAGCTGACAAATTCTTGACCATTCTTCAAGCTTAACTATATCCCTTCTCATGTTATCTATTCTTACTGGGTATCTACTCTATTGTAGATTTTGGTATCATCCACAAAGAGGCAAACCTTATCCGACAGCACTTCCACAATATCACTAAAAAAAATGTTAAAAAGAATCAGACCAAGGACAGATCACTGCGGCGCACCACTGGTAACATCCTTCTCCTAAGAGTGAGCTCCATTTACCTGTACCCTTTGTTGCCTCCCACTCAACCAATTTCTAAGCCAGTCAGTCACTTTAGGGTCCAACCCTAGGGTGCTTAATTTATTTATAAGTCATCTGCGTGGAACAGTGCCAAAGGCTTTATTGAAATCTAAGTACTCCACATCTAGGGCTGTCCTGTAGTCCAACTCTCTGGTCACCTAGTCAAAGAAATCATTCAGATTTGTTTGACAAGACCTGCCTCTAATAAACCCATGCTGCCTCAGATCCTGCGATCCATTGGACTCCAGAAACCTTGCTATCCTCTGTTTTAGCATTGTTTCCATTAATTTACTCGATACAGAGGTCAGATTAACCGGCCTGTAGTTCTCAACTTCATCCTTACTTCCACATTTTTGTAAAGGGACCACATATGCCTTTCTCCAGTCCTCTGGGACCACTCCTGACTCTAAAGCAGGGGTCTCAAACTCAAATTGCTTTGAGGGCCAAATGAGGACTTGTAGAGTAACCCGGGGGCTGCACAAGACGCAGGCCTCATTTGCATAAGGGCATCATTTGCATAATGGCATCATTTGCATAAATATTTGCATAATGTTACCATACACTAACTTTTAGTAAACATGCCTCTTAATGAGTGTATGGATAAAGAAAGACTAAAAGATTTCTACATTACTATAAACCAGTGCCAACCGCCAGGCACATTAGGAACTACTAGAAACACTGCCCATTTAGAACCCATAGCAAACCTGCCGTGTCCTAACAGCACTACCAGGACTCACAAAGCACCATACCCTAACTATCAAAAGGCAACACTGCAAATATTAAATCAACACATTTCAGAGAATAACAATACATGACCTACTCGGGAAAGAGAACAAGTGGCAATGTCAAATAGGAATTACATAAACAGAATACCTCAGCTCAGTTACACATGCAGAACATACACCATCACCAAACAAGGAATCACAATTTAGAAACAGGAAGACAATTAAACTGGGAACCCCAAAAGCCAAACTTAGAATGTACAACACTGTAGAAATAAAACTATACATTGATTTCCTCTTGTATTAAATAAAGTGCAGACGTTAAAGATGCACATTTCCAAGAGCTGACATATTTCAGTTAATAAATTCAAAATAAAGAGATATTTTTCTACATTTTGTGCATTTTTTTTTCAGTTGCAATTGTTCCAGTCACTTTCTTCTGGTTTCTTTGTGTCTTCTGCTAACTCTCCATCGTCTGCTGTCCATTTCTCCTTTCTTCTTTCCTAGTTTTTTTCCATTCTCTCTACATCTGCTTTAACATACTAATCATTCTCCTTTTGCTCTTTCCTCATTCCTATTTCATCCACTCAAATTTTACCCCTCCATCCTCAATCCCCACTTACTCTCCCAATACCCGGCCAATTGTAGATTTTTCTTCCCTCCCACACAAAATATATTTCCCCTCTCCATTTCACTCTCCCAGCCCCATCCCATTCTAATCGTCCCCCAACATCAACTCCCTTCTAGCTCCTGCCCAACCCAGCATCCGCTCCCTTCTAGTCCCCGCATCATCAGCCCATTTCCAGTCCTAGCTCCCTCCCCTCACAGCCCATTTCCTTTCCAAGCCCCCCTCCCCATCAGCCCATTTCCATTCCAAGCCCCCTTCCACTCAGCCCATTACCATTCCAAGACCCTGTCCCCATCAGCTATTTGCAGTTCAAGCTCCCCTTCGACTCGGCCCATTTCCAGTCATAGCACCCCCCCCCCAGTCCATTACCAGTTCTAGCCCCCCCCCAGCCCATTATCGGTCCTAAGCCCCCCAACAGCCCACTTCCAGGCCTAACCCTTCCATCGCCCCATCTTCATTCTTAGCCCCCCCATAACCCCATTTTCAGTCTTAGGCCCCCAGTCAGACCACCTCCAGTCCTAACCCCCATCTGTCCATTACCAGTCCTAACCCCCATCACCCCATTTTCAGTACTACCCCCCCCAGCCCACATCAAGTCCTGCTCCCCCCCATCAAGTCCTGCTCCCTCCCTACATCAAGTCCTGCTCCCCCCCATCAAGTCCTGCTCCCCCCCCCATCAAGTCCTGCTCCCCCCCCATCAAGTCCTGCTCCCTCCCCCCCCCCCGGGAAAATTAAACTTTAAAAAAAACCCGGCTTCTGCTGCTGCTGCCGCCGCTGCCGTGGCCGGCAATAGCAGCAATATCGCAAGTCCCGCGGGCTCCCCCCCACCCGGCAGATCCCTTCCTGCTTGCCTGCCAGTTCTCCGCTTCGGCTTTCAGAGCCGCGAAGGGAGAGCTTCTCCCTCGTGACTCTGTTAAGCCCGCTGGGGCAGATGGGAAATTTCCCATCTACCCCGGCGAGCTTAACAGAGTCGCGAGGGAGAAGTTCTCCCTTCGCGGCTCTGAAAGCCGAAGCGGAGAACTGGCAGCATTGGCAGGCAAGCAGGAAGGGATCTGCCGGGTGGGGGGGAGCCCGCGGGACTTGCGATATTGCTGCTATTGCCGGCCACGGCAGCGGCGGCAGCAGCAGCAGAAGCCGGTTTTTTTTTTCCCCCCGCGTGTTTGAGACCCCTGCTCTAAAGAAGCATTGAAAAAATCAGACAGTGTAGCCGCTAGAACTTCCCCAAGTTCCTTCAGTACTCTCAGATATATCCAATCCTGTCCTATCACTTTGTCTACTTTTAGTTTAGCTAGTTCCTCACAAATACAGTTTTTTAAAAATAGTTCAAGATTCCCTTCACTTCTGTACCTATTTGTGGGTGTTTTCTGAGGCCCTGTTCTGTGCCCTTCATCAGTGAACACAGAACAAATATATTTGTTAAGCAATTCCACTTCATCCTTATTAGTTTCTACATATTCCTCCTCTTCACCCTTGAGTCTAACAATACCACTTTTGTACTTCCTCCTTTCGCTAACATATCTGAAAAATGTCTTCCCCAATTTTATTGTATTGGCTATTTCTTCTTCTTTTTGTATCTTTGTTTTCCTGACTACTTTCCTAGCTTCTCTAGGTTTTTCCAAATATTTATGCTTCTCTCCCTTTTTCTGTGGTCTCTTGTATTTTATGAAGGCCACCTTCTTTTTCTGCATCTTTTCAGCTACTTCTTTTGAGAACCATAGTGGCCTCCTTTTCCTTTAATATGTATTTACTTTTGTACCAGAAAAGTTTTTTGCTTTTAAACTATCCTTTTTTAGTTTTTCCCATTGTTTTTCTACATCTCCCAAGTGTTCCTATCCCACTAACAACTCCTTGAGGTATTGTCCCATCTTGGCAATTAGTATTCCTGAAGTCTAAAACCCTCACTTTTGAATGGCCTTTATCATCCTCAGTCCTAATAGTGAACCATACCATCTGATGATCACTGAATGTGAGATGATCTCCCACTGTAATATCAAAAATGCATGGTAATGTGCTATATAGAGACCAGAAATGGTTGAGTTTGGGCATTTTGTAGCTAGATCCACAAATGCATATAAATTATACATATAGGCACTGATTTACAGTTCCATATATATTATGTTTTGCTTGAACATTTTAAAATCAGATATAACCTGGGCTGTCCAAGACAAATGTATAACGTAATCATAAAGTATGGATTTTTGTGACCTTAAGGAGGCAATTTTATAAGGATCACTTAGTTTAATGCAATTATCATGCTCATATTTTGCACCTTTTTTATAAAATATAGTACATATGTAGTTAATAAAATAGGGGTGTAAGCAGTAAAATATCTATGCCAAATCTAGGTGTAACTATTTCTATCAGCCCTAGACTTGGGTAAATGCCCATTCCTAGATTTGTAAAAAATGTGCATGTTACTAAATTTTTTAACTTATGTGTGTAAATTTAGGCTGTGACAATTCTCCACCTAAGCTCTGCCTCTGTGCTCACCAAATCCAAAAGTAGGTGCCATAGCCCTGACCTGTGTACTTACAGAATAGTGTCCATCTAAACTACACATGTAAATCAGCTTCTTCCTCTCTTCCTCCTCTTCAATGCCAACTTTTACCCTCTATATCTATTACCCTTTAATCCTTTTCTAAGATCTCCAAAGATGAAACCTCTCATCTTCTATCCTCCTACCTGTTCATCTGATCTTATCCCCACCCACCTCCTTAATTCCATCTCCTCCTCTGTCACCCCTTCCATCTCACATATTCTCAACCTATCGCTCTCCACTGCAACTTTTCCTGAAGCCTTCAAGCATGCACTGGTCACACCTGTCCTCAAGAAACCTTCTTGACCCTACTTGTCCTTCTAGCTATCAACTCATCTCCCTTCTGCCCTTCATTTCTAAACTTGTTGAATATGCAGTTCTCCACCGTTGCTTTGAATTTCTCTCCTCTTAAGCCCTCTTAGATCCACTTCAGTCTGTCTTTGTCCCTTACATTCTAGTGAAATAGCTCTTGCCAAAGTCTCCAGTGATTTGTTCCTGGCTAAATCCAAGGGCCTTTATCAGTCCTCATTCTTTTTGAGCTTTCTGCTGCTTTTGACACTGTTGACCAACATCTTCTCCTCAAAACATTGTTCTCACTTGGTTTTAGGGGCTCTGTGCTGTCCTGGTTCTCTTCTTATCTCTCAAATCAATCCATCGGTGCTTGTTCTGATGGTTCCTTCTGTTGTGCTATACCACTCTCAGTGAACCCCAAGGGTCTGTGCTGGGCCTTCTCCTTTTCTTCCTCTATACCCAGTCCCTTGGTACTCTCATCTCCTCTCATAGCTTTCAATATCATTTTTATGCTTATACTTCCTGTTTCCTCTGCCCACAATCTTGGGTCATCTTTGACTCCTCCCTCTCTTTCTGTATACAATCCAGCAGATAGCTAAAACCTGTAATTTCTTTCTCTATAACATTAACAAAATTTTCCCCTTTCTTTCTGAACACACTACTAAAACACTTATCCACTCTTTGGTCACCTCCCATCTTGACTATTGTAATCTTCTCCTTGCTGGTCTCCCTCTGAGTCATCTCTCTCCCCTTCAATCTGCTCAAAATACTGCTGCGTGGCTAATCTTCCACCAGCCCCGATATACTCATATAATCTCTCTTCTCAAATCACTTCATTGGCTCCCCTTCCATTTCTGTATCCAATTCAAGCTTCTCCTTCTCGCCTATAAATGCATTCATTCTACTGCTTCTCGATATCTTTCCTCTCTCCTCTCTCCCTACACCCCTCCTTGTGAACTCTGCTCATCCTCTAGCTTACTTCTCTCTGTGCCCTTCTCTTCCACTGCCAATTCCAAACTTTGTTCCAGGCGAAAGGAGCAGCAAGGTGAAAGGATCGATCTACCTGAATCTCTTTGTCAGGTTTCATCTCTCTGCCTTTTAAAATCCATGCTAAAGGCTCTTTGAGGGTGCCTTTGGATCCTGATCCCTTCTCATCCATGTGTCTCCTTACCTTTCCCTATTTGTAACCTTGTTTTCAACTATTGTATTGTCTGGATTAGATCGTAAGTTCTAATGATCAGGTATTGTCTTTTATATGTATCTGTATAGTGCTATATAAATTATTAATAGTAGTAATAGTAGTAGTAGTAAAGTACTATCCCTGTGCATAAGTCTTGAAAATAGGTGACTTTTGTGCATTGACGGCACATATTGTAACTTTATGTGGTTCATTATAATATTACCTCTTATATGTATAACGTATTCTAGAAGATCTGATATTAGCTTCTTCTATGTTTAAGTATACATATACTTATATGTATAATTTATAATATATTCAGCAGCACTAGCTATGGGGGTTATTTTAGAAGCCCTGTTTGTGATTTGCACATATATCAGCCATAAACATGTGTAAACCAACCCCATGTGGAATTGGCCCTTTTAGAAAGCGGCCGATTTATACTTGGATAGCCATGCCATGTCAAAAATGAACAGGGATATGTTGGGGACATGGCTCAGCAAAACAGAACTCTACATGTGGTCCCCAATTTCATATAGAGTATGAATGTGTAAGTTCACAATGTCCACATCAAGATTTTCACCTGCTTCCTGGCATAAATAGCTATTGTGAAAGTTATCATTTCAGTCACACACACACACACCTCCCTACAGGGGCATTAAAGAAGATTATCCCCTATAAAAAATGTGATGTGTGCCTTTGAGTCAGTCCTGACTCCTGGTGACCCAGAAGCTCCTTGGTTTTCTTGGCAGTGTCACTGGCAGTAGATTGCCAGGCCTTTCTTCTGAGGCAATGGAGGGTTAAGTGACTTACCCAAGGCCATAAGGAGTGCTAGTGGGAATTGAACCCAGGTACTCTGGTTACCAAGCCAGTGTTCTAACCACTAGGCTACTCCTCCACTCCTATCCCCTATAACCCCCTAATATTTAATTCTGTCTCCATCTTGACAAGGTGAATAAGTGCAACTGGATATACGTGTAAGTGCCGACATTTCCACATGTGTGTCTTGAAATGCCAGCACATACAGTACTCATGTATGTTTCAAGCTTTCCTCCGTCAATATTTCCCACGTGCATATTTTTGAAATGGCTGCTCCCACTGCATTTGGGTACAGATCCCATGTATGCCTACACTTCTCTGTCTCACTGTTAACATTCATGTGCATCGTGAGGAGGAGAGATATGCTACTTTTATATCTCCCTTTCACGTTCACACCCTTTCTTCTTAGGTTGACATAAATTTGCAGATGTTTTCACGCGTACATCTTTCCTACCACATAAACAGCTTTTTTAAAATGTGCCGTCACATGTATGACACCACTAATTATAAGAATAATGTGGAACATCTACAATAGATGTTTCAAATTATTACTCATTTGCTTTATTTAATATTGATCCTCAAATGTTTAGCTGCTGAGAAGCGTTTGGATAAGCGAGTTGCCAGCCATAGGAACTAGAAAGTAATAATGCCTAGACCAACAGCAATTCCCCAGGAAAAGCAGGTAGTGGAAATTATGAGGGATGCCCCTGGACTGTCACATTCTGGTATGCTCTCTTGTACCAGTTCCAGCAGTAGCCTCCAAGAATGAAGAGAGTGGATCCCGTAGAAAATTAGAAGTGTAGGGAATTTTATAATAATTGAGGAAGGGCATTTTTCAAAATGCATTCACTGTTGGAAGGCCGTTAGCAGAGAAAAGCTATGAGTCTATCTTTCCAATAGCAGCATGCTGTGCCATTTACAAAAAGAAAATCCTCTAGAGTTGGTTTCGGGGGAAGCTGCTGGTACTAGTCTGGGGACTCTGTCTTCCACTCCTTAATACTTGAAAGAAGACTACCTGAAGTAGATTTTCAAATCTACGGAGTTTATTTTCCATTAAAGTTCAATCCACAGAAAATCTGGGTGCAAAAGTATTGTGAAGAGTCCACAGGCAAATATACCTGTGGACTTTGCAACAAAGTGATCAGTCTGTAAACCATTCCCCAAAATGCATGCTTTTATTGGCATCATATTTAGGTGCATGTTTTGATTTATAGGGGTTACAAAAATGTATACATGGGTGTTAAAAGACAACATAATAAGGGTAACATTATGGAATTTACAAGTTTAATTTAAGGAATATAAGAAAAATACTTTAAGAACATAAACTGAATGTATTAGATACCAAGATATGCTGAAATTCTAGGATCCAAAAAAACAGTCAAAACAAGAGTTATACCAGCTGTCCTGTCAATATGTGACAGAGATAAAGAATTGATGTACTGGATTTAAACCAAAAACAATGAAGCAAGTTTTTGCTATGTGAGTGTACTTGGTTCACCTAAGTCAGGAAAAAGGAATTTAAAATTCATTTTGCACAGTGTAAAACATAAACAACTTTGCCTAGTGAGTGAACTGTATGCAAATGTTTTGCAGATAGCAAATATGTTTCTACCTTTCAAGGCAAGTTACTCTAACCAAAGGAAGCCAGTTGTCAGAATACTGGTGGGTCCTTTCAACATCAGCCAATGTTCCTGCCAGTCTACTTTAACTGTGACACTAGCTACTATGAGCTTTGATCCCAGATAGTAATGATGATTGATCCTTCAGTGAAACTGTTCCCCATGAGGTCATGGTTCTGTGACTGATTATTTTCTTGACCAATATTGACTTCTAGGATTATTGTATATCTGTGAGGTAAAGTGATAGTTGAAGGGAGGCTAGTAGATATCATAATTGTTTTTCAAATTAAACTTAGGGCTTGAATCTGGAAGGTTACCACAGACAGCGTATGAAATCACTTGTGATTTGGGTAAGATTTTCACATTTAGTTTAATTTTGTTTAGTTTATTTAGAAACTTACTTCACCATCCTTCATAAAACAACCAAAGTTGCTTATAATAAAAATAACAACAAAATAAAAAAATAACAAAGTTTAAGGAAAAAGAAGATGAGGACAGAAAAAAAAAGAAAATGTGGAGGGAGGAAAAACAATTAGAGAGAAAGGAAGAAACCGAAAAGTGGAAAGGAAAAGAAACAGAAAAAAGGAATGGGTGCAGGAATAATGCAGTTTGGACCATAAGGTAGCAAGGATCATGAGGCCAAAAAGTGACCATGCTAAAATCCCATGCTATCAGCACAGTGTACAAATAGGCAGGGTTAAGGAGGAAACTGGGTGGACAAAGGGTGGAGTCAGGGCGTGCGGCTGGGTTTGGTACGCTACTCATGTGCTAGAAACCAAACCGGGCTGCTAGCACAGATGTAGCTAATCCCTACTTCTGACCAAGCTCTAGCTGCTCTTTGCCATAGATGAATGCTCCCAACATGCGGTTTGTATGTGAGTGTTAGGAAATATGAAGGGTACAAACAGGGCAACCACATAAGAATGAAATAGGGCAAAAAGGTGATGTTAGCAGAAGACCTTGTTACCTGCCTAGGCCATGTGTTTGCGGGGGTTGCATGGTGCATTTGACATGGCAGTGGACCACAGCAACCTGACTACCACAAAACTAGTCTGCTGGGACAGTGGGCAAACATCCATAGACACATCAACAGCTGTCCTGATGTCTGCAAATGCAATGCATAGATGTCGGTGGGCAGCTGGTGTTGTGTTGTGGAGGTATCAGGACATAGAGCCTATGATTTGTGCTGCAGAAAGTACTGGCCGCATAGCCAATGTTAGAGCCAGTAGAGTACAGTGGGGGGAAGAGCATGCAAATTGGGTGATGCACTTACTGGTGACAAGATGGTATGGCAGCAAAAGAGCCATTCGACCCCTGCCTCCCCTGCATGAGGGGGTATGTAGAGTGCCTACATGCACCCAAAAGCATACCAAACTAGAAATGCACCCTGTGCAACTAATGTCTAATGAGTGCAGTAATTCACTCTTTCTGAGCTTCCTGGAAGCCCAATGATGATATTAGTGCCCTTTCTGTACTTGTGCCCTGCACAGCTGCACTACTTGTGCAGCCCTTGGTATGGCCCTGCATGCACTTGGAGGGCAATACTGCTGCCATGGGCATGTTCCTGTAGACAGATGGCCTCTCAGCCTGACTAAGGCTTACCAGCTCTGAGCAGCTACTTAATATGTTTAGCATTGAATTTGGCACTGAATCCATGGACCTGAGGGGCTCTTGTGATCTTCCTAGGTCTGGCAGGTCGTTATTTCTATGACAGTTGGGGTGCTCAGCCTGGGGGCTGTTTGAGATTCACCACCTCCATGCTGTATTCTCCCAGAGCTTCTCTCAGTAGGAGAGATCATGGAGGTCCTCTGTGGGTAGATGGCTGTGCCCCCCCCCATGTTGTAGATGTCAGGCCACAAGGGTGGGTGATCTATATGGCCATAGGAGTGCTTCTTCTCCATATGGACTCCGTGTGCATGGTGCCCTGAGCATGGGTGTTGATTGTGCTTGACCTCCAGACCCCCTTACCCCAATATGGAGGGGACACATTCCACAATAGTTATCATGCATTCCAAGCCATAATCAGAGGAGATCATGATCTGTTTAAACTCTAAGTTCTATGTGTGTCACCTTGTTATTTGTAAATGTTGTTTAACCTGTTTAAGTTTTATGTACATCGCTATGACCTCTGTGAAAAGTGGCATAAAAGCACAGCCAAATAAATAAATAAATACAAAAGAGCTAGACTGATCTGACACAACTCCCAGGGCCTTGTACTGTTTCCCTGCAGCCTAGGTGAACGTGCAACCTTGGCACCTCAGAGTGTGTATCCCTGTCCCCTATGATGGACACTGTAGACATACTGTCTGTCCCATATAAGGCCCCCTGCATCTCCATATGCCACATTCTCATTGCATTGCCCTCTGTTAGGTACACAGCACAGACTCTGCATGTCTTTGCGTTGCTGATTTGCATGCCCCATTCTGGTACTTAGCCCCTGTGCTCTGAGCTCTGCAGGCAGTTAAGCCCATTCCTGGTCAACCTTCTGTATTCTGAACTGGCCAATTGATACTTCCTGTATGTGTGCTTGGGGCACAGTTCTTACTGTCCTCAGAGGCTTCTTAACCCAGAGCCACCCTGACATTGCACTCGTGACTTTCCTTTTCCCATGTGCATTGCAACTGCATGTGCACATGCGCTATGGCCACACATTTACTACTATTTTGCTAGTGACACGACAAGCGCGGTGATAGTAGTGTACCGTGGCTGCATCCCTTATGTCTACCACTACTGTTGGGCTCCACTGCGGTAGGAATGCATGATTTACGCGCGTTAACCATGCCCTTTTGAGAGTTAGGCTCCCTAGATTTGTTTCAGATTTTTTCAAATTCATAACATATTTTGCCTGTAATAGACCTATTTCTTAGAAAAGGGAGGAGGAAAAGCTCCTTCTACTGTGATAGACCCACTAAATGAATAATGTTAAAGATGGACCTCCAAAACGAACCCCTCCAGTTCTCAGGCATAAAAGGGTTACTTACTTGCCTGGGTGTGCTGTTTAGGGAGGAAATTGCAGCAGTAGCCACTGAAAGAGAAAGGGAGATAATGTTTTGTGCACCAATTTGATAAACCTGCCCAAAATCTTTGAAAAACATTTAAACATCTTTATTAATATCACGCTGTCCAGAAATATAAGTATATACTACCCAAGGCTGAGTAAAATGGAGCATGAATCTTCAGTCTTGGACTGGAAAGATTAATTGCTTTTAAAGGGAATAGGCCATCTTGATATGCAGTAGTATTCAAAAAGGAGTGAAGAAAAAACAATGTACATACTGTGATATTTTATATTTCCTTTTTAAATGCATATGAGCCTTATATAATCTCTGTAAAACACCATTTAACTGAAGCATTGTTTTAGCCTTGGAAAAGACCATAAACTTTGCCATCCTTTACATCCATGACTATTTTACCATAGAGTCATGTTCCATCCAGGATAAATACAGGATAAAATAAAAGGGAACGAGAATAAATAAAATGGCAATAGAATAACTGCTTATTCATCACATATGTTTATTGTCAAAAATGCGTCCTTGAATCCAGAAAAGACATGCAATAAAAATCCATAATCATATAAATACTTATCGACTTGTATTTTTTCTGTTGATGCATAACAAAAGTTTATAGAAAACATGACAGACTTCATAAAATCAGCATGAGCTTTATGGGAGAAAACATGACATTTTTATTAGGTTTCCGATGAAATAGATCATAACTAGGGTACCATTGTAGATCAGATTTAATGATAATTTAGAAATATAACCAGGAGAGACATTTTTTGTATAAAAAAACAAGATCAACAAAAGCCCAGAGATGTCTGTCCGCCAGTTTTGTACTAATCATATCTTTACAAGTTTATTATTGAATAACTAGTCCAATTTGGAACATGTTTACTAAGGCCCATGCCAGTAATATGCATGTGGGCTATGTTACCAGCATGGAGCTCATCACAAACTGCAGGGGAACATGTACATCCATTCCCTTGCAGTTACCATGGGAAAACCATGTGATACCATGTGACCAGGCTGTAGATGCAACTAATGCCACCCATTGAGATGATATTAGTTGCACCTGCGATGCTGATATCAAGCATGGTTAGCAATGGCCACTAAACACCACACTAACTGTGATATGCTGTGAACACCCATGTCCAACCTAGGGTTGCCAACTGGCTCCAGATAGTCCGACATGCTTGATCCAGTCCTGGGTTTACCCCACTCCATGCAGGGACATGTAGTTCTAATTTTCCATTACACTCCATAAGAAAAGAAAGACTTCATGTCCCTGCATGCAATGGGGTAAACCCGGGACTGGATCAAGCCTTTCGGGCGCATCTGAAACCAGTTGGCAATCCAACCCTGTCCTCACCCCAGTCCTATTCTCCTTTTTATCATGGCACCCAAACTGCACTCTAACCCTGTGATAACCTGGTAGTATGGTTTATTAATTATACCCATTTGTGGATTATCATAATTGGGAGGTTTAGCTTTTGCTAAAATGAGTGCCATATTTTTAAAGGTGTTTTTTTGTTGTTGTTTTATTTCTTTGATTCCAGTCAATCCCATATTAAGGTAATTTCAGAATGTAATATTGTGTATATGAAAAGTAGACAATAAATTATAAATGTGATAAAAACTAGCATTAATCCATGGTGTGGAATACCTACTCACTTCATTCAATGGTGTATAGCTTTTAGTGCAGTATTAGAATTCACTGATCGGCTAACATAAAAGCCTATTAATGTGTAAATCTAAGTGTGCTGTAGGTAACAGAGGGATTAATGACTGAAGATTCATTATCTTGATGTGATGTAAATTGAAGAAGCAATTGCATACTGCATAATGGACCTGGAGTAACACGTTTCAATTTGCTAAAAGGAAAAATTGTGTGTTAAGTTCCTTGCCAAACTGATAGTAATGACCACTCTGAGGACCGAAGGGTTAAATTGTTGCTTAACATTTGTAAACAGATCATTGTGGAGCTGAAATATTAAATTAGTAAAGCCATTCTTTTATATGTAATACAAGTTTTAAGCAAGCACCGATGCTGAATTAATATTCTGTAAGAGGTATGTTTACTAAGCTGTGGTACCTGTCAATGCGGCGGACATTGTGCACTATTGGGCTACATTAACAGGTACTGCAGGGGAAATGCAGATAGCACAGCAATTTTCTGTAATCTCCAGGAACAAGCAGGAATGAGTCTTCACATATGGGTACGTCGGTACCAACGGAGCCTGTGCGGGAACGCTCCCCAGCTTCCCAAAAAGGAAAGCTTTTGGGAGCATCCCACAGTGCCTGCACGCTGCCTTCCTGCCTTTCCTAACCGCCTCTCTCCAGTTCTTCTTTTCCACGGAGCCAGCAGGTCGTGTTCCTGTCACCGCTGAAAAAGTTCTTTATTTTATTTTATTTCCTTCTTTGACGTCGGACCGGTACCGCCGGTGTTTTCTTTCTTTTTCTTCAAAAAAAAAAAAAAAAAAAAGAATACTTCCGTTCCACTTCATTGTATTTTTTCTTCATTGGGCCTTAGGCCTAACAGAAAATTCCTCATGGAAAAGCCCGCCTCCGGGTTTAAAAAATGCACTAAGTGCAGCAGTACCATCTCTGTTACCGACACCCATGACTGGTGTCTTAAATGTTTAGGTCCTGACCATTCCATCACGGATTGTCCGTCCTGCTCCATGATGTCTAAAAGAGGTTTACAGAACTGAGCAGCCAAGCTCAGTACACTGTTTCCCTTTGATGCAGCTTCGGTGGCATCAACGTCTTCCAGGGCTTCTTCTTCCTCCTAGGGATCTCAGGTAACCAAACATAAGTCCAGCCGGTCCTTGAAGGGTAGATCTCCCTCTAAGCATCGAGATGCCTCCTGGCTTGCCCTCGAGGATCCTGCACCGGCAAAAGTACCCCGGCGAGAAGCTACGGCTTCCAAAGCTCCTCCTATGGGGTCATAGGTTGACATCGATGGCACGGCCTCGACCGATCACCTATTGCAATGTTCTGGGGTACCGGTGGAATCCGCCGGTACCGACCTCCAGACATTCATGGCGTCGATGGATCAGAATGTTCTGACCATGCAGCGTGCCATAACGGCATTCATACAAGCTGTGACGCCGCTGGTACCGCAACAAGCTCCGTTGTCGGTACCGGCTCTGACACCGGCTCCGATATCGGTTCCGGTGCCGGTACCGGTTGCATCGACATCGGCTTCGGTGTCAACTGCAGCGGTACCCTGTCCGATGATGCCTATCGGTACCGATCCAGTACCGATGACTCCCAATGTCGATACCACCCAGTATGCGTATCGGGCTTTACAAGAGCATCCAGACAGGCGATACATCGATTCCTCCGAAGACTCTGATGCATCGGAGGCCTCTGTCGAAGCATCGGTACTTCTTCCTCAGGAGCCTTCTTGTCCAAAAAGAAGAATGTCCCCTCCAGAAGACTTGTCTTTTCAAGACTTCATAAGGGAAGTGGCCAAGGGACTTTCTATCTCAGTAGCCCCTGAGACAGAGCCTAGAGCCAAAAAATTGGATATTTTGCAATATCCCAAGGCTCCTAAAGAAGCAGCCACTTTGCCAGTTCATGAGATCCTTTATGACCACATGATAGACATATGGGAGACTCCTCTCACCATCTCATCTCATTCTCGTAGGTTGGATACCATGTATCGTGTCCCTCCTTGTCCTAGATTTCATAAAACTCAGCTTCCTCACCATTCTATTGTGGTGGAGTCTGCTATGAAAAAGTTAAAGAGTGCAAAGAGGCACTCATCTGCTCCTCCAGGAAGAGAATGTAGAACCTTAGATGCTTTTGGCAGGAAAATTTTTTAAGCCAGTATGCTTGTTGCCAGAATCAACTCCTATAGTCTCTATATGGGGATGTTTCTGAAGGAAGTTACAGATCATCTGCAAACTTTCCTCCCTTTTCTTCCAGAAGATAAAAGGGAAGACTTTCTTACCTGGCTTAAGCATGCCCAGGATGTTTCCAAATTTTCGAACCATGCAGCCTTTGACTCTTTTGAGGGGGCCAGCAGAGCTTCGGCCATTGCCATAGGTGCACGCAGAATTGCTTGGTTACAAGCTTCTGATTTGGAACCCTGGGTCCAAGATGGATTAGGAAATCTTCCTTGTATAGGTGAGAACCTATTTGGCAAAGATTGGCAAGCAAAGGCCACTCAGATGGATGCAGAAAATTCTGCTTTGGATAGGCTTTCAAAGTCTACCTCTAATCCTGTCCAGAAGAAGTCGTTCAAAAATACATATTTTCCCAAGAAGGGAAGATATTATCCTGCTTATGGTCAGCAGACATCTTCTGCAGGTCGTTTTGCTGCAAAGCGTCAACAACCTAAACAGGCCAAGTCTAAGGCTGCAAGGCCTACTGTAGCCCAACAGCCTCAGCCTCCTCAGGGCCTTTGACTTGCACCTAGAGAACTTAGCCTTTCTGGCTCTAAAAGAACCAGAGCCTCTCACCATTCCAGGAAGGTTAGCTCACTTTTCTCCCAGATGGGAGCAAATCACAGCAGAGCAGTGGACCCTTTCCATCATAAGGGAGGGGTACAAACTTCATTTCTTAAACCTTCCTCCCCACACATGGTGAGACAGTTCAATTCTCCAACATCTCTCCTCGACCTTCTGGATCAAGAGATTTCCACCCTTCTTGTCCAAGGGGCAATAGAAGAAGTACCTCTTCTTCAACAGGGCTCAGGGTTCTACTCCCCCTACTTTCTAATTCCAAAGAAAACTGGGGGTTACAGACCCATATTAGATCTCAGAGAATTGAACAAATTCCTAAGCAAGGAGAAATTCAAGATGATTTCTCTGGGTACTCTCCTTCCATTCCTTCAGAGTCAGGATTGGCTTTGTTTCTCTAGATCTCAAGGATGCGTATACCCATATACTCATCCATCCAGCACACAGAAGGTTCCTTCGGTTCCTTTATCAGGGAAAGCACTATCAATACAGGGTGCTTCCCTTTGGTCTGGCCTCTGCTCCAAGAGTGTTCACAAAATGCATGGCAGTAATAGCTGCATTTCTACGCACTCTGGGGATATTTGTATTCCCATATCTGGACGACTGGCTCATCCGAGCTCCATCCCAGTCAGAGGCCCAGACTTCCCTAGCCTGCACAATGCGTGTCTTGCAGTATCTGGGACTGGTTATAAACATTCCAAAGTCCCAACTCACCCTGACTCAGACTCTAGAGTTCATAGGGGCCTTGCTGGATACCAAAACTGCAAGGGCCTATCTTCCTCAGGCCCGTTGCCTACGCTTAGTGCAGTTAGCCTCTCAGATCCAGTTAAAAACCCACCTAACTGCTCGAGAGATGTTACAACTGCTAGGCCACATGGCATCCACGGTGCATGTGGTCCCTTATGCTCGCCTTCACATGAGGGCAGCTCAATGGACTTTGTCCACCCAGTGGACCCAGGCATCTGGAAGTCTGTCAGACAAAATAGCAACCTCCAGGCGCCTCTTTTGGTCTCTCCAGTGGTGGAAGTCCACTCAAAATCTGTTGCTGGGGTCCCCCTTCCAACAATTGTTACCCCAAGCAATCCTTACAACAGATGCCTCTCCAAAGGGTTGGGGAGCTCATCTTCAAGACCTCTCCACCCAAGACATTTGGTCTCCACAGGAGACCTCCCTATATATCAACTTCTTAGAGCTCAGAGCAATCTTCTTGGCTCTCAGAGTCTTCCATACCCTGCTCAGCTACAAGACAGTCCTCATTCACACGGACAACCAAGTAGCCATGTTCTATGTGAACAAGCAGGGAGTAACTGGCTCTCTGTCGCTTTGCAACGAAGCTCTGAGATTGTGCATCAAATTCATCTTCTGGCAGTATACCTTCCAGGAGTTCAAAACTCTTGGGCAGACAGACTCAGTCGAGTTCTGCTTCCACACGAATGGTCCCTTCATATGGACCAGATAGTCAGAATCTTTCGAATTTGGGGAACCCCGGACATAGACCTCTTTGCAAGTCCGTGGAATTCCAAACTTCCCCGATTCTGTTCCAGAATTCCGTGTCAGGGAGTTCAGGCCAGGGATGCCTTCCTCCTTCATTGGGGTCAAGACTTCCTGTACGCCTTTCCACCCATTCCCCTAATTCCCAAGACCCTGTTCAAGCTTCAGAGAGATCAAGGGACTATGATTCTCATAGCTCCACGTTGGCCACGCCAAGTGTGGTACCCTCTACTTCTGCATCTCTCTCAAGCTCCCTTCTTGGACTTGGGGTCTGCTCCAGATCTCCTGTCTCAGGAGGGGGGAACGTTGTGGCACCCAAACCCCCAATCTCTCCATCTCAGGGCTTGGTTGCTGAAGGCTTAGACCTTCAAGATTGGCATCTTTCTCAGCAAGGGGTATCCTTCATGCTTCCAGAAAGCCTTCTACTAGACGTTCCTATGCTTTTAAATGGAAAAAGGTTTACCATTTGGTGTGCTGAGAAGGGTATTAACCCTCTAGCAATACCTTTGAATTCTTTACTGGAGTATCTCCTGCATCTTTCCCATGCAGGCCTCAAGACAAATTCAGTAAGGGTCCATTTGAGTGCTATTGCAGCATCCCTCAAGCCTCTCAATGGACAACCTGTCTCCTCTCATCCGCTTATTGCAAGATTCATGAGAGGCCTTCTTTTAACTAAACCTCCCCTTAGACCACCTCCAGTGGCATGGGACTTGAATCTGGTTCTTGGTCAGCTCATGAAGCCACCCTTTGAAGCCTTAGCCACTACCTCCTTGAAATTTCTTTCCTGGAAGGTTATCTTTCTTATTGCAGTCACCTCAGCTCACCGCATTAGTGAACTGAAGGCCTTAGTGGCTAATCCACTTTATACAAGGTTCCATCATGATAAGGTAGTCCTTAGGACCAATCCACACTTTATGTCTAAAGTGGTCTCACCTTTTCATCTTAATCAAGAGGTGTATTTACCTGTCTTTTTTCCAGGTCCTCATGCATCAAGTGCAGAGAGGAATCTTCATACCCTGGATTGTAAGAGAGCTCTTGCTTTTTACTTACAAAGGACACAGCAACATAGAAAGTCTTCTCAACTCTTTGTTGCTTTTGATCCCTCTCATTTGGGACTTCCAGTCCCTAAGAGGACACTGTCCAATTGGATTGCTCAGTGTATTTCTTTCGCCTACCAGAGTAAGAACCTTTCTCTGGAGGGCCATGTCACAGCTAATAATGTGAGGGCCATGGCCACTTCTATGGCTCATCTAAATTCTGTGTCTATCGACCAGATCTATCAAGCAGCCACCTGGTCCTCGGTTCATACCTTCACAGCCCATTACTGTTTGGACAAGGACTCCCGCCGGGATGCCTTGTTTGGTCAGGCTGTTCTCAAACACCTGTTCCATACTTAATCAACTCCTACCCTCCATCCCTGGTTGGATGCCTGAGATCCATGGGAGGAGGTAGAGCCCTTCTCAGGGTCTCACAACCTTGGGGATCTCCCTGGTATCTCTAGCTGGGGAGTCCCCATATGTGAAGACTCATTCCTGCTTGTTCCTGGAGATAGCACAGTTACTTACCTGTAACAGGTGATCTCTGGGAACAGCAGGAATAAGTCTTCACAACCCACCCACCTCCCCTAGGAGTTGTATCTCTCTATCTATCTTTCCTTTCCTCTCTCTCTTTGTCTCAGCTTTAAAACTCGAACTGGAGAGAGGCGGTTAGGAAAGGCGGGAAGGCAGCGCGCAGGCGCTGTGGGATGCTCCCAAAAGCTTTACTTTTTGGGAAGCTGGGGAGCGTTCCCGCGCAGGCTCCGTAGGTACCGACGTACCCATATGTGAAGACTTATTCCTGCTGTTCCCAGAGATCACCTGTTACAGGTAAGTAACTGTGCTTTATCTGTATTGATAAATGTAGGAAGTGGGGTCGGGTTGAAGAGAAGGCAGAGCAGTATGCAGGATATTTCCGCACACTGTCCGTCATTACTGTCGATAGTATGGCTGCAGCTAACACCACCTCAAGAGGTGGCAGTAAGTGCAGCAGTGCTACCAACAGCCCGGCAGCATGGTTGCTGGTAAGTGGCAAAGGCTTCCCCACCTCAGCCTCCAATCCGCCAGTGGGATTGGAGAGACCGATGTAGTGGATCGCTAAAGCCCCCTGCACAGAGAATCCCCCCCGCTGATCCTACCTCAATCTTCAGAATTACTCCCTGGACAACAACACAGGCTGAAGCCCTCAGTAACCCCCCTCCCTATCCCCCCCTGGTGATGAAGCTAGGTAAGGATGCTCCTATCCCAAAGTCCCCCAGATATTACCTGGGATGCTCTGGTGGTCCAGTGGGGATAAGGGCAGGAGTTGTGCCCCCTTAGCTCCTGTTCCATCTCTGGTGGTTTTTAAAATACTGCAGATCTTACATACTTACCCCTAGGTAAGACATCTTACCATTTGGGATCAGCACCGTGAGAAAGATGTGGGTCAAAGAAGTGCTTAGGGTTGGCCTGCCATCTTGTATGGGACAAGAATAAACAAGAATTATTCCTACCCTTTTTGAATTCTGGGCTGTTTGATAATGTTAGAGAAAGGGTCTGAGAGAAGAGGTAGCATCTTCAAAAATGTGTTTGTTTATAGTCTAAGAGTGAAACATAATCATGGATTGCTATTTATTTTTAATATTGACTGGTGGCTATGAGGGAGCAGAGGGATGTGGAAGCCTGAGCAACTAGGTAATTTGTTCAGAGGTCATGGGAGTCTCTAGTACATGGCCTTGTAGCACATTTAAGAAGGTGACTCTGGGAAATTTATTAGGCAACTTAGCCTGCTGATTGCTCCCAGAGAAAAATTTATCTACACTTTTTGAGAGTAGCCCAGCTCAAAATCATTCTTTTTGTTAGTTGTACTGATGCCATCACAATAAGTTATTCTGCATGAATTTAAATACAGTGCAGCTCATCGCTACTGGACATTGCACTTGATTTTTAGCTCTATGTTGTGAAATGGCCAAATAACAAACTATTGTTAACAACATGATTTGGAAATGGCTTGAATTAATGGCCAGTACAATGATTTATTGCCACTTTGTCCCATGAAGGCCAATTCTAACAGGAGCACGTTCAGGCCGTCAGGACATCCAAAAAACAGGATGGGCCCAAATTATACCTGATTTTGCAACCACAGGAGCTAGATGTTCCCACGGTTGCAGAATCAAGCACTTAGACAGCTCGGCATGCCCAAGATTCTGTCATGGGAGGTGTCCGCTCTTCTGTCAGGCCAGTCTGCTGTACATGCAGAGAGGGCTGGACATGGAATCACATGCCAGAACTTTAAGGGGGTTGGATGTCCATCCTAGACATCCAACCCTGCTATTTGGGGGGTCAGAATCAGGACCTTAGTAAAAAAATTCACCTTTGCTACTATGTTTCGTATATCTAAAAAATGTTAGTATGATGAATGTATCATTATCAAATGAAACATCTTCTAGATGTTTCATTTATTTCTTTTTGTTGGTAAAATAGAGCACATGGTGATGTTCACCTGGTTTAAAGGTGAGATCAGAGATGCTGTTGTAGCCAAATAGCATCTTTCAGGAAATGGAAAAAGGAGCCAAATGATGAAAAGTGAAAACAAAATGAGCACTGGCAAGGCATTGATAAGGCAGGCAAAGGGAGAATTTGAAAAAAAAAAGCTTGCTGTGGAAGCAAAAACTGAGAGAGTCAGTAGGACCATTGGATGATAGAGGGGTAAAAGGGGCACTAAGCGGGGACAAGGCCATAGCAGAGAGACTGAATGAATTCTTTGCTTCATTCTTTACTGAAGAATATGTAGAGAAGTTACCCATGCCTGAAGTAATATTTAAAGCTGATGTAGAAGAAGAATTAAAAAAAACATTGATAAACCGGGAATATGTATTACAACTATTTGATAAACTGAAGAGTAGCAGATCATCTGGACCAGATGGTATACATCCAAGGGTGTTGAAATAAATGAAATATGAGATTGCAGACCTACAATTACTAATCTGTAAACTATCATTAAAATAATCAGTAATACCTGAAGACTGGAGGATGGCCAATGTAACGACAATTTTTAAAAAGGGTTCCAAGGAAGATCTGGGAAACTACAGATCGGTGAGCCTGAGGTCAGTACCAGGAAAAATGGTAGAAACCATTATTAAGAACAAAATTTCTGAACATGTAGATAGTCATGGTTTAATGGGAGATAGCCAACATGGCTTTAGCTAGGGAAGGTCTTGTCTTACTAATCTGTTATATTTTTTGAGATATAAATAAACAGGTAGAGAAAGGTAGGTCAGTGGATGTAGTGTATCTGGATTTTTAGAAAGCCTTTGGCAAAGTCCCTCATGAGACACTCTTGACAAAATTAAAAAGTCAAAGGATAGGAGGCAGTGTACTATTGTGGATCAGGAACTGGTTAAAAGATAGAAAGCAGAGGGTAGAGCTTGTCATCAACCTCCCCTGGTGGCCAGTGGCTGCAAGGGCAGGTTGAGCATATTTATTATTTGTGGAGGTAAGAGACTTTTGGAGGCCAGGTGCACCCTGGACTTTGTAGTCCTCCTCCTTATAGGAATAAGTTGTGTAGACCAGAATGGAGGGTAAATAAGGCTTTTATTTCCCCTTTCAAGTACTGAGGTTCGCTAGGTAACAGAAAATAAAGGTGTTCTCCTTCTTTGGTTGGGGTTTTTACCAAAGCATAGTTAAAGAAGTGAACTGTTACATACTTCACAGCTTCTTGCAAAAACAACACAGGGTTTTCCAACTTCGGAGCAAAGTAAAATTAGTGAGCTTTTTCTCTTTCGCTCAACATGAACAAAAACAATATCAGAGCTTGTCTAAAAAGTTACAGCTCGGGGAGTGACTCAAAACCCCTGCTACACAAACCGAGCAGTCCATTACCTCTTCCTGGGACAATGTAACTGAGTCTACATGTTCCAGCTGCATGGGCTCATTTGTGCCTCCCTCTGTACTCGAGCTTTCCCTGGCTGCTGTGGTTTGAAAGTCAGTACTTCTTCTCCCTAGCTTCCAGCTAGGCTGTTCTAGGGCTTTCAGGTAAATAGCAGGGTTTGTCCCTATGCCCCTACGTGATGGCTTAAAGGACTCCTGCTGGCTTCCTTTTCTCTTAGGCTGTTTATCTGGTTTTAAAGACGTTCTAGGAACTGGGCCTTTCTTTTAGAAAAAATAGACACTGTACCTTGGCTTTGTGAAGTCAGGGCATCTGTTACTTGCCCACTCAGGTACCTCTCTTTGGCCACGGTCTCCTTTGCAGACTCCCTCTGGAAAGCCTCCTGGGTACTATCTGTCCTCTCTGTAGTTTGGGAAGACCCTGTAAAGATTCCAGGCTTCCTGGCTTCTTAATATAAGTAAATCTCCTGTCAGGACTTTTTCTTCCAGTACCTTTTAATCCTGTTTTAGACCCTCCTGGTGAGCAGAGGCCTCTCTCCCGGCTGGGCTCTCTCCTTCTGAGCTCTCTGCCTTTGGGATTTCTTCCAAGCAGATCTCTTTCCAGTCTGTCTCTCCCAGGTCTCTCTCTCACTCCGGCTCTTTTGGGTCTGCTCCTTTCTCTCTCTCTTTCTGAGCGCTCCTCTGAGCTCTCTGCTGAGCTCCCTCCTGAGCTCCCTTCCAAGGTTCCTTCCTCTCTCCTTCCTTCTGAGCTGGCCCTCTGCTTATAAAGGCCTTTTACTTTTGAGTTTCCCGGGCTACCCCTCAGGTGGAGCTGATTAGCTCCTGCACAATCAGTACCCGGGTGTGTTAGCTCAGCCTCTGTAGGTTCATGCCTGCTCCCTCTAGCTGCTCTGCAAGGGAACTGCATCTTTCGCACATTAGCTGCTTTGTAAGGAACAGCGTTTTTTTCTAAGTTTTTGCTTTCAGTGGCTTCAGCCCTATCACAAGCTTCCATGATCACCTCTCTTCAGTAATCCAACGGTCCTTTTACTTCCTTCACCAGATATGTTCTGTTCGCCCATTTCTCTCATTTTCTTCTTTGACCACTCTTCTTCTTTTTCTCATCATGACCCGTGCCGACTACTGCAATATTGCCTTTATAAGAACATAAGAACATAAGATATGCCATACTGGGTCAGACCAAGGTCCATCAAGCTCAGTATTCTGTTTCCAACAGTGGCCGATCTAGGTCATATGTACCTAGCAGTTTCCCCAAGAGACACAAGTTCCACAATGCTTGTACTGGGTCAAGCATTGATATCTTCGGTCACTTCTTAAGAATGGTTTATGGACCTTTCCTCCAGGAACTTGTCCAAACCTTTTTTAAACCCAGCTACACTAACAGCCTTTACTACATCCTCCGGTAACAAATTCCAGAGTTTGATTACACGTTGAGTGAAAAAATATTTTCTTTTATTAGTCTTAAATAGTTTACCCTGTAGCTTCATTGCATGTCCCCTAGTCTTTCTATATTCTGATAAGGTAAACAATCGATCTACTTTTACCCATTCCACTCCGTTCATTAATTTATAGACTTCTATCATATCTCCCCTCAGCCGTCTCTTTTCCAGGTTAAAGAGCCCTAACCTTTTTAGCCTTTCTTCATAGGAGTATCCTTCCATCCCCTTTACCATTTTGGTGGCTCTTCTCTGTACCTTTTCTAAAATTGCTATATCCTTTTTAAGATACGGTGACCAGAATTGCACACAATATTCAAGGTGCGGTCTCACCATGGAACGATATAGAGGCATTATAATATCTTTTGTTTTATTTTCCATTCCTTTCCTTATCATACCTAGCATTCTATTTGCTCTCTTGGCCACCGCTGCACACTGGGCCGAGGGTTTTAACATGGTATCCACAATGACGCCTAAATCTTTTTCCTGGGTGGTGGTTCCTAATGTGGAACCTTGCATTGTGTAACCATAGTTTGGGTTGTTCTTCCCTAGGTGCATAACCTTGCACTTGTCCACATTAAATTTCATCTGCCATTTTGATGCCCAGTCTTCCAATTTATCAAGATCCTCTTGCAATTTTTCACAATCCTATTGGGTTTTAACAACTTTAAATAGTTTTGTGTCATCTGCAAATTTGATAACCTCACTCGTTATTCCATTTTCCAGGTCATTTATGAATATAGGAAGGGAGGAAGGGAGGGGGAAGAGAGGAAGTGGAAGAAGGGGGAAGGGGGAAAGGGAAGAAGGGGGAAGGGGGAAAGGGACATATTGGCATACATACACATCAACTCTGAGGACAGAAATTGTAAATGCATAAAACCATAAGTGGAATAATGAGGCACACAAACCAAACTGTAAACCATAGATGGTAACATTTGAAACACGATTATAATAAATATAACATTAAAACCAATGTATTTGACTGTAAAATGGGGGAAAGAACATAAATGTATTTATAACATCCTGGAAATAAAATCAAACACATAAAACCTAAACAAATAAAAACTAAAGAAAAATACAAAAATAAGCTGCAGAGACATAAAAATATTGATTGTAAATGTGCGACAGTTGTGATCCAAACAACATACAGATTATAGATAAAAATGTTTATGATGGAAACCCCAAATGTAAATGCTGCTGTGCCTAAATGATGTATATTTTTGCAATTAAGAAAAAAATCATCCATATGTAAAAAGTAATTAGCAATGATTAGTACCCAAAAGTTGGCTATACTAAGAGGACTGAAATGTAAGGAGGGACATAGGTTCGGTCAGAGACAGGAGTGTGGAGGGTTCATACACAAGCCTTGAAAAATTGTTTCAGGAACTATCATAAGAGATTGTGGGGTTCAAAATATCTAAATGGCATAGAGGAAGGGAGATTACTATAACAAAATTAAGCAATACTAAAAATTTATCGACCAAATGTCTAGCTTCCTACTTGCCGTATATGTCAGCATGAAACTAAACCAAAAAAGCTCTCAAGTGACTAAAAGACAAACAGAGCTGTGCACCTTGATAATGAAAATATTGGGAGAAAGACTGTAGGGTTGATTTAAAAAGAAAAAGCATTGTATTGCAGAAACACTATGAAAACTGATTAGCACATGCATCCTGTAGATGTATAGTGCAGATAAATAAAAGAATGTGGCTATAACAATAAACAAACATTATTTTTAAAAGTTACAGATAAATCTGTATCTTGAAAATTAGTATCTTGAAAAAATAAAGAATGTGTGGAATGAATCAAAAAACGGCTCTCACCTCTATGCATTCCCCAAATGCGGGAATGCCGCACATGGGCATAAGGGTTCTTTAAGAGAGGAAACAGTGCTACGCCTAATAGGGAGAGTATGAATATAAAAGAAATGTCATTGTACCATAAAACAAAGTAAAAAACAAAACAAAAAGTAGGGGAGGGAAAATTAAATAAAAATAATAATAATAATTTTATTTTGCATAATTTGCATTTTGAAGTAAGTTAATCATAGGGGCGGTAATAAAGATCTAAGGGATGGAAACTACAAATGTAAAACAGGCATTTGGAAAGTACTGTAAAAAGTTAGGCAGAAAAGAATTAAGCGACATAAACAGACATCCTGTAAAAAAGATAAACTATGACTTAAAAGCGAATGCTGAAAGCTAAACCAGAGTGAATATACTAGACGTGGGAAAAACGTCGCACGGGGCAGAAAACACTTGTGATCTTTCCCCTTTTGCTCTTTCCTCCATTACTTTCTTTATTCCTTTTTCATCCACTCAGATTTCACCCTTCCATCCTCAATTCCCACTTAGTCTCCCAACATACGGCCAGTCGTAGATTTTTCTTCCCTCCCACACAAACTATCTTTTCCCCTCTCCATTCTCATTCCCCTAGCCCCATCCCCTTCTAGTCCTCCCCCATCATCAGCTCCCTTCTAGTTCCAGTCCAACCCAGCATCCGCTCACTTCTATTCCTATTCTTCCATACCCCCGCATTAGCCCATTTCCAGTCCTAGCCTCCCTATCAGCCCATTTCCAATCCTAGACCTTCAATCAGCCCATTTCCAATCCTAGCCCCCCAATAACCATTTCCAGTCCTATTCCAGCCCATCAGCCCATTTCCAGTCCAAGACCCCCATCAGTCCATTTCCAATCCTAGACACCATCAGCCATTTCCTGTCCTATCCTAGCCTCCCCATCAGCTTATTTCCAGTCCAAGCCCCCTCCCCTCCATCAGCCTATTTCCAGTCCGATCCTAGCCCTCCTCCCTTTCCCGAAAGTGGTATACAGAAGCCATAATTGCTTCTCTTCCTTCTATGTACAGGTGATTTGTGATGTGTTCATGTGCCTGTCTGAGCAGCTTCAGAGTGAGCCGGAGAGTCCTGGCTCACCTCTGCACAGTGCTGGAGTGAAAAGCAGTGTGTTCCTTCATTCCCACTGTGTTCTGGTGAAGTGCGCTGAGTGCAAGGAAAGGTTTCCCACACTCAGCACCCTTCACCAGAACACAGAGGGAGTGAAGGAACATGCTGCCCTTCACTCCAGCATTGTGCAGAGGTGAGCCGGGGTTCCCCGATTCTCTCTGAAGCTGGCTCTGCAATGCGAGCGGAATGAAGTTCCAGTGGGAGTGCCAGGCTAAATAATTAAACAGCTATCATTTTTGCTTCATTTTAAATATACAGCCTGGGAGTATGTTCCTTTCCTTTTTTTGTGCAAAGCCACTGAATGAGAACCTCTGCTCCCTCTTTGGGGTGCCAGCTCATCCCTCACCTGTTTGATATACTGGCTTCCTATCCATCTAGTATTTTTTTGGATAATCATAATGAATATGCAAATGACATGCACATATGCAAATATGTCGCCCCCCTCCCCCCCCTAATGTAGCCGTGAAACTACACCGAAGAACTAAGGTGCAGAAATTTGAGGGTAAGCAGTTACAGAAGATGACAAGGTCAAGAAAATGGCCTAGCAGGTGATTAGGAGCAGCAGAGCATAGCTGGAGATTGAATGAGGAGGTAAGAGAAAGGAGCTTTAAGGCATGAGGGTCAGAGGGATTATCAACATGAATGCTAAAATCCTCAAGGATAAATGAGGGGGAGAATGCATCCATAAAGAGGGAGAGCCATGAGTTAGTCAGTGAGAAAGGTAGTGGTGGACTTATCAGGGGGTCAATATTGCTACTGAACATTTGTATAGTGCTACAAGATGTATGCAGCGCTACACAGACACATGTAAAAGACAGTCCCTGCTCACCAGAGCTTACAATCTAGTCAAGACAGACAACACAGTAGCTGTAGACATGGGATGCATCTAGGGGGAATGGCAAGGAAACACAAAGGAGATCAAGTGAGTCAAGATCTGAAAGCAGCAGTGAAAAGGTGAGTTTTTAGCCTAGATTTGAAAAGGGCCAGAGAAGGTGTCTGATGTAAGGAATCAGGTAGTTTGTTCCAGGCGTAAGGAGCAGTAAGGTGAAAGAAGCGAAGTCTGGAGTTAGCAATAGAAGAGAAGGGCACAGATAGAAGCAATTTGTCAGAAGACAAAGTTCCTGAGGAGGGGTGTAGGGAGAGATAAGAGAAGAAAGGTAGTGAGGAGCTGCAGAGTGAATGCACTTATAGGTCAGCAGAAGAACTTTGAACTGAATGTGGAATGGATAGGGAGCCAATGAAGTGACATGTGAAGAGGGGTAATATGAGCATGGTGAGGATGGCAGAAGATTAGCCATGCAGCAGAGTGTTGAACAGATTGAAGGAGAGAGAGATGATTCAGAGGGAGACCAGCAAGGAGTAATTTACAATAGTATAGACTGGAGGTGACTAAGGAGTGGATAAGTATCTTAGTAGTATGCTCAGAAAGGAATGGAGAAATTTTATTGATGTTGTAGAGCAAGAAATGATAGTTTTAGCATCAATAAATGACAGCATTTTGTAGAGGTAGTGGAGTAAAGAGGTGAATGGAGTGGACATCAAAGGAGACTGAGGCAGAAGGAGTTAAAATTGGCAGGAATGGGAGAGTAGAAAAACAACACTATTGCCATGCCCAACAGAGCAAGCATACAGGAGAATTGGTAGCCCCCCGCAGCTGAAGAGTCTTATGAGAGAAGACAGTTAGAGCAAGAAGATGCAGAGTATTAGAGATAAAGAGGTCATGAACAAAGGTGAGTTTCTTAGAGATGGAATGTGCATTCGAAAAGATGCAAGAGAAAGGGAGAGAGGAAGGGGAAAGGAGAGGGATAGGAATATGATTTGAGGGGTTGCATGTAGATCTGTCCTGGGAGTGTGAAAAAAGTCTAGGGGGGTTCAGGGTTGGGAATGATATCCTTCAATGAGAGAAGGAGCAGAAGAGTATGGAGGAGAGAAGAGGTGGCACAACAGTAATGAGAGTGAGGTTTATTCAGAGAGAGAGAGGGGAGATGCTGAATGAGAGGAAGAAGATGGTGAAACTGAAGAACACACAACAGGGTAGAAGACACAATGGCAGGAGAGGTGAGCATGGTACGGGGGGAAGGTAAGGAGTGGTGGCTTGAGATCATTTGAATGAGGGGAGAAGGTTAGGGAGTGTCAACAATAGGAACAGTTTAGATTCTATACCATTGTTGGTCTGCCAGCTGCAATGGGTGCTATGGATTGCACACATCACACTAACACACTAACTCATTCCTCTCCCTATACATCCAAGCATCCTGTGAAAGCCAGAAGGATGTTTGGGTGCATAGTGAGAGGAATGGCCAGCAGAAAGAAGAAGGTGATAATGCCTCTCTTTAAGTCTCTGGTGCGACCTCATTTGGAGTATTATGTGCAATACTGGAGACCACACCTTCAAAAGGATATTGGCAGGTTGGAGTCGATGCAGAGGGTAGCTACTAAAATGGTTAGTAGTCTTCGTTATGAAGCATATGAAGATAGACTTAAAGATCTTAATATGTATATTTTAGAGGAAAGGCAGGATAGGCGAGATATGATAAAAATATTTAAATATCTCCTTGGCATAAATGCACAGGAGGAAAGTCTCTTCCGATTGAAAGCAAGCTCTGCTACAAGGGGACAAAGGATGAGGGAGAAAGGGGATAGACTCAGAAGTAATATGTGGAAATTTTTCTTTACGGAAAGAGTGCTAGATCAGTGGAATAGTCTCCCAGTGGAGGTGGTAGAGATGAGGACGGTATCTGAATTCAAAAAAGCATGGGATAAACACAGAAGATCTCTAAAGGAAAAAAGGGGACTATTGTAGTTGATGGAAGGGTAGACTAGAAAGGCCATGTGGTCTTTTTCTGCCACGGTGTTTCTATATTTCTAAAGTGGTATACAGAAGCCATAATTGCTTCTCTTCCTTCTATGTACAAGTGATTTGTGATGTGTTCATGTACTTTCTGAATGCCGTGACCAAGTAGCTGGAGTCTTACTGTGAGTTTTACCCTGTCACACTGAGCTTTTGGACAGAAGTTTTAGAATGGCAAGTATGTGGATAGATGGCTGCTACATAAGTACTGTCCTTGCTAAGTAAATCATACATCATTTACACTCCCTGGTTATCTTCTACATGCTTGGTTTATCTCAGCCTTGGCAGTGGCTGTTGATTCCTAAGTGTCACCAGAAATCAGTTTATTCTCTTTTATTTTCCCAAAACACTTTATATACAAACACATGGCTCGTTCTCCTTCTGCACCTTTTTTCAGAGCAATGCAGTGCTTTGTAAAAGTTTTCATGCCTCTATACATTTTTTACGTTATGCTGTTTAAAAAATAAATTCAACATGCACTGATGAGCTTGTTTCACTGTTCAGTCCTGCACCTGCACTTTCTCCATGAATGTACAATTATACATTTCTTAAAAGAAACAAAAACAGTTAAGAATAAGAAACCAGATGCCTCCTCTCTTTGTGTGAAAAGGGTAAAGTAGATTGGGCCAGTCTGGATAAAGTTTTCAGCGTGCTGTGACTTAACACTGCACACATATTTCTGACCCACTGAGAGGAAGGGGGAGGGGGGTAATTGTGAGGATTTCTCTTAACTCTCAAAGATAGCCAGACAGACTTTTTAGAAATGCAGAAAAATGATGGTAAATAAAGACCATATCGCCTGTCTAGTCTTCCCATTCAGAAGAAGTGTTCAGCTCTACAATCCTTTCCTCTCCCTCAGAAATCCTCTATAGTTATCCCATGCTTTCTTAAATTCAGATACAGTTCTCATCTGCACCACCTCTACTGGTAGGCTGGTCCATGCTGCCACCACCCTTTCCATAAAGAAATATTTCTTTATATTACTCCTGAATCTATCCCCTTTCACTTTCATCCTAAGACCCCCTCATTCCAGAGCTCCTTTTTAATTGAAAAAGAATGCCCTCCTGTGCATTTACACCATAGAGGTATTTAAATGTTTCTATAATATTCCCACTTTCCTGTCTTTCCTCCAAAGAATGCATATTGAGGTATTTAATTGCATCCTCTTATAATTTAGGACAAAAACCACTGATGATTTTAGTATCTGCCCTTTGGACTGATTCAATCCTGTTTATTTCCTTTTGAAGTTGTGGTCTCTAGAACTGTACACAGTAATCCAAATCAGGACCCTTTAGAGACTTATACAAAGTCAATATCAGCTCAATTTTATTTTTTTCCTTCTATTAGGGAATTTTTAATAAAATGCAGCAAGGTTTTGCATTTAGCGTGCATTAGAATTAAATACTAATGTGCAGTACTTGCAAAGACCATGCGCTATCAAGGATATGACCAGTTCCGTAGTGCTATCTTCATTGAGAATTAAGGCAGGTGCACCTAATGCCTTCTCTTGATGAGGTATTAAGTGCACATACGCGAGCTGCAACATAGGAAGTTAGCACACTAACCACAATGTGCAATCTATACCTATTTTCTGTCTAGAAACCAGCCAGTCTCCATCCCATCATGCGCTAAGGACAATGCTGTGTATGTCTTGTAGTGCTATGCAGATGTTAAGTAGTAGTAGGGAATAAACAACCAATTTTTACCATACTGATGCTTTTAGCATACGGTAATTGTTAGCACAACCTTGTTAATTGTTGCCACACTTTAGTAAATGTGTCTCATAGTATACTTTATTTAGCTTCTCAGCAGAGAGGGACATATTTAAAACAAGAGATGTAGTCAGCTAACTGATCAGAAAGCTAGCTACCTATATAAAACGTCCTTCATTTTCCTAAAAGTACTTCAAAATGAGGCAAACATTCAAAATCAATTGAGCAAACACGATAAGTGGCTAATTTGTTTGCTTATCTTGAAGGGAATTTTCTGTTTAACATTACAGGTTAGGAATTCAGCAGAAAATTTAGGTAAATCTAGTCAGAGTGAAAAATCAGCATTAACTGGAAATCCAACAAAAAACGTGTGAACACCTTCCAATAAAGCTACAATAAACTGGTACATCTGGACTGTAAGAGAATACATATAAACACAATTCAAATTATCATGTTGTTTAATATTTTTTTTAATATTTATCATTTTAACAATAAATCAAGCATAATTCAATACTTGAAGAAATAAGGGGACAAACATGAAAAATCAAAGAACAATAAGCTCAAGAAATGCCCTAAGGCATACAATTTGACCCCTACCCTAGCCCTCAATAGGGGGGAAAAACAAAACAGGTAATAAACATAAATCCAATGGTGCAAGAAATAAAGCAGGTGCTAGCCAATATATCTCATCCTATCATACGGTGGGGGGATCATTACCCATACTAGCTCTGCGTGCCTCCAAGAGCGCTAACAGCTGAGATGGTTAAAAAAAAACATAGGAAATAGAGTGAAGTTTAATCAAGCATTTGCAAGGGAACTTTAGAAAAAATTGCAACTGTTACACACCTGGACAGAGAAGGAGGAACTCCTTCCTTCGCTATTATGTTGCCTGGGAAAATCCAGAAAAATCTGGACATTAAACCCTTTGAAGATGATATATCTCTTACGAAAATAAACCCTAAATAACTAATCCCGGTCTGAAGGGAGTGAAAATGATACTAACAGAGTAGCAGAGTTAAAAGTCCCCACATCTGAAGACACTAACAGTGCAGAGACATCTAGAGACTCCACTGGATGAACATCAGGGATCTCCGCACCACCAGGAGTACTTCTCCTAGTAGGAAGATAATACATCTTTGCCACTGGCGGGTAAGACTCAACTGGTATGCCAAGTACCTCCAGTAAATATTGTTTAAACATCTCTCTAGCACTTGTAACAGCAGAACATGGAAAATTAATAATGCGCAAATTAGAGTAGCTAGCATAATTCTCTAAAGTCTGAAGCCTGAAGAGCAAGAGCATCTTTACAAAAAGCAGTAGAAATTCCCTCCACAACAGCTGTCTTAGTTTGAATCTAAGCTGAAGATGCTAAAGACTGTAAAGATGAAATCGCATCCGTGTGCTGCTGTAATTGCTGCCTATGCTCTTGAACTTGCACAGACAAGGCCTGAACCGGTGGGGACAACTTTTCCTCAAGGCTGGCAATGGCTCTCCAAATATCCTCCAATGTTAAGACTTCAGGGCGTACAAGAACGAAGAAACCTGGAGCTCCAATCATACCCAGTCCATCCTCTGGAGTCTGCAGAACCATTGGGAGAGCACCAGAAGTGACCAAAGATCCAGCTGCACCTCCCGCAGATGATTGATGGCATCCAGCACTGCCAGTTGATCCGGAAGAGCTACCTCCCTCTCATGCTCCTCTCCACCGCAATCAGAAACCGACCCTCCAGCAGCCACAAACATACCACTTTGGACTCCTGCCAAGACTGCCAGACTCACTGACGCACTTCCAATTGCTGCTGCCTTAGGAGGACACCACTGCTCCAGCGACGCAATTCCCGGCCCCAAACTGCTGGAGAAGTGTCCCCGCTCTACTCCGCCATCAATGGGGCTCTCTTTCACCAGTACTCCTCCTGGCTTCCACTCATCACAAAGCAAAAATGAGTCCAACATCCCAGCAGGTAAGGGGGAAGACGCAACCAGGATCTAGGAGGGCTTAGGAGTCGATTTAGCCTTCCTTTTCCCAATTCATGAAAAACGCAGCTCACAGCACACACCTGCCTGTGGCCATCTTGTTCCCCCTCATTTAATAAATTTTAAACAGATTTTTTAAAGTAATCATTGAAAAGGAGGAAATACTAAGACAAGCCCAAAAAGTAGTATTTTCATATTGGGCTTATATCTTTCATAGGTAAAAATCTGTCTTTTATATCATCATCAGCAATTATTGTATATTCAAAAATCAACTAATATCATATATCCCAAAATTAAATTAGCTATTGACCATCCACTAAAGAAAGCGTGGCAGAGTCTCTGTTTTGCTGCAGATCTCAAAATATAATGCTTGACCCTGGCTGTGTTTCTCAGGGAACTTGATTTTATACCCCCACTAAAATGTACCTTATCTGCATTAGAAAAATATTTTAAAACATTCATTATCAAATCAAAACCCCTCATATAGCCCATACTACTTAACTCAGGTTAAACTGTGTAGAATGCTGATACAAGCATAAATGGTGAATTGTCAGAAAAATGGCATCCTAGGCAACATAAATATTTATCTATTTAAATTTATTTTTATATGCCTTTCTACAAATCAAAGCAGTTTGCATATGAGGAGCATGTCACTAAGTGGTGCTAATGTTTTGCAGGTATCATGTGTTGAGAGTAGAAATTAACATGTGGTATGTGCAGCAGTCGTGTTGTACCTGTTGAGGTCATGTATAGTATGTCCCAGCAGATACCACACTGATTTAAATCCTAATATGTGCAGGCAGCATTCACACTTAACATGCGTGTACTTAACATCATTAAGGTGGCGTTAAGTGCACACATGCTAAGAACAACATTGACGAGGAATGCACATTACCAGCCTCCATGCTAATCACAATGTACAGTCATGCCCACTCCGCCTCACCCCACCCATTTCCTTGCCTGATCACACTCTCTATTTTCTATTTGCACTGTTACTACAGCTGTATATATGCTGGTTAGCAGATGCCAGGCTGCTGTCCTAACCACGAGGGCATTCCCCCATTCCAGTTACAAGAAGAGAATGGCAAATGTATATTGCATTCTGATGTTTGTTTATTTGTTTGTTTTTAAATTCGTGTCTTATTTTAATAAGTGCAAGTGCATACAAGTTAGAACATACATACAGACAAACAAACACAAGTATAGAAAAGTGATATACTTATCTAAGAACATAAGATATGCCATACTGGGTCAGACCGAGGTCCATCAAGCCCAGTATCCTGTTTCCGACAATCTAGGTCATACATACCTAGCAGTTTCCCCAAAAGACACGGGTTCCACAATGCTTGTACTGGGTCAAGCAGTGGATATCCCGGGTCCACTTTAATACTGGTTTATGGACCTTTCCTCCAGGAACTTGTCCAAACCTATTTAAACCCGGCTACACTAACAGCTTTTACTACATCCTCTGGTAGCAAATTCCAGAGTTTGATTACACGTTGAGTAAAAATAATATTTTCTCTTGTTAGTCTTAAATAGGTTACTCTGTAGCTTTATTGCATGCCACCTAGTCTTTCTATATTTTGATTGTGTTAACAATCGATCTACGTTTACCCGTTCCACTCCATTCATTAATTTATAGACTTCTATCATATCTCCTCTCAGCCATCTCTTTTCAAGGTGTATGTAAGAAGGGAACACAAAGTATCAGTACTTAAAAGAGTTAATGAGAGAGAAAACAGTGTAACAGAGACAAAGTTGCTGAAGACATTATACTTAGCTGATATAGTATTTTTTGTTGAGTGGGACTGGTACAAGACTGTAAGAAAAAGGAGTATTTTTGACAAGATTTGTACAAAACTGTTTTATATATAATACTTTAACATTGCAGAGGAAACATATTTATTTATTTTATTTATTTATTTATATTCTCTTATATACCGCGCTATTCTGCATCAGTGCGGTTTACATTGAACAAACTGAAATTACATTGAACAGTGCATTATAACTTGGAGATAACTATTTTACAGGGAACATGGGCTATGGAGGGTTAAGTGGCTTGCCCAAGACCACAAGGAGCACCTGTGGGACTAGAAACCCCAGTCCTTCCGGCCCAAGGTTGCTGTCCTCTAGAGGGATCTATTGCCAAGGTTGCTGTCCTCTAGAGCAGTGGTTCTCAACCTGTGGGTCACGACCCCCATGGGGGTCGCCACAGGATTTAGCAGGGGTCTCCTCACTCCAGTTAAAAAAAATAAAAAATCACACAAGTTGCTGCCGCTGCCGAGTCCGCTTCTCGGCAGCGGCAAACTCACCGCCTCACTTCTTCTGCAGCCGCGGATCCCTGCCTCTTAGGGAACCGCGGCTGTGCCTGTGAAAATGTTGCGGAGCCTTCCCGTCTCTCGACGGGCTCCGTGAAGCATTGTCCCGCCTCCAAAGGAAGTGGTAAACAACATCCTTTGGAGGTGGGACAATGCTGCATGCTTTGGAGGCGGGATAGTGCTGCATGGAGCCCGTCGAGAAACAGAAAGGCTCCGCAATGGCTTCACAGGCACAGCCGCGGTTCCCTAAGAGACAGGGAATCGCGGCTGCAGAAGAACAGAGCAGTAGCAGGCAGACATAGGGAGAGGGGAGGAGGGGGCAGGGAACCTGCAACGGAGCTGACATGGGGTAGGGAGGGGAGAGAGGGGACTGACATGGAGGGAGGGGGGCTGACATTGAGGGAGGGGGGACTGACACGGACAGAGGAGGGGGGCTGACATGGATGGAGGGAGGGAGGGGGGACATACTGGACAGACAGGGGATAATTGCTGGACAGAGGGGAGAGACAGTGCGGGTTAGGATTATAATGGGCTGATGGGGGGCTAGCACGGGTAATGGGCAGATCGGGTGGGGGCTAGGATTGGTAACGGGTTGATTAGGGAAGGCTAGGACTGGGAATGGACTGATCAATGGGGGGGTTGGGACTAGTAATGGACTGATGGGGGGTAGGACTGGTAATGGACTGATGGAGGGCTAGCATTGGAAATGAGCTGATTGGGGAGGCTAGGACTGGTAATGGACTGATGGGGGGTAGGACTAATAATGGGCTGAATAGGGGAGCCTAGCACTTGTAATGGGGTTGAGGGGGGACTAGCACTGGAAGTGAGCTGATTTGGGGGGGGGGCTATGACTGGAAATGGGCTGAGGGGGGGGGTAGGACTGGTAATGGGCTGATTAAGGGAGCCTAGCACTGGTAATGGGGTTGAGGGGGGAGTAGCACTGGAAGTGAGCTAATTGGAGGGGCTTCAACTGGAAATGGGCTGATGGGGGGAGGGTAGGACTGGTAATGGGGTGATTAGGGGAGCTTAGAACTGGTAATGGGGTTGAGGGGGAACTAGCACAAAGTGAGCTGATTGGGGGGGCTTCAACTGGAAATGGGCTGATGGTGGGGAGGGGAGGATAGAGCTGCTGGCCTTGGAAGAAAACTTGGGGCTAGGGCTGCAAATGGGCTGATGCAAGGGGATGGGAGAATGGGACTGGAAGGAAATGGATGCTGAGAGGGGCTGCCATGGTATTTGGACTAGAAGGGGACTGGAAATAGGCTGATGGAAAGAAGTGAAAACAAAAGAAGAGATAAGAAATGGCAGGTGGACCATAGACCACAGAAAGAGAGCTAAGAGAAGACAGGAAAGCAGAAGCCTCAGATCGGGACCAGCATGATCAGAGAATAAATTGGTCAGACAACAAAGGTAGAGAAAATAATTTTATTCATATTAGTGATTTGACTACAAAATCATAATAATTTTGAAATCAAATATTGTTGCTTGTTATTGTGATTAATTATTGTGGTTTAAATAAGTAAATTTTATAAATAAAAACATGTTGCAAAAGCCTATAATATATTAATAATTGAACAAATGATTACAGCGACAATGCGTTAACGGTAAAGGAAGAGAGACGCATTTGATTTTATCATTGAGGGTCACCACAAGTTGACCAATGGTAAAAGTGGTCACGGTACAAAAAAGGTTGAGAACCACTGCTCTAGAGGGATCTAGCCTATTTACTATACTCTGGTTTCCAATAAAGAAAACAAAATCTTCTTTCAATACATCTTTCATATATTCAACAATTTTGGTCAAAGCACTTTCAAAAAAATCTATTGGATCCTAGCCTTCCATTCCTTCAGGAATCCCCAAAATTTGAATGTTATTATGGCATGAAAGATTATTTAAATCTTCCATCCATGGCTTAAGTATGGGAAGGCATTTAAGTTGTCACTGCAGCTTGAGAATACGCTCCTCTTGAGTCTCTGACTGAGGTTCCTGGTGATCGAGATGGAAGTCTATTGGTGTGCACTTATCTCAGTAAAGCTGGCTCCACTGATATACTTCCAGTTCATGGTGGCTGGTTTGTTCCTTCTCTCAGCACTGTTCTCCCTCCATTCTTCTTCTGCTGTCTGGGTCCATCTTGAAGAATGCCTACTCCCTAACTTTAAGAACTCAAAGGAAAACCTTGTCTAGTATTGATAAAAAAAAACCCTTTCTTGTCAGCTTCCTATCACTTAGCGCTAAATTTATAATTAGGATTTCCTAACTTTTGAGATCAAAGCTGAACATTTGATTTCTTTACATTCGCTTTCATGAAATCACTTCTTGAAACAGGGCTGATCTAAGGCTTTTTCCTTTATTTATAGGCACTTTTTTTTCAGATTCATCTGCACTCTCTGCTGTGGAGCACAATATCCTGACTGCTCTGAAAAGCGCAAATGGAAATTCTTAAATCTCTTTTGCATGGATCTGCTTAACTGATATCATGCTTCAATCTTCCCTTATGCTTCATATGGCAATGCCTTTAGCCTAACCCTATATGTCAGCAGCTCACATTAGCATTAATTCATGCAAAGTGGTATTAAATGGAAATCACTATAATAAAATCAATGCTTTCATTTGCTCAACAAGAAAACTTTCAGCTTTGCAACTCTTATTTCACTTAAACACAATTCTCTTTCCTCTAGCTCAGCATCATAGGTGTGTCCTCTTAGACAACTCCTGGTGATCTTCCTCACATCATCAGGTTACCTTGGTAATCTCTAGGGTTCCACATTACTCCCATTGGTGTTTCCAAGGTGTCATCAAGGAATAACCAAATTGGTGTTTCCAAGGTGTCATCAAGGAATAACCAAAGGGGCGTTGAGATGTCCCTGCCATCCTGGAATTCTACAACTGCTTTTACAAGAATGTTTGGCATTTTCATCCAATGCTAGCGAAAACGCCATAGGCTTTAACGGGACCCATTGTTTTCTATGAGAGCCATTACTTCCAATGGAAAATAATAAATTTAAACTCTTTGTGTCCCGAACATTATCAAAAGCAATTGTACTCATTAATGCTAATCAATAATTCCTTTTATCTCCCCCCCAAAAAATCTTTTTTTAAGAAATTCAAGCTCATTCCACTGTATTTACTTATATTTTACCTTTTCTTCGAACATGGCCAACGCATTCTGTTTATGGTAATCCCTGCTGCCAGTTTAGTATTGACCAAGTCCATCAGTGCTCATTTGCCCACTTTTAAATAGTTGTATGCATTTTTAATTTTTAGGACACCATCCCTTTACATTTTCAGAAAGTAACCCCATGTCAGCCCTTCCAAGTTAAGAACATAAGAAAATAAGATATGCCATACTGGTTCAGACTAAGGTCCATCAAGCCCAATATCCTGTTTCCAACAGTGGCCAATCTAGGTCATAAATACCCAGCAGTTTCCCTAAAAGACACAGGTTCCTCAATGCTTGTATTGGTTCAAGAAGTGATATCCTGGGTCTCTTTTAATAATGGTTTATGGAGCTTTCCTCCAGGAACTTGTCCAAACCTTTTTTAAGCCCAGCTACACTAACTGCTTTTACTACATCCTCCGGAAACAAATTCCAGAGTTTTATTACATGTTAAGAGAAAAAATATTTTCTCTTATTAGTCTTAAATAGGTTACCCTGTAGCTTCACTGCATGTCCCCTAGTCTTTCTATATACTGATGATGTAAACAATCGATCTATGTTTACCCATTCCACTCCATTCATTAATTTATAGACCTCTATCATATCTCTCCTCAGCCGTCTCTTTTCCAGGTTGAAGAGCCCTAACCTTTTTAGCCTCTCTTCATAGGAGTATGACAAGGCTGCATACTTTCCCCCTACCTGTTTAATTTATATGCAGAACAAATCATCAGAGAAGCAGGATTGTATGAAGACGACAGAGGTGTGAAGATTGGTGGAAGACTCATCAACAACCTTCGCTATGCTGATGATACCACATTACTGGCGGAAAGTGAAGATGATCTGAAACATTTGCTTCTCACAATCAAAGAACATAGTCTCAAAATGGGCCTGCACCTTAATGTAAAGAAGACAAAGATCATGACAACTGGCATAATCAACAGGTTCATCGTTGAAGGAGAAGAAATTGAAATTGTGAACAACTTTAACCTACTTGGATCAACTATCAATAAAGAAGCAACAAGCAGTCAAGAAATCAGACGACGCATTGCTCTTGGCAGAATGGCTATGAAAGACCTAGATAAGATTCTCAAGAGCAGAGATGTCTCTCTCCATACAAAGATTCGACTTGTTCAAGCCATGGTATTTTCAATAACATCATATGGATGTGAAAGCTGGACAGTGAGAAAGATAGATAGGAAGAAAATTGATGCCTTTGAATTATGGTTTTGGCGGCGAATACTGTGTATACCATGGACTGCCCGAAGAACAAACCAGTCGGTACTAGAGGAGATCAAACCTAAGCTTTCTTTAGAAGCTCAGATGACAAGACTTCGACTTTCATACTTTGGACACATCATGCAAAGAGAGAGATCATTAGAGAGAGACATTATGCTTGGCAAGATAGAAGGTCAACGCAAAAGAGGAAGGCCAGCAATGAGATGGATCGATACAATAACAGCAGCTACGGGTACCAGTCTGTCAACAATGAGCCGTCTGACTGAAGACCGAACACAATTTAGGATAGCTATCCAGAGGGTCGCCATGAGTCGACTCCGACTCGACGGCACTTAACAACACATAGGAGTATCCTTCCATCCCCTTTACCATTTTGGTGGCTCTTCTCTGTACTTTTTCTAATAACGCTATATCCTTTTTAAGATACAGCGACCAGAACTGGACACAATATTCAAGGTGCAGTCTCACCATAGAACGATACCGAGGCATTATAATATCCTTTGTTTTATTTTCCATTCCTTTCCTTATGTTACCTAGCATTCTATTTGCTCTCTTGGCCACCGCTGCACACTGGGTGGGGTTTTTTATCATGCTATCCACGATGATGTCTAAATCTTTTTCCTGGGCAGTGGTTCCTAATGTGGAACCTTGCATCGTGTAACCATAATTTGGGTGGTTTTTTTCCTAGGTGCATAACTTTGCACTTGTCCTTATTAAATTTCATCTGCCATTTGGATGCCCAGTCTTCCAATTTATCAAGATACTCTTGCAATTTTCCACAATCCTCATGGGTTTTAACAACTTTAAATAGTTTTGTGTCATCTGCAAATTTGATTTACTCACTCGTTATTCCCATTTCCAGGTCATTTATGAATATGTTAAAAAACAGTGGACCCAGCACAGATCCCTGCAGTACTCCACTATTTAGCTTTCTCTATTGGGAAAATTGGCCATTTAGCCCTACCCTCTGCTTTCTATTTTTTAACCAGTTCCTGATCCAAAATAGTACACTGCCTCTATCACATGACTTTTTAGCTTTGCCAAAAGTCTCTAATGAGGGTCCTTGTCAAAGGCTTTCTGAAAGTCCAGATACACTATATCAACCACCTCACCTTTGTCTAACTGTTTATTCATACCTTCAGAAAAACATAACAGATTAGTAAGACAAGATCTTCCTTGTCTAAAGCCATGTTGGCTGTCTCCCATTAAGCCATGACTATATATCTACATGTTCAGTAATTTTGTTCTTTATGATGGTTTCTACCATTTTTCCTGGTACTGACATCAGGCTCACTGGTCTGTTGTTTCCCAGATCACCCCTATAACCCTTTTTAAAAATTGGTGTTACATTGGCCATCCTTCAATCAATCTTCAGGCATTACTCATACTCAGTCATCTGTCCCTGCCTGAAATTGTCCCTGCTTGAGTATGAATTGACTCATACTCAGTCATCTGTCCCTGCCTCCAACAAACATTCATAATTTCCAGGTACATGGTCCCTTTAAATTTAAAATCAACAACTGAGCACAAGTCTGCTCAAGCCCCTTACCTGTTCCCTAGCCTTGATCCGCAGCTTGCCACTCTTTTTGGCACTCTATTTAAAAATTGCACGTGGCCCCTTTAAATTTCAAAGCCAGCTTTTTTTTTTCTTCTCAGCACTACTCTCTTCAGACTGGCTGAGCTTCTACAGCTGCAGCTCCTTTTCACAGGCCCTAAACAGGCTGCCGATGAGCAGCAGATTGAGCTGACAGCTCCGCACAGCCCTGTGGATGTGTTTTAGAACTATTTTTAAACTTTCTGCACACTTGAACACTGTGGATCTCCCACGGATCACATCACTGCCATTTTTTTTCTTTTGTTGGGCTTGTATTTTGCTGTGTCCTACTACAACTTTCCTCTTCAGGGGACCTGACTGTCCCAATGTTGCCACCTTATGTCTACCCACCCCTGGACCCAGAGTAACAATGGGACCGCTTGGACCCAGGTAATTAAATTATGTTATTTTACTCCATTTTACATATGTATATAAATGTGGAGGCACATTCCAATATGTGCATCCAGGCCCTTGTGTGCCTGATCGTAATCTGGATGCATAGAGGCAGTCCCAATTCTGATCCCACGGGGGCTACACGTGCCTTGCCGGATCAGAGTCGGGTCTGGGCCTGTACATGCAGACCGGGACCTGATTCAGATCGGCCTGCATGTACAGACTCCTGCCCTGCTAACCCAGTCAGGCTCCCAAATAGAGCCGCAGACCTATGGTGCCCAATTGCCATGGCACCGCAGCTTCATTCAAGAGCTGTGATCCCTGCCTGCCGACCACAATCTTCACTCCCCGCAGCTCGACCCACGATCTGGCCTTTCATGGCCAGGGTCAGGCTGTGGGTAACCCCTTGCATCCCCTCACCTCTCGCCGCTACCTGGGCCTCCTATCCCCCATTGTCCAGAGGGACTTATTCCACCTCCGAGGTGGAATAAATCCCTGTCTACATCCAAGGCCGTGGACGTAGAGGGTTGACATCAGAATCGGCCATGTACTTATGGGGCCTTGGACTGCCCACCCTCACTCTGCCTCAGCAATGCCCCTTCCCACCCCTGTCTAAGCCTCCCCATCCCAAATAGCGGGGATGGTCATCCCAATGGGTGAATAGCGGGGTACAGAATAGACCGCATGCTGTATATTTTATGTAATTTATGACTCTGTTCTCTTACTAATTACTTGTAAACCGCCATTCTGTTCAATCAAATGGCAGTATATTAGATTCTTTTAGATAAATAAATTAATAATTAGTAATTAGTAAATTGGTAAATAGTAAATAGTAATTAGCAAATTAGTAATTAGTTAAAGAACGGAGTCATAAATCTAAATATATATATATATTGAAATTGAAAGGACTAATGGAGCTCCTTCACACTGGGTTCAGAGTACAAGTATCCAAGGCTGATGATACTAAAGATATTAATATACCACAAGCCTTAAAAATGTTACAAGTTTCTCATCTTCAAGCAATGATTAAATATGAGGGTTAAACTTTGCTGTTTTTCCCAGACTTGAATAATTTTAAAGTTGATCATCGAAAATAGCTACTGGCATTCCATTCACAGCTAAAGAAATTTCATGCTCCTTTTGGACTCCTCTTTCCAGTTTGTATGAATTACCATCCACAATTAAATATAGTCATTAAAAGATCCAGAGCAGTTGAGGACTTTTCTTCAAGATTTTAAAGAGTCGGAATGGAATGATGGTGTTCTCCAGACTGGGGATTTTCTTTTCTGAGATGCTCTGGGGTCTGGAAGTTTTCCTGTTTATGGAGAAAAGCAGGACTGATTTGCCAACCAATGAGTCCAAGATAGTGACTAGTTGTGGACTGGGAAGTCAATGATTATGATCTATTAATTGCAGAGTTACAGTATGAAGCTCCTGATTGGAAGAATGGATCACAGTATCGCTAGAAGATTTGTGTGTATGGTGCTTTGGGGTTTATGGCTGAGTATGGATGACGCTTCTTTGTAGTGTTGATTGATTATGAGATTGACGATTATAAGGATGATTTTATAATTGTGTATGTTTGAGATGAATGGAACAAATAGAGGTATGGCTGGATAATTAATTGATCTGTGAGAGTTCAGCATATCTTTATAGTGTCATATAACTCTGCTGTTGGTATTTGAGCAATAATAACTGGTTGCTGCTTTCCTTTCCTTTATCATAATTGTGGCAAGATACCAGGATTATAGACTGTATTTTAAGTATATGGAGGGAAGTTTTTGATGAGATAGCTAGAGCCTTTCTCTCAGCTGGTGAGGTAGAGGTAGGTTAGCTCACCAGTTAGCAATAGAGTTGTTCTCTTAGTTTTATTATGGGATTATATTTGGGTTATCTTTGACTCCTCTCTCCTTCTCCACTCATATCCAACTAGTAGCCAAGACCTGCTGTTTCTTTCTCTATAACATTAGAAAAATTCGCCCCTTCCTCTCCGAACACATTATTAAGACGCTTGTCCACTTTTTAATCACCTCTCGTCTTGACTACTGCAATCTGCTCCTTGCTGGTCTCCCCGCAAACCATCTCTTCCCCCTTCAGTCTATTCAACATTCTGCTGCTCGACTAATCTTCCGCCAGCCTCACCATTCCCATATTACCCCTCTCCTCAAGTCACTCCACTGGCTTCCTATCCATTTCCGCATCCAATTCAAGCTTCTCCTCCTGACTTACAAATGTATTCACTCTGCAGCTCCTCAGTATTTTCATCCCTTATCTCTCCTTACAACCCCTCTCGGGTACTTTGTTCTTCTGACAGACTGCTTCTATCTGTGCCCTTCTCCTCTACTGCTAACTCCAGACTTTGCTCCTTTCATCTTGCTGCACCCTTTGCCTGGAACAAGCTACCTGAGTCTATACGCCAGGCACCCCCCTTGGCCCTATTCAAGTCCAGGCTAAAAACCCATCTCTTCACCATTGCTTTTATATCTTGACCCCTGTCTTTGGTCCTGTCTAGACTACAAGTTCCATATTTTGTGTTTTCACTTTGTATTATATGTTAACTGTTGCTCTGTTACTCTGTGTTTTGTCTCGACTTAACTAGATTGTAAGCTCTGACGAGCAGGGACTGTCTGTCTCTTTTATGTCTGTACAGCACTGTGTACGAATGGTAGCGCTATATAAATGATAAATAGTAGATTCGTTTCGGTAATGGTGTATATTTGTGATTATTTTTTTCTCATAATAATTACTATGTAGAGATAGATTATTCACCTTTATTACTATTGGATAGATTATTTACCTTATTTGATGCATTCCTTAGAAACTAGAAGTGGGATTTCTATTGATATCTGTACTAATGGCTGTTTCACTTAAAAATGTATCTCTAAATTTGAAGCGGATAACAAATCCAATTAAGAGGAATGGAAATTCTCTTATATTGTCGAAAAGGATCTGTTGATGTTCTATACTTGAAGAGACTCATTTGAATCTCACTTATTGTGTTGGTGCATTGAGAAGGAAAAACAGAGTAGCCAAAGCTCTTGCTGCCATGATTTTGCTTCCAAGGTTGATGGTGAAGGTAGATGGGTTAACATGTTTGATTTGTGAGCCCAGATTGCCCTTATGTCGCTTTATGCACCTAATTCTAATAACCTCGTTTTTTTACATGCTATTGCCAAGGAAATTGTTGATTTAGGAAACATGCCATTAATCTTAGGAGGTGATTATAATTTAGTTTTAGATCCTATTTTAGATAAACAATCTCAATTTAGTTATAAAATTCTGAAAGTAGGTATAGCATTTCATGCAATGATGCAAGATTTTGGATTACTAGATCCATGGAGAATGCAACATCCCACTGAGCATGATTATACATTTTATTCATTTCCTCATGATACCCACTCTAGATTGGATTTCTTTTTCATTTTTAAAACTTTGAAGCCTTGGATTTATTCTACCAATATTCGTAGTACTATTGTTTCTGAGCATGCTGAAATTTTTATAACACTGCAAATTCCGCAAAAGGCGCCTTCTCAGTTGCAATGGAGATTTAATAAATCTCTGTTAAGTGGAGGTGTTTGTATCTGCTGTGCAAGATGACATTCAAGCTTATTTTGACATTAATAAACCTAATGATTCTGCAATTTGGGCTTGGTGGGAAGCCTTTTAAATCAATTTAAGTCTAAAATTATGAGCTATGCCATAGGTGTTACTAAGAAAAGGAATTAAGAATTAGTGGAATTGGAGCAAGAGATAAAAGCTAAGGAAATAATTGTAGTTCATAAACATGATTCTGTGATATTAATTCAACTTCAAAACTCAGATATAAATATAACGGGTTCCTAAGTAAGCAGGCGGAACAACTCATTTTTTTTCTCAGCAGAGTAGATACTTTATGCAAACTAATAAGGATGGACAGTTAGTTGCATGCTCATTGAAAATGAAAAAGTCCCATAACTGAGTGGCAGGTTGAGAGATGGAAATGGTGAATTGTTAACGCAAGACAGTGATAGCCTAACATGTTTTCAATGATATTATGAGAAACTATGTTCTTCAGAACATTTTGCTACTTCAGAAAGTTTTCAAAATTAAATTCAAAACATAGCCCATCCTATGTTGATTGCAGAACAGACTTGGTTAGATAGAGAAACTCAGTTGGATGAAATGTTGCTAGCACTCAAGCAGATGCCATCAGTTAAGACTTCTGGCCCTGACGGATTTCATTTAGAATTCTATAAAATATTGGGGCAAGAAATAACACGATGGCTGAGATGTCTTTTTGAAGTATATCTTAGGAAAGAGACTTCAATAGAATCTTTTGCAGAAGCAATTATATTAGTTCATGTGAAACCGGGTTGTGATCTACATAAAATAGAAAATGATCAACTGTTTTCTTTATTAAATATTGATTATAAGTCATATACAAAAGTGTTAGTAACTAGATTATCCCATGTACTTCCAGAGTTTTTTCATGCTGATCAGTGTGCTTTTGAGACTTGGTGTTCCAGAACTGATAATGCCCTTTGATTATGCAATATTTTATCAATAGTGCATGATATTCAATCATTCTTAGTAGGTTTATACCTAGATATAGAAAATGCATGCAATAGACTGGAATGTCTTTCTTATTTCAGTCTTTAGAATGGTTTGGAGTGGGTTGCTTTATTATTGTATGAAAACAAGAATTTTCACTAATTCGAACATTTCTGCTGACTTTCCTTTAGATAGAGGTACCCAACAGGGCTGCCCCTTATCCCTTTTGCTCTTCAGTCTTGCAGTAGAACCCCTAGCATTATTAATGTGACAATCTCCACACATAACTAAGATTAAGGTAAAAGGGTGACAATATAAAATGTTTATGCAGATGATTTTGCCACTCTTCATGGATCGTTACTCTGTTCTTCATGTGCTAGATTTAATTGAGAATTATTCATGGTTATCTGGATACAAAATCAATTGGAATAAATCAGCTATTTTTCCTCTAAACAAGTACATTGTTAAAGCAGATTTATTGCCGTTTTCATTTCAGTGGCAAGGAGATTCTATTAAGTACTTAGGGGTATAGTATTGCCCTACAATTGAGGAAACAATTGCAAACAAATTCAGCAGAGTGAATTTTATTAAAGGTCACATTTATATGTTTCTTGGTAGAGTTGCCTTGCGACGATCAAAATGTTACCTATGTCTTTCTCTAATACTTTTCGTAAAAAACTCAAACAGGGCTTGCTTCAGTTTTTATGATCCTGATAGAAGACAACTAAACAGTATTTTTTGTCGGAGCTGCTAAACCAAAGAAGGCAGAGAAGACCGCCTCTTCGCTGTGGCTGCTTCATTTTAATCAGGTTTTAAAGCGAACAAAACATTTAGATCACTTATCTGAAACTTTTAACTCCAATTTGTGCTTCACACCGCACCAGAAGACAGCAAACAACAACATGCCACGTTTTGGGTCCCCACTCTCGACCCTGCATCAGGTTGAAGAAGAATTTAAACCTGCAGTCTCATGAGCATGGACTGAAAATCCAGCGAGCAACTGTCCAGTGCTTTTAAGAAATGGGGTCTGACGTCAAGACCTGCCACCAAAAGTATTGCAGATTCACCTACTGAGGATACAATTGTAGGTATACATCCATATGTTGGGGGAATTCAGGCGGTAACAAAAACGTTACATAAATTCTGGCCAGTTTTGAGCCTTCATTCTTGTTTTAATGGGAAACAATTGTTACTTGCCTATTCCAGAGGGGCTAATTTGCGTGATCGGATAGTTCATTCTGCCTCTGTTGTGGAACGTCCTGTTTCTTCCCATGAGGACCCGGATCATTTTTCATGTGGGACCTGTTATTTCTGTGCGTTTTCCATTGTGGGAACTACTTGGTGTGACTCTCGGACATCTGCTATAATAGTGTCAAGATGGCACACCAGATGTCAATCTACCCATGTAGTTTATTTAATTATCTGCCTGTGTTCCCTCTATTATGTGGGACGTACCATGCGATCTATGAAAATTTGTCTTGATGAACATGCATCTCATTACATACAAGGACTTTATCTGCTCCAATGGTTGAACACTGTCTTCAGTTGGACTATAGTTTTGAGCAGCTACAATGGTGTGCTTTGGATTTTGTTCTCCCAGATCCATGGGGCGGTAATCGTGTTTATCAACTACAAAAGAAGGAACAGCGATGGATTTTTCGGCTTAGAAAAGTGATCCCCCATGGTTTAAATGCAGCGCTGGAATGGAAAGGTTTACTTAACAGTCTATATCTTCACACAGATTGGTATGTGTCAACAAACGATGGGTTTGGCTATCTGGCTTTTTGACCTATAGGATTAGGAGGTCCCCTTCTCAATAGGGGATTTTCCTTCCCTATTGGTTGGTAAGTGAAGGGGATGCATTGGGGGCTTGTACCTGCCTTTGGACACCATTTCTTATAAGCACTGGACAGTTGCTCGCTGGATTTTCAGCCCGCGCTCATGAGACTGCAGATTTAAAATCTTCTTTAACCTGACTCAGGGGTCGAGAATGGGGACCTGAACTGTGGCACGTTGTTGTTTGCTGTCTTCTGGTGCAGTGTGCAGCACAACTTGGAGTTAAAAGTTTCAGATAAGTGATTTAAATGTTTTGTTCCCTTTAAAACCTGATTAAAAGGAGGAGCCACAGCAAGGAGGCGGTCTTCTCTGCCTTCTTTGGTTTAGCAGCTCTGACAAAAAATACTGTTCAGTTGTCTTCTATCAGGACCTTTTTGATGGAACATTTATTTTTGTTTCTGATCTGTTGGGACATTGTGTGATTCTGTCAGTTTTTATGATGGCAAAAACAACTTTGTATTGCCACCTGGAAATTGACGCTTAGGAAAGAAGCGAGAGAAGTCTAATTTACAGATTTTAAATGGTATTCTTCTTCATTTAAGCTCAAGCAAGGCTCTAAATGGGTAAGTGATATTGTTAAAAATGTCTGGCATGTTTATCTTTACGTTGAGGAACAATTGGCTTCCTTGATTACTTTAAAACGTCTAATTGGAATGCTTTCAGAACATGTGGAGGTCAATTTGATAACCTGTATGTCTGGCCCACGGACACGTCTAAAGTAAAAATGGGCCCCATTTGAAGCTAAGTCTGCATCCATGGGTCTAGAAATACTCCCGGGTCTGTTATCAGGGAGGTAGATGTGCTCGGCAGGACACGGGCAAAGCACTATTCAGCCATCTCCTAAGCTTCTCTTCACACTGACAGTAGTGTGCTGATGCAAACTAGAGATAATACCAATGAGAAATGACTTCTACTGCAACCTAGACCATATACCAGTCCTCTACAGACCCTGCTACGTTATCCCAGTGCACCCTCATATGGCATAAGAGGATATAAATATGAACATGTACAGTATGTCAGGACATACCTTGCATCAAATGGTACTTGGCATTAGGAATTGGCCCCAGTGATTCCTGTCTCTTAAAGGGTGTTATCTCTACAAGCATGCTTTAAAGCACTAAGTATGGACCTTTACCAAGTGCACAAAACCTGAAACTAACATTGCAGTTCCCCAAAGGATGCATAATATTGCTGAGCAACAAATGTATGCCCTTTCCGTGCCTATGACCTATAAGTGCACTCATTCTGCTGCTCTGCACTACCTTTCCCTTCTTATCTTTCCCTATACCCTTCCTCGGGAATTCCACTCTTCTATCAGATTGCTTCCATTTGTGCCCTTTTCTTCTGCTGCCAAAGCCAGACTTTGCTCCTTTCACCTTACTGCTCCCTATGCCTACAAAAAACTACCTGTGTCTGTACATCAGGCTTCTTCTCTGGCTCTTCCCAAATCCAGGCCCTTCTCAAATCTTTCTTGCTGTCGGGTAAGTTTTGCCTCTTTGCGGATGATACCAAAATCTGCAATAGAGTAGACACCCAGGAAGGTGTAGATAACATAAGGAGGGATCTAGCTAAGCTTGAAGAATGGTCTAGAATTTGGCAGCTGAGATTTAATGCTAAAAAATACAGAGTCATACATTTGGGCTGCTACAATCCATGGCAGTGGTACATTGTAGTGGGCGAAGTACTTCTGTCCACAAAATAAAAACCGGACCTGGGTGCGATTGTATCTGACTATCTTAAAGTAGCTAAACAGGTAAAAAAGGTGATGGTGAAAGCTAGAAGGATGCTTGGGTGCATGGAGAGAGGAATGGCCAGCAAAAGAAAGGAGATGATAGTGCCTCTGTATAAGTCTTTGGTGCAACCTCATTTGGAGTATTGTGTGCAATTCTGGAGACCGCACCTTCAAAAAGATATAAACAGGTTGGAGTTGGTGTGGAGGGTGGCTACTAAAATGGTTAGTGATCTTTGTTATAAAGCATATGAGGATAGACTTAAGGATCTTATTATGTAGCCCCAAAAAGGCATTTTACCTAGAAATCCCAAAGTGCGTCAATTAACGCATTATCACGACGACTGCGTTGAGCATGAAATGCAGATGTGAATTAATTTGAAGTTACTTATTTGTTTATTAGGTGTAGTATGTGACATCATTACATAACTGACATAGTTCTAGCAGTGGCGCTGATATAAACCTTTGAAGATGCATTTGTGTCAATTGACGCACTTTGGGGCTTCTAGTGTTAAAGGAAAGGCGGGATAGAGGAGATATGATTGAGACATTTAAATACCTCCGTGGCATAAATGCACAGAAGGAGAGCCTCCTTCGATTGAAAGCAAGCTCTACTATGAGGGGACAAAGGATGAGGATGAAAGGGGAGAGACTCAGGAGTAATATGTGGAAATATTTCTTTATGGAAAGCGTAATGGATGCCTGGAATAGTCTCCCAGGAGAGGTGGAAGAGATGAGGACAGTATCTGAATTCAAAAAAGCATGGGAAAAACACAGAGGCTCTCTAAAGAAAAAAAAGACTATTGTAGTATTTGATATGAAAGGGCAGATTAGACAGGCCATGTGGTCATTTTCTGTCGTCATGTTTCTATGTTTCTATGAATAATGAGGATTATATCACAGAAGATAATGGACAATTAATCAATAGGGCTACATATAAACTGTTATCTGCTGATTCTACCACTTTTGTGAAGAAAATTATTAAAGGCATTTCAGATGGTAGAATAGAGGCTGATTTTCTAACTAAGAAGGAACATTCATTTTCAAACCAGTCCCATCATGATTCAAGTCTTATATCTGCTTCTCAAAATTGATAAATCTCGTGATCAGCCACTGAGCAGACCAATTATTTCTGCCCTAGGGTCTTTATTATAACCACTTTCCATATATGTGGATACCTTTTTCAGGTCCTCGGTAAGTGAGATCCCATCACATATGTGATTCCATACATTTTTTACAACATATTTCTTATTTTCTGAGCTCTCTAGATGAAGTTATTATAGTCACATGAAACGACTTATCTTTATACAATGATACCTCAAGATGTGGATTTAATGATCCTACAGGAAGTTTAGATAATAGACCAAGATCTTATAATGTACCGACCTCTCTTATTTAGAATTTGGCCACCATAGCCTTGAAGATCATTTTTCTTCCATTTTTGCCTTTACCTTTGTCTTTGCAAGCTGAAATCCACAGGAGCATTTAGTCACTCATGACTAATTTCTTGTGGAAAAATAAGCTTCCGAAGCAAACTAAGTTTTGTAGTGGCTTGACTTTCAGATTTGAGGAGTTACCGTTATGGACAAAGAGTAACATTTGTTCAGACACCCGCACTAGCAGCTCTGTAGCATGAATGCCCCTGTCCCACCTAGTAGCCATGAAGATGTGCAGTATAAGGGTAGTGTGAATTATTTGGCATAGAGACCCACAGAACTTTTCAGCACAGTGCCAATACCATGCTAAACCTGTGCCACTCCGGTAGTGCACATTAGTAAACATGACAGCTAATGTGGACAAGTGCAAAGTTATACAATTAGCTACAAGATGCAAGCTTCCACCATCCAGCCATCATCGAGGAAATGGATCTGGGGGTATGCTTACTAAACAGCGGTAGTGACTTCCGTGTGACATCAATGGGACAACAGCTCTGATATTGAATGGAAGCCACTACTGCTGTTTACCAAGGGGTATGGTGTCATTGTGGATAATACATTGAAATCCTCTGCTCATTCTGCAGCGAGAGTCAACAAATCTAATGGAATGCTAGGAATTATAAGGAAAGGAATAGGAATAAAATATATCAGAATGCCTCTGTGGTGTTCCATAGTTCAACTGCACCTTGAGTATTGCATGCAATTCTGGCTGCCACATCTGAAGAAAGACGTAGTGGAATAGGAAATGCTACAGAGAAAGGCAACCAAAATGATAAAGGGGGTGGAAGGATACTCCTTTGAGGGAAGGCTTAAAAAGTTAGAGGTCTTCAGCTGGAGAAGAGATAGCTGAAGGGAAGTATGACAGAGGTGTATAAAATAATGAGTGGAGTAGAATGAGTAAATATAAATTGGTTGTTTACTCCTTCAAAAAGTATAAAGACTGAGGGATATGTAATGAAAGTACAAATAAGTACGTTTAAAACTAATCTGAGAAAATATTTTTTCACTCAATCTGTAATTAATGTGGTCCCCTGTTGCGTGTCCGGGTTCACCTCTACCTCTATATATGATGGTTGTAGTCGTGGCTCAGAAGTGATGTGAACTCAGACAGCGAGGCACAAAGTAAACTGACCTCGTTCACTGCTCTAAGCAAAGTGAAGGAAAATAAACTAAAGGATTTTCTGGAGTTCAAGATAAATATAACAATTTTTTTACTTGTTGTTATAGATGATTGGACATAATAACAGTGTTAATTTACATTACATTCAAAAATCTTTTCTTTTTCAAAACCCTGAACATTTATAAACTTTTCTCTACAAAAAAAGCTTCTTACAGAACTTCTTCCTATCTCTATTCTAAACTATTGTATGATAGTTTGAATTCTGCCCATGGAATCTTCAGCCAATGTTCCTGCTTCACTAACTGGCAATACTTTTCAACTAATACTGACCTTTGCCACTCAAAATCAAAGTTATCATAAAGTTAACCTGGCTTTCATATAGTTCCAACAACAATTTTCTCTCTCCCAAGCAATTTCTCACAAATTTGTACCCTTTATCTGGCAAAAATAGTACCTCTTTTCAGATACAACACAACACGCATCTACTTCCTTCTCTGTTCAAGCTCTTCTCCCCCTCTGTTTTTTTGCCTGTTACCCAGGTTACAATGACTCTTTTGACATCACATCCTTGCATTCCAGAGCTGCTAACCAATTACAGGCATGCTTTTGGAATATGCAAATAAAGTATTAAAATCTATTTTGAATCCTGCAATTATCAGTTTTATTTTCAACTGTATGTTTCTCTTCAAGTGAATGATAAAACCTTAGTTTGGAAACCCTACATACCAAAGATTCTCCAAAATAGCTCTAAATCCACAATTCCCTCCAGCACACCAAACCCAAAGATTTCACTATTTCCAAATTCAAATCCACATACCTCCACAGGCGCTGCACACTCTTTCCCCAAAATCACACAAACACCGTCCAATACATACATCAAGCATATTCACCCCAACCTAGAACACCCAACCTTCAAGCACAATCAACAAAACTTCAAACCAGTCACCCACAACCTCTCTAATCGGTCTTAAACTCCGCCAGCCCCTGATACTTGCGGCTGACCCCCCTTAAGTAAAAACAATTTATATTAACCCTTAGGTTACATTAAGCTCTGGAATTTGCTGGCAATGGATGTAGTAAAATATGTCATTGTGTAGCAGCTGATAAGCATGCAATAAATAAAACCAGGAGTCAGTTCAAAGATCCAAGCCAATTTATCGTGCACAAGGCTCAGTTAGTCAAAGCTTCAAAAAGGACTGAGCAACGTTCTTACAGAAACATATTCATTTATACATTTTTCTTCAGCTTGATACATGCAGACTTTCTATTGGTTCCAACGCCCCCTGCATTTGTCCAATCAGGGACCCTCTCTGGGCCTAGCTCCCTGCTCCCCCTTCCCGGACTGTTCTAACAATGGTTCAGTTTCTAGGCATTGATACTATCCTGCTCCGAGGTCGTTTCTAGCTCTAGGAATGCAAGTATTGAAACATTTCTATCATCAGAACACAAAAGAATAATGGAAGATTTATGCACTCATGAAAACTTCTTATTAAGCAATTTAAAACAGCTTTCTTAGACTTTTACAGATTGTTTAGTTCTTACTAAGATGGGGTTGATTGTTTAGTTCTTACTAAGATGGGGGTTGGAATCAGGGCCTAACTTACAGGCCTTTCATATTTGCAGACTATTATAGGCCATAGCCTGCCACATTCCCCCCTTTGATTATTCTCACCCGCAAGTGAGAAAGGGTGAGAATTAAATCACATATTATACTTGCGTAAAAGCATCATTTTGGGGTATAGGGTAATATTGCCAAATAGCTAATACTTTTCATAGCTGCCTTCCGTTCTACAGTGCTATCAATGGCTGCTGACTTTACTCGACTGTGATGAATTCAGGGTTCAAGTTCTGCAACTTTAACTGTTGTTAGGGTTAATAAGATGACAACATAAGGTCCTTTCCAATGCGGTGCCAATGGTGTCTTTCTCCACTCTTTGATCCACACCGAGACTCCAGACTTGAGAGGATGCAGGGGTTCTGTTAGATGGATGGGCAGCTGATCTTGTACCCACGTATGAAGATTCTGCAAAACAGAACTTAAAACCAATAGTTCTTGTCTAGTAATTTCAGATCTAATCTGTTCCATATCTCCCTTTATTCCCTATACAAAAGGTGGGGGTCTCCCATACAGAATCTCAAAAGGGGAAACTCCTAAAGACCTAGTAGGGGCTAAGTATATCCTAAGAAGGGCTATAGGAAGAACCTGTGGCCACTTCAGGTAAACTTCTTGGCAAAGTTTGGACAACTGAGCTTTCAGGGTTCTATTCATACATTCTACTTTTCCTAAATTCTGAGGTCTTCAGGCAGTGTGCAACTTCCATTGTATCTGTAGAGCTCTTTCTAACTGTTGAGTCACTTGGGATACAAATGAGGATCCATTATCTGATCCTATAGTCAATGGTATTCAAATCGAGGAATAATCTCATGGAGCAGCACTCTAGTGACTTCTCAAGCTTTCTCAGTTCGGGTGGGACAGGCTTCTACCCACCCAGAAAATGTGCAAACTAGAACTAACAGATAGTGATATCCATTTGCTCGTGGCATTTCAGCAAAATCCACCTGAATATCACTCATCGGGGCCACCCCTACTGACTGAACTCTTGGGGGTGGAATGGGACATTGCTTAGCATTATTCTTGGGACATGTTAAACATCGCTGTGCCACTGAAGCGGACAGGGGTCCTAATAGTGAGATACAGAAATGGGGCCTTAGGGCTCTCTCCATGGCCGTTTTCCCATAATGTGTGGCTTGATGAAAGGCCTGGACAAAGGCTGGCCCTAATGCTTCAGGAATGACTGTGGAACCTGGAGGTGAGCTACCTTCTGGAGATGGCAACACTATTCACCCTTTTTCTGTCAGGACCCCTCCCTCCTTTTCACAAAAATAATCTAACTCTCTTGTAGTGTATCGGGGTGCCCATGAGCTAAGGGGCACAGGGAATAAGGCTGCTTGCAGTGGGGTATCTTGGGTCACAACTCATCCAGTTGTGGCTGCTTTTCGGGCTGTGATATCAGCAAATCTGTTCCCTCGGGTAACCTCTCCTGCTTCTACCTGATATCCTCGACAGTGCATGACTGCAACTTGCTTGGGGGCCCACACAGCATCTAATAATGTCAATATTTCTGGCCCATACCTAATGGACTTGCTTCCTGAGATTATCAGCCCTCATTCTTTGTACAGGGCCCCATGTGCATACAAGGTTGTAAGGGCATACTTGGAATCTGTGTACACGCATAGACAGAGCCCTTTTCCTATTGTTAGTGCTCTAGTAAGAGCTATCAGTTCAGCTCTCTGTGCTGAAGTTTCTGGGGCCAGAGCTGTGGACTCAACTACCAGATCAAGGGTCACCACTGCATATCCGGCACAACAATGTCCATTGATGACAAGACTGCTTCCATCTACAAAGAAAGTCTGTTCAGGGTTCTCCAAAGGAACATCAGTCAAATCCGGGCGGCTTGAGAATATAGTAGCCATAGTTTCTAGACAGTCATGATCAGGGGGGTCAAGACCAACTGGTAACAACATAGCAGGATTCAGAGCTTGACTGACCTTCAATTGTATCTGGGGGTTTTCACACAACATACTCTGAATTCGTGAATTTGTGAGCCAGAAACTTCCTTTGTGTTTCATAATGGTCAGAACAAAGTGCGGTACAGTAACTTGAAGATTTTGTCCCAGGGTGAGCTTGTCAGCTTTGCTCACTAGGAGGGCTGTAGCTGCAACAGCTCTCAAAGAAGGGGGTCAGCCTTTTGCAACTACATCCAATTGTTTTGACAGATAGGCTACTGGCCGTTGCCAAGATCCAAGAGATTGAGTCAGCACTCCTAGAACATTTCCTTGTGACTCATGGACATAAAGACTGAAAGGTTTTCTGGACATCTGGTAGACCCAGAGCTGGTGATAACATCAGAGCGGTTTTCAAAGATCGAAAGGCTGCATCCTGTTCAAGTCCCCATTCCAATGGAGACTTTTCCATTCCTTTGGTAGCTTGATACAATATTTTTGCTAGCAGTGCAAAATTGGGGATCCATATACGACAGTATCCTGCAGCACCCAAGAAGGCTCTCACTTGCCTCCTGGTGGTTGGAGTAGGAATACTGCATACAGCTTCTTTGCGTTCTGGTCCCAGGCGTCAAATTCTGCTGGACAACTGGAATCCCAGATATTTGACTTGTTTGACATAATTGCGCCTCGGCTCTTGAGACTTTGTATCCAGCCTCATTAAAAAGGTGCAAGAGTTCACTGGTGGCTTGTAGACATTCACTTTCTCAATTTGTGGCTATGAGCAAGTCGTCCACTTACTGGAGGAAGAACCCTTCCTCCTGGGTTCACATAGTAGCTTGATTTAAAGCAGCACTGAAGAGAGTAGGTGAATTCTTGGATCCTTGAAGTAATCGAGTCCAGGTAAGTTGACCCCACCTTCCTGTTGTGGGGTCTTGCCATTCTTGCCATTCAAAAGCAAACAAAAGTTGACTGGTGGGGGCTAGGCATATACAGAAGAAGGCCTCTTTCAGGTCCAGGACAGTGAAATGAGTAGCCTCAGTGGGGATCAGTCCCAAGAGAATATAAGGATTTGGCACCACTGGGTGTATAGTTTCAGCTGCATCATTCACTCGCCTCAGATCTTGTACTGGGCGGTAATCCCCTGTCCCAGGTTTCTTGACTGTGAGAAGGGGGTGTTCCAAGGTGACTGGCATGCCTTGAGAAGTCCATACTTCAACAGTTTCATTAGCTGGTCGGGGAAGAGGATACTGCTTCACATGCACTGGTTCCGCTCCTGGCTTGAGGGTAACAATGACAGGGGCTATGTTCTTCGCTAGGCCAGGTGGATTATCTTCTGCCCATGCTTCAGGTGGGGCTATAAGGTTGGTGGGTATACAGGAACTAGCTGGCTTGATTGGAGATGCACTATAGAACCGCTACTCTTCTTCTCAGGGAACAGTCAGCACCATCAATCCAGCAGGCTTTGGGTTCACAGTCATTTGCATTTCTCCCCCTTCAGCAAAGGATATCTGTGCCTGGAGCTTTGCAAGTAGATCTCGGCCCAAAAGTGGAATAGGGCATTCAAGCATATACAAGAACTGGTGCGTTATTTTCTGTCCCCCTAGCTCACACATGCGGTTCTGCAGGAAAGGCTTTGTGGCCTTAGCCCCAGTAGCTCTGACAATGGTGATGCATCGAGAAGACAAAGGGGCTACTGGCTTTAGTATTCTGCTCCTGTATCCCCCATAAAGTCCATATATTGGTCCCCTAATTTCAGACTGACCATAGGCTCCTGGGGACCCAGGGAAACTTGGAGCCCGGTCTGGCCTAGTCTTCATCCATGCTGTAGCCCTCTTCGGCTGCCACTCACTCTATAGCTGCTTCCCTCTCTTGCTGGAACACTGTGCTCGGTTTATTCTTCCATGACTCTAAAATCAACCTCCTGTTCTCCAAGTGCTCCCTCCTCCCTTCCTGGGGTTGGAGTCAAGATGCGGGCATTCACTTCTCTAATGTCCTTCTTCTCTGCAATGGGCGCACTGATTCGCACCCAGTGGGGGCCGATCATTTTCACGACCCCTTCCACTTCCTCTGCTCCTTCGATTAGGAAAACCTCCTCCACGTCGTTCAATTAAAGCAGCAGCAAGATGATCTGCTTTCTTCTTCATCTTACATTCACTTTCTCTGTCACATTCTTTTTCACAATTCACAAAACACTTCCTGAGCAACTTCCATTAACTGTCATGCCCGTAAATCCATCCAGTTTCTGCAATTTCCATTTTATATCTCTCTGGGACTGACTGACAAAAACTGCATCTACCATACACAAATTATCCTGGGCTGCTGGATCGCATGGGGTATATAGTGAGGGCTGCCTGCACTATTTGGATCCCACTTGGGGTTATCAAGGCTGATGGGTCTGCATAATACTGTTCATTAGTTCAATCAAATCCTAAGGCTTCTCAGTGTAGGAGGCATAATGCATCTTTCAGTTCAGTAAATCAGTAACGTGACCATCCCTTTTACTGGTAGTTGTACTTCTGAAGGCATACGGAAATCGGGACTGTCTGGGTTCCACTTCATGTTCCCGGGCTCTGGCTGTGAGTGACCCTGAACTGGCAAATGAATCCCTGCTTGTAGTGTCATCGATGGACTGTGGCCCACTCGGAGTACTTTAAACTGAGCCAGGGCTTTCGGTCAAGAGGGGGTGCACGTCCTCCTGCTGCGGAGGTGGCTGGTGAACTATTTGGGGTACATCTGCAGGGAGGTGTCCCCCCCTGCCCCAGGCTCTGCCCGGGGTGGTGGCAGAGCTGAGGGAACTGGCCTATAAAGATAATAAATGGGCAGGGTTTTTTTTTCAAACTTCCGGGCCCCCCTCCCTTGTGTTTGCTACTAATCTCTTACACTGTTTCTCATAGCAACGCTGTATCCAGGAGGACTTTTTTTTTTTTCCTCACAAACATTTAACCAGGAGTCTATGTAGGGGAACTGATCAGGGAACATTTTTTGCACAATCTGATGAATACGGGAAACTACATTAACATCAAAGGTGCCCTCACGGGGCCATGAAGTAGCTAACACTGGCCACTCCCTTTCACAGAGCATTTCTAATAGGGATGGAGACATTTTAAGTCCGTAGTCTCCAGCAAATCCCTTGCTAAAATTCCTAGTCATACATTTCAACAAAATCTGCGTGGACTCTGACCCCCCCCCCATGATGACATACTTGACAACAGACAGAGGGGGCGGGCAGTCAGGCTGCATTTTCCTGTGAACTAAACATAATGGATGTGTGTGCTCATTCTAAATAGGAACAACTTAGATAAAGTCCTTAAAATATAAAACTATTATTTTGCAACATGTTATAACAACAATCCCAATAGAAAGAACTATGGCTCCTAACATGATGGCCACATATCTATTACGTATGACTGGAATAAAAATACTTGGCATGGAAACTAACTGCCAGCCGTAATCAGCACTTAAGCTGAACAATGTCTCTGCAAAAGAAATTACTTTAAATCTTACAGTTCAGAAATCAGACATTCAAAGGACACGTACATTCCCTCAGGATTTAAATCATTTTCAAGTCGCAATCTGGTACTACGGGCTCGGGATGCTTCATAATCCTGTCAGGTTCTTAACCTCTACTTCAAAGGTCAAAGGAAAAACAAAAGCAGTTTCCTTAATTTCTCTATCATTTCTGTTTGAACCATTACAGTGCTTGCTGAAAATTGGAACATAAAAAGACACAAGACAAGGCTAAGCCCACAAATGCATTATTCCTGTAGCTCTACAGAAATCCTCCTCACTTGGTCTGTACAAGAACAGTTGAGGAACTCGAACGGGGTTAGTAAGAACTTAACCCTTTCCAGGCTGAGCCCAAAACTGTCGCGATCCAAAATTCTGACTAAACATTCTTATTAAATGATATATAATATGTGACCATAGCAGAAGGGACATCACTATTAAAACATATTGAATAAAACAGGTACAATTTTCCTGGAATAAGCACAAATTAACCCAGCTGCAGAATGTTGAAAATAAGCCTTCACAGGGTTAAAAAATACTAAACATTCCTGTCTCCAGACACGCCCCCTTCTCTCTCTGCTTGCCAGTCTCACACTGTGCTGAAGAAAAACCTGGAATTAGTAGTGAGACTCTTACATTATACCAGAAGGGAAACTCACGGTTTCAACAGATAACAAAAATCAGATACAACCAACAAACAGTAAGGACGGACAAACACCAAACGCTTCCTCCTTTTCACGACCTGGGTGCAGTCGCCTGGCCAGGAACTGCGCTACTCAGGAGTCCGCTCTTGCTCGGTCTGTGTTTCAAGACCTCTCAATCACACAAGCAATCATATCATCACAAGAAATCATTATTCAAATGCCCAAGGTTTTCTGACTAACTGACTATTCCCAACCAAAGGGTCGATGGCTTCTGCTCCCGCTAACTCTTATGCGGGGCATACTAGGACCACCCTTATGAGAAGTGATCAGACTCTCTTATCTCGCGCATACCCATGTGAGATTTTCCAGTTAGTCTATACCAAATCAGTGTCGCGCATTCTCATGCAATACTTTTTGCCCAGGCTTCACTGACTTTTAAACAAGAAAATGTCTACTCACCGGATCCAGATACCACACCAGTTCTTGGGTTGGATCCTGGACTACCCTCGGGTTCGGAGGTGTTGGCCAGCTGGACCCAGTGGCCCGCCGAGGCAAGGCAGAACCCTTTCTGATACAATAAGACCGGCGGCACCAGAGAATTCCACTACGGTTGGACAGACATGGTTCCAACCGGACCAAACCTTTGAGGCGAGAAGTCGTGGTATATTCACTTGCATACCATCCACTACTCGCACATTCCCGGCCAATGCACAAAGAATATGTAGCAGCTGATAAGCATGCAATAAACAAAATGAGGAGTCAGTTCAAAGATCCAAGCCAATTTATCGTGCACAAGGCTCAGTTAGTCAAAGCTTCAAAAAGGACTGAGCAATGTTCTTACAGAAACATATTCATTTATTCATTTTTCTTCAGCTTGATACATGCAGACTTTCTATTGGTTCCAACGCCCCCTGCATTTGTCCAATCAGGGACCCTCTCTGGGCCTAGCTCCCTGCTCCCCCTTCCCGGACTGTTCTAACAATGGTTCAGTTTCTAGGCATTGATACTATCCTGCTCCGAGGTCGTTTCTAGCTCTAGGAATGCAAGTATTGAAACATTTCTATCATCAGAACACAAAAGAATAATGGAAGATTTATGCACTCATGAAAACCTCCTATTAAGCAATTTAAAACAGCTTTCTCAGACTTTTACAGATTGTTTAGTTCTTACTAAGATGGGGGTTGGAATCAGGGCCTAACTTACAGGCCTTTCATATTTGCAGACTATTATAGGCCATAGCCTGCCACAATTGTAGCTTGGTTTAAAAAAGGGTTGGACAAGTTCCTGGAGGAAAGGTCTATAATCATTACACAGGTACACTACCAAAAAACTGCCTCCAGTTTTGCAACTGATTCCTATAGATTTTGGGGTGCTGAATCCAGGAAAAATAGCCAAAATGTTCCATCACGTCACGTTTTCTTGTAAAATTAGATTTCTTACCCATATAAGGAATGTTCACATAATTTCTTTTTAGCCGACTGCAGTTTATTTTCTTGGCCCAAAATAGAGGTTGTAATGGTTAACTAACTAGAAACACTCCCTCATGATATTTTAGAGTGTTTTGTATTCATTTTATACATTAACAGGACAATTGGGAGGCGGGGGGCTAAATCCAGTACTCGCGCTGGCGCATGTTCTTTCCTGTTCGCCTCGCCTCGCCTCGTTCGCTCGCTCAAACACGGTGGTTGCGACATGAACGTTCCTGTCAAATTTCAGTTTCTTGCAAGTTCATTATTACCTTTTGTTTGCTCAGTCGTAATCCAGCTTTATTCCGAAGTGGTTCACTACAGTTGTAGTTTGCAGTGCTGTGTATTTGTGATGGCTCACAGAGCCAGAGGTTGCGTCAACTCTCCGGACAGTTTTTGTTTTATTTGTGGGAAATATACCGTGAAAAAGCGGCAGAGGAACATTTCTGCATTTATTAAAAAAGTATATTTCGCCTATTTCGGTTTGAAGTTAGGCGATCAAGACAAACCGTGGGCTCCTCACAAAGTGTGCAAGACATGTGAGGAAGATCTACGCTTAAGGATGAAAGGTAAAAAACAAGCATTTCGTTTCGGAATACCTATGATGTGGCGTGAACAAAGAGACCACAGCAGTGACTGCTATTTTTGCTCTTGCATTGTGAAGGGATACAACTTAAAAAATAAGAACGTAATAAGTTACCCCAACCTTCCCTCAGCAATTAGGCCTATGCCTCATAGCAACGAAGTACCTGTGCCTGAACCACCAAAATCTTTGGATCATATTTGTGTGGACGGTTTCTGATCATGATGAGACTCATCAGATGGCTTTTCCCGATGAGTCCAGTACTTCCGAGTTTGAAACTGAACCAGATCCGAAACCTGAACTTTTCTCTCAAGCTGAATTGAATGATTTAGTCCGGGATTTAGGACTCCCAAAAGATGCTGCCCAACTGCTAGGTTCTCGGCTTAAACAGAAAAATCTATTGTCACCAGGAACAACTTTTTATTGGTAGCGCAACCGCGAGACACAATTTTTGAAGTATTTCAGCAAAGAGCAAGATTTGGTATTTTGCAACGATATATACGGAGTGATGGAAAAGTTTAAACTCAAGTATGATCCTGCTGAATGGCGGCTGTTCATTGATTCGTCAAAAGACAGCATAAAAGGTGTTCTTCTTCATAATGGCAACACATTCGCTTCAGTTCCTATTGCTCACTCTGTTATTCTCCAAGAAAAATATGAGAATTTGGCCCTGATTCTTCAGAAGATTCGTTATGATGAGCATAAGTGGATGATTTGTGGAGACTTTAAAATTCTATCCATGCTATTAGGGCAGCAATCCGGTTTCACCAAATATCCCTGCTTCCTTTGCTTGTGGGATAGCCGGGCCCGTGACCTACACTGGGGGAAAAAAGACTGGCCAATTCGGGAGTATTTGAGACCCGGTGAGAAAAATGTTCTTCATGAGAGCTTGGTACCTCGTGATAAAATTCTATTACCACCTCTCCACATTAAGTTGGGTCTCATTAAGCTATTCATCAAGTCCCTTCCAAAAGATGGTGAGTGCTTTCGGTACCTTTGCTCAAAGTTCCCCCGACTTTCTGAAGCAAAGCTAAAGGAAGGAGTGTTTGTTGGCCCTGATATAAGGAAACTCATTTCAGATGGAGCATTCGCTGAAACGATGTCTGAGAAGGAAAAAGAAGCCTGGGATTCCCTCAAGGATGTTGTTCTCAAATTCTTGGGGAACAGGCGGGATGAGAACTATAAGGATATTGTTGCCAGGATGCTCAATGCCTTCAAAGAACAAGGCTGTAACATGAGCCTGAAAGTCCATTTCTTGCACTCCCATGTGAACTACTTTCCCGAAAACTTGGGGGCGTACAGTGAAGAACAAGGTGAAAGGTTTCACCAGGACATCAAGGACGCAGAGAGAAGGTACCAAGGAAGATGGAACACCACTATGATGGCTGATTTCTGCTGGTTGCTGCTGCGGGAAACCCCAGATGAAAAATACGCCAAGCAGCGCACCAAGAGAAGCATTCGGGGGAAGAAGAAACGGGCCCACCAGGAGATTGATTGACCCAAGAATGACTTTAAAATTTAAACTGTGTTGACAAATATCGTGTTTTTACTAAACTTTGAAATAAAAATTTGCTAGTTATTACCACAGTGTCGGATCTCATTTATTAGAATTTTATTTTCACACCATCGGGTGTTTGTCTTCATGTATTGCAATGGTGCGGTTTGCGTTTTCTAGTCTTACATACATACCTGTACAACATTTTTTGCACATTTCTTTGCTTTGCTTTGTGTCTAACCTCGCTCTTATATGCTCAATGTTTGTGCACATGTATGTGGCTGTTTTAAGTGCAGACAATTTTGCTACCATCACAGTGTGTTTTGTTGACATTACTCTATTCTTATGTGCTGCCTTGTTACAATTTTCTTTATTCTTATTTGAATAACTACTAAACAATTAGTATAAAGAATTCATCCAAGAAACTTTTATCTCGATCACACTCAATCTGAATCGTTCACCTCAAACTGCTAACCCAATGTAGCAAAAAATCTGTACGTGATGGAGCAAATTGGTTACCAGATTTGGATTCAGCGCACCAAAAAACATAAAAATCAATCGAAACATTAGAGGCAGTTTTAAAAAAAAATTTTTTAGTGTACCTGTGTTATTAATGTGGATTGGGGAAGTCCACTGGGATAAACATTATGGAATCGGTCTATCTTTTGGGATCTTCCCAGGTACTTGTGACCCGGATTAGCCTTTTGGAAAGAAGACACTGGGCTTGATGAATCATGGTCTGACCTAGTATGGCACATTGTACTGTATGTTCTTACATTTTTGTCACCAGCTTATATATCTGTTAGAAATTCTGCAAAATTGATGCCACTGAAATAAATGTGTAACTATGACAGGGGATTGAAATACATTCTAGAAAAAAATACAATCATTGCAAAATTATTCAAAAGGAGAAAACAATGTACATATTTATATTAAAATGCAGAAATAATATAGGTATTTTTGTTTAGTTTTTACATAATACTTTCTTTTCTCTGACTTATTACTTCATTTGTCATGGCTTATCTGTCAACAGATTGCTATGGAAAAAAGATTTCATGATGCAGAATGTCATAACTTATTTATAAATACTGTACTGGCTATGGTATATCCATGATTATTCTGTGAAAACTGCTATATATTATGTATTTTGCCTCAAAAACCTAAGAGACCCCAGTGCCTTTTTTTTTTTTTTTGCTCTTTGTGTGCATGATGAGTACGTTACACTATTCTACAGCCAAAATGTTTCCAAAATAAATTCAGTCACACTTTACTGGGTCAGTGAGAAAGAAAATGTTGCTTAAAATTGTTTATTGGCTCTTGTTTATTTATTTATTTAACAGTTTTTTATACCGCTTTATCATTTCTATCAAAGCGGTTAACATTGTAACTTAAACTTGGTAAACAATACTGGATCAATACATATGACCTGGACTTTGGAAGTGCTAAGAATATGTGAGTTACAATGGGAAAGGATCTCAATTTAAACCATAAATTACTAAAATACATGCACATCTTTGACTGGATTTGTGATAAATCTATGTCTTTTTTGGACAGTACTAGCTTTTCAGGCAAAACAATTAATGAATGATGCAATTTGTAGGTGCTTTTGTATCATACATAATGAGCATGATATTCGAAAGGCATTTACACGGTTTACAGCCCTGTGTAAATGCCTCTAACCAGGATATCCCCAATCTTCTCCCCAGCTAACATTGGGACGTTCCGTGGAGGGGGGGGGGGGGTGGAGGTGGCACCAAGCAATAACCGGGCAATGGCTATATTCAACTGCTGCCTGGTTTTCGCTAAGCAGTAAAAGTTAGGCACGTTAAAGGGTGGCCTAACTTTTACTGCAGAAGTGCTGCCCAGTTAGTTTCTTTGCTATCCAACCAACCTGGATATTCAATGATAGTGGCTGGATACAGCCCTGGCATTGAATATCCGGACCTTTGGTTCCACAGCAATGGCTAGCCGCTTTACAACAGCTAATGCCACTGAATATCGGGCCCCAGGTTTCTACAGTCTATTTTTTACTTTTTTTGGGCTTGTTTTAAAACACAGAATGATAAGTTCAGTTGCCCTCTCAATCAATCTTAGAAAGCTTTGGCTGAAACAAGCACTTTGTTGACACTTAGGGGTATGTTTACTAAGGACTGTTAAGGGCTTACCACTTACGAGCACAAAACGGCATCATTAAGGGTCCCACTGTACATTAAAGGATGGAGTTTTACAATGGTAAGGGCACTAGCAGCCAGTTATCGGACGGTAATGGTGCCAAGCATGCACCTTAACGTCCGATAGGGTCAGTTGCCTTAACACAGGATAAGGGAGCCTATCTGCCAGTCACATATGAGCTGCTGGATGGGAGCAAAGGTAATAGCTGATGGACATGTCACATCCATACGTCCCTTACATGTTAAAAACTGAGTGTGTGGATAATGTGGGAGGCAGTTGAATTATATCAGTGAGGGATGCTCATATAACCTGCTGTGATGTCAGTGGGTAGCATAGGATTGGGGAGAAGTGGGTCCTAGAGATGTCAGCATCACAATGATATGGGCATCAATAGAATGACTGGCAGGAGTGGTGACGTGCACATCAGCCGCAGGAGAGGTGTGAGTGATTCGTCCTAAAGAGTAAAGTTTTACCATGTGGGCCATGATGTAGCATCTGGCAGGAGAATAAATGAGTGAACATGATGGATATATGCTGATGGATGGGCTGAAGGATGGATGGAGATAGATGAGAGTGCTGTATGGCCTTGCTGCCACAATGCAGCTAACCTCAGTTGTAGTGTATGTGAAGAAATAGTTGCTGTGCCACAGGGAAGGGTTATTACCATCTATTTGGGTGTTACAACTGTCTCAGCTGTTCTACCAACCATACAATCTTCCTGACACATATGCATATAACAACTGGCTAAGTAAGCAGGCTATGTTCCAAGGGCAGAACAGCCACACATCTGTAGAAACTGCATGTAAATGCAATGTGGCCCAATTTTTGAAGGTATTTACACAGTTAGCTGCTCTAGTTAACTGTGTAAATGCTCTAGCTGCAGATAGACAAAGGCATCTACACTTAGTGCCTTACTCTATCCTCGGATAAGCCCCTTACATACCCCGATGCTATCCGGTTAGCATCAGGGCGTGTCAGGGCTTTCTGGGGTAGAGCGGGGGCGGAGGAAAGGGCTAACCGGATTACAATGATTTTTGATGCTACCCTCGGCGCCTTAAAGATAGACAAGGGTTTTCCTCACCTATCTTTGAGGCACTGGGGCTAACCAGGTAGCATCGAAAATCTCTGCTACTCAGTCTCAGTAGCTGCCGGCATTTCCAGCCAACACATATTTTCATGTCCCTTGCTGCAGAAGTGAAAATCCAGGTAAAGGGGATCAGCGGCGCATAGCTTGCCTAAATTAAAATCAGGCCCATACTGTCTGGTGGAACAAGGTTACTTGCATGATGTTATACACCTGGCATCCATTCATGTCAGCAAGTAAGGACCTGTGATGATCTGCACAGATGGCCATCCCAGGAGTGTGCTGTGCCTGCATATATGTGATGGAGCAAAAGATGTTCATTCATAGCTATTATGAAAGTTTCCAGTCATGTACAACTCATGTGCCATGCATCTACAGGGTGAAGTTGTATGACCCTTTGCAATGTGCTGCAGCAGAGCCAATGAAGGCATGCAGTCAGATGGTATGATTACAATGTGCATGCTTGCAGACCCAATGTACAATCCTAACACATTAAAAAAAGACTTATAATAATGTATACCCTCAAGTCAATGCTGATTCCTGGTAACTCAGCAGTGAGATCATAAGTAGATCATCAGACTTTTCTTCAAAGATAGTGGAGGGCGAAGTAACCTTCCCAAGGCCACATGTGTGATTTGAATGTTGGTCTGTTCTTCACTGAACCAGTGCTCCAACCATTCCTTTACACCTTCACACCTTTCACTATACCACTCTCTAGAATAAACTAGACTACAGCCTCCTGCCTATAATAGCCTAAACCCAGGACTTGAACCAACATTGCAGACACATTCTGAGACATTTGTAAACTACATCTAGGGCCTGTCTGCTACGGTACACATGTAGTGCGGACTGCACTAGGCACTCAGTACTGCATCTGCATAACAGACACACAGCAGCAGAATATATTTCCTGTCCAAAGGCCAAGCCACACATGAGGACAAGATGCCTTTACCTCCACTGTACCTCTGAAGCCAAACAACATTCGCACAAAGGTTCACTGGGCTGCAGTGTGACACTAATCCTTGAGGCAGCACATCTGCAAGGCGTGCATTCCCTTATGACCTGTTGTATACTACAAGATAAGTACTTTTGCACATACAACAAACTCAAACCTCATTCATGATCCATTATGTTCATCCCAGACCATCCTGCCCTCTCTGGGGGGGCCATGCACACTTGCTACTTTGTTATACAAGATATGCAGGTACTGGGCAATGCTCCAGTGATCAAGGTTGCTGCTATGGCTGCAATGTGGACTATGTGTGCCGTATTGGTTAGCCCCTTTATTTCCCAGGGTACACCTTACAATCTGAGCACCTAAATGCTACTTTTGCCCTTATGGAGAATGCAGCGATCCATCACATGAGCTCTGTAATGTGAAGGCACATTGTGTGTTTCATGGACACAACAGTCGCCACATATACAAGTGTCCCTATTCACGGGCCACCCTGAATGTGAGAAAGGCACAAATCACCTGATCCCCAGCCCATGCACAACAGATGGTCTTGCCAAGTTCTGGAAACAATCTATTTCACTGCCAGAATACTGCAGCTGTTGAATGCGGTATGTGATGACTTGAAGGACTACCAAAAGGGACTGCTTCCTCTGGAAAGAAATCTGCACTTGTAAGTATTTACTTCTGGGAAATTCTCTAAATCTTGGGGAAAAGGAAATTCTTTGGGTTAAAATTGATAAATGTGTATTTTAGAATCCAGTATATTGATTAACTCAGTCAGGGCCTAGTATCAGCAGATAACTTTTAGTTTAAATTTAAAACCCAGCAGAGAGCTTTTAGTTTACTTTTAAAACCTGAAGAGAGCTTTTAGTTGAAATTTAAAACTCAGCAGAGAGCACAAGTGGATCCTCGCTGGGGGACTCAGACCTCCTAGCACTAATGAAAGCAGTCAATTGAGGGGGATCATAAAACACATAAGAAACAGACTGGTATTTAACCAGACACTTACACGGATGTTTCAAAAAGAAAAGCCCCCCCAATTGCAAAACTCCAGGGCGCAGAAGAAGAAATTCCCTTCTGCGTTTCTGTGTTTCTCTTGCTAGATCAGGATAAATGCGAATCATCAAGCCCCTAAACAGTAAATTGCGTTTTCTAAAAAAAAGCTTTAGAAACCATTCACGGTCAGAATATAGTGCGAAGGTGACTAACAAGGTAAAAGGAACTGGGGCCTCAGAATCAGACTCTTCTAATAATTCAGAGATATTTAACAAATTCCCCTGTTCCCTTTCCCCACCCAATCAAGACAAATCAGGTTGTAATTTGGCTTTGGGTAAATAATAAACTTTTACCATAGGTGGAATAAGCTCCAAGGCAACCCCCAGAACATCCACTAAATACTGACGAAACATCTCCTAATTGGTGTATCGTTTGATGCTATTTCTTTTTTGTTGTTAATAAGAAGATAGTCCCCCCCCTTCCCCTGTGGTGGGCTAGTGTGAGCAGACACTCTGAATATTTTGCTTATTGTACTCATAGAGTATGATGTATCTCTTGTTTTCTTTTTCTTGTGTTTTTGCTCTATTACTGTCAAGAAGAGTTTGTAACTTTCTTGGATTATATTTGAATAATTTCATAAATAATAAATTTAAAAAAAAAACCTCAGCAGAGATCTTTTAGTTTACTTTTAAAACCAGAAGAGAGCTTTTAGTTTAAATTTAAAACCCAGCAGAGAGCTTTTATTTTAAGATTTTAGTTTACTTTTAAAACCAGCAGACAGCTTTTAGTTGAAATTTAAAACTCAGCAGAGAGCTTTTAGTTTACTTTTAAAACTAGAAGAGAGCTTATAGTTTAAACCTAAACCCAACAGAGAGCCATTAGATTAAATTTAAAACTCAGTCAGGGCCTAGTATCAGCAGAAAGATTTTAGTTTAAATCAAATCAGAGTATAGCTTAGCATTGAAGAACAAATAGGTAAAATACTCTTTGAGTTGAAAGAAATATGATAGCTCTAGATATGTTTACAAAGAGTTCTTCCACTTAGGAGGCAAGAGATCTGGGAATTTGTTTGTGAATTTGTTTTAAATAGGTGTTAAAGCCAAGTTAAAGGACAAAGGGACAATTTGAAAGGCTCCCTCTATCAAACTAAGGGTTGTGTGAATCACCCAGGAAATTGTTAACAGATTACATTAGAAGCACAAGTCTGGGACCTGTGTAGCAAGCCAGTCTTTACTAAATGTTAGTTCCTTCCCACCCACTCTGACTCTCACCCACCCCAGGCAAAATCTTAGCTTTATAAGTTCTTAAACCTATTAAAGGGGGAAAGGTGGTCAAAGTCACTTTCAGATTCAGCTGGTTATCAACACTAGGAGTAGATTAAGGCCCTGAAGTTAATTAATTTTGAGATGAACAAAGTCTCTTAAAGGTAATTGGTATAGTTGTATCAGTATAAGTATCCCTAGCAACTTTAAGTAAACAACTTAAATAGCTAAACAAAACCTTAAAACTATGATGCAGACAGCAGCCCGGCAGCATGATATGGGCCAGCCAGTCTTTTGCAATGATTGTCACATGTATGGTTTTCTCCAAGTTGGTGAGATGTCTTATGTGTGCACTAGGTGCAAGGAACTCTTTGCTCTCAGGGAACAAGTCTTATCTCTGGAGGCTAGTGTAGCAGACTTGGAGGACATAAGGAAGACCGTTACATGGGCGAGACCTACAGGGACATAGCACTGAAGTCCCACCTCCAATCTGGCAACCTGGAGGAGATAGGTCACGTGACAGGAGACCATCACCTTGGTGTGGCAGGAAGTGATCCTGTAGTTAGGACCTGTCCACCAAGTGATGTAAAACTCTCTCGTACCGAAGAAGTTTCTCCAGGGCCATGTGCCTATGAGGGAAGGGTTAGGACATATGTTATAGTTGTCAATTTGATCATTGGGCATGTAGATAGCTGGGTGGCTCGTGGACATGAGGACTGCCTGATATCATGCCTGCCTATTTCAAAGGTAGCAGACCTCCTGCACCACCTAGACAACCTTTTAGATAGTTCTAGGAAGGAGTCTGCTGCCTTGGTGCATGTTGGCACCAATGGCATAGGAAAGTATAAGAGAAAGCGGAGGTGGCCAGCCCAGCAGGATGTTCAGGGCTGATTCAGGACAAGCCCCTGTATGTTCTGCCGGGTCAAAGGGGACATGCTGCTTATTCCACCTCAAAGGTAGAATAAGCAGCACTGACCCAGAGATTGGGCCTGGGGATCCCTCCCAGGCCGAGGCAGAGTCCCTGTCACCCAATCCAGATCCCAGAATTTCAGCCATGGGTCAGGCAGTGGGGAAGAGGGGGGCCGAAACTGTAGGAGTCAGGGGCAGCTGCAGGGAGGATGTCGGGCCTGATTCTGTGCACCTCAGGAACATTTAGTTCCTGCAGTCCAGAATCGGGTCCAAACAGGCGCATCTTCATTGGGGACGTCAGGACGGCCCGGATGTATCCCTACATGAATCGGGCTCTATGTTAGAGAGGGCATTGAGACACACAGGATTAAAATGTTGCAGGAAACAAATTACAATATAGAATCTCTATGGATAGAAGTTTCATGTAAAAAGCGGAAGGCGACGGCAGTGGTGGTGTACTACCGACCACCTGGCAAGAATGAACAGATGGATGATGAAATGCTAAAGAAATCAGGGAAGCTAACAAAAGTTACAACACAGTAATAATGAAAATGTACAGAGAAGAGCCACCAAATTGGTCTAGGAAATGGAAGGATACCCTTATGAGGAAAGGCTTAAAAGTTCAGAACTCTTCAACCTGGAAAAGAGATAGCTTAGGGGAGATATGATAGAGGTCTATAAATTAATTTATAGTTGGAATGTCATCAAAAAGTAGAAAGACTAGGGGACACACAATTAAGCTACAGTGTAACCCATAAAAGACTAATAAGAGAACATATTTTTTCACTCAATGCATAATCAAACTCTGGAATTTGTTACCGGAGGATGTAGTAAAAGCTGTTAGGGTAGCTGGATTTAGAAAAGGTTTAGACAAGTTCCTGGCAGAAAAGTCCATAAAGCATTATTAAAGAGGACCCGGGAAATCTGTTGGAAACAGGATACTAGGCTTGATGGCATACTATATCTTATGTTCTTATTTCAATTACCCTGGTATCGGCTTGGTCCATGTCACAGCACAACATGCTAGAGAGATGACGTTTCTAGATTAAATAAATGACTACTTCCTGGAGCAACTGGTTCATGAACTGACAAGAGGGAAAGCTATTTTGGATCAAGTCCTTAGTGGAACAAAGGACCTGGTACAAGAGATAAGGGTTTTGGGGCCACTTGGCAATAGCGATCATAATATGATCAGCTTTGATTTAATAAGTAGAAGAAAGATGACAAGGAAATCCACAGTACTACCTTTTAACTTTCAAAAAGGAGACAATGATAAAATGAAAATAGTTAAGAAAAACGAAAAAGAGCAGCTGCAAAGGTTAAAGATTTACAGTACAACAAGCATGGGCATAGTTTAAAAGTACTATCTTGGAAGCCCAGACCAGATGTATTCCACACTTTAAGAAAAGTGAAAGAAAGGCCAAAAAACTGCCAGCATGGTTTAAAGGTGAGATCAGAGAGGTTGTTATTGAATGAATACACACATGCAAGACACTGAGTGACCTAGCAGAATTACCAACACTTGTGGGCCAGTTCTGGAATAATCTCATGGTTGACAAGCAACACTGAGTAGTTTGGACTCCCATGTGGCTCAGATGGCTGTGGCACTGCAATGAGTACTGTGATGAGGAAGCTCCTCCAGAAGCAATGGAGATAGCTGAAAATCCTGTGGAGAAACGTAGTACTGCACTGAGAAGCAGGATTTTCACTTCAAAAGGAAAAAAAACACTCAGCTGATCTAAAACCACACCTCACCTTAGGGGAGGAGACAGGTCTGGTCACTGATTGGGCACGCCCAAGCAGGAGGCGGGCAGTGCAACGTAGTTAGAGCTTGTTAAATACGCAAGCAGTTAAAACACAGTCAGAGTTAGCTGAATCAGGAGAGTGGTTAGGAGAATCACTGGAATTACCTGGAGAGTTACTGGGAGACTCAGAAGCACAGAGAGACTCAGAAGCACAGAGAGACCTGGAACTACAGGAAGAGCTACCTGAGAACCAAGCAGGACCTTTGAGCAGTAATCAGTGGTCTAAGGATCCACCCTGGAGACACTCTCATTATAAGGTACATCCTGGGGTTAAAGGAGCTGGCAGGTTTGATACCTGGACCAAAGAGAGCTAGAAACACAGTACTAAAACTCAAAGCAACAACAGACAGAAGTATGGAGGAATTGTTCAGCCTCATATTCACTTGCAAAGCACAAGGACTAATGATAAGCCAGCTGGAGCACAAATCCTGAAAACCAGTAGAAGGAAAAGTGCTAATGCTTATCCAGAGGACTTGAGCCAAGGTAAAGCTGACACTTCTTATTATGATTGCTTGTTCAGAAAGTCTCCAGAACGTGTTAAACTTCTAAAGACAAACCCAACACTAGCTCTTAAAGATAAGTGGGGGAGGGGTTTTACTCACATGGAGAACTGTTGCTTTGATAAGAACAGCATAGCTAATTACCAGGAGCTGGGAGCCTTAAACAAACGTATGCCTGAAGAGGAAGAAAGATATCAGCTTGGGGAAGAGCATAAGCAGGCTGAATTACTTCTGGCACAGTTTAAGGAGTTCTTAGAGCAAAAGGCAGCATCTGCTATTAATCCTATACAGCATAGCTGTGAGGAAGAAATGCAGTTAGATAATTATTTGCCTTCAACAGAACAGGACCTAGCCATGGATTGCTCTACATGTATTATTGAAGATAGCCATGATAAAGAGCTTTGAAACTATATGAAAAGAATATAGTAGAAAGATTACTTTACCTGTTTCTCTTGTGAAAAGCTTATGAAGGTAATAAGTGTAATCACATGCTGGAGCTGAGAAGCCGTGCCGTTGAAAGGACATTGCTTTCTGTTCATTGAAGAGTCACATGATTGCCTAAATGTGAGTCTGAGAAGGAACTGTGAATAAGCTGAATGAAAGCTGCCTCAGCACTGCAACTTCTGTATATTTGGTTTTCCCATCTTTTGTTGAATGTGCATTATTCTTCATTTGTGTCTGAAAGCACTGAGCTTCAATGCGTTGGAAATAAACCCTCTTAAAATAAATTTTCTTTGCCTGCCTTTCTCTGCTCGAGCTACAACTACAACCTCAATCCTTCAGGAGGCCCAGTAACTACATTTCCCAGAATCCCTGGGGACCAAATGTTAGTGCTCTACCCCTGAAGGGCATCAAAGGCCCCTCCTACCTGGAAACCCTCAAGGCCCAGGTAGTAAGGTGGTGGCAGTACTTACTTATGAAAGGGTCACCTGTTCATACACAAACCCTGGTTATCAGTTGGTAACTGAGAAAGCAGTGTGGTTACTTTTCCTCTGATGGGGTTTTATCATATAGCTTAATCTTTTGAACTTACTGCCCTATTCCCCCCCCCCCCCCACATGCACATATCCATTTAAGTGCATGTGGGGAGAATCCTGATCCAACCTTCTCCTGTCAAAGTGCTGTGACATTGCTGATTACGATTACTGCAGGATGTAAAGATCATGGGTGGACACTTTGGAACTGATGATGTAGCCAGGAGACATCACATGCACAATTTGGGCATGACAGCAATAGTGGTTGGCAGACACCACTCCCCAGTCTATGGGTGTTTGAGGTGCCACATGTGTGCTGTGTATAGGTACCATTAATTGTGCTTGCCCATGCATTCTCTCACTCTGCATGTTACAGGTCATTAGGACATGCATTATCAGTCCTAACTCAGCTGCTTATGGTTCTCAGTACCCAGTGATGGTACATTCACTAGGTGTACTAAGCAGGTGCCCAGCTCTACTGATCATGGTGGAGAGCATGCCAGTCAATTCCTCCATCTCTGCAAGAGTGGCACAGCTGCCACTTCAGTGCTGCTGGCAGCCTTAAAGCAGTGGTGAACATGTGACTAGTCATGGTATGCACTCCTGCTCCCCTCCAACAGAAAGTGTTTGAGGGGGGCAGGAGCCAGCATGCCATGAGCACAAGGGCTGCTGTCTTATGCCTCACCACCATGGAAAGGAGGAATCAACAGGGTCTCTGCTTTACCTGCCAGTGACATGCTTGCCATGCCCCTGACAGTAGACACAGCAGCATTGTACCTGACACGCAGGGGAGGGGCTAAGATATCTTCTGCACCAGGTAGAAGCTGCTGCCACTTCCACCCCCACCCCCACACACTGCTAACATGGCTGTGTGATGGCATTGGCAGTGGCATGACTCCGTTGTGGCAGTGGCAGCATGCATGTGTGCCACCTAGGTTGCTGCCTTGTCTGCCTTGCAGACTAACCAGCCCTGCTCAGTAACTCGCATGGCACCACCTTTTCCACTTTGGTACCAACAACATAGTGCCCTTTATTGAAAGGGCACCAGGCTGTGACTGCCAATAGACCACTACTATCACTAATTTTAGGGTTCCAATCTGGTTGGTGCACACTGCTTACATGTGAATGGGCTCCCTGTGTTGTGTTTAATGGCCAAGAACGTCTCTCTGTCTTCAAAAACAGCCCTTAATGCCAGTTTTTAGCTGACATTAAGGTTCCTGGCGCCTGTAACACACAATAAGAGAACTGGCATTAAGGGCACACATGCTGTCTTCACCTATGCTCTGTCCATTTAACGCCCCTTCTCCACCCTTTGTAACTTGCCGGTACCAGGTTACCAGTCGTTAAGCACATGGTATCAGCAGTTTCATCAGCGGTAACTACTACCCCGCATCGATATCACTCGCATTTGATACTTTTGTGCCCAAACCTTGTCCTGGCAATGTTCCTGTATGGGAACATGACAAACGTTATCTATTTTTTATGTACGCGATTTTCGAATACAAATATTCTTTGCAGAATGTGAAAAAGTGGTGACGTCATATTTAACAGCCGTGCAAACATTAAATTGTCTCAGTTGCACAACAGTTTTAATTTCACTTAAAGTTTCACATTTTTTACAGTTTGAGGGTAAGTCAAATTTGTTGTTGTTGTTGTTAAGTGCCGTCGAGTCGGAGTTGACTGATGGCGACCCTCTGGATAGCTATCCTAAATTGTGTTCGGTCTTCAGTCAGGCGACTCATTGTTGACAGACTGGTACCCGTAGCTGCTGTTGTATCGATCCATCTCATTGCTGGCCTTCCTCTTTTGCGTTGACCTTCTATCTTGCCAAGCATGATGTCTTTCTCTAATGATCTCTCTCTCCGCATGATGTGTCCAAAGTATGAAAGTCGAAGTCTTGTTATCTGAGCTTCTAAAGAAAGCTTAGGTTTGATCTCCTCTAGTACAGACTGGTTTGTTCTTCGGGCAGTCCATGGTATACACAGTATTCGCCGCCAGTACCATAATTCAAAGGCATCAATTTTCTTCCTGTCTATCTTTTTCACTGTCCAGCTTTCACATCCATATGATGTTATTGAAAATATCATGGCTTGAACAAGTCGAATCTTTGTATGGAGAGAGACATCTCTGCTCTTGAGAATCTTATCTAGGTCTTTCATAGCCATTCTGCCAAGAGCAATGCGTCGTCTGATTTCTTGACTGCTTGTTGCTTCTTTATTGATAGTTGATCCAAGTAGGTTAAAGTTATTCACAATTTCAATTTCTTCTCCTTCGACGATGAACCTGTTGATTATGCCAGTTGTCATGATCTTTGTCTTCTTTACATTAAGGTGCAGGCCCATTTTGAGACTATGTTCTTTAATTGTGAGAAGCAAATGTTTCAGATCACCTTCACTTTCCGCCAGTAATGTGGTATCATCAGCATAGCGAAGGTTGTTGATGAGTCTTCCACCAATCTTCACACCTCTGTTGTCTTCATACAATCCTGCTTCTCTGATGATTTGTTCTGCATATAAATTAAACAGGTAGGGGGAAAGTATGCAGCCTTGTCTTACACCTTTGCTTATTTTAAACCATTCTGTTTCTCCTTGTTCCGTTCGAACTGTTGCTTCTTGATCAATGTACAGATTGTGCAAGAGAATGATCAGGTGTTCTGGTATACCCATGCTTCTTAATGTGGCCCAGAGTTTCTCATGGTTTACACAGTCAAAAGCTTTGCTATAGTCGATAAAGCACAAATAGATATCCTTTTGGTATTCTTTAGTCTTTTCAAGGATCCATCTCACATCCGCAATGATGTCTCTCGTTCCTTGCCCTTTTCTGAACCCTGCTTGCACTTCAGGTAGTTCTTGTTCCAGGTATGATTGTAATCTCTTTTGAATAATCTTCTGTAGAATCTTGCTGGCATGTGGGATCAGAGCGATTGTGCGATAATTTCCACAGTCAGTTGGATCACCTTTCTTTAGTATTGGTATAAACACAGATCTTTTCCAGTCAGTTGGTCATGATGCTGTCTTCCATATTTCTTGGCAGAGCCTTGTAAGTACGGTAACAGCTGCATCAGATTGCTGTAATACTTCTATGAGAATGCAATCAATGCCTGGTGCTTTGTTCTTTGATAAGGCTTTCAATGCTGCTTCAACTTCTTCTTTCATCACCAATGGTTCCAGATCATAAGGTACAGGTTGAAACGGCCGTTGGTCCACTTGATCTTTATCATATAAAAACTCTGTATATTCCTTCCATCTTTTCTTGATCTTCTCAGCATCATTCAACATAGAACCTTGAGCATCTTGTAACATTCCAATTCGAGGCTGGAACTTTTTCTTTAACTCTCGTAGCTTTATTAAAGCTGATCTTGTTCTTCCTCTAATAGTTTCTGCTTCTATTTCCTTGCATGCGTCATTGTAGTACTTTTCCTTGTCCTGTCTTGCTGCACATTGGAAATCTCTGTTGAGTTCTGTGATTGTCTTTCTTTCTCCTCTGGCTTTATCTTCTCTGCGTTTCTGGGCAATTTTCAGAGTTTCTTCCATCATCCATTTTGGCCGTTTTTTCTTTTTTACCTTTTGTAGAGACTTCTCGCTTTTTTCCAACACAACCTTCTTGATGTCATTCCATAACTCTTCTGGAACTCTATCATTTGTATCTAAAGCAGCAAATCGATTTTGCAGGCAGTCTTTAAATTCCAGTGGTATATTCTCAAGGTCATATTTTGCTGCATTCATGAGTGGTTTGCTCTTTTTCAGCTTTAGCTTGAGTTTGCATACTATTAGTTGATGATCTGTACCACAGTCAGCTCCAGGTTTTGTCTTTGTTGATGTTATAGAGCTTTTCCATCGTTGACTTCCACAGATGTAGTCAATTTGATTTTTATACAATCCATTGGGTGAAGTCCATGTGTACAGTCGCCGCTTGTGTTGCTGGAAGAAGGTGTTCGAGATGAATAGATCGTTGGTCTTACAGAATTCTATCAGTCTTTCTCCAGCTTCATTTCTGTTGCCAAGTCCATATTTTCCAACTACTTTGTCTTCTTCTTTGTTGCCAACCTTTGCGTTCCAATCACCCATGACTATCAGGATATCCTGTTTGCATGTTCTGTCAATTTCAGCTTGTACTTGTTCATAGAACTCTTCAATTTCATTCTCTTCTGCAGCTGTTGTTGGGGCATATACTTGAATTATAGTTGTGTTGATAGGCATTCCTCGTAGACGAATAGAGATTAAGCGTTCGCTGACTGCATTGTATTTCATTACAGTTCTTGCAAGTTTCTTCTTTATTATAAATGCAACACCATTTCTTCTTTGTCTTTCATTTCCAGCATAGTAGTAGACCATGTGATCATCGGATGCAAAGTGCCCGATGCCAGTCCATTTCAGTTCACTGACACCCAACAGATCAAGTTGTACACGTTCCATTTCATTCTTGACCACCTCCAACTTCCCTTGGTTCATGCTTTGTACGTTCCATGTTCCAATGTGTAAGACATCTTTACAGCTTCTGACTCTCATTTCATGCGCAGCTACATCAGCAGTCAGATGTCCCGAGGGCTTTGATCCAACCACATCATAATTGCTGGCTTTACTCTGAAAAGTCTTCAGCTCTTCCCCAGTAGCTAGTTGAGTGCCTTCCAACCTGGGGGTCTCATCTTCCAGCACTACAGCACAATTTGTTTTGTTGTAACTATCCATTGGGTTTTCATGGCAAGATACAGAAGTAGATTGCCGGGCCTTTCTTCCGCGCAGTTTAAGTTTGGTGTTGTTGCCGTTGTCACTGAAATGTGATCCTCCGCCGTCAACACTATCCCATTCTGCTGCTGCCCAGATGGGTGGTTTGTCTTGGTCTGGCATCTCAGCTGAGACCTGTCCATCTTGGGAGACCCTGCCAGTAGTTAAATTACCGATAGTTTAGCTCTCAGCATCACTGATGCACACAAGCCCTCACAGCACGACAAGCTGCAAACCAAGTCAAATTTAGCAGTTATAATTTTGAGATACTTGGTTGTTTTGCATTTTGACACTAATCTTTGTGTATGAGGCATGCCTGGTCATGTTGCACAGGTGCACTCACATTTTATTTGATTTGTGATGGGGGGTTAAATTTTATGTATATGTCTCATGTTCCTATATAGGAACACTGCCAGGATAATCCAAAAGTCGACTAATAATTGCCAATGTGCATTGTTTTCAGATAATTCCTTCAGTTTTGATAAACAATGGATACAAGAAGCTTCTATGGCACCAGACGTAGCAAAATTCATTGGGCAGTTATTTATGTATTTATTTATTTACATTCTCTTATATACCGCGCTATTCTGCATCAGTGCAGTTTACATTGAACAAACTGAAATTACATTGAACAGGGCATTATAACTTGGAGATAACTATTTTACAGTGAACATGGGCTATGGAGGGTTAAATGGCTTGCCCAAGACCACAAGGAGCACCTGTGGGACTAAAAACCCCAGTCCTTCTGGCCCAAGGTTGCTGTCCTCTAGTGGGATTTGAACCCCTGACCTTCTGGCCTGAAGTACCTTGCCCCAACCACTAGGCCACCCCTCCACAGTTACAGTCCAAGATGCTATGTCAACTGTGGAACGTTTAACTCATCTGACAGCCATCATTGTGTTGCCGCCGTCTGCAGGTGATTCTGCAGCTGACAGTGATGTCGAAGATGTTCCTGACAATTTGAACAATGATGACCCCTTTGAAACTGCTGGCGAACTGGAAGTGATAGCAGAGGAGACAGCCGAAGTTGAGAGTGTTAGTAGTGAAGATGAAAGCAGCCCTCCAGCAAAAAAGTGTAAGAATCTGAAGCAGAAACAGGCAATTCAGTGGAAAAAGTCAACAAAGTTCACTAAGGTAATTTCATCGCTGGTGCCAAGTCATTTACCTGACAGTTTTCCTGTTCTGTTGTCACTTTCTCTGTTTTCCATATGGAGCCTTATATTGCTGACGGAAATTGTAATGCAAAGGAACCTTTACGCTAACCGAGATAAGAACGACAGTCAGTTTCAAGTCACAGTGGATGAAATTTGTCGCTTTCTGGGAATCCTGCTATTGTCTGGCTATCACGTCCTGCCACAGGAGTCAGATTACTGGAGCAGTCAGCAAGATCTAGGCGTGCCTATTGTCCATGAGGCCATGAGCAGCAAGAGGTATCAGACCATCAAAAAATACTTTCACTTGGCTGACAATGCTGAACTCATCGCAGGCGACAAGATGGCTAAGGTTGCTCCACTTATTACTGCCATCAACACAAATTTGGTGCAGTTTGGGTTTTTCCACCATGAATTGAGTATTGACGAGTCTATGACTCCGTATTTTGGCTGCCACAGCATGAAAATGTTTATAAGAGGAAAACCAATTAGATTTGGTTTTAAGTGGTGGTGTATGTGTGGCATCAACGGCTACCCTTACAACATTAAGCTGTACACCGGACGAGAAAGTTCTTCGCATTCAATGGAACCTCTGGGCTCCAGGGTCATAAACCATATGGTTGATGTTATTGAAAAACATTCAGATGTAATTCGTCACCACCTGTTCTTCGATAATTTTTTTACAAGTTACACACTGATCAAGTCACTCCCAGAAAGAAATTTTGCAGCTACAGGAACCATTTGGGAATTGAGAACTGGCGGAGCACACAAAGAACTTCGAAGTACAAAGGACATGAAGAAGAGTGGCCAACGAGGAGACTATGATTACAGATGTGATGGGTCAGTCTGTGTAGCAAAGTGGCATGACAATTCTGTTGTCTGCATTGCCAGCAACAATCTCACACATGACCCACTTCAAACCGCACGTCGCCGAGTCAAGGGTACATCAGATGTTGCTGTGTCTCAACCCTTTGTGGTGACGCGCTATAATGAAGGAATGGGTGGAGTGGATCTCATGGACAGGCTCTTAGCAAGCTACAGGTCATCTGTGGGTGGAAAGAAATGGTGGTGGCCACTATTCACAAACGTCCTCAATGTATCTGTCGTGGCTGCTTGGAAAATACACTGTCACCTTCATGGAAGTGACATGGATCATCTGACATTTAGACGTGACATCAGCTTGTGTCTCTTGAAGGGCACTGCCATTCAGGAACATTCAATCAGATCAAATCACGTAGCCAACTTGCCAAAAGATGTCCGGTAGGCACAGGAGTTACTTCATAAACCCATCAACTGCACGCAGGGATGCTGTCGCATGTGTTCAAAGAACAGTACTGTCATGTGCAGGGTCTGCAAGGTGTGGCTTCACTCCGATAAGGGCAAAACTTGCTTTATGGACTACCACAAGTGACAGACATGCATACTGTAGCATTAGTCACTAGTATCTGCTTGATTTATCTGTTATTTTTGCGTTCTAGTAGGATGTTCTCTTGCATGGGTTGAACGTACAATTTCTTGGCAATGTTCCTGTATAAGAACATAGATAAAAAAACTACAAAGACAAACTCTGAATCTATTGACACTATACTTACATCTTGCAGTCATTACATGTAGTAAGAAAAAGAACACTGTTAAGAAATTAATAGCGTTTTTGTGGTAGTGCCAGGAAAAAGGTTAATGGTCCTTAGTAAACATACCCCTTAGTATACCTTGCAGAAGGTGCAAAAACTAATGGGGTCATTTTTAAATATATGTGTGTTCTTGTGCAAAATTAGGAATACATGTATAATCTTTTTGAAATACATAAACTATGCCTTCTTTGAATCTGTGAGTCACTAACTGAAAGCTGGCTTGTTATACAACACCCAAACAGATCTTTAATTTAATGAAAGCTAGCTGGTTATAGTAGACCATAACTGATTTTATAAAACACAGAATTTTAAAATAGACACAGATTTTATCAGCTTAAATCCAAGGAAGTCCCTTTCCCCAAAGAGTTTGAGAAGTTCCCAGAAGATAAATACTTACAAGTGCAGATTCATTCCCAGCAGTGGCTGTTTTTCTCAGTAATTCTTCTTCATGAAATAGAAAGCTGGCAAATAGCTGAAAGGTGAAAAGATGGAGTCTTGAGCTCAGGCAGGACCTGCTACTGCTGGGAAGGAATCTTCACTTATGCTTAGCATTTATCTGCAGGGAAATCATCTTAAGAACATAAGAACATAAGATATGCCATACTGGGTCAGACCAAGGTCCATCAAGCCCAGTATTCTGTTTCCAACAGTGGCCAATCTAGGTCATATGTAGCTAGCAGTTTCCCCAAGGGACACAGGTTCCACAATGATTGTACTGGGTCAAGCATTGATATCCTGGGTCCCTTCTTAATAATGGTTTATGGACCTTTCCTCCAGGAACTTGTCCAAACCTTTTTTAAACCCAGCTACACTAACAGCCTTTACTACATCCTCCGGTAACAAATTCCAGAGTTTGATTACATGTTGAGTGAAAAAATATTTTCTTTTATTAGTCTTAAATAGTTTACTCTGTAGCTTCATTGCATGTCCCCATGTCTTTCTGTATTCTGATAAGGTAAACAATCGATCTACGTTTACCCGTTCCACTCCGTTCATTAATTTATAGACTTCTATCATATCTCCCCTCAGCCGTCTCTTTTCCAGGTTAAAGAGCCCTAACCTTTTTAGCCTTTCTTCATAGGAGTATCCTTCCATCCCCTTTACCATTTTGGTGGCTCTTCTCTGAACCTTTTCTAAAATCTCTATATCCTTTTTAAGATACGGCGACCAGAATTGCACACAATATTCAAGGTGCGGTCTCACCATGGAACGATATAAAGGCATTATAATATCTTTTGTTTTATTTTCCATTCCTTAAATGATCTTCAAACTTGGGGATAAGGGAACATGGGATTAAACTGATTTCTGGGTTAAAATTCTGTGTTTATTATAGATAGTTAAACATAGCTTAGCTGCCAAACATTCTGGCAAGTCTTTAGTTCCATACCCCCACTCCAACTTTCACCTACTCCAGGCTCAATCTTTGATTTATAGGCCATTAAGTCAATTAAGAAAGCAAGTGACTTCTTTCCTCCACAAGGCTTATTTATTTATTTAGTGAAAATATTTAAGTAGAGATCTTCCTCAGCAAGTTATTAGCCTTTAGGAATAGATTAGTTTTAGGTCCTCATAATTCATCTTGAAACAAATATAAAATAAATAGCATACAATAAACCTAGTAAACATAAGGGGCTTTATATTAGCTTAAATATCACTACTCCTTAAAAATTGCTAAAGAACTCATTAATACTAACATGCAGACAACAGTCCAGCAATGAGATGGATACCCAAATGGGAGATGAAACTTAATGTGGACAAATTCAAAGTGTTACACGTAGGGAAGAATAACCCAAATTATAACTGCACAATGTTGGGTTCCACATTAGGAGATCCAGGAAAAAGGATCTAGGTATCAACCTAGACAATACGCTTAAATCTCCTGCTGAGTGTGTGGCAGTAGTAGAATGTTAGGAATTATTCGGAAAGGAATAGAAAATCAAACAAAGGATATCATCATGCCTCTGTATCACTCCATGATACGACCACACCTTAAGGATTGTGTGCAATTCTGCTTATCACATCTTAAAAAACATCTAGTGGAATTAGTAATGGCTCAGTGAAATGATAAAGGGGATAGAACAATTCTCCTATGAGAAAGATTGAATGGGTTAGGGCTCTTCAGCTTGGAGAAGAGAAGGTTGAGGTCGAAAAAATCCTGAATCAATTGTTTACTCTCTCTTAAAGTACAAAAAGTTGGGGGCCCACTATGGTGTTAGAAAGTAGTACATTTAAACAAATTGTAGAAAACATTTTTACATGCAATGCATATTTAGGCTTTGGAACTTGTTGCTGGAGGATGTAATAAAGGCAGTAGGCAAAGGTGGGTTTCAGAAATGCTTAGATAAATTCCTGGAGAAAACGTTAACAGACTGTTATTAAGGGAAACCTGGAGAAAGCCATTGGCTGTCCCTGAGGATAAATGGTATGGAATTTAGCCAAGTACTTGTAACCTAGGAATGAGGTGTATGCCTAAACTCTAGTCAGATATAGCCTGCAGGCTTGAGGTCAGGGGATATAGCACATCTGCTGTGATATGGTTGATGCCCATTAGTGGCTTGTGACATAGTTTTGTGTGGCTGTCAAGCGCAAGCGTGTCTTAGCTGCATTGTATTCTAGTAATCTGTGAATTTCATCCTCACTTATTGTTTTTATGTATTTATTTATTTCAGTGCACTTTTATACCACTCCTTCCAGAGATCAGGGGTGGTTTACATTGAACTTAACATTAAACATTGAACATTGGTGGGTTTTTGTTTTCCATGTGGATTTGTTATGCAATTTCTAAGTAGCCTTATAGAAGGGATGAGACTGGTTTGTCCGGGCTGCATTTGCTATTCATGTTTGAATATTTCCATTCACCTAGAATTTGCCATGATCAATTAATAAATAAATCTAGGACATTCTTTGCAATATTCTTTAAATATAACATCTTGGTTATATAGCTACTATTTCTTAAATCTGCATTATCTTCATACTGTTTAATAAAGAAGCTGAAATTAAAATGGAATCTCAGTTCAGTAGAAGATAAAACTAACATTCTATAGGAACGTGAGTTATTCGTGAGAGAAGCATAATGAAAGCAAAAGAGTATTTTTAAATTGGTAAAAGTGAATGCAATTACTCAGTAAAGTATACACTTCATTTGTAAAGGCACATTTTACAAAGGAAATCAAAGTGCAATTTGAGACATCCAAGTCAGAATATCTGAAAAAAAAGGCATGAACGTCCAAGTTCGGGCACAATTTCACAAATATGGATGTGCCCAATATGTGTGTCTGCAGGGACATCTACTTAGAAATCGACTGTACAGTATTCAATACCGGGGACATCTAGGAGACATGCAGGGGTAGTTCAAACACAAGATAAGTTTCCCAGTAACACAAAATATATCTTTGTGAATGTGGAGAGTACTGAGGATAATAGAATGGCAACTTTTCTATATTCATTAGAAGTTTAAAGGCCCAAACAAGCACTTTCCCAATGCCTATTAGTGCCTGAAACAGATCTAAAGTTGAAGAGTCACAGACGTCCTTGAGGGGTCTGAAATCAATTGGGGGCATCAACATCTGTTATCCTGCCCTGGACATGCCTACACGACATCCATTGCCTACTCGGACTTCCCTGCTTTGGAGATGTCTTCAAACACCATATATAAAATGGCTCCGGGGATATCTTCATGATTTGGATGTCTACATACACGTTTTGGATATCCAAATCTTGAATAAGGCTTCTAAAACAACCTCCATGGTCAAAAGCTGACACTATAGAGAAAAAAAGCATTTATAACATCACTAAATTATACAAGACTCCTGTTAAAATTTATCATTCAAGAAAAGTAAAATAGGGAATAGAGAAAAGAGAAAAATGGACTACAATGGACATCTAAGAGTTTTGGGTATTAAAGATGTCCAGTCTAGGCCATTTCATATAGTAACATAGTATATGGTGGCAAATAAAACCAATATGGTCCATCTAGTCTGTAAGCAAGGTGGCAAGAGTAGGTGCACCTGCTGCTCCATGCAGGTTACCCCTCTCCATGCCTTTGTTTATGGATATACCCACCGCTCCGTGCAGATCAAGGGTATTTGTTGAGATATAAGAGATAGTTAAGTTTATTTTGATTTTATCCTGTTGCTATAAAGGGACCCACTGTGTCTGTCTCATACCATTTTCAATTCTGTCATTGTACATAAGAACATAAGATATGCCATACTGGGTCAGACCAAGGTCCATCAAGCCCAATATCCTGTTTCCAACAGTGGCCAATCTAGGTCATACGTACCTAGCAGTTTCCCCAAAAGACAGAGGTTCCACAATGCTTGTACTGGGTCAAGCATTGATATCCTGGGTCCCTTCTTAATAATGGTTTATGGACCTTTCCTCCAGGAACTTGTCCAAACCTTTTTTAAACCCAGCTACACTAACAGCTTTTACTACATCCTCAGGTAACAAATTCCAGAGTTTGATTACACGTTGAGTGAAAAAATATTTTCTTTTATTAGTCTTAAATAGTTTACCCTGTAGCTTCATTGCATGTCCCCTAGTCTTTCTATATTCTGATAACGTAAACAATCAATCTACGTTTACCCGTTCCACTCCATTCATTAATTTATAGACTTCTATCATATCTCCCCTCAGCCGTCTCTTTTCCAGGTTAAAGAGCCCTAACCTTTTTAGCCTTTCTTCATAGGAGTATCCTTCCATCCCCTTTACCATTTTGGTGGCTCTTCTCTGAACCTTTTCTAATAACTCTATATCCTTTTTAAGATACGGCGACCAGAATTGCACACAATATTCAAGGTGCGGTCTCACCATGGAACGATATAGAGGCATTATAATATATTTTGTTTTATTTTCCATTCCTTTCCTTATGATACCTAGCATTCTATTTGCTCTCTTGGCTGCCGCTGCACACTAGGCCGAGGGTTTTAGCATGTTATCCACAATGACGCCTACATCTTTTTCCTGGGTGGTGGTTCCTAATGTGGAACCTTGCATCGTGTGACCATAGTTTGGGTTGTTCTTCCCTAGGTGCATAACTTTGCACTTGTCCACATTAAATTTCATCTGCCATTTTGATGCCCAGTCTTCTAATTTATCCAGATCCTCTTGCAATTTTCCACAATCCTCTTGGGTTTTAACAACTTTAAATAGTTTTGTGTCATCTGCAAATTTGATAACCTCACTCGTTATTCCACTTTCCAGGTCATTTATGAATATGTCAAAAAGCAGCGGACCCAGCACATATCCCTGGGGTACACCACTATTCACCTTTCTCCATTGGGAAAATTGGCCATTTAGCCCAACCCTCTACTTTCTATCTTTTAACCAGTTCTTGATCCACAGTAGTACACTGCCTCCTATACCATAACTCTTTATTTTTGCCAAAAGTCTCTGATGAGGGACCTTGTCAAAGGCTTTCTGAAAGTCCAGATACACTATATCAACCGACTCACCTTTGTCCACCTGTTTATTCACACTTTCAAAAAAACATAACAGATTAGTAAGACAAGATCTTCCTTGTCTAAAGCCATGTTGGCTGTCTCCCATTAGGCCATGACTATCTACATGCTGAGTAATTTTATTCTTTATGATGGTTTCTACCATTTTTCCCGGTACTGACGTGAGACTCACCGGTCTGTAGTTTCCCGGATCACCCCTGGAACCCTTTTTAAAAATTGGTGTTACATTGGTTATCCTCCAATCTTCAGGTATTAGAGATGATTTTAATGATAGTTCACAGATTACTAATAGCAGGTCTGCAATCTCATATTTCAGTTCTTTCAACACCTTTGGATGTATACCATCCGGCCCAGGTGATTTGCTACTCTTCAGTTTATCTAATAGTTGTAATACATCTTCCCGATGTATCGATATTTCCTTCAATTCTTCCGCACCTTTAAATACCACTTCAGTCATGGGTAACATCCCTACATCTTCCTCAGTAAAGACTGAAGCAAAGAATTCATTCAGTCTCTCCGCTATCGCCTTGTCGCCTCTTAGTGCCCCTTTAACTCCTCTATCATCTAATGGACCAACTGACTCTCTCACAGGTTTTTTGCTGCGAATGTACTTGAAAAAATCTTTATTTCGCGTTTTTGCTTCCACAGCAAGCTTCTTCTCAAATTCTCCCTTTGCCTGCTTTATCAATTTCCTCTCATCACTTCCATCGACAGGACATCCACCACCCTTTCAGTCAAAAAGTATTTCCTGATGTTGCCTCTCAGTTTACCCCTTCGCAATTTCATGTTATGCCCTCCAGTTTTACAGCTTCCCCATCTTTGAAAAAGGTTTGTTTGTTCATTAATACTCTTTAAGTATTAAAGGGCTGTGTCATATCTCCCCTGTCCCTCCTCTCTTCTAGCATATACATATTTAAGTCTTCAAGTCTCTTCTCATATGTCTTTTGGCACAGGCTCCAAATAATTTTGGTCACTTTCCTTTGAACCGTTTCCAATCTTTTTATGTCCTTTGTGAGATATGGTCTCCAAAACGGAACACAATATTCCAAATGAGCTCTCACCAGCAATTTGTACAGTGGCATTAGTACATCCTCTTTTCTGATGGTAAGCATTTTTCTGGCTTTGGACACTGCCTTGTCACACTGTTTCGGCACCTTGAGATCCTCAGAAACAATCACTTCAAGGTCCTTCTGGTCTGTGCACACCATCTTCTTGCCCCCTGTCGCATACAATTCCCTTGGATTTCTGCATCCCAAGTGCATGACACTGCACTTCTTCACATTAAATCTTAACTGCCAAGTGTTAGACCATTCTTCCAGCTTTTATAGATCTTTCCTTATGTTATCCACGCACTCAGGGGAGTCCACTCTGTTGCAAATTTTCATGTCATCTGCAAAAAGACAGACTTTTCCATTCAGTCCTTCAGCAGTATCACTCACAAATACATTGAACAGTACCAGCCCCAAGACCGATCCCTGGGGCATGCTACTAATCACCTTATTTTCTTCCAAGTGAGTTTCTTCTGTTGTCAGTCAATCAACCAATTTCTGATCCAGTTCACCACCTTGGGACCCATCCCCAGGCTGTTCAGTTTATTGATAAACCTCTTGTGAGGAATAGTATCAAAGGCTTTGCAAAAATCTAGATAGATCACATCCAATGCATGCCCTTGATCTAGTTCTCAGTAAAAGAACTCAATCAAATTTGTTTGGCATAATCGTCCTTTGGGTCAGACTAAGGTCCATCAAGCTCAGTATCCTGTTTCCAACAGTGGCCAATCTAGGTAACAAGTACCAAGCAGTTTCCCCAAAAGACATAAGTTCCACAATGCTTGTTTTGTGCATCATACAGAACAGCATATGTCCATAGGCTGCTGAATGAGAGTAATTTTTTGCCCTGGGACTTTACCTAAGAAACTATTTAGTTAGGGTAATCAGACATCCCCAATTTTAGGGGATTGCCCCTGATTTCAGTGCTCTGTCCCTGACGCCATCTTTGGCAGGCTCCTGTCCCCAATTCCAGGTGCCATTCCAGCTCTGCAGCAGCAGTATCGCCTTCCCATCACCCACACCACGGTTTTTCTCTGCTTCTGAGTCCTGCAGCATCTTCCCATGGGAGCTGAGGTCCCCAAAGGCTGCAATCATGGCCAGGACTGCAAAAAAAAAAAAAGTGAGAGACGATGAGGGCAAACAGCTGAAGAAATTTAAAAGGACAGCAGTATTTTACTAAATAGTAAATGGTTGGGGGTATGGAGGCAGGGGCTGAGTGCAAGGAGAAGGAGAAAAGAAGAGAATCTGGGAAGGAAAGCAGTTAGGGGACAGAAAGGGACAGCAGCTAAGGGGTTGGAGTGGAGGGAAGGAATAGTGCAAAGGGTTGAAGAAATGATTGCATGGGAAGTAAAGAGCACAATGTGTAGGTGTAAAAGGTGCACCTTACACACACACACAAAGATGCAAGCAGCCCATCTCTACACTACATGCATACACACACACACAGCAGGCTGCATGTAGATCCTCTTGCCCCAATTAGGTACCTCACCATACCAGCATACCATACCTTGGGTATCCAGGTCATGAGAGGTGTAACCAGCAGATCTGCTGCCCAGCACATGCTGCAGAATAGCACATGATGACTACATCACATGTTCAGATACCTGCAGAGGCTCAAATAACTTTCAAATGGAGCAGGAGCCTGGAATTCTGATCTAAACCTCATGGCTGCATGGTCCCACAAACCACATAGTCAAAAGAAATCGCATACACATGTCATTGTGAGAACACAAACAGGGACTTGCACATCAGTCTGGAGACAGTGACATGCTGAGATTGCAGCTACAGGTACCAGACTTTGCAGATTCCCACAACCCAATAAACAAGAAACAAGGGAGTACCATGTGCAGTTGTAATGCAGCTACAGAAAGGCATGAATACCCTGGCTGTGCTTTGATGTGTCATAGCAGAAACACCAATGTGTAGCATGTCAGAGGAAAAAACAGTGTTCCTGCAGTAGCCCATGTGTTGTTTGCAGGATGAGATACCCAGACATAAAGGTGCCACCCAAAACCACCTGTAATCTGCCCCATCTGTGATAGTGGTCATGCACCCAGATCACATTAACAGTATGCACATAGTAGATAGAAAAACTACCCACCCAGCAGGACACGGTCCTCATACTGCCCATTCTCAAACTGTTGGAATAGTGCTGAGTGATGCAGGATATAGGAGTCATGAGTGGACCCTGGAAACCGAGGAATCACATTCAGAATACGCATATTTTCATCACAAACAACCTGCACATTCAGGGAATGGTAGTGCTTGCAGTTGCGGAACACTACCTCCCTGTCTCTGGGTGGGACCAGGGCAATATGTGTGCAATCAAATAGCTCTCATCACGTGTAGTATCCCTTCAATCTTCTCAAATGCCTGGTTCAGGGCCCCCCATTTTTGCCTACTGTTAGGAAATACAATGTAATTCCTTACCCGGCTGATCATGGTTTGCAGTTCCTGGTGGAGACAGCGTGAGAATGTGGGCCGGCTCATTCCACCTACTGCAGCCACTGATGTCTGGAAGCTGCCAAAAGCAAAGAAATGTAGGGCACTCAGGAGCTTGACCAACCCTGGTATGGCATGAGACCGGCCAATCTGGCTCGAGGTTAGATCTTAGATCCTCATAGAGCTCTCTAATAGCTCCTGTGCTCAGATGATAGAGGGAGATGACCTGGTCCTCACGCATGCCCTGGAGGATGGTCCCAGGCTTGTAGAGGCAAGGTTGTCTGGGGCAGACCTCTGCATACCTATGGTGCCCCATACCTGGCCTGTGGATCCTCCACAGCTGCAGGTCTGTATTACTACTGGACTGGACCCCTGCCCATTGCCACTCACCCTTGGACACCATCTCCCTCATTGAACAACCGCTGTTCTCCCTCATCATGCAACCACTGGACAGCAGTCGCAACAAAGCCAAAGTGAGCCATCATGGGCAACAGGACCAGCAAATTCACATTGCCTCAAATAGGGACTGTGGGGGGAAAGGGAGGGGATGGGCAACTGATGAGAACAAACGCCACAATCTGCGTCTCAGTCACCACACATGAACAGCGGCAATAATTGGATACTGTGAAGGCACCCCCTGCACTCTACGCATGCGGAATGCGTGTGACACACGTGCAAGGTGCCCTACACATGCGGAAGGTGCGGAACATACATGCAAGGCATGTGACACATGAGCAAGGCATCCTGCGCATGCACAGGGCATGGAATGCACGTGCAGGGTTCCTTAACTGTGCATTCTACGCCTTCCAAGTGCCAAATTGGAGTTAGGTACGTTAAAAGTATGACACGCGGTGCAAATCATATTCTTTTCCAGAGACTCGCCAGTGCTGTTAAGTACTGCCAAAATTCTGCGAGAGGAGATACAAAGCGACAATGGGACAGGAAAACATGAACAGCAGGCCCCTGAGCAGTCTGGTGTGGAGATGGTGACAGTCCAGGCTCCAGAGGAGGCACAAGCTGGGCTATCTGGGGTGGTAGAGCATCCCAAACAGCAGCCTGCCAATCCCCTACCTGACAAACGAAAGAGGAAGAGTGTACCTGTGGAGGTGCGCAAGAGGGCAGTGCACTTCTCCCAGCAAGAAAACAACATACTCCTAATAACATACTTACTAATGATTTTCCGTCAGTCTCGTTTTTCACACATTACTCCTCTTCTCATATCACTTCACTGGCTCCCCATCCGCTTCCGTATCCAGTTCAAACTCCTCCTTCTAACCTATAAATGTATTCATTCTTCTGCCCCTCGTTACCTTTCATCCCTCATCTCTACCTACACCCCCTCTCGCCTACTCCGCTCATCTAATTGTCTTTGTTTATCTATGCCTTTTACTCGTACTGCTAATTCTAGACTTCGCTCCTTTCAACTGGTTGCACCCTTTTCCTGGAATTCTCTGCCTGTCTCTGTCCGCAAAGCCTCCTCCCTGGCCATCTTCAAATCCAAATTGAAATCCCATTTCTTCACTATTGCTTTTTGTTCCTAACTCGTCCTTTCTTGTTCTCTCCATAAACATTTATTCTTGTCTTGTTAATTGTTATTTGTATTATCTAATTTATTTCATATTTTGTCTTGACTAGATTGTGAGCTCTAACGGGCAGGGACTGTCTCTTTTTATGTTTGTACAGCGCTTCATATGTTGCAGCGCTTTATAAATTTTTAGTAATAATAATAATAATGTACTGGAGCACTATGAGGTGCTCTATGGGCAGCTCAGTACTTAGGCACCTCTCAGCACCAGAAATATGATCTGGGAGGATATTCAACAAGCTGTCTCAGAGGCTAGTGGACCACACCGTGACATCGAGAGCCTCAGAAAGAGGAACAATGACATCAAAAACTCTGTCAGAGCACACTTCACGGCAGAGTGGCAGCATGCAATTGGCACAGGTGGTGGCGGACCCAGTGGAGCCCATCTTTCCCCCCTAGAGCAACAGTTGGCTGAGATACTGGGGCCCATCTATATCTATGGACTACCTCCAGAGCTGGAAAACACAAAACAGTGAGTGGCGATGGTGGTTACAAGTGCTTTATTGTTTGAAACAAGCCCCGACACGTTTCAGCCGAAGCCTTCCTCAGGCGGCTGAGAACTTCAAGCAAGTATGGACAAATGAAATCAATTATTAACAAAGTAAAAGCAATAAAAATCCAATTAAAATTAATAAATAATAAAATATAAAACATGCAAATATAACAGTAAAAACTAAATATAAATAGTAATTAAAAACACGCAAGAAAAAGCACACCAAAAATAATAAATACAGTAAAATCCCAAACGGGAATAATAAAAACAAAGAAAGGAAGGAGATGAGGAGGAACAAAAATAAAGTGTATTCATAAAGTATTAGAAAATTCTGTAATGCTTACAATTACACACAAGGTTTGTAAGTTTCCAAGTGAAAACACCTAGTTGCATAATTTTATAATTGTCATGGTTTTTACTTATATATTTCTGACTACATTTTAAATTTAACATTTGCTATTTATTCATTTTTAATTTTTAATTTTATGCTCCGTTCCAGTCTCATCTGCCCTGGTCCTGTCCTGCGGTGACCAAATGAAGCTTAGTTTGTAATATGATTTCTTTGTTCCGTGGGCCCAACTCACATCCACCTCCACTGGCATCCTCATGCATACCGAATCTGCTATAAAAATCCCACTCTATCCCAGCATCACATATACACTGACTCTCCCAAGAACCTGGCAGATCCTTGCCAGCTCTGTGTTCCCACCTGTAGTCTCCGCTTGGTTCATATTTATCAGTTTCTACTACCTTTGCCCTCTTGTACTCACCTTCAGTCTACCCGCAAGTCAGCCTGTTATCTATGCCCCCTCCCTTTGGAATTCCCTCCCTCTTGAGTTGCATCAAGAATGCTCCTACACCAGTTTCAGTATTCTCCGGAAAACCCACCTCTCCCAACTGGCGCATGATTTACCTCCCAGCCTCTGATGCCATCCATGTACCTAATAGTTATATTCACCTGTCTCTCCCTCCTCATTACATTTGGCCCTTATCCTGTTCTGCTGCTCCCCTATCAGATATTGGATTGGTCTTTGTAAACCGCCCTGGTTTAATGACGGCACAGTATAGCAATAGCCCCAAAAAACATTAAAACAAAGATAAGCATGAACACATGACTATTCTGACCAATGCAACCCTGTTAATCCCACACACATGCCGTCCTGTGCAAGCAGCTGACACATCCTGTAGATATAGATGGCCATATGGCCACACATATACCATATATGGATGTAGGTACATATGTGTGTGACCCAATGGCCTGTGTGACTGTTGCATGCATGGACCTGTGCAGCTCCCTCATTGCTATATATAATGTCTTTCTAGAATCTCTGGTCATTGATCCCAGATTTTGGGTGGGCAGCCTCTCCTGTCATGCTCATAGGGGTGCTGCATTATCCCCGTGCTTTCACAATGTCTGTGAGGGTGCTTAGTGGTCTCATCACCAAATGTGGAGATCAGTTGCAGGGCCACTGTGATCTATATATCCCATCAACCTTGTATCTGACCTGTCCTGAGTGGTCCTTGGAGTTCATATTGCCTGCTTGGTGCTGTTGCCCTGTCACAGGCCTTATGTTACATGCACATTCATAAGACTACCATATTCACAGATCAGGTGATATAGCTTGCACACAGGTGGACTCTTATCAGCTCAGAAGGTGGTGTTTGTGGCCAATAAGTGGGGCCAGATCCTATGTACAGGTTCACACACACCAGGGATAGAAACAGTTGCACACACACACACACATACACACACACACACACACACACACACACACAACACACACAACACACGCGTACGCGCTTTCATTATTGATGTCTATTATGCATATCAACAAGGTGCATCATTGTGGTCACACACCCACAATTTGAACAATATTGTTGTGCACAGGACCAAACATCTTCATTCCATTGTGTATGTGCTGCGACATAACAGCCCATATACAGAGGATGTATACACATTGGCACAGCACATTACATTGTTCAACTGTCTTGAGATGGGCATTGACCAGGATGTGACTTGTAATGTGTGTTCACTGTCTTTCCCCAGGTGACACACAGCTGATATCGTTGGAGGTGTCTGATCAGGATGATGGTGCCATGGTGGAGGGGTGGCACAGTGACAGCACAACAGGGTGTGAAGGCACTGTGGGTGAGATACCACCAGGTGCTGACACAGGGGCCAAGGTGCATGCAGCTGCTGCTGAGGGCATAACAGAGGGTGAGGATGGAGGCAAGGAGGAGGAAGATGAAATCCACCTACACCTGACAGGCAGCAGCAGCAAAGACGATGGAGCAAGCACCCACACCACACTATTGGTGCAGGGGAGTGGATTAGGCCCTGCACCAGGGATATTTGAGGCTGGCACATCTGACAAGCCATCATGTGTGCTGATGAGGGAGATGATGCAGGAGGTCCACAACTACACAGAGACAACACACGCAGACCTTGCAGGTGGGTGACAAACCATTATGTTGCATATAGTGGCACATGGTATGATAGAGTGCAGGTACCGATATGGGGAGGTGGGTATTGTATGCACACGCTACTGTTCCACCATGAGCAGAGATGTGAACTATGTTTGCTACAGACAATGTATGTTGTCAAGATGTCATGTCTCTGTCATCCCTGAGCCCCCATTTGCATGTGTTGGCAGGGCAGCTGTGTGAAGATTGCCTCACTATTCATAACCATTATTCCACAGGTATCTGCCAGGAGCTGCAGGGCCTACAGCAAGACATGGCTTGGGACCAGGAGAAGAACCGTACAAGGGTCCAGGGAATGGAATCCTTGGCTGAGGCAGTGAGGGCCATGGTGGCAGCAATAAACTGCCAGACAGATGTATTGGTAGTCATGTCTGCAGGGTGGCAGCAGCAGCAGCAGAGTCTGGAAGGGGTGCTAGGTGGGCAGGTCAGCATGGTCGTGGGTGACCATGCAAGCATTAGTCCTGGCTAGAGGGGTGATGGGTCCAAATTTAATGCTATTCAATTAAATAGACCCTCATTCAGTACCTATCGCAGCCCAGTGTCCATTGTTGCCAGGTGTAAAAGTGTATTCCTGTCTCTGCTCTATTTCTACCTGAGAGCCTAACCCCTCCCCCCTGCTGAGGCATAGTACAGCCCCTTTTCCTGTCTTCCAGGTGTGCTTTGCTCTGTTTGCCTCTCTGTCCTTTGGGAAGAGAAGTGCCCCTCTCACAAGCTCTGCCAGAAGAGTGATTGTCACCTGCTTCCTGTGAGTGAATATGCTGGATTTCTGTGTCTCTCTGTACATATGTATTTTTATGGCATTGTTAGTGTGCTCCCCTACATCATTGTCCCCTTTTGTGCATTTTTTGTTCAGCTCTTCTCAGCAGATTAATGTATACCCCCCCCCCCCCCCCCCGTGACTTACAGTCTCTTATAGCTGTTGTCTGCTCATTACCTCACCTACAGAGGATCATGGACAATGTGAGGTGCATTGCATCAAGTGGAGTGTCAATGGAGATTGAACCCTTGATGTGTTGTATGAGAGATAGCTACCCTAACCACTGGACTGCACACTCCACATCATAGCTAGCTGTATAGCTATACATATATATGCCTTTCTAGGTCCACACGCATCTATATGTATATATCTATATAGGTAATGGTGGGTGGGTGTGAACCTGTGCATATACATGGAGATACAGCTCTGTAGCAATGCATACAGTGTGGAGGGTTGGCCCAATGGTTAGAACAACTACCTAATACACAGATGATCATGGTTTCAAATCCCAGGCTTACCCTGCATGCATTAACCACATCATATTACACCCATTTGCTTCTACAATAGGCCTGTGTGTATAAAATACATTTTTTGTTCGCTGCATGTCTGTTTATATCGCAACATATCCATTTGTACCAGGTAGTGCCTCTGTGCCTTACCACATCGGTCTTCGGTGTTTGCCCCTCAGATTGCCTTTGGGCAGCATATGGTCAATCGCTGCCCACCTTGGACCTCCATGGGGTACCATGCACATCATCCTAGCTGATGGGTCTTTTTTTAGGGACAGGCCCCATGGTTCCCTCCTTCCATTCTGCCATTGGTGCTGCTCTGTGTTCTGTTGTTGGTTCATCCCACCATACCCCATGATGCATTGCACATTCAAACATGCTGTATGCATGTCCTCCATGACCAGCAGAGGCTCTGTAAATTCACATGACAGCAAGAGTTTACAGGGCTTCATGGTCTTCATGACACATACAATATAGTGACCATTAGCTAGCAGTTACAAAGATCAACATGAATGGGAAGTGGGTCACTCGGCACCTGGTCCACAAGGTCAGTACTGCACTACCTGAACAACTCTGGTTCAGCCATATATCTACATCACAGCTATTGGGCTGCATGTGTAATCTGTATTGTGTGCTGGTGTATGCAATGGGACCATGTTGGCATGTCCTGGCTTTTCTGGCAGATGGCCCCTTTTTCTCCTGTTTTTTGGCCAATGTAGATATCCCATTATAGACAGCTGGGTTGCAGCAACATGTTTGGATACAGTATGACTTGTCATAAGAGGATGGTGGGCGAAAGGCATGGAGGCCCCATGATGGCTGATTGTGGTGGTCCAGACACCTACAGCAGCAGAGGCCACTCTCATCACTGCAAGAAGCATGTGGTACATGGTTCTGCTGCACATTCAGTTCACACCCATTGCAACAGCTAGGGCATCACCATCCCACAGGATCAATCAGAGGCAGCTGCAACTGTCATCCAGCATGTATCAACATGCCCAGGAACATTAGGTGTGCGCACACCCCAACTATCCCAAGGCTGCTATTGCACACAGAATACATGAGCTCATTGCAGCCTATGTCTCTAAGAAACTCTCACCGACTTGAGACAACAGGTGCAAGTCATGAGTTAGCAGACAGGCAACTGCAGTTTTAATCTCTGAATAACACAATGTTGCTGCATAGCCAGTCCAGAGTCACACCACAATCAGGGTGATGGTGGCCTATCAACATTCTCTGCTGTTTGCACCCTAGTCAGGCTAATGGCTATCACATGTTCAGCCATCAGTTCCATATACATTCCCTCTCGCACATGTGCATCCTATGGTAATAATGCTGCTTCTTGTATTTCCCAGCATCCTCTCCTTCATTTGCATCACATTCTACTGTAGGACAATGCTGTGGGACTGAGGTACATAGTGGACTGGCTGATATGCCTCATTCATGCTGCAGATGCATGGTGCATCACAGAAAACTACATCTTCCACATTCCCAGATGCTGTGTGCCCCTACTCTTCCTGTGGAGGTGAGCAAGACACCAACAACTGTGCCTTTGTTCATCCATTCTGTTTTCTCCCTGCTACAAGACCATGTTGCCATGGCAGGAGAGGCAAATGCAACCAGTCCCACTGCAGGTGTTGGAGCAGGTTGTGTGCTCTAATGTTGACAGCTGCTCATTGTGCAGTGGTGTCAGCCTGACTCCACATGCAAATGTCGATAGTGGAGCTTGCTTGTATGAGTGTTTGTACTCTTGTTGGCCAATTATACCTGTACTAGAAATAGCAGCAGAACAGGTTGGTGTTGTACATGCACTGTGGGCTATTATGTTGCCACAGGGACTTGGAAAACATTCCACTGCCAGGACACAAATGCATGACCTTCTACTTTTCTATACAGCAACTATATATGGTGCACCACAGTGCTGCCACAGTACTACCACCATCCATGGTGATTGCATACTTCCCATCAGACGGACCTTGGCAGATATTGTATTGCACATGGCACACTGAATGTGGCCATGGCTTTTATCAGCTGCACGCAGCTGACACTCCCTCCCGCCTTACCCCCTAGACCATGCTGATATGCCCATGTGCCATCAGTGTTGGTGGTGCATGGTCCCAGGCCGGCCAACTTGCAGATAGGTAGGTAGTTAGGTTGTGGGCTCCATGTGGGCCAGAGGCATACTTGGTCAGACACACATCACTATCCCCCCCATCTGCCTCTCCAGGGTCCCCATCACCACATGGCAGTGTTATGTCTCCTTGACCTAGGGATGAGACAGTTGTGTGGTGTTGGGTTTGAGGTATTGGGAATATTGTCTTCAGTGGCTGAAGTATTCGTTGTTCAATTGTCTATACCATCTGACTGCTGTCTGACTAGGGGACATGCACTGCGGCTGCTGTGTTGGCCATTCCGGACCACTATGTGAACAAATGTTGTCCTTCCATCCATCTTCACACCCTGCACTCCATTACCTGAGGATGTAGTAAAGGCTTCCAGTGTACTGGTTTTCATGTATGTTTGGCCAGGTTCCTGGGGAGGGTCCCTGAAGCATTGTTGGTGAGGGCCACAGCTTTGCACTGCTTGCCCCATTGCAGGCATTGTGGATCATGTGTGTTTTTTGGGGTACCTACTAGGCACCTGTGCCATAGTTTGTACACTGTTGGTCACATGATACAAGGCATGATGGACCTTGGTCAGACACAGTCTTGCATATTTAATGATCTTCTGTTCATATGTACCACCTAGGCAGCCGCCTTGTCCGCCGTGTGCCCCCGCAGCCCCCACTGCATGTTCTACTTGCACCCTCTTATGCCTCATTTGCACCATCAACAACGTGCGCTTTCATACCTGGGAACTCTGCTGTTGGTGCAAATGGTGCACTACTATCACTTTCTTGGGATCACCTGTCTATGCACTACATTGCAGACATTTAAATAGGTTCTCTCTCCTCAAAGTGCACCCTTACCAACAGGTTTTCATTTGCGGTAATGTTCCTGGTGTTGTGCAGGTGGTAATATAGCAGGGCCTTGATTCCACCCACTCCCCGCCCATTGACCCCACTGTCCTCCCCCTCTCTGCCCATAGTGCGCTTAACGCTGTGTGTAACGTTAGCATGCGCTACAGCATGCACTAATGTCACCGTTCTGACTTTAGTGTCTGCTAATGTCACTGTTATAATGTTAGCACGCGCTAACGTTACATTTACTACCTTACCACTGTTTAGTAAACATACCCCTATATGTCGAATAACAATGTAGATTGATTTTAACTTGTGCGCCTGCAGAGTTGCCAAGTTCCCCAGTTCCAGGAGTGAGACAATCTCATCCTGATGCATTATGGGACCTGCAGCACTGATTTCAATGGGGAAAATCATGGACTACAAATGGCATATGGCATTGGAATGCAAATTTAAAACCATAACTGGCCAAAAAAAATCTCACTCCTGGAACTAGGTAACTTGGCAACTCTGCATCTCTTTGTAACTCGCCTTTAACTAGGATCTGGAAAAGGAAAGTGATCAAATATCAAATACAAGTCCAAATTTATTTTATATTATATGAGTGCTGGGTTAATAAAATTTGAAAATAAGATGTGTTAGGTTACAATGAGAGAAGCATACTGTTAAATTTGACCCTTTCGTAACATGTTTTGCCATCTAACAAGAGCTTGGATGTGTCAGTGCTATACAGAGATCTACTGAAAAAGAGATCAGTAGAGACATATTCTTGGTTGCTTTTATTTTTGAGTGACATAAAGATCAAAATTTCCATTTATATTTTCATCATGAAGCTGTTGCTTTTCTGGGTCAAAAGATCTGGGTTTATCCAGACCTCTGTAAAATGACATGAGACAGTTGAAAGAAATTTTTGTCTGTGACTAAGAAAGTTTTAATCTTACATTTGCAAGTATTTTTTAGATTTCCTTGTTAATATCTTGTGGTTGGGTGTAGTCAGAAGAGCCAAGGAATCTTGCGCAGAGGAAGTGAGAGCTGCCTGAAGAACAGAGATCTGTGACTCCCATTTAAAACAATGCTTATCAACAGAAACTACTGTAAATTAGTCTCATGTTCAGCCAGTGTAGCTACCACTTCCTTAGAAAATGTAGACATTTTTGACAAGGAAGCTTGCAAATTCAAGTTCAGTCCTCATTAGAACTTGCCAAATATCTTTAAAGGAAATTTCTTTAGGAGGTTGAAGGTGTTCCTGAGTTGATGGAAATTCAAAAGGTTTAGGCAAGGGACAAGCCAAAATCAATGAAAAGTCCAATCTTAGAAAGGATTCTGGTAGGGGAGTTAACCTGGGTAGGACCTTACCTTGTCTCTCAGGGGTAGAGACAGCCCCGGAGAAAATGCTTCCTTACCTGGGAAGGGTATCAAAACCCTATAAAACAGAAGAAAGGGAGGGAGTCAAAGTACTCATTACTTCCCCTCAGCCACCGAAGGTAGATAGGCCTCTACAGAGGCTTCCAAAGTTCTTATAAGAGCATCCATAGTGCCATAAACATTTGCTGCTTTCATGGCTGATGAAGTAGGAGCTTTCTTTTTTCTCTTCCCCATTGCAGGGAACGACGACTTCCTACCCACTCCCACATGCTCTGAAAGGGCTTCAAAGGGGCAGCGCATGCCCCTTTGGGCATGCACTCATGGGCATTCTCCCGTGGCCATATTCCACAGTGGGGCTAGATGAAAATAGCCCTTGGAAGGAACGTTACTCACTGATGTGCTTAAAACACGGGTCTGAGGATCCAATGAACAATGAGTTGACAGGAAACCAGGAAACAGGTAGCTTCAGTATCCCACGGTAGGGCTGGATGGAAATAGCCCTTGGAAGCAATGCCGGGCATGGGATTTCTTCTAAAATAACCCCTGTAATGTAACAGTAAAATGCACAATCAAATAGCATCTAAAAATGTCCTCCTTTATGTCACAGAAGGATGGGAAACAATTGTTTCCTGCAAACATCAACATACTCCCCACATTGAACACCAGAACGGCATTCATAATAGAGATATTGGTTCTAAGTGATTATTCTGTGAATCTCATGGAGAGGGAGAATATCAAGGAGTACCAAGAAATGCAGTTAGAGACCAAGAAAATGTGGCAGAAAGATACAGAAATATTTCTCATCATATTGGGAGCTACAGGCCTGATAAAAAAGAACTTTGAAACTCATCTTGACAAATTAACCATATACTACATGTTACATCTTATGAACTCCAGAAGGAAGCTCTCTTTGCCACAATGCAAGTACTACAGTGAGCATTAGCAGTACATTAAAAGAATGAGATCATACTCCATATACCCTGGCTTAGGAGTGAGGTTCATTACTGTCATGGTATGCACAAAACTAATCTATTTGGAGAAATTGTCCCCAAGAGTAATTTCAAATTGTCTCATGGTATTTGCAGGTCCACATATAGAGAATATTCATGAGCCTGCAAACTAAGCTTTAAAAGGAAACTGCCAGGTGCCATGAAGATATTTTATACCACACATCTTTGCAGGTGCAAAATGCAAAGAAAAGATCAGTGAAATTTTCTGTGAGATTGCTGACCTGGAACCTTTGGTCCCTGACCTGGAAGCTTTTTATTTCTTTTTTGCAGCTGGAGTGGAAGATCGGATGATCTCCCTCCCTCAACCCACCATTTGTCGTAGCTCTTTTTTTTTTAATAAGAAATTTCCTTCTGATAAAGTTCATGCCTAGATTTCAAAATAAAATCCTTGTGTGTATCTCAGTTGCTCCTTCCCAACTCCACCACCTGGAAGAATATGCACACTGCCAGCAACGTCCAGGCTTTTACCTGAGGAGGAACCATAGTAAATTTTAAAGAGTTTTTTTCTGAATTCCCATGGATAATCCATTACAAATTATTCTAAAAATAAATAAGAGTCCATAATAAATAAGTTCCTTATCATCCCTCCAGTCCAGTCCCACACCTCTGGGTAGTGCACCTCTCACAGCAGCTTGGAGACTGAGCATGTCATCTCTTGATGACACCTTGTGCTTATACAGCTGGCACCGCCCACCAGCCCCAGTATACTCAGTCTCCAAGCAGCTGGAGAGGTGGTGAGCCAGGGCGCGGGGCTCACTGTATCAGCAAATAAGGACTTAGCTTTAACCTTAGTTAGGTTATTGTTTGATTTGTAGTTGGGGTTCTCAAGCCTCTTATTTATTAAAAAAAAAAAGAAAAAGAAAAGGAAAAAATAGAAGTAGTAAAGGAAGCACTGAAGCCTCAGAAGATCCCCCCTCAGATATTTCGGGGGGGGGGGGAGTTGTTGAGGGTTTTTTGGGGGGAGAAGACCATGGGAGCTGCCACAGAGAGAGAGAGCAAAACTGACAGACATCTCCCGGGCAGCCCCCACTGCACCGAATCGAGAACAGTTTGGCTGAGCATGAGGGAAATCTCTCTGGCCTATAGTTGTCCCCAATGCCAAAGTTAGCTCACCTGGAAGTAAGCAGGATCCCAGGGCTCGGGTTAGCCAGTCCAGGGGCCAGGGCAGTGCAGTAGCGAGCAGTAGAGGAGGCAGTTGAGATCTCTGTGTTAGGGCGTGGCCTATAGCCACGTGACTGGGTAAGCAGAGGCGCACGGAAAGGAAAGAGCACCTTTTTTAGTTTGGCAGCCCAGTGAGACAGGCAGCCCACTACCAGCATTGCATTCTCTTCCGAGGGGGAAAGTTTGGCAGCGATTTCCCTTTCCTCCTCCGTTGTGTGGAAGGAGGGCAGACAGGATGGCCGGTAGTTTTTGTTGGGTTAAGCTTCTTAGTTTTGTTTAGGTTGGGTTAAGTTTGTTTTCAGTTATTTTGTTTTCACTTTCATTTTAGGTTGCATTAGGCTTAGTGTAAACTAGCCTGGTTGATTTGGTTAATTTCTTTATTTCTTTCATTCTTTATTCACTTGGTGGGCTTTATTTATTGGGTTGGAGTGGACTGGGAGCCTTGGGTCAGGCAGGCAAAGGAGACCAGAAGGATTCTCACCATGCTGGCTAGACTAGAGTGCCTGACCTGCGGCTCCCGCCGGGGCGGTAGCAGAGACTGGCATTTTCCTAGGCTGTACGCATGAGGCCACATCGGTGGAGCATGATCTGCGTGTTCAGCCAAGGCAGGAAGGGACTCCATCTCCATCTTAGGAGGACCAAGGCTCCGAGGGACCCAGGTGGGCATCAGCGGAGCCAACGTCAGAGTCAGTGGCTACTCCAGGACCCTCTAGAGAGGAGAGCCCAGGAGCGGTGGGGGTCCCCAGGGAATTTCTCACCAGAGATTGTCTTACTTCTGCACAAGGCGTTTTACTTGCACCAGCAGGAGGGGCAGAATACGCCCCTATGCTGGAGCACGGCACTAAGAGGAGAGTTGACTTGAGAGAAAGCAAGGTGTATATAACAACTCCTAAGAGGTCTAAGTCCTCAGAGGAGTGGCAAGAACAGTCTCCATTGTTGGAAGATCTGAATGGCAAAGACATGGACATGGAGCTCAATTGGCAAGGTGAAGAGTTAGAAGAAGGTGAGATCCCAGAGCAGGAAGATCAGTCATGAATTGTGTGAGTTTTCTGTTGGGAAGAGTTACCAGCGCTCATCGGAGAGTCCTTGAAGGCACTTATTATGCCTGCTAGCCTACTGGTAGCAGAGGAAGAGCTGGAGGATCCTCTACTGCAGGGGGTCTGGAAGTCGCAAAGGGTTTTTCCAGTGCATAGAGTAGTAAGTCAGATGATTCAGGATGAATGGAATTTTCCGGAAGTGCGCCTCAGAGGGGTGCATGCTATGGCGCGTCTATATCCACTGCCAGAACAGGAGCAGGTTCTGCTCCGCTCACTGAGGGTGGATGAGGCTGTATTGGCGGTTACCAAGTAGACGATTATGTGGAAGGCGGTGCAGCCCTCAAGGATGGCCAAGACAGGTAGTTGGACTCCTTATTGAAACAGTCCTTTGATATCAATTCCCTTTCCCTATAGGCCTCCATCTGTGGGGCCTGGGTGGCTAGAGCCTGTCTCTACTGGTTGCAGCAGGTTCAGCAGTCAGGGGAGTCAACAGCGGACCTCTCATAAGAACATAAGATATGCCATACTGGGTCAGATCAAGGTCCATCAAGCCCAGTATCCTGTTTCCAACAGTGGTCAATCTAGGTCATACGTACCTAGCAGTTTCCCAAAAAGACACAGGTTCCACAATGCTTGTATAGGGTCAAGCATTGATATCCTGGGTCCCTTCTTAATAATGGTTTATGGACCTTTCCTCCAGGAACTTGTCCAAACCTTTTTTAAACCCAGCTACACTAACAGCCTTTACGACATCCTCCGGTAGCAAATTCCAGAGTTTGATTACACGTTGAGTGAAAAAATATTTTCTTTTATTAGTCTTCAATAGTTTATCCTGTAGCTTCATTGCATGTCCCCTAGTCTTTCTATATTCTGATAACGTAAACAATTGATCTACATTTACTCATTTCCCTCCGTTCATTAATTTATAGACTTCTATCATATCTCCCCTCAGCCGTCTCTTTTCCAGGTTAAAGAGTCCTAACCTTTTTAGCCTTTCTTCATAGGCATATCCTTCCATCCCCTTTACCATTTTGGTGGCTCTTCTCTGTACCTTGTCTAATAATGCTATATCGTTTTTAAGATACGGCAACCAGAATTGCACACAATATTCAAGGAGCGGTATCACCATGGAACGATATAGAGGCATTATAATATCTTTTGTTTTATTTTCCATTCCTTTCCTTATGATACTTAGCATTCTATTTGCTCTCTTGGCCGCCGCTGCACACTGGGCCGAGGGTTTTAACATGTTACCCACAATGACGCCTAAATCCTTTTCCTGGGTGGTGGTTCCTAATGTGGAACCTTGCATCATGTAACCATAGTTTGGGTTGTTCTTCCCTAGGTGCATAAATTTGCACTTGTCCACATTAAATTTCACCTGCCATTTTGATGCCATGTCTTTCAATTTATCCAGATCCTCTTGCAATTTTCCACAATCCTCTTGGGTTTTAACAACCTTAAATAGTTTTGTGTCATCTGCAAATTTGATAACCTCACTCGTTATTCCCTTTTCCAGGTCATTTATGAATATGTCAAAAAGCAGTGGACCCAGCACAGATCCCTGGGGTACACCACTATTCACCTTTCTCCATTGGGAAAATTGGCCATTTAGCCCTACCCTCTGCTTTCTATCTTTTAACCAGTTCCTGATCCACAATAGTACACTGCCTCCTATCCCATGACTCTTTAGTTTTTCCAAAAGTCTCTGATGAGGGACCCTGTCAGAGGCTTTCTGAAAGTCCAAATACACTATATCAATCAACTCACCTTTGTCTACCTGTTTATTTGCACCTTCAAAAAACATAACAGATTAGTAAGAGAAGATCTTCCTTGTCTAAAGCCATGTTGGCTGTCTCCCATTAAGCCATGACTATCTACATGTTCAGCAATTTTGTTCTTAATGATGGTTTCTACCATTTTTCCCAGTACTGACGTCAGACTTACCGGTCTGTAGTTTCCCGGATCCTGGAACCCTTTTTAAAAATTGGCATTACGTTGGCCATCCTCCAATCTTCAGGGGAGGCATCATCGGGGGAGGCAGCCAAATTGGAGTTGGGGTAGGCCTACCTGTCCAAAACCCACTACAATCTCATTAGTGGAGGAGTAGCCTAATGGGTAATAGCACTGGCTGGGGAACCCAGAGACCAGGGTTTGATTCCCACAAGCACTCCTTGTGGCCTTGGGCAAGTCACTTATCCCTCCATTGCCTCAGAGAAATCCAAGTTATCAATATCCCTGTTTAATGTGCATTACTAAGTTTAAGTTGCAATGTAAAACCAGTTTCATTGAAATGATAAAGCAGCATATAAAACCTGTTAAATAGATAAAATACTCTAAATTAGAGGACTATCTAAAAGCATGGCCCAATAGTAGTAGTGAGGAACTTCCTGTAGTTGCAGAACTGGGTGGCAGACAGTTTCTTAAGACCTGCCTTAGTAAGCTCCCCTTCAAAGGGAAGCTTCTGTTTGGAGAGGATCTAGACAAGTCGGTTAAGGACTTGGGCGAGTCCAAAAGAGGTCGCTTGCCCAAGGATAAGCTGAAGCAGAGCTGTGCTTCATCGGCAAGTAAAGGGCAGCTGCGAGACCTCAAGCGCTTTCAAGCATCCCGCTTTACTCTGTACTAGAGGGGCAGATTCCCTTCTCGGGGATGGGGTTTGAGGGTTTCGAGGAGCAGGCTGGAATTCAGTGCCACCTTGACCTCAGGGTGCCAGAAAGCACAATGAAGCGAGGGAGGCACGGGGGCACAACCCATGAGAGGTCAGTTTTAGGGTTTCTACCCTGCCTGAGTCCAGATCATGTCAGACCAGTGGGTCCTGGAGTTCATTTGGGAGGGCTATGCTCTTGAGTGGGCTCCTCCAGTAGGTCATTCCTTTGCTCAGTCTCCCTGCAAGGCGCCAGGCAAAGTGGAGGCAGTGAGAGACACCTTGATGCAGCTCCTGCAGTTAAAAGGTAGTGCCGGTGCCCTGAGACCAGTACAGTTGCAGTCGGTACTCCATTTATTTTGTGGTGCCCAAAAAGGAGGGCTCCTTTTGCCTGATTCTTGATCTCAAAGGAGTGAACCATTGTCTGCGGATCTCGCATTTTGATATGGAAGTGCTGCAATCTGTCATAGTAGTAATGAGGAGTGGGAAATTTCTGATATCCCTCGATTTTACAGAGGCATATCTGCACATTTCCATCCAGCCATAACATCTCAACAGTTACTCTGCTTCGCGGTGTCAATGGGATACTTCTAGTTTTGGGCTTTGCCATTTGGCCTGGCAACAGCCCCACACACATTCACCAAGGTCATGGTAGTGGTGGTAGAAGCACTCCACAAGAAAGGAGTTCTCGTACATCCGTACCTCAACAACTGGCTGATCAGGGCGAAGTCCAGGGATGAAAGCAAAAGAGCAATGAAGCAGGTGGTGAAGTTGCTTCAAAATCTCTGTTGGGTGGTCAATGAGGTCAAGAGCCAGTTAGTACCATCCTAGGAGTTGGAATATTTGGGAGGCGTTTGGTATGTCAGTTTCTGAAGATTGTGGCGTCGTCAGCCTGACATTATCTACAGATCCTGGGGACGATGGTAGCCATGTTCGAACTTGTCCTGTAGGTGATAGCACACATGAGGCTGTTGCAGAGAGCCCTGCTTTGCTGGTAGTTGCACCAGACACAGTCTTTATCCACATTACTCCCCTGTCCGCAGAAGATGAAGAGAGCTATTCGGTGATGGCTTCTTCCAGGAAACCTGGACGGGGCATGCCCCTCAAATCATCGAGCTGGATACCACTGATGACTGATGCCAGTCTGTCGGGATGGGGGCTCATTGGGAAGGGCGCTTTGTTCAGGGGCAATGGAGCCCACAGGAGGCCATTTGGTTGATCAACCACTTGGAGATGTGGGCAGTGGCCCTGGTGCTCCAAACCTTTGGGCCATGTTTGCAGGGAAAGGCAGTCCAAGTCTCCTCAGAAAATGTGACCATGGTAGCCTACATCAACCACCAGGGAGGCATGGGCAGTGTAATCTTGAAAGACGAGGCAGAGCTGCTGTTCAGCTGGGCGGAGTGTCTGCTCCAGGTATTATAGGCAGCACATGTTGCGGGGATCAACAATGTGGCAGTCTTCTTAAGCTGAGTGCACGTGGACCCCAGCAAGTTGAGCCTCAACCAGGAAGTGTTCGGACCCAATGGCAACATTTGAGTCAGCCAAGGTGAACAGGTTTTTCAGCAGAAGAAGAGAAAGGATATCAGAGGGCCTGGATGCTCTAGTGCAAAGATGGCTGAGGAAGTCCTTCTCTATGTTTTTCCCCCATGGGTACTCATCGGCTGGGTCATGCAGTGAAGAGAGGCTCACCGGGGGTATGTCATTCTGATTGCTCCAGATTGGCCAAGGCGACCGTGGTACGCTGACCTGGTGAGGATTCAGGTGAACAGACCCTGGCGAAATCCAGCTCGAGAGGATCTCCTGACACAGGGGCCAGTAGCCTCAGGAGGCTCAATTCTCAGTTATGGCATTGATCTTGAAAGGGCGAGACTGAAAAAGAAGGGGTATTTGGGCCCGTAATAGCCACATTGCAGAATGCCCAGAGGAGATCTACCTGCCTAGCTTACATCTGAATTTAGCGCATTTTTGAGGCATGGTGCATGGATAGACAGGCTCGCCCATCCATGGCATTCATTCCAGACATCCTAGCATTCTTGCAGACTGGCTTTGACAAGGGCTTGGCTGCTAGTTCCTTGAGGGTTCGCCTGGCAGCAATTTCCTGTTATCAGAGGAAGGTCCAAGGGGTGGCATTAGGCAATTACCCTGATATTCTAAGATTTCTGAGGACGGTGGACCAACTTCGTCCCCCAAAGAGGTTGGTGGTACCACCATAGGACCCCAATATGATGTTAACAGCACTTGCCAAGGAGCCCTTTGAGCCGTTGAGTCGGGTGTCATTGAAGGATTTAACTTTGAAGACGTTTTTTCTGGTGGCGATTTGCTTGGCGCACAGGATTTCGGAGCTTCAGGTTTTGTCTTTCCAGAAGCCCTTTTTGTCCTTTTCTAGGGAGAAGGTGGTTCTTCAGCCAGTTCCCTCCTTCCTGCCCAAAATGGTTTTGGCGTTTCATGTGAACCAGTCGGTTTCTCTACCGGTGCTGACAAGCTCAGAAATGGGCACAGACAATCCCATTTTACACCTATTGGATGTCAAAAGGGCATTGTGATGGTATTTTAAGAGGACGGTGCCATTATGGAAATCTATTTATTTGTTCATTCTTTTTTGGGGGCCATACAGAGGAGAGGTGGCAGTCAAAGCCTCAATTTCCCGCTGGATCAGAGAAGCGATTGCTTCGGCATACATCCTGAAGGGCAGAGTGGTGACGGAGGGGTTCCGGGCACATTCTACGAGAGCCCAGGCCAACACATGGGTGGAGTATAGCTTAGTGCCGCCAGTAGAGATTTGTAGGGCTGCAACTTGGCCTTCGCTTCACACCTTTTCAAAGCACTATGCTTCGATGTCCAGGCAGCAGGGGATGCTTGTTTCAGAACAACGGTGCTTCAGGCTGGTTCAGCAGGTCCCTCCCATTAGTTTAACTGTTCTGTTACATCCCAGAGGTGTGTGACTGGACTGGAAGGATGATAAGGAAATGGAAATTTGTCTTACCTGCTAATTGTGGTTCCTTGAGGAACTCCTGTCCAGTCCCGGATCCCTCCCCTGAGTGTGTTTAAGACGTTCTGCATATTATACCTGGCCTGAAGCTGGTTCACGAGGAAGCAGTGGCAAGATGGCTGGGACATAGGGGGAGGGTCGGCATTTTTGGGGGACCGACCGGAAGAGCTGTCGGTCCAGGATGTGCGGTGTTATTCAGGTAAGACACGGGTAGCCCTCATCATTCTGGGGGGATGGCGAATTTCGTCCCAAGTGTTGGGGGAATCTAGGTTATGTAGATAGTGATTGTTGTTACTCGTATTATGACTTATTTGTTGCTCTTGTGAGTCTGCTCCCAGGTGTTGGGGGAATCTAGGTTATGTTGATAGTGATTGTTGTTACTCGTATTATGAATTATTTGTTGCTCTTGTGAATCTGCTTTTTCAGTAGGTTACTGGGGCTGGTGGGCAGTGCCAGCTGTATAAGTACAAGGGGTCATCAAAAGATGACGTGCTCAGTCTCCAAGCTGCTGTGAGAGGTGCACCACCCAGAGGTGCGGGACTGTACTAGAGTTCTTGATGGAACCACAATTAGCAGATAAGTCTAATTTCCATTTATGATCCACATATCAATATTTATTTTAATAAATGATCATTGAAAAAAGAGAAGTGATCAAGATGAGAATATTAAGTTACCATATTTTTTTAAAATTCTTTTGCAAAAATGTAACCAAGCATAATATATACCATTGTTCTTATATGAGAAGAACATAAGGAAAACAATATAATAGCATTAGTGTTAATATAAAGAACATTATCATATTGAAGTATATTTATAAATAGAAAGGAATATATGTATATTTATTTATCAGGTGTTTTCAGTTGCTCAGCAAGGTTGTATCAATTACAACAACAGCATTAGCTAACTATGGCATAACTCAATTTGTCTATCATGCTGAAAACTCTAGTGCCACCAGAGAAGATAAACATGCCACTGCTTTTTAGAGCTACAAAGATTCCTCAATAGTCTCTGTTATACAGTATACAAGTATGTGAAAGGTAAAGTGATTGTGCTCTTTCTAAATTCACAGCTCAGAAAGTACCTCTAATCCCAATGGGCTGACTGTGATGGAACGTCTTGTCATTAGGCCCTAAAGTTGGGCCTAAGAAAAACGGAAGAGAACTAAAAGATAATTGCTTTCAAGCTCATTGGTGCCTGAATGCTGATACTATAACAGAAGCCTTCAGTCCTGAAAAGAAAAAGAGAAAATTGGCATCTATGCTGCAAAAATGTTTTACAGTATATTAGTAAATCTCACAAACTGCCTTAGGTCTTTGGAGAGATTTTTTCAGTTCTAATTTCAACTTATCAAGTGGGATAGGACTTTGAGTGCCAGGCTGCATGAGGTTTCAATATTAAAGAATAAGTTAACTATACTTATTTGTTCTATTTATTTCTTGTATCAAGAAGGTGCTCTTACTCATGAGAAATTAACATAGTTCAAATTACCTTTAATATAGGTTAATACACATGGGTTAATGGATCATCCCCAATTTAAAATAAAATTATGGAGCTGTGTTAACACACAGGTTGACTCGTAAAAGCTAATATAATCCATTTTAACTTTAAAGTAGATTGTCACACTGTTGTGAATAGGGGCCTTTGAATGCAAACACCCCAAAATGAAAAGATGGCTATTTCAATAAAGTCTCATCTCTGAAAGCAGTCTTAAAACAATACCAATAAGTACAAAACAGGATGATATGATGTAAGCTTTTAAATGAATTGTCTTAGCCAGATGGCTACTTCTCAATGCATCTACTGGGTAAGTGAATGCTCAGCTGAAAGCACACATGTTGCCCTGCCTAAATGTCATTAAGCACCCACATGTTAAATGCTGTTAAATATCCACATGTTAAATGTAACCCACCAGTTGTGATGTAATGTGACCACTTTGATTGAAGGATAAAGTGGTATACAAATCTGTCTAAATAAATAAAAATAAATAAATACATAGTGAACTCTTTCTGTTGTTTAGTGCTGTAGTCATTGCACATTTCACACTGCCCTATATATGCTTTCAGCCAAGTCTGGCCCAAGGGTATCTGACACTCTAGGAAGCATTTTAGCTTTGTGTCCCCCAGGGATGGCTTGAGGCCCTCCACATCCCACCATAGTGCAGCATTACACCTTCCCTTGCCTACCTCCCCCAGCCCAGAATCTATCCTTCTTTACCCCCTCCCTATTTCCAGCCTCTTCCCTTCCCTTCACTAGCCTTCCCCCAAGGTGTCCAGCATCTCATCTCCCCTACCCTTCCCTATCACCCCTTGTGTACAGCATCTCTACTTCCTTTACCGACTCCTCCCCTATCCAAGATGCCTAGCATCTCTTAAAAAGTTCCATCATGGGCATGGAAGATCACTGGAACTGACTTATTCAATGTCAATGTAAAAAATTGTATGGTAACAGTAGCCTTCTACGTCAACTTTTGGGAAGTAGATTTCTTGAAAAGCACTTGGGGAAACAGCAGTAATTGCAAATGCTCATTTTGTGGGACATGGGGTGCTGGAAACCCTTTGGGGGGGGGGATATTCAAAACCATTTAGGCTGTTTGCAGGTCTGCAAACTGCCAAAATGGCACTCGTGGGGATATTTAGAACAGTGAATATCCCTGGATGCCGCCACTGCATGCCCTGGCTAGCACTGGGGCATTCCATGGGCAGAGCAGAGGCAGCACCCAGTGATAACCAGGCATCAGTGATACCGAGCCACTGTCCATTATTGCAAATTGGTGAAAGTTAAGCACCTGAAGGGGTGGTCTAACATTTGCTGTAGAAACTAACCGGGCATCATCAGAATATTGCCGTTGTCCAGTTGGCTTCCTGCTTCTCCGGTTAACCTGGATAATCATTACCAGAGGCTGAATATAGCCCAGCATTAAATATCTGGGTGTTAGTTTCAGCAGTGATGGCTAGCCACTGTAATCGCCCTAGCCGCCACCGTTGAATATCCCCCTTTCACTTTTGGCAATGGCCTAAATTATGCCTCTGCAAATTTAAGTGGATCAATGGTAAATGGGATCTCCTGCAGAAGACATCATCTGCAGGTATCCCAAAAATAAAGAAAAAGTGGATTTGGCTTTAATGATAGCCAAATAACTTCTAGAGCAGAAGAGCCATGTCTAGCATTCTTAGACCACCACAACACACCCTCCCAATAGCAGCTCCAAATAGAAACATAGAAACATAGGAAAATGACGACAGAAAAAGACCACATGGCCTATCTAGTCTGACCTACCATATAAACAACTACAACAGTCCCCTTTTTTCCTTTAGAGATCCTCTGTGTTTGTCCCATGCTTTTTTTAAATTCAGATACCGTCTTCAGCTCTACCACCTCCACTGGGAGATTATTCCACAAATCCACCACTCTTTCCATAAAGAAATATTTTTGCATATCACTCCTGAATCTATGCCCTTTCACCCTCATCCCTCATTCTCAGAGCAGAACTTGTCTTCAATTGAAAGAGGCTCTCCCCCTGTGCATTTATGCCATGAGGAATTTAAATGTCTCAATCATATCACCTCTATTCTGCCCTTCCTCTAAGGTGTACATACTAAAATCCTTAAGTCTGTCCTCATATGCTTTATAATGAAGACCACTAACCATTTTAGTAGCCTCCCTCTGTACCGACTCCATCCTGTTTATATCCTTTTGAAGGTGCGGTCTCCAGAATTGCACACAATACCCCAAATGAGGTCGCACCAAAGACTTATACAGAGGCACTATCACCTCTTTTTTCTGCTAGCCATTCCTTTCCCTATGCACCCAAACATCCTTCTAGCTTTTGCTGTCGCCCTTTCTACCTATGTAGCTACTTTAAGATCATCAGACACAACCACGCCGAGGTCTCACTCTTCTTTAGTGGACAAAAGTACTTCACCCCCCTATACTACATTGTTCCCTTGGATTGCTGCAGCCCAAATGCATGATCTTGACATTTTTAACATTAAATCCCATTTGCCAAATTCTAGACCATTCTTCAAGCTCAGCTAGATCCCTCCTCATGTTATCTACACCTTCCTGGGTGTCTACTCTATTGCAGATTTTGGTATCATCCACAAAGAGGCAAACCTTACCTGACAGCCCTTCCGCTATATCACTAACAAAGATGTTAAAAAGAATCGGACCAAGGACAGATCCCTGGGGCACACCACTTGTTGATGGGTCAACGAGCGAGAATGGTGGTCCCCATATGAGAACATTTACTGTAACCCCAGGGAACAGGGGTTGCAAGAAGACAACAGCAATTGATAAAATCGCAAGCCAAACAATTTTCACAATATAATTAAAGTGCCAGGAACTTGCCACTGCTGTGCAGAGGGACATAGTCCTGATATAATTTGTCAGTCCACATGTGAAAGAAGGTGGAATCTACTGGAAAATAGATGTTATAAAGTGGTTACAGACAGTGGACAAAGCCTAGCATGCAACATTAGACAACTGTGGAGGGTTGAAAGAGAGACTGGGAAAATAAATAAGACAATTCCAGATCAGGACTAGACAGCTTTGGATAACTGGTTAGGGATCAGAGACCATGGGAGGGAGAATGGCACATTGATCCAACACAGAACCAACATATCCAGCCCCACAACTACAGTAGCAGTGAAACATTAGTCACACACAAAAAAAAGTGAGAAAGTGATTCATCAACCAACTTGATGATTTTGATATCCTGTAGTATAGCAGGGGTGTGTGTTCATTAGTGGTTAGAATGCATTCAGTTTGTTAGTGTTCCTTAAAAAATGTATTGCACACTAAATGTGTGTGAATCTATTAATTAGTACATTGAGGGAAATTTTATAAAGTATGTTTTGTGAATATAAGACAGTATATGGGCATTAAAACTCTCTTATAAAATTATCTCATGTGTAAAAGTATATGTGGTACAATTAGGCATGTGTGTGACTTCAGAGTAGGCATGTTCGGGACAAGACTTTGAGGAAGACATGGGCTAAGTCTTTGGGGAGGACATGGGCAAAGACTTTGGGGAGGACATGGGCAAAGACTTTGGGGAGGAAATGGGCAAAGTAGGAGAATGTCCATGGCTTTTATTCAGGCACAATTTCTGTCAAATTTGTGCTATTACTTTATAATGTCACATAGGCACCAATGTGTCTTTATAATCTACCTTAGAAACCACCACCCAGGAAAAAGATTTAGGAGTCATCGTGGATAACATGTTAAAACCCTCCGCCCAGTGTGCAGCGGCGGCCAAGAAAGCAAATAGAATGCTAGGTATCATAAGGAAAGGGATGGAGAATAAAACAAAGGATATTATAATGCCTCTGTATCGCTCCATGGTACGACCGCACCTTGAATATTGTGTGCAATTCTGGTCACCGTATCTTAAAAAGGACATAGAGTTATTAGAAAAAGTACAGAGAAGAGCCACCAAATTGGTGAAGGGGATGGAAGGCTACTCCTATGAAGAGAGGCTAAAAAGGTTAGGGCTCTTTAACCTAGAAAAGAGACGGCTGAGGGGAGATATGATAGAGGTGTATAAATTAATGAATGGAGTGGAACGGATAAACGTGGATCAATTGTTTACGCTATCAGAATATAGAAGGACTAGGGGACATGTAATGAAGCTACAGGGTAAACTATTTAAGACAAATAGGAGAAAATATTTCTTCACTCAACGTGTAATCAAACTCTGGAATCTGTTACCGGAGGATGTAGTAAGGGCTGTTAGTATAGCTGGGTTTAAAAAAGGTTTGGACAAGTTCCTGGAGGAAAGGTCCATAAACCACTATTAAAAAGGGACCCAGGATATCAATGCTTGGCCTAGTACAAGCACTGCAGAACCTGTGTCTTTTGGGGAAACTGCTAGGTACGTATGACCTAGATTGGCCACTGTTGGAAACAGGATACTGGGCTTGATGGACCTCGGTCTGACCCAGTATGGCATTTCTTATGTTCTTATGTTCTTATCTAGGCTAGAGATAGGTGTCTATGCAACCTTCATACATAGGTAACCTGTTATAAGATTACTTCTGGTAATCTTATAACATGCATTGGTGAAAGATCACAAAAAAGTCTGAGCATTAGAAAAAAAATCTAAATGAACCAAAAAAGTGTGTTGTTTGCTTGGTGCCAAGATTTCGGATGTTATGGAGAGTCTGCCAAGAATCCTCAAACCTACTGACTATTATCCAATGTTGCTCATCCATTTTGGCACAAATAGTACTGCTAGGTTTGTACCTGAGTGTATCAAAGGTGACCTTTTGGCTCTGGGAGAGAAGGTGAAACAGTTAGGTGCATATGTGGTGTTCTCTTCAATCTTCCCTGTCGAGGGTCAGTGATAAGGCTCAAAGACTTGCATCTTGAAGATGAATGCCTGGCTGTATGGATAGTACCAACAAAAGTATTTTGGCTTCCTAGACCATGGCATGATTTTTCAAGGGTTGCTAAGCAGAGACAGCATCCACCTATCAAAGAAAGGGAGAAGTGTCGTCCACAACAGACTGGCTAACCTACTGAGGATGGTTCTAAAATATAGTAGGATCCTCGAGGATGGGTGAATAAAGCCTGCAGGTAAGTAAAAATCCTCAGATAGGTAAAATATAAAAAAATAGTATAGACAAAGGGAAAAAAGAGCAATATTTGCAGAGCTGAATATACTAATGCCCATAGCAAGTGAAATAAAGTTCCAGATTTAGACGTTTTAATGAAAGATGCTGACTTGGATATAGTGGCAGTAATGTAGACATGGTACACATAAAACAATGACTGGGAAGTAGTCATACCAGGTAATGATCTATAGCAGGCATGTCCAACAGGTAGATCACGATCTACCTATAGATTGCGGAGGAGTCAGAGGTAAATCACCAGCCCCACTTGGCTCCATTTCTCCAGCAGCTTGCCCCATCATTAGGAGAGAGCTTGTGCCAGCAGGTCGTCTGCCGAGGGCTTGCCGCCACTGCTGATCCTTTGCCTGTCTTTTTTACCGGCCTGCGGGAATCTTGCCTGTGGGTGTATTGGGGGCGCTTGTTGTTTTTGTGCCAATAGTTTGTGGGTACCCCAGGGGACCACCACCCACGCCCCGCGACGAGACGCCACAGGCTCGGCATCATACCTGGTCTCCTGCCTCTCAGAATCACCCATTCCTGCCCCTGCCTCAACACCCCTTAGAAGTGTGTTATATACCGGGTGATATCCATTCACCTGGGCTTTACCTGAGTACACTTACTGTATTAGTTATGTCCTGTACTGGTCATTGGTTGCTTTATAGTTCGCTTTCATTAAACGTTTTCGGGCAAACACAACAAAGTGTCAAGAATTTGGTGATTTTGTTGGCTTTTCCAATTTTGTTCTAACTTGCCTATGCTTGCCTTTGAATTGGTTCAAACCACTGTGACTTTTTCTTGCCTCTGCAATTTTATTTTGCCTAACCTTTGCGTTGATTCTACACTGCAATTTTATTTTGCCTTGCCTTTGTGTTGATTCTACACTGTGTGCAGAATTTATTAAATCGCGTATGGTAGCATTTGAGCTTCTTTGGTGGTATTTGATTTTATCTGGTTTGCTGGACAGGTGTTTGTGTTTTTTTGATAATTGTTTGGTGGTATTTGATTATTGGTGCCAGTATGATGAATTCTTATTTTTACTTTTAGAACTACATGTGTGGTTTTGGCATCTCCAGTCCTTGTATTGCACATCATCCAGAGGTCTTCAGTTCCTGTTGATCTTTAATACTTTGGGACAGTGACAGCCACCCCAGTATAACAAAGATGAGTGTTCCAAAGAAGAGCAAAACCTACCACTTTCATGATGAATGGGAAATGGGCTACTTCTTCATCATGATGAAAGACAAATGTTGTTATCTAATTTGTAACGCCCTGGTATCCTTGCCCAAAAAGGGTAATCTGGAGTGTCATTATAAGACTCTGCATAGCAATAAGTTTGATGCTGATTTTCCACCCAAATGTGAAATTCGTAAACTGAAGCTCAAAGAACTATGTTTCTTATTTCTATGTTTCTATTAAATACTTCCGTGGCATAAATGTTCAGGGAGAGAGCCTCTTTCAATTGAAAGCAAGTTTTGCTATGAGGGGACATGGGATGAGGGTGAAGGGAGATAGATTCAGGAGTGATATGCGGAAATATTTTTTTTACGGAAAGAGTGGTGGATCCGTGGAATAGTCTCCCAGTGGAGGTGGTAGAGATGAGGACAGTAACTGAATTCAAAAAAGCATGGGACAAACACAGAGAATCTCTAAAGGTAAAAAGGGAACTGTTTTAGTTGTTGATATGGAAGGACAGACTAGACAGGCCATGTGGTCTTTTTCTGTCATCATATTTCTATGTTTCTAATAAATCAAAACTGGCTACTCAGCAACAGTTGATGGTGAAGCCAAGGTCATATTCAGTCAATGCAAACATAGCATCCTTCAAGATCAGCAACCTGATCACAAAGAAATGCAAACCTTTCACTGAAGGGGAATTTGTAAAAGATTGTTTTCTTGAAGCAGCTGACAATCTTTTTGAAGGATTTAAAAATAAGAAAGAGACCATAGCTGCTATTCAAGATGCACAATTGTCAAGAAACACCATCGTGCGGCAAATAGAAAAGATGTGTGGAGACGCAACTGAACAATTGTTGGAGGATGTTTCAAATTGTGTTGCTTTCTCACTCCAACTGGATGAATCTACAGACATAAGAGACATAGCCAAGTTACTAGTCTTTATCTGGATGGTTTTTGAAGAATTCAGTGTTAAAGAAGAACTACTTGGAATGATTTCTTTAAAAGGGAGAACTACTGGTGAGGAAATATTCAGTTCTTTCCATTCTTTTGTGACAAAGTGTAATCTTCCATTGCATAGACTTGTTTCCATCACTACTGATGGAGCAAGAGCAATGACAGGTGAGGTTAACGGTTTCATAGCCCTCTGTAGACAGCATGACAACTTCCCAGATTTCCTTTCTTACCACTGCATCATTCACCAGCAAGTTTTGGTAAGCAAGAGACTCAATACAAAGACTGTCATGGACATCACATTCAAAATTGTAAATTCAGTTCATGGAAGATCACTTCAAAGACGGCTTTTCAATCTTACTCTTGATGAAGGGGCAGCGGAAATCATTTTGAACGCAGATGTAAGGTGGCTAAAACCACTTTGTTGCAAATTTTCATGTCTTCTGCAAAAAGATAGAATTTTCCATTCAGTCCTTCAGCAATATCACTCACAAATACATTGAACAGTACCGGTCCCAGGACCAAACCCTGGAGCACACCACTAATAACCTTTCTTTCATCTGAGTGAGTTCCAGTTACCGTCACCTTCTGTTGTCTGTCAGTCAACCAATTTCTGATCCAGTTCACCACCTTGGGACCCATCCCCAAGCTGTTGATTATATTGATAAGTCTCCTATGAGGAACAGTATCAAAGGCTTTACTGAAACATAGGTAGCACACATCCATTGCATGCCCTTGATCTAGTTCTCTGGTCACCCAGTCAAAGAACTCAATCAGATTTCTTTGGCACGATCATCCTTTGGTAAAACCATGTTGCCTTGGACCATGCAACCTGTTGGTTTCGAGGAAGTCCACTATTCGCTCTTTCAGGAGCGCCTCCATTACTTTTCCCACCACTGAAGTAAGGCTTACTGGCCTGTAGTTTGTCACTTCTTCCCTACTGCCACTTTTGTGAAGAGGTACCACGTCAGCCCTTCTCCAGTCCTGTGGAACGTCTCCTGTATCCAAGGATCTTTTCAAAACATCCTTTAACGGTCCTGCAAGAACATCTCTGAGCTCTTACAGTATCCTTCCGGTCCCATGACTTTGGCCACTTTCAATTTTGCAAGCTGTTCTAACACATCATCTTCTGTGAATGGTGTGGTATCTACTCCATTCCCATTTATATATTTGTCAATCACAGGTGGTCCTTCTCCAGGACTTTTTCTAGGAAAAACAGAGCAGAAGTATTTGTACAGAGCAGAAGGAATTTCCAGTAATCCCTGGGTAGCAGATCAAAGGTTAATCACAGGATTATAAGAGGATAATGCTGCTTGAAAATATGGCAGGCCTAAACCATTCAAAACCTTAAATACTATTGTCAGAATTCAAAGTTTAATTTCCATAACAAATAAAAGATGATGTGTTTACCCTATGGACTCCAAATTTTATTCTCATAGCGGCATTCTGTACAAGTTGGAGTTTACAATGTTCTGTGTGCTTTCCAGCAGGTTGTGTTTATTTGTTTGTGTTGCAAGATTTGTTTGAAACAAGATGAGGTGGCAGAGGGTGTTGTGCTGGAGGAGCACCGGAGACACAGTGTGATGGGAAAAGTGTATCTGAGCCTATGGAACAGGAAGAAAAACAGGCTTTTACCTTTAAGGAAAGAGACAGGCCAGAAAGCAGTGGTTTTCAGACTGCAGGCAAAGAGAAAAAACACACGTAGTTGCTGGGTACAGACCACGCCCAAGTTCTGAGGCAAGCTGTGAAGTTAATGAGAGGCACCTGGGGGAGGAGCATGGCCCGATAGTTCAGGCACACCATATAAGCCCAGGGGACTAGAAGAGTGGGGAGGGACCACCAGGGAAACGGAAAGAGAGAGGACCACCAGGGGTGCAGAAGGAGAAAGAAACTTCAGGAGAGCTGAAGGACAAAGAGTTACCAGGGTCAGCACCAGAGAGGATTCCAAAGGAAACCAGCATACAGGGAGCCACGTTCCAGAAGGAAGTCAGTACTGCAGGGGAACTGCAGCTGAGTCTAGAGGCAGGAAGGTTTTGCCTGGGAGAGCTACTGACAAGGAGCAAGGTACGATATCAGCAGCTCATGAACCTGCTGGAAAACTGCCAACTCCCAAAAGGTGTGTGAATAGAACTGTAAATAAAAGTAATGTGAGCCAGCTAGAGGATCTGTGCCGGTTAATGAAAGAAAAGAATCTCCATGTGCCTGCTAAGAACCCTGAGTATAAAGAGAAGTCTCACTGGAGAAAGGTCCTAGAGCTGTTAGAAGAGATCAAGCCTGAGTTTGTGCAAGCTGATTTAAACCCAGATATAACAGACACAGGTTATGAACAAATGCAAACAGAGGGTTATGATTCTGGCCAGGAGTCTGTAGAATCATTAATGGATTGCTCTCTATGCAAGAAAACAGCATAAAAGTTCTAGTTTTTAAAAGGAGAAAAACCTAGAAACAAATTGTCCGAGTAAAACTGACAGAAGCACTTAAAGCTTTATTTTTGAAGACTGAAAGTTTGAAATAGATAACTACATGTGCTTAAAGCTGGCAGAAGCAGTTAAAGCTTTATTTTTGAAGGCTGAAAGTAAAAAAAGAAACAGCTATTTGTGCTTAAAGCTGATAGTAGCAGTTGTAGTGTTCTCTTCCGGTAAAAAGGGTCCTTTTTGTTAGAATTTTTGTGTGGAGAAGAATCCCATTTATTTTGCCATGCGTAGAGTTTTTGAATGCTCTTTTGGAAAGGAAAATAAAAATTCCTGTGTTTGCCTAAAACCCTCGAGTCACAACTTTATTGTTTGAGACCTCACAACTACAACTCCCAGAAGCCTCGGCTCTGGATTCCTTATTTAAGGACAATACAAAGGCATGTCCCGGCCTATAGGCGACCGCCTGGGCACGGGGCACGACGACAGACAAGGGCTTTTCATCTGCCCCAATGGCTGATTTGCTATTTGCCTTGGTTCTCCTGTTGCTCTGTCAGGCAGTGGTGTGGATAGCCTGCTCTGGTGGGTTCTTCTTGTTAAAGATCCACGGCTGCTATATGCACTGGTGTTCTGGAGGAACATCAGAAGAGGCATGGACCAACTTGATGATTTTGAGATCCTGTAGTATAGCAGGGGTGTGTGTTCATTAGTGGTTAGAATGCATTCAGTTTGTTAGTGTTCCTTAAAAAATGTATTGTACACTTAAAGTGTGTGAATGTATTAATTAGTACATTGAAGGAAATTTTATAAAGTATTTTTTGTGCACATAAGACAGTATATGGGCATAAAAGCTCTCTTATAAAATTATCTCATGTGTAAAAGTACATGTGGTACAATTAGGCATGTGTGTGACTTTAGAGTAGGCATATTCAGGGGAAGACTTTGGGGAGGACATGGGCAAAGTCAGGAGAATGTCCATGGCTTTTATTCAGGCACAATTTTTGTCAAATTTTTGCTATTACTTTATAATGTCACATAGGCACCAATGTGTCTTTATAATCTAGGCTAGAGATAGGTGTCTATGCAACCTTCATACATAGGTAACCTGTTATGATTACTTCTGGTAATCTTATAACATGCATTGGTGAAAGATCACCAATGCTCCTGCAGGTCCTTGGCTGAAGGGTAACATTTGTCTGTCCTGGGAGGATATGGGAAAGAGGAAGAATAAAGATTCTGCAAAGGACAATTTGCCTGTCTTTCCAGTTGGAACTGCTATTGGCCCCATAGACAGACATGTGGTTCCTCTTCTGTCAGGTCAGCTATCCACCGAGGGAGCATCTTTGAGCTCTGAGGGTAGAACTTCGCCACTGCATCCATTCCCCCCTTATCAACCACGATGGAACCAGAGGATTCTCCTCAGGTGAATGATGTTGTTTCAATTGTTCTGGTTCCAAAACCTGTTATGGTGGTTTCTATGGCTGAGATCTGAAGGACATCTGGAGGGAAATTAGAATTATGGACTCTAAACTTTCCAGCACAGTTGGTGCTCTGTGTGATTTCCCTGTAAGTGTCTCGTTACCTTGCAGGGACAAACTTTTATATTTGCTGATGTTTCTTATTTGGAACGTTTTCCTGTGGATAAGCATAAATAAGGTAATGATGGGTGCGAGGTTAGTATAGGCATCTCTCTGATACAGGGAATTGATGCCTTTATTTCTTGTTTATATCCTTTCTTTGACTCACAGCACAACCCCTTGATGTGGGCTTGGCCTTGTTTGAATAGAAACATAGAAACATAGAAAAATGATGACAGAAAAATACCACATGGCCTATCTAGTCTGTCCTTCCATATCGACAACTACAACAGTCCCCTTTTTTCCTTTAAAGATCCTCTGTGTTTGTCCCATGCTTTTTTGAATTCAGATACTGTCCTCATCTCTACCCCCTCCACTGGGAGACTATTCCACAGATCCACCACTCTTTCTGTAAAGAAATATTTCTGCATATCACTCTGGATGTATATGTTTCTTTGAATTTCTTTTTTTCTTTTTCTTTCTTAACAATTTGCTTTTCTTATTTGACTGTCATTGTACTTATGTGGTGAAACATGATGATTGTCCTGTTTTCTTTATTATATTGTATTGGATAAAATGCAATAAATGTAATTAACATTAAAAAAAAGATGAGATGGTAAAGAGGCTGGTGGCAGAAGTTAGGAGGCTGAGAAACAGATATTGATAGGACAAGGTAGAGGGTTGATAGAGAGAAAGGAGAAGTTATGAGAGAGGGAGAGAGACTAGTGGCACTATTTATGGGAGTTGAGAGAGGAACTGGTTGGAGTATGAGATCATTTGCACCTGCCAGTCTGCAGTGTTATGGGCCAATGTGGTTTTCCTAAATCTCTTTAGATCCAGTAACCCTTGCTTAAAAATTTGTGAAGACCACTGACATAATGGCATACGTATATTTCAAATGCCACACTGGAATAATTAATCAATGAACGCTAGGGCTTCCTGACTGAATAACAAAGAATATGAAATAGTCAAGGTCCTGGAGGAAACATAGAGAACCACATAGTCAAGTCTGTGTGGGAGGCTGTGATGATAATTGTCATACTTTGTTTGGGTTCATCTCACACATATGAAAGGCACAAATGCAAAACAAATACTAAGTAAATACAATGTTGTATGTGTTTTAGAATGTTTTAACATTTTCTAATTATCTTAACATGTGTTAATTGATAGGTTAATGCAGATTAAATCAATTTAGCACTACATTTTTAAGGTGTGTTAATGAAACGCATGTGCTTAGAATGCACATAGCTACAAGCAGAATATTAGTACAGTAATTATTAGGAGTCTTGAAAGCTGCAAAGGCACTCACATAGGCAGATGTGACAGATTATACAAAAGATCTAGGAGACCAGATGTTTGCCAATAGCATAATAGTTATGGTATTTGTTTTAGATTATTACAAAGACATGGGTAGATATGGGAAGGGAGAGGGGGTAACTTAATGTGAAATAAATAGCCGCTCTTGTTTACTCATTTTCCTAAGACAGTAGATTATAAATGAAAAAAGATAACAAAATCTACCTTGGATAAAAAGAAATCTTAAAAGCAGTCACACTCTATGCTTGGCAGCTGATATATCCTTGACAGGGATAACTGGGAAAACTGAATGGGTCGGCTGGAGGGTTTTTTTTTGCTGTCCTCTCTTATGTTACTATAGGATCAATATTAAAAAGATTTATGTGATTAAAATGAGTTTCTAAATGCATAAATCTAATGGCTAAACATTCCATGCCTGACTAAAATCTGCACAAAATCACCATGTGCACTTAATGGGGAGGGGGGAAAGGGGGGGAAGGAAGGAGGCTAATTACTAAAGTGCGTTAAGGAAATAATGCACGGTTTTTGCCCTTAACCCATGCTAAAAGGCAACATCTTTCATTATTTTATTGTAACACATATTAATTTACCTCAATGCACATTAACTAATAGTGAGAAGCAAAGCATACAAAGGCATGCAAAACATCTCGCAAGCTGCATTATTCCTAGAAAAATAAAGCCAGCTCCTGCTAAAAAGTCCATTATAGTGTATGCAGATCTATCCCATGCATATTTATTATGGTAATCCTGAAAACACAATTGGCAAAGGGGCCCTTTTACTAATACGTGCTAAGCAGTTATTGCATGTTTTAACATGTAGTAACGACAGCATGAGGACAAAGGAACTGTTACCAATCAGGCGCGATAGTTACTGCCTGCTAATTCCCATGCTAAGTGCTCATTGTATAATGAGGTGGGGAATGGGCAAGTTATGGGGGGGGGGAGTGGGCATGGAGGGCAGACAACAGCTAGCACGAAGGTACATATTGTGTGGTGTTAATGTTGCAAATAGCAAAGGTGCACTTAACAACAGCTCAGTGGTGGCGCTAAGTGAACCCACATTAATCGCAAATGCTGCTGTCGCATGTTAGGGTACATTTTAGTGTGGTAACTGTCGGAAAGATGTTAGGCATACCCCCGACAGCACATGATTGTTGCACTTACCACATGTTGGCTTTCACTCAAAACCTGCGGTAAACGCAAAATTGTACTGCCCTTTACTAAAGGGCCCCTAAGTGTGTCTCCAGGAAAGGGTTGAGAAGCACTATTTTAAATGGTTATCTTTAGCCACTTTTTCACTGGAACCTAACCAGCGTAAATTCTAGCTGAAAATTCTCTTATATCTAGCCCGGCAGATTTTGACCGGCTAGGTTAAGGGACCAGTAACCAGTCAGTCCTGAAAATAATATAAAGCAGGTAATTCACAAGCCCTCCTTGGGAATGTCCCTGGTTCTGTACCTTTCTTGGCAGGCTACATTTGACTGTTCTGTAAATTTAGGACCTTTTTTGCTGTTAGTGTGTGCTAATGATATTATCATATGCTATTTGCTGCCACAGCCTATTTTATTCCTATGGGCCTTACAGTAGATAGAATAAGCAAATGCCCATTAGTACACACTAAGCATTAGCAAAAGGGGCTTTTATGTAGACAGAGTTATCTGTTCAGTTGGAATAAATGTTTTAAAGCAGAGGTTTAAGCTGCTAATTCCCAGAGTTAGATGGTTAAAAACCACCTCAATTTACTAAAATGGTTTCATACTTTATAAAAATGCTAGACATGTCACTTATGGAAGACATAATTTCTTCAGTGGTTAAATTATCCCTCTATTTCCTGACCACAACTGTAATGAAAATATAAGAAATAATTTTCTTATTACAGGCATTCCTGGACTTGATCAGTCATCTAATTTTTCCTTGTGGTATATTTCTTTTTGCAGCTACATGATTCAAGAATAAACAGTTTTCAGACCCATCTGAGTTGTAGCAGATGGTTGTCCTTGAGCTTCTTGAATGATTGATCTACAATTTAAGCCGACATGATTGTTGCACAATGAAAATGTACATATTCTACAAACTGAACTTGGTGTTGGCAGGGGAATTTTTTTCACCTTTTTTAAATGGTTCTCCTAAGCATTGATTCAGGAGAATTGTAGACTAAAATTTATCAAGGGAGGGGTGGCTCAGTGGTTGGGACAAATTGCCTCAGGCCAGAGGGTCAAGGGGTCAATTCCCACAGGGGGACAAGCAACCTCAGGCCAAAGGAACTGGGGTCTCTAGTCCCATGACCACTCCTTGTGACCTTGGGCAAGCCACTTAGCCCTCCATTGCCTCAGGCACACTTAGATTGTGAGCCCTTCAGGGACAAGGGAATAAAAAGTACCTGGTAGTATACATGTAAACCACACTGATTCTAAAAAGTACAGCATAAATAAAAATATTGCAAAGAAACCACTATTGCTTTTGATAACATATTAAAATACAAGTTATTAACAGACTGAAAAGGATTCAGAAAAATTCTAGGGTTTGTTGTGGCAATATTTTCTGTTTAGGGAACTGAGTCATTAATTTGATAATTAAATCATTATACTATAGGAGGTGATTTTAAGGGGGTTTCTATGCTGATAACTGTTTACCGATGCAGAAGGCCTTTTCAAAAATTGCTTCCAACACTTTCTACATTAAAATAGTGTATGTGTACTACTGACTGTGAACATATTCCTCATGAGGAAAGAGGCCAGAACAGAGGACTGACCAGGGTGGACAAGAAAAAGTAAGTGCAGGGATTTCATATTGAAATCTCCATGTGTGCTTATGAAGATGATGTCATGAAGTGGTATAAAGTCTGTGTGCACCTTTCTGCAACTCCAGCTGCCCCGAGAGAGAGGCCAAGGTTCAGGGAGGAGTGTTTGGGCCCTACAGTCAGTTCGTACAGAAGTAGCATGGGAATGCAGAAGTCCATTCTGAAATACTTCAATGGCTATCATTGATGAGAGAGGATCCCATAACTAAATGGTTCCATCACAGATCCACTGAACAAGAGAAGAGAGTATTTAGGAACAGATATACTCTGTACAAGGATGGTGCTACCATTAGGCGGACTAAGTGGTTGTCTAGAGCACTGGCCCTCCGGGGGCGCCCATTGCCACCACTATCGCTTCTCTCCAGAAACGACAGCAGTGCCAATAGCCTCAAAAAGCCCCATGGTGCTTACTTTCAAACTTTAATCCTATTAATAAACCACTTTTTATCCCACAGTGTATTCCTTAAACTAAGAGATAAATCTACAACTCTCCAGAGAGCCACCAAATAATATTTTTTGTTGGACTGTTTACCTTGACAGGAAAATTCCTCTCTTGTGGTAAAAACTGTCCTTTTTATTCTTATTTAAAAGGGGAGTCATCCTCCCTCAACCATACCAGGGTAATACCCCAATTATCCTCAGAAATATGTGTTGCTACAAAACACTACTGAAAAGTACTTAACCTTTTCTTACAGCAGTTATATCGGAACTGCAGTCCACTAGCCGTTCAGACGCTATCCAAGCTTATCCCAGCGTTAGTTGCTAGGACCGGCAAGTCCTCGATTATTTTCGCTGAAATATCACTTTATCCTTCAGCCACAATCTCCAAGGCATTACTCACGGATGACATATTCATCTATTTCTGTTTCTGTGTACATAACGTCATGTTCAGACCCCGGCTTTCCCGGTCCTTCTTCTTGCATTATAATACAGGGTGGCCCAAAAAAAGTGAGAGCATCTCGTAGCATATAAGTTATTTAAAAATTCAAAAAGACAGATGTAAACGATTGACAAATTAAAAAAAAAAGATGGCAACCGTAAATTGTCGAAATAAAGACGTTATATAGCTAAAAAAAGGTAAATAAGTGAACTATTTAAGCTTTTAATTTATGAGATGTTCTCACTTTTTTTGGGCCACCCTGTATATGCAGATGATGTATAGATGTTTATTTCTCTCCCTCAAGGGATGGTTGATGTGGAAAATGCTGTTCAGAAAAAGGCATTATTGGAAAGTTGTTTTTGAGCTTCACTTCTGAGATTCACTATATCTAAAACATAAGTTTTGTTGTTCTCTGATGATGACCTAGATTATACTCTTATTTCTGGTTGACTTTAGATAGTGTTGTGGTAGACTGAGGGTAGAAGTTGACTCTCAGCTTTGACTGAAAGAGTATATAATGGAGTCTGTGAAAAGCTCCTTTCTTGTTTTAATAAAGATTCATCAACTTTGGCTTATTTGTCTTGTCTAAGGTATATTTATCATCTGTGACTAGGACTTTAATTCCTCCTTGCCTTGATTGCTACAGTTTTCTTTTACTTGGTACTTCACAAAGAGAGATACAATAACTAAAACTAGCACAAACACAGCGACCATGCTGATTTTGAGTCTTCGTAAATTTGATCATATTACCTCATCCTTGCAGAGGTTGCATTCACTACCAGAAACTTATAGGGACCTATCTACTAAAGTTTTTTTCCCATTTTGTGCCTAAGGGGAAAATGCTTAGTAGACAGGCCCCATAAAATGGAATTTAAGGTTCTTTCATTGTTATTTAAAGACGTATATGGTCTTGCTTCTACTTATTTAATGTCCAAACTTTGATAATCTGAATCCACAAGGGTCATTTGTTCCTAAGGTAGGGACCTGCTGGTAGTGCATTCTAGTAGGGTCTTGTGTAAAGTTTTGCAGTTAGATAGAGCCTGTTCTATACATGCTCATAAGATGTCTTCATAACCTGTCAGATTTTAGTAAGGTATTGCCTAATATGGCTTTTTGCTAAAGTTTATTAAAGAGAGGGCTGATAGTTGCATGCTATATTTTTATTTTATTATGCTGTTTTTTGTTTTTTAGTGCCTTTCAAGTCAATGCTGACTCCTGGTGACCCAGTAACTCCTGGGTTTTCTTGACAGTGATTGTAAGTAGATTGCCAGCCTTTCTTCTGAGGCAATGGAGTGTTAAGGTTCAAATCTTTTTATTGTATTTTATAGTCATTTCTAGGCTGTACATTACTCAGAACATTTTTCAGATTTATGAAGCCTACAAGTATAAATAAATAAATATTCTGATGACATGAGAGTAGTTCAGTTGCAATAGTTCAGAAGAAATTGACAAAATGTCTTTTCACTGTACAAGTAATGAAGTTTCTGGTTCCTGCATTGCCTTAATTTAAATGCAATGCTTGTGGGGGTCACCAGAGAGCTTTGACCTGAATGGCTACTGAGGAATAGAAATCCCAGGAAAAACTGCTGAACAGATCATCTAATTTGCCGTTTAACAGCCACTTGTGGATCATAGAAGGATCTAAAGCAGCGTGGATCATGGCTAGCTTCAAACCAACAAAGCTGGACTTGCCACAGCAGCTAATCAGCAGATTACATGATCAAAATGCAAGTCCTCATCTCCATCCAATATGGAGACAGCCAAAAACTCTGATTTATGCTGCAGACACTAATGAACAAGCTGTTATAGCTCAAGAAAATATTGCAGGATAAAAAAAAAATGATGACAGTGGTTTGAGATGAACTGGGAGAGCTTAAAGTCCAATTAAAATCAGCCTCTCCAAAGGCCAAAGCACTAGAGTTCTAGTTCAGGCAAAATCCCCTTGCTAGAACGAAGTTTAGGAGACCAGAGTAATCAGGCCTGATTCAGCAATTTATATGTCTGGCCATATCTGAAGGCACCAAGAAATCTGATCTGGATGCTTTCATGGATGAATTCCTTCCAAAAATGTTAGATTTGAAATTTTCAACACCCTTCAAAATAGAGAATGTACATCACTCCCCAGCCCAAATAGTTCCCAGTGCTAAGTTTCTAAGACCTATTATTCTTAAAGTGCTTCGATATCCACACACCATGGTGATTCTGCAAAAGGTTAAACTACCAGCACCTGTGAATCATGAGAGAAAAACAATTTTCATCTTCACAAACTTGCATAAAGAAACTGTCAGTCAGTGGAAGAGGTTTCTCACCCTGTGATAGGGTTGTCAACTGGCTCCAGAGGCACCCAACAGCTTGTTCCAGTCCTGGGTTTACCCCATTGCATGCAGGGACATGTATTCTGATTTCTCTAGTGCATTCCATAAGAAAAGCAAAACTACAAGTCCTTACATGCAATGGGGTAAACCCAGAAGTGGATCAAGTCTATTGAGCGCATCTGGAGTCAGATGGCAACCCTACCATGTGACCACAGGTAAAGGTTCTTAATGCACAATTTGGATTACTTTTTCTCATGCATTTGTGGTTACAGTAAATAAAACCACACAACTTTGATGATCCAGCAGCATTATAGGAATATATTCATGAACTTACTGTCATGCAAATGGACATGTAAGTGGACTGGGAGATTGCTTTTGCCCTATGGAGCTAGAGTGTGCAGTGCCATGTTCAATGGTGCTGTGTAACATTGTGTTGGATGTCCATGCTAAGACTGTTAGTTCTTTCTTCAAATGGGTTTAATGATATGTTGGTGCTGCCATCGTCCCCTCTAGAAGTTCCTCAATGCTGAGCTATTGTGAGGACAGTTTCCAGGGTTATTGCTAGAGAGTGCAGCAGCTACAATGGCTCTTGACAATCTCTTTTTTTTATATTCTTAGGACTTGAGATACTGTCCCGGCTGTGCAATCTTTATACAGCAAATTATGGGCCTTTGTTTGCTCGTACAGAGCAGGATTTGTGTTTGTGGATGGATCTGCCAGTGTTGTAAGGAGCAATAATAAAATTGTGTGCACTCAAAACATAACCAAAGGGTATTGAATCCTGTGATGGCGCAGCCGAGAGACAGCATAAGAAAAGAGGGAAAAATCAGTCATTTTCCCCAGAGAAAGGAACCAAGTCCAGGAGTTTAGGGGTTAAAACTCCTGGTTCAGAAAAAAACTCCCTTCAGAAAGTTTGTAGTGAAGAGACACGCCCTAGCTCCATAGTTACCAGCCCTGCTCACGAGGGACAGCTGGGGGAGTGGCTAGGAGGCAGAAAGGGAAATCACAGATATAAACGGCAGGAACTTGGAGAAAGGCATGAAGGAGGCTTTGAAAGGCTAAAGAGGCTAGAGGGCCTAGAGAGCCTTGGAGAGAACCGAGGAGGGTTAGAGAACCCAGGAAGGCTAAAGAGGCTAGAGGGCCTAGAGAGCCTGGAGAGGAAGTGCATTGGAAGACGGACTTCCAGAGAAGGTGAAACTTTCATTGAGAGAGGAAGGACAAGGAGGAGTCCTAGCTCTGATTCTGGAACCTGTTGGAATAGGGCAGAAGGTCCCAGAAGGGGAGGAGGCCCTAGGAGCTCCAGAGCACTAACCAAGGAAGGAACACGGAGAGTCAGGAAAACTTCACCAGAGACCTCTTGGAGGAAGGCAAGGCCAGCCAGAGGTATTGAAGTTAGCCCAGTGACCTGTAAGAGAGACAGGAGAACTCCGTTTAGAGGGAAAGCTTACCCAGGGGAAATTGCAAGCCATGTGAGTAGCAGAAAGCATTCTCCTGAAATTTATATGGAAATAGAGCTTACAGCAGAAAAGCCTGCCAGAAGCTTACTTCCACAAACTAAGGTGAGCCGTTTAAAATCCTCTACTAATTTTCTGAAAGTTAAGAAACCTCCTAATTGTAAAAGCACTCCTCAGAAGAGAGAAGAGTCTGCATTAAGCAGAGTGTTGAAAATCCTAGAGAGGTTAAAGCACTATAGGTCTGAGATTGAATCCAATGCTTCTCTAACAGAGTCAGATGTGGAAAGCATGGATTTAGGAGTCCCTGTGATAAATGAAGCAAGCTCAGACATAGAAATGGATTGCTCTCTAGTTTATAAGAAATAAGGAAAGCTAGACGGTTTCTAGATACTCCAAAAACCTAGCAGCTGCTTTCAAGAAGAGCACGGCTGAGCAGAATATGCAAATGAGGTTGCTGAGATTCTAAGCTCTGACTGTGTGTTTAAAAGACTGTTATCTAAGAAGTATAGAGTTTTGCAATACAGCAGATAGAGAAACCAATGAGTGTGAGAAGAAGGAAACAGTCTGCAATAGAAATTTAGGCCTTGCTGGAGAGGTGCAAACTGTACCTGTTTTAAAGCCACGTGGGAAGCTGGTTTTGTCTGCACAAGAGTTTCACTGCTGTTTTTGTATGAAGAAATACTTTCTGTTGATTTGTTTGGCAAGCTGAATATAAAAGCACTTTATTTTCGTTGGTTGCTCTGGGAAAAACACCCGCACTTATGTTTGATATATTGAACTATAAATAAGAAGTTCATTTGGCTGAAGAAAAAAAATAATAAAAATCCTGCGAGCCTATAAACGTTCTCGGCTGAGTCATTTCAACCGCACAACTACAATTATAGGCAATCATCGAGGGAAACATATAAAAGTTCACGTCTCCAGTATCTAGGCGACAGCCTAGCCTAAGAGGCGCGACAATTCCTACTGTATCAATGCCTTATTTCTTCTCATAGAAAAAAGACGTATTTCTTCTTATGGAAGACAGGTCTCAGTCATTCATCACAAAGCCGACTAAAGTCTCTGGCTCACGTGTTGTATTCACATCAATGACCTGAACTTCTACTTAGGAAAATTTCAAATTTATCCAATGAAACTTTCTCCCTTTTAATGATCAAACAACCATTTCCTATAAACTTAGACTTATTCCCAACGCTTCCAAGGGGTACCGCTATCGCGTTTCACTAGACGTTTCTTCAGGGGTTCTCTTCAAGCTTCATTCTATGAAATCAAACAAGAAGAAAATACCTCTCAAAGACTCAGGTCATTGATGTGAATACAATACGTGAGCCAGAGACTTTAGTCGGCTTTGTGTTGAATGACTGAGACCTGTGTTCCATAAGAAGAAATATATCTTTTTTCTATGAGAAGAAATAAGGCATTGATACAGTAGGGCTTCAATACCCTTTGGTTATGTTTTGAGTGCACACAATTTTATTAGTGTTGTAAGGAGGGCAGATTAAAGTGGAGAGTGATTCCATAATGTGCAGATCTGACCCGCAGACAAGTCTAAATTAAAAACGGGCTCCATTTGAACCCAAGTCCACATCCATGGGTATGGACGTGGCCATGGATCTGGAATCAGAGAGATAGACATGTCCAGTGCAGCATGTGCAAGCGCTATTTAGTCGGCCCATGCACCCATCCAGGGCATGGCGCACGCATGGTTGCAGGCATGGTCCATGCAATCTAATGGAGAAACACATCTCCATCACTATTATCGGGTACGGGTAAACATTTTGGACATCCCCGCGCCCATCATATTCTGAAAAGTTACACATTTCAGATCCTGACTGTACCTGCGATGTACCCAAGGATGCCACACCCCTCAGGAAAAATGTGTATCTCCTAGACTGCTCATCACAGACAGTAGTTTGCTGTTGCACACTAGACATAAATACCAATGAGAAATGACAGCTGCTGCAACATAGACCATATACCAGTCCTCCTCATGCTCTGAAAAGCGCTAGGTAATCCCAGTGCACCCCAATATGGTATACAAGAATGTAAATATGAACATGTATGTCAGGACATACCTTTCATCAAATGGTATGTGGCATTAAGAGCCGGCCCCAGTGATTCCTTTCCTGGTCATCTCTATAAACACGCTGTAAACTGCTAGGGATGGAACCTTAACAAGTGCACAAAACCCGAAACTAACCTTGCAGTTCCCTAAAGGATGCATGTTATTGCTGAGAAACAAATGTATGCCCTTTTCAGGCCTATGGCCTATAAGTGCACTCATTCTGCTGCTCCGCATTACCATTCCTCTCTTATCTCTTCCTGCACCCCTCCCCGGGAGCTCTGCTTTTTTGGCAGATTGCTTCTATCTGTGCCCTTCTCTTCAACTGCCAACTCTAGACTTCACTCCTTTCACCTTGCTGTTCCCTATGCCTGGAACAAACTACCTGAGTATGTACATCAGGCTTCTTCTCTGACCCTTCTCAAATCCAGGCTGAACGTTCACCTCTTTGTTGCCGCTTTTGGATCTGATCTGCCTAACCTCCCTTGTGTTTCCTTACCATTCCCCCTAGACGTATCCCATCTGCAGCTGCTGTGTTGCCTGTCTTGACTAGATTTTAAGCTCTGTTGAGCAGGGACCATCAGTTATGTGTGCCTATGCAGTATTGTGTACACTTTGTAGTACTATACAAATGATCAAGTAGTAGTAGTAGTAGTAGTAGTAGTAGTATGGCCTTCTGGCTATGGCATCTGATTCATATCTGGGTACTGGCATTTCTTATAACAGCTACACCTGTCCCATCATGGCATATGTCAGTCTGTATAGATCCGCTATCTGTTGGGTAACCTTGTCTGCCTTCCCGCAGCCTTCTTGTGGCACTGCTCCCCTGGTCAGGCCTGTGTGGGCATAAGAGGGGGAGATCCCTGTTCCATCATCCTCATATAGCCAGCTTCCCGATATATCACTACTCTCGCAGCTCTCATAGAGCCTGGACTGAGTAGGTATGTAGGCCTCATGGAACAATATGAGGAATGTTGGCACAGCATTAGTCATGTCTCCTAGTGCTGGCACAGCGGATGTATGGCTGCCCTGATACACTGCCAACAATATCAGATCTTATTAGAGTACCCTTTGAAAAGTAATCCAGAAGGAATCAACATAGGTTACCTATTTCCCTGTCAATAATAAGGAACCCTCAGATAAGAGCTTTCAGCAGTGAAAACATCACTAAGACATGCTCAAAAGCAACAGCATTGGTATCACAAAATGTGCATAATGGGCATGCATTAGTGCTGTTTTCACTATTGAATGCCCTTATTCTGAGGGTCCCTTATTATTGACAGGGATATGTTTTGACACTTAGCTAAAATGAACCCTCTCTGATTTTGACTGCCAGATCACACTGGCACCTGGTGATGCTGCGGTCATCCATATGTCTAGGTACTGGCCAGGCTTTCATATCCCCCTGAATTGCAGATAAGCACACCAGATCCCCCATGCACCCTTCAGACCTCACACACATACTCTCACTTTCTGTCACAAAAACATAATTCTGCTAAAAAGATGCCATGAACCTATACATAACAGCTATGACATAACATAATGGGGTACCAGGACTAAATATATGATCTGTTTCTCATCCAAACAAGAATCCTCTCTCTGCTCATGCCCATACTATCCCTTCATCAGCAGTCCCATTTTTCAGAACAAGGGAATTGTTTGAGTTCCCTTGATTGGTTCCTTTAGCACAAACAGTGCACTTAGGCATAGCCAGAATAAACACTATTGTTCTTCTTAATATTTCTGTAAGGGTTGTTTATTAATGTGTCTCTACTTTCCAACATTCCCTCATCTCTACTCTCTGTACCTTAAAACTGCATTTTGTGTTTTTCCAGACTGCAATCACACCAGTTCAAAGCATATTTTCACAATCATTCTTCAATAACGGACGCATTGCAGAGCAGAGCAGAATTTTTTCTAAGCCCTCGCCTTATTCCATGTTTCAGCAGGAATAACATGGACGTGTTTGGGAAACACTTAATATGTACACGGGCCTTTCCTGAATATACTTTATATGTCTCCGTGACTGACCATGCCGCGTTCCGCCCCTTCTGGGCACATTCAGAGATTCCATGCTAGCACCATGGACTTGCATGTAAGCAGTGTTTCAGAATTCGGACAGGGATGTTTTTAACACATAAACATCCCCACCGCACATACAAACCTCTTATTTGTGTAAACAGCATTAAATTTGAAAATCAGCTGTTGTTCACGTTTTTGCAACAGAGCTATACTTTTGCCCCCCCCCCCCCCCCCGAGGATTCGGGGGGATGAAATCCAATATCATCCAGGATATATCTTCTACAAATTGATGTTAGCTCTGGATATATCTGGATATATCCAGGATATATCTTCTACAAATCGTATAGCTCGGTTGCAAAAACGTGAACAACAGCTAATTTTCAAATTTAATGCTGTTTACCCGTCAGGATTAAATAAGGAAGTGGAATGGTGGAGCTTGCTGTGACGTCACTGATGATACCAAGGGATTCCCCGATTGAGTGGGGTCTCCCATTTGGTTCATTGGTGCTCCCTGTTGACTGTCAATTGAGGTTAGCCAATCTTAATGTATCACCTCCTATTTCCGGTATTTGAAAGTAGCGTTACGGAACACATAGCGGTTTATGTTAACAAGATCAAGGACACTTGACACAGGGCTACGGGCCCAAAACGTGCACGTCGTGGGATATGCTGATTGAGGTCACCGCTGTGAAGTTTAATGAAACGGCGTGATAATTTTACGGTTGAGAAGAGAAGTTCACTGGATTAACGCAAATAGATAAGTGTTGAGTTTTACTCTTAAATTGATTAAAAAGGACCTGGCTGTCTGGTGTGGCTAGATTTCAATTCTTGCTGCCTCCAGCCTGCTCCAACAAAAATCTTATTTGAAAGAGGTGTGGGAAGTTTATTTTAGGTTTGGTATATCTTTCTAGTTTTATATGGCTTAACCGGAGTCCTTGTATTGCTTTTCTCACATTATGTAGGTCCAAGGGGGAGGATGGTATGGGCTTGCCTAATTTGGAGGTTTACTTTTGGGCTTCGAGGTTGATGACTGTAAAGCATTGGTTACGTAGGGACCTTTATGAACCTGGTTGGCTGCAATTGGAAAAGGTGCAAATAGAGGGTCTCTGTTTTCCTTTTTCATTAGTGATGAATAGAATTAGTTTGGAGATAAGCCATGTTCTCCAACATAATGTTATTCTACCTTATATGATGTGGATTTGGCATCAAGTATGTCGGTACTTGAAGAGATGTCCTCTATTGCTCCATTTAGTAAGAATCTGAAATTGGCATACTGCACATATTATCTGGAGATGTGTCTTTGGGAAGTTCAGGGTTTATGATTTCTTTGGCAATTGGGGGTAGGTGAGGTACATCAGGAATTTGAAGAATTAGCCAAGGAATATTCTTTGGAATTGCAGACTTGGTCATCTTATTATCAGCTGAGGGAGACGGTGGCTTGGCTGCAAGATCGAGGATGGCAGTGTCATACTTTATCTCCCCTGTGTGCAATGGATGTAAGTCACAAATTGATATCTGTGTTGTGCCACGTGATTACTGACACAGATTCTCCTTCTTTGCAGTTGCAGTGGGTTTATGAGCATTGAATGAAGATTTGCAGGAGGAGTTGGAGGATTCTGATTGGGAGGTGATCTGGGCAAATGCTCATTTGGTGTCTGTGTGGTACAGTAGGTGGCTGGAGCTCATGGTACAGCTGTTACATCAGGTTTACCACTTCCCTGCATTTTATTTACATTGGGACAGAGCTTAGTCAGCTAGGAGATACTAATGGGGATGTGGACTCTGCAGATTTTTTCACATGTGGTGGACTTGTCTGCTTGTGGTGTCCTTTTGGAAAAGGGTACAGGAGGCTACTGAGATGATGTTGGGGCGACGGGTAACATTGATGTCTTTGTTGTGCCTGGTAGGTTATTAGCAGGATGTCACATTGTCCAGAGAGGAGCAGGCTTTGGTGAGCCAGCTGTTGTTGGCAGCCTGATTTATGATTGCAGCCTATTGGAAAGTAGTTCCTCCATATGTGAGTTGGCTTTAGGAAGTGTCCAAGATTGCCCAGGTGGAGAGTTTGTCCTACATACTGTGAAGAAAATTATACAATACTGTTTTGGAGAAATGTTGGAAATGGACGGAAGAGTAAGTGGGTGGATAAAGGCTTGTTGTTCTGATTTTGTGTATGGGGCTGTCTATTTGGAGGGAGGGGGGACTTTTAGTACTGTTTCTTGGAATTTTTGTACTAGTCATCTTTTGTACTTGAGAGGTTAGGTTTCTGATACCTGGAGTGTATTGCTGACGTGTTAAAATAAAAAGTAAAAAAACAAAACAAAACAATGCACTCTGATACATCTGCCTTGAGTTTTAAGATATGTAGGGAGTACCATACTGAGCAGTAGCACATATCCTGTAAAATGTTAGAAATGTTTCTGGTTTTCTTTCTCTTTTCTAATCATTGTGCTATGGATGACTGGGGCTATAGTTGTTTTCACTTATTTTTCCAATATTAACTACAGTAAGGATGGGAAAAGGTAAAATGGCAAGGGGGGATGGTGGGTAGTTGTGAATAAATAGTGTGTCAATAGAGTGGTGAGACAGAGATGCTTGTGAATGATAGGATGTAAAACAGTTGAGTGGGAATTTGTATGCTTGTGAATGTGTATGGTGGTTTGCTTTCCTCTTAGGAGTTGGTGAATGGTGTTTGCAAATGCATGTGAGATTCTTATTATTCAACATGACAATTGTGTTAGGGATCTTCCTGATTGTGCCTATAGGACTGAGACCTCTGGGACTCAAAGGTATGTGTTTGTTTCTTGGACATTGCTGTTTTTTGAAACTTCTTTTGTTTTAGTTGGTTAGCATGGCTGTATATATGTGATAGGGCTGTTTACCCCGCCCTATTGTTCTCTGTGTTTATACATAAGGAGTCAGATGACTGCGCCTCTATAAAATTTAAAGTTGGGAGAAATGGTGGTTACCTGGCCTGGAGGCTCTGGAAGGAGAGTGGCAACGCGGCAGTCCAAGTGTTGGATCTGTGTGATCTGACTGGCAATACAATGATGGAATTCAAAATGGCATGGGACAGGCACAGTGGATCCCTTTATAGGAAGAGGATGAAATCAAAGCAAACACATATATTTTATACTTCAATTGGAGGAGGCTTACTTGCACGAAGCAGCGGGTACAACCCTAAACACAGACATGGGGGGGGGGGGGGGTGACCTGTAAGGTGGTTAGAGTGCTTGTAACTGCAGCTCCATCTCTTGCTATAAAGGGATCCATTGTGTCTGTTCCATGCTATTTGAATTTCATCACTGTATTTGCCCAACCACCTCCATTGGGAGGAAATTCCAAGCATCCACCACCTTTTGACATCCCTTAAATGTATCCACTGTTGTTGTGAAGTCAACAGTGGAGGGAGGAGTGGCCTAGTGGTTTGGGCAAGGCACCACAGGCCAGAAGGTCAGGGGTTCAAATCCCACTAGAAGACAGCAACCTTGGGCCAGAAGGACTGGGGTTTCTAGTCCCATAGGTGCTCCTTGTGGTCTTGGGCAAACCACTTAACCCTCCATTGCCCATGTTCCCTGTAAAATAGTTATCTCCAAGTTATAATGCCCTATTCAATGTAATTTCAGTTTGTTCAATGTAAACCACCTTGATATCATGAAAAGCAGTATATAAAAAATGTTAAATAAATAAATCTCCAGCTGCTTCTGGTACATTTCCTTGTTACTTTGATTCTAATGTGCAGGTTTCTAATCTATTGACAATAACATGGATTGTTTCAAGAGATCTGATTTCACAGTGAAAGCAGCTGGGAAATGTAAGGAAGTGGACAATAGATTGCAGATGTTTGAGAAAAAATACTCCTAAGGAACTTCAGATTCCCTTGCATGCTGTGGGCTTATCCTATTTAAGCATTGCTTCAAGCCATCACTATAAATTGGAAACTCTTGAGAATTCTCTTATGATTAATAATCTGAGATTTCTAAATTTCTAAAGATATTCTTTTGATCTCCATTGTTATTGTTAAGAAAATATTTTAAGGAGATTTCACAATTGTTGAATTCAGATGATATTCTCATTTGTAAGTGTTATTTATTTGCCTAATTCAGTGCCGACAGGTGAGTTCTACTAATGAAGTTGTCACACAGCCTGATTCTGGGATATGATTGATTTTACTGTTTTTCTTGAAGACTCTTCTGATGTAATTACTCAGTGTGATTCTCTTAGTTGTGTTTTCCTCGGAAACTGAGAATTTGTTGATCTTTTTCACCCGCCGCCTTCATCAGCTCTCCCCAGTCGGGGGATCGAGCCTCCAGCGGCAGAAGGAGCAGCGAACAGCTCTGCCCAATCCGGGCTCAGCACAGGAGCTTTAAAGTTCGCGCCATTGGGCGCGTGTTCCCTTTCACCCGCCGCCTTCATCAGCTCTCCCCAGTCGGGGGATCGAGCCTCCAGCGGCAGAAGGAGCAGCGAACAGCTCTGCCCAATCCGGGCTCAGCACAGGAGCTTTAAAGTTCGCGCCATTGGGCGCGTGTTCCCTTTCACCCGCCGCCTTCATCAGCTCTCCCCAGTCGGGGGATCGAGCCTCCAGCGGCAGAAGGAGCAGCGAACAGCTCTGCCCAATCCGGGCTCAGCACAGGAGCTTTAAAGTTCGCGCCATTGGGCGCGCCCGCGCCTGGCGGGCCTGCGCCTGAGGGCCCTTTGGCGTGGCCCTTAGGCAGTGGCACTTCAGCAACTACACGAGCGAAGACAGAACGCTCACCCGAAAAAACCAAGTCTCCCTCGCCAAGAAAATATCAAACAGCCTGAGACTCAGACGTACCCCAACATCTACCCTAACCTATATACGGATACTCCACCTGTAAGGTATATTCAGGAGAACAGAAAGATCCGAGGTAGAATTGTGAGAATAGCAAGTGGACTAGCATCTACACCTAGGCACAGCTGAGCTCCCCTAGGGTGGAGCTCGCATACCTTATCTCCTTCACAGAGCCTCAACCAAAGCAAACTGCATAGAAGCAATGACAAAATAGCATCGCTGAAGTCAACTACTACCTCCAATTTAATCACGAATCGTTCATCTCCTCCTCTGAACTCAACCATTGCAAGTATACCCTATACAAGCTTTATTTTAATAGACTCTGTGTGCAGACTAAATTAACTAGACATACCTTAACTTCAATTGTATTCCATTGTTGTACAGTGAAATGTAATGCAGTCAAAACTCATGTTATACTATTGGCAGTTTTGAATTACCTTAATGCTGCACTACACTTTTACTTATTATTTTCAGCAACTTTAACACACACTATTGCTGCTTCTAGAACCAATCTCCCAACTACTACGGCTCTAGTTACCTCCCAGCTCCTTACTGTAGTCAGTATTTAGCAATTTTTAGATTACACTCAGTTACTGTTGTCAGTATCTAGCAACTGCTGCATCTCATTACCTCATTACTGTTGGCAGAATTTCACCCTTACCCAAAAGTGTTAACTTATTACTGTTGGCAGTATATTATTCTGTTTAGTTCCTTGCTGAATGTTACATTGTCTTATATTCTGCTGACAACTGTTATATTGTCTCATTTTCCACTGACTGACACATTGCCTCATTGTTTGCTCGATGCTGTACTGTTCCTGTCTTGCCACATTGCCACATTGTTCCAAATACATACTCATCGCCAGACAGTAAGTTTATACACTGCCAATAGCTAGCACAATAGTCAAGCCAGCACAATAGTCAATACCGATCCCACTAATTACCCAGCAACAAACAGTTCACATACTATTTCACAAAGACATCACAAAATGCACCCATTCCTAGCCTTGGCATGTCTACACCTAGCCTCCTGGCTCCCCCTTACATCACACGCCTTTCACACAAGCACTAACCACATCCCAATACTCCGCAGTGACGGGAAAAGATGGACGGAGAATCACCAACACCCCACAAGAGAACCCAAGGACGCACATCACTCACATTTATTACACATCCCACTCCAACATCTCAAGAAGTCACATCTGGACCGTCAGCAACACCATCAAGCCCTGAAGTGTGCACTCATCAACGCAAGGTCAATACGTACAAAATGGCCAATAATTACCGATCTGGTCACGACCCATGATCTTGATATCATCATGATCACAGAAACTTGGCTATCAGAATGTGACAACGCAATCATCAACCAGATGTTACCCACAGGTTTCTCAGTCCACACATGCCATAGAACCAATCAGAGAGGAGGAGGAACACTCATCCTTATCAAAACTTGCCTAGGCTTCCAGATGTACAACTCAACCAGCACAGCCCACCTAGACTCCCTCACCATAACAAATGACACCTGCACGATCAACCTACTCTACCGGGCACCAACACCATCCTCAGAAGATCTTGCAACGATAATGGGCCTCGCTTGCAACTCAAACAAACCACGATCCCAGAACTGGATCCTAGGTGATTTCAACTTGCCTACGCTACAGGAATCGCAAGCCTCTGCTTTCCTAGAAGCGTTACAAGAACTAGGCTACGATCAGCTAGTCAATAATCCCACCCACGTCAAGGGAAACAAACTTGACCTGATCTTTGCCCCACAGACAGATAAAGATACCACCCAACCAATGTCACCAACCATAACGCCTGTGCCATGGTCTGACCACAGCCTGATCCAATTCCAGATACCTATTAACACACACAATAAAAACTCCAACAAAAACAACACTGTCCACGAAACCTCTTTGAAGCGCTTCCGCCCCTTCAATAAAGAAGAGCTTCGAGAGAAGATCCTCCCACTCCTCAACAACATACCACAAGACCTAGATGCATTGGTGTCCACCTGGGATGAGAGCCTCAAGACCATCGCATGTCTACCAGCCACAAATAAAACAACAACAAAGAAACGAGAGCATGCACCATGGTATACCAGAGAACTCCGAGACTCACTCAAGTGCCTGCGCAGGCTCGAGAGAAGATGGCGCCGATCTCACTCTACTGAAGCACAAGATACTTACATCGCTCACCTAAAATCACACCGCGATGAATTAACAAAAAAGCGGAAACAATACCATTCCGACATCTTGAAGCGGTCACTAAACAAGCCACACGATCTCTTCAATATAGTGAAATCTCTCATAAGAGAACCTCCTGCAGACCAGTCACAGATGCCACACCCCCAGGCATACTCCAACTACTTACAGTCAAAAATGATCCAGACTACTACATCTGCAACCAACTACCTACAACTTGAAGTCACCCAGGCTGGTGCAACCTCGAACTCCGCGGAAAACAGCTCTCAGCACAACTTGCCCCAACCATCTCCACTATCCGACTTTGAAAAAATATCACGCAGAGAGATTGAAGACACGATCGCTGCAATCAACCCCACTACTGCACCCAATGACCCATGCCCTGCTTTATGGATAAAGGAGTTACGATGTGACTTAAGCCAATATCTGAGCGAATTAATAAACCAATCTCTTACAACCGGATCGTTTCCACAAAGTCTGAAACAAACATCAATCAGACCACTGCTCAAAAACAACAAGCTGGACCCAACGAAAGTGGAATCATACAGACCAATTTCAAGTATCCCTATGCTTGCCAAAGTAATAGAAAAGTTAGTACAGCGCCAAATCCAACAGCATATTGATACTGAAGCCCCACTGGATCCTTCCCAGCATGGGTTCAGAGAAGCACATGGGGTTGAAACCCTCCTCACCAACCTATTTGACCATCTAGTCTCTGGAACTGACAAAATGCATCAAGGATTCGCCCTCATATTCCTCGACATTGCAGCGGCTTTCGACTCGGTGAACCATGAGATCCTCATACAACGCCTCAGCGAGAAAGGAATTCAGGGAACAGCCCTAAAGTGGTGCAAGTCATACCTGACTAATAGATGGCAACATGTAAGGTCAGGCTCCACAACCTCTGAACCATTTTTACAGAACCAGGGTGTACCACAGGGCTCGTCACTATCTGCATTGATGTTTAACATCTACATGCAGCCCATATGTGCCCTAGCACGTTCATTCAAGGTCAACTGTCTAGCCTACGCAGATGACATCCTACTATACATCCCATTCAGGACCAACCAACCAGACCTCTCCCCTCTAACAAGATGTTTTGAGGCAACAGCAGAATGGTTCAGCACACAAAACATGAGAATCAACTACAGTAAAACAGATGTCCTTTTCATCTCAAGAAACCAGGACTTCACCCCTCCACTCTCTTTAAAGATCGGCAACACAGAGCTGAAAACCAAACCCACAATCCGCTACCTTGGCGTTACACTGGATCAACAACTGGATCTGAAAACCCACATAAGAAACACAGTAAAAACAGTATACATGAAAATAAGGACCCTAAAACATCTCCGACCGCTGCTTGACTTCAGCGACTACCGTTCGATCTATCAGGCATTAATATTACCACATTTCGACTATGCCAACGTAATTCTACACGGTCTCCCTCAAGCAACACTGGCTCCTCTCCAGCTTGCAATGAACACTGCGGCAAGAGTACTAACAGGGGCTTCACGGAGAGAGCACATAACGCCAGTACTGATGAACCTCCATTGGCTACCAGTTCAAGCAAGAATCCGCCACAAAGTTCTAACCTTAACTTTCAAAGCCGCAAACACCCTGACCCCCACAGCCCTCAGCAAGATGATACATAAAGTACCACAGAACAGAAACAGAAGACCCATGATGCAAAACACACTAGAGGTCCCAAAAGTAATAACAAAATGCACAAAAGCAACGACAAATAGGGCCTTTACGATTTACGCACCCAGAGCATGGAACGCTCTCCCCACCTCTATTCGAAACATCACTTACCTAATTGACTTCAGGAAGGCATTAAAGCAACACCTATTCACCACATACTACCCTGAATCCAGCACTAGTAATCATACATATGCCCCCTCAGACAATCACTCATTGCAATTAAACAATCAGACTCAGCATGAAAAAGGATAATCAACTGATCGCTCAGAAGATACCCACTGAAATGGAATCAGGACCCCCAGTGTAAATAAGATGTAGATATGTTATACAATGTACATAGTTCCCCCCAGTTACTGCCAAGTTGATCTCCTGTTTATTGTAAATACAACTCAGGGTTCCTGTGTTGTATGGTTGATGTTGAATGTAAACCGCTCTGATCTAAAATAGAGCGGTATAGAAGAACTGTTAAATAAATAAATAAATAAATCTTGGAAAATTACTTTAAAAAAGAAAGAGTTAGGTTTCTCACAGGGCAGTTTCTCCAAATGGGTTAATTTTGCACATACCTTGACAGTCATGAACCTCGCTCTAAGCCAGAGTATGTGGAGTATGATCTTAGTCCCTAAAATGTACTGCTAATGCTCGGTGAGTACTTGCATCATGCCAGAACCTTCCTCTGGAGTTGATGTTTCGTGTATTGGTAATTTATCAACGTGTGCATGGAAGTTCTTCTTAATTAAGCCTGTGGCACCTAACACGATAGGGAACAGCTCAATATCTTTCTGCCACATTTTCTTGGTCTCCAAATGCATTTCTTGGTATTTGAAGATTTTGAAGTTTTCTGTGGGAAATGTATTGATGTTTTTTCCAACGTTGCAATATGCTAGTCAGTTGAGGAGGAAGGAGTATTTGGCCAAAATGGGTACCTTTATAGCTTTTGGAGCTACTTGCCTCCTCGAATTTGCCGTCACTGGTAAGATATTAAGGGAAGAGCTTTGTTTTTTTCTATGCCTAATCAAAGACATTTATTCAGAATAGGGAATGAAGTTCTTCTCCTCTTAGGTTTTTGAAAAGGGGTAGAGGTATTTTGCTTGTTAGGACAGGGCATTGCGAATGGGCATTTTTGTCATTTTTTATTATTATTACTTATTGTTTGTTTTATAAGTGCTCACTTCTTCCATGATGTAGGCTTTATGGATGATTTTTAAATAATATTTTTTTCTTCATTACACTATGATGTGATGAATAATCCAATTACCTATTGTTGCTTATTTGAAGTATAATATGTGTAATTTAATTTAAAAAAATTAAAGTTGTTGGAGTGCCTCTTATTGCATTATTAGTTTGGTAATTGAATATGGTTAATTTCTAGAAAGTCTTTTCATTTAATGTCAAAAGACTAAACAATCCAGTTAAAACAAATTACTATATATGGAAAAAGAAAAATCTGGCTTTATTTCTTTTTCTGGCTACTCATCCCTTATGAAGAGCTAAAGAAACTGAGTATTGCTCAGTACAATGTGACAGATCTTTCTCCAGCTTGAGGGAAGAAAATCATTTAGCAATACCTTATTTTATTTATTTAGGTAGCTTTATATACCGTCTTCTCTTACAGTCAAGGAGGATTTTATTTATTTTATTTATTTAAAAGGATTTATATACCACTTTATCCTAAAACGCTGGTCAACATTGAAATCGTTACTGACTTTAAAAGGCCATAATCTGTAGTATCTTGGTGAGCTGAACACGAATATAACATTAAAAAAATGTTATTGGCTCTCGTTTTGAAGATATTGCATGTAGTTCATTTTTGACGTTTCACCGTGTAAATTTATCCAGTAGGATATCAACAACATCCCAAATAAGCCTTGAATGATGTAGTATTGCATCACATTGCATAATACCAGCATGCACACATCATCCAGAGTTGATTGCATCATTTTCTGATGCAGTGCAATACTACTGTCAGACGGCTGCTGAAGCCATCTGACGTCATAGGTGTACTATATGCAGTCGGAAAGGAAAGTAATCTGGTATTCTGTTCCGATATTGAAAGCCTCATGAATGCCTTAAAAATCACTCATGACCCACAAGACTGAAAACTATTTATAGACTCTTCGAAACTGAGTCTGAAGGCTGTGCTTTTGAACAATGGAAAACGTCTTCCATCTATTCTAGTAGCACATGCCGTCCACATGAAAGAGACATACGATAACTTAAAGCATCTACTGACTTCCATTAGCTATAACAAGTACAGCTGGCACCTCTATGGTGACTTGAAGGTAGTTGCCCTTTTAATGGGACTGCAGCAAGGATATATAAAATACATGTGTTTCTTATGTGAGTGGGATAGCCGAGCAAGGGATTGCCACTACTTGCGGAAGGAATGGAATCGCAGACAAAATGTAACAGTTGGAGAGAAGAATATCTAGCACCTAGCTCTGGTTGAGGCTCACAAAATCCTGCTACCACCCCTTCACATCAAACTAGGTTTGATGAAAAACTTTGTGAAAACCATGGACCGCACTTCGCCAGCTTTCCGATACCTGCATGAAAAATTCCCTCAACTCAGCGAAGCAAAGATTAAAGAGGGAGTTTTTGTGCGTCCTCAGATTCGAGAGCTCTTCAAAGATGACCGGTTCAACAACTTGCTGCAGGGTAATGCGAAACAAGCATGGAATGCTTTTCACCTTGTGTCAACAAACTTTCTCGGGAATGTTAGGGCAGAAAACTACAAGGAACTAGTAGAAGACATGCTGATGCAGTATCAGAAACTTGGCTGCAATATGTCTCTAAAGATCCATTTCCTTGATTCCCATCTCGATTTCTTTCTTGACAACTGTGGCATAGTTAGTGATGAACAGGGCAAACGTTTTCACCAGGATATCGCAACGATGGAGCAAAGATACCAGGGAAAATGGTCCACTACAATGCTGACTGACTACTGCTGGATACTCCCCAGAGAAGCTCCCGAACAGCTGTACAAGAGACAGGCGAAAAAATCTATGAAGTAGTCTATGACTTGTTTTTTTACAGGTATTAACCAAAGGCCTGTTATATTTACTATTGACATGCATTTTGTGATGTAAACATTAATTCTTGTAGATTACAAAGAAACTAGAGCCAACTTTGCAATTTCACTGTCATATTCATGTTCAGCATATAAAAATTGATAAGAAATGACTATTTTTATTTCGGTACATGACTTTTGTAAAAATTTGTTAACCAGTGAAATCAAAGTGGTTTTCACTTCAAACGAATCAAAAAACAAAGTGCAGAGGAGCCGCATGCTGTGTTTGTATCATAGTGCATGTGTAGGTGTAATAAAGGTGTAGCTTGATTATAAGATGCAATATATACAGGATGAGCTATCTACAATGTGTTATATACAAAACTATCTACAATGTGTTATATACAAAGAGGAGGTGGGGGAGGATATGGTAGGGGGAGGGGAGGCGGGAGGAGGGAGGAGTGAGGCAGTGGCAAGGCGAGGGAGAGCGGTGACAGGCACGATTAACATTAAACTCAACTTATCCAAGGGACTTTCATATATCAACATATTCCAAGAGCTTGTAAATATCAACAGTAACATTATAACATCAAAAACTTGAGTATTCTCTTGTAACATTATCTGAGAACAGTAACATTATAACATCAAAATCTTGCGTATTCTTTTGGGACCTTTTCTAACTATGTATATCTTAATGAGAGTAATGGGGTGTTTGGTGTGGTTGTCGTGACTTAGTTTGGCTTGTAGGGTGATTTGGGTGATTGGTGGTCTTCATTGAATTGTTCGATGAATAGGGTGGTTTTGAGTAGCTTATGGCATTCTTTTATATCTGTTGTTGATTTCAGTTTGTCTGGGAGGACATTCCAGATAGTGGGGGCAGCAAGAGAGAAAGCTCGCATGGATGTGGATTTGTTGGTTTTTGTGAATAGAATTGGTGTTGATATGTTGTTTTTCATGCTGTTTCTGTCTGGTCTTTTGCTTGTTTTGGTTCTGATGAGTTCCTGTAGTATTTCTGCTAACATTTTGTTTTTAATTTTGAAGATGGTGAGTGCTGATTTATATTTTGCCCATGATATGATTGGTAGCCAGTGCAGATCGTATAGTATTGGAGTTATGCGGTCTTGTATCGAAGCGCTAGTGATAATGCGGGCAGCAGTGTTCTGGATTATTTGTAGAGGACAGGTGATTTGTTTGGGTAGACCTTGGTATAGTATATTACAGTAGTCCAGCATAGGTGTAATGATGGCCTGGCATACTGTGTGGAAATGTTCTTTATGGAGGAGAGGTTTTAGTCTTCGGAGCATTGCGAGTTTGAAGAAGGCTGTTTTGGATATCTTGTTGATATGCAGTTGGAGGGTGAGTTGTTTGTCTAGAATCACTCCAAGGTATCGGACATCATCAAAGGTTATGTGCAAGGGTCTCTCCCCATTGGTTTTATCACAATCCTTGGATAATAAAGGGAAGAGGTTGCAAGTGCACATTCTCATGAATGGGCACACCTAGTTTTATGTAATGCAGTGGTTCTCAACCTTGTCCTTTGGGACCCTCAGATTAGTCAGGTTTTCAGGCTATCCACAATGAATATGCATGAGATAGATATGCATGCACTGCTTCCATTGTATGTAGATCTATTTCTTGCATATTTATTTTGGATAGCCTGAAACCCTGACTGGCCTGGGAGTCCCAGAGGACTGGGTTGAGAACCACTGGTGTAATGTATATGCCCAAAGAGTCCCTAGATTTTTTTTTTTTTTTTTTTTTTAATAGTAGTTTTTATTCAGTTTTAACATATAAAATAACAATACAAACGATCGTGATATAGCAGGATACAAGCAGATGTTATTGATCAAAATAGCAAAAGAATATAATAACTTGAACAAGACAGTACAATAACGTTAACAAGAACTAGTATCAGTCCATGCCAGCACGCCACCCTCCCTCTCTCCGTTCAATGTGGTTACAGCAGAGACCATTCCACAAGGCAGCCTCCAGCAATCATTTTCATCAAACATAATTTTGTAAAGCTGACCATTTCTTATTTAGTTTACCAGACCATGGGTTCTTGGCTATATAGATCTCTTCGTAGGTCTTATGTAGGATTAAGAGACTCCACCAATGCTCGAAACAAGCTTTGTCGAGATTCTTCCAGTGTATTAGAACTATTTTAAGCGCTATCCCGAGCATTAAGTCCAGCAGTTTACCATCCCATTTCATCAGAGTAGGTTCCAGAGCTATGGATTTATATATCACTATCCGATAAGTGATAGGAGTTTGTAAGTTGAGGATCTGTGATATGCGTTCCCAAACTCTGTTCCAATATATTTCCAGGGATTTACAATGGAACAACATATGTGCCAGTGTCCCAATTTCCATGTTACAGGACCAACATCGATTTCCCTCCTGTAGTGTCCATTTCATTTTCTTAGCCGGTGTAATATGCGCTCGATGTGCTATAAAGTACATAGATTGTGTGAGAGACGCTGCTCTCGTGGCACGTATTTGAGTTCCCCAAAAAGTGTCCCAATGTTCCGGAGGTAGATCTTGACCGGTTTCAGTAGCCCACACCGACTGTATCTTAGAACATGTCTTGTCACTTTTGGATCGGAGAATCGCAACACATCTTGAAACAGCTTTAGCATCTGTTTGTAATTCTTGAAGTTTCTGTCGCAGTGGCCATCCTGTACGTATCAAGACAGGTGACACACCCGCTTTGCTCATGCAGGATCGGAGCTGACACCATTGGAAATAGCATGTATTAGGCAATCGGAATTCCGTTCTTAATCTGTCAAAGGTTTTAAATGCACTTCCATTGATCAGTTGTCCAATGGTGATAAGATCATGTTCCACCCATTTTTTCCATAAGACAGGCTTCCCTCCGATGATAAGGCGCGGGTTCAACCATATGGGCATATCTGCGGCAAAGTCATCCCCTCCATCGATACATGATGCCAATAATCGACAGGCATGCTGTGTTTCTCGGATAATAGCATTATGTGGTGCAGTCTGGTCTACTACTGTGCCTACCAGTAGCCATGTGGGCAGGGGGGAATGTAGGGCCCGCTCCACACTCAGCCATCTAGGTCCTTTATCCGTGTCGTCAGAGTCGACCCATTGAGCACCCTGCTTTAAAAGAGAGGCAGTGTGTAGCCAGCCGAGATCTGGGAAATGGACACCTCCGTGTGTATTAGGTAACTTCAGTTTCCAGGCAGCTATTCGGGGTACTCGGTTGTTCCATAGAAAGGCTATCAGTTGACTATTCATTTTCTTATAGAAGGCTGACGGGAAACGTAAGGGTATCATACTTAATATATAGCTGAGTTTTGGTACCAACATCATTTTTATCGTTTCTAGCCTGCCCCACCAGCTCAAATGAAGGGGGGTCCACTTGCAGATGTTATCATGTACAATTTCTTGACACATCTTAATGTTGATTGCGACAGTCTCTTCCAAGGTGGTGCCATAGGTCACGCCCAGGTATCTAAAGGATGACTTCTCATATTGAAAGGGGTATCCACGCATCATTTCTTCGCTGACCTGTTCATTCAGAGGAATAATTGTTGTTTTATTCAAATTTACTTTATATCCGGATATCGCTGAGTATGCATCTATGAGTTGCAGTGTTTCAGGAAGGTCTGATGGTTGTAGAAAAATGAGCAGGTCATCGGCATATGCTGACAATTTACAGGGACCATCAGCTAACTCAATTCCTTTTATGTTTTCCTTCTGTCGGAGCGCTATTAATAAGGGTTCCAGGGCTAAATTAAAAAGCATCGGTGACAGGGGGCAACCCTGTCTGGTCCCTCTTTGCAACTGAAAAGGGGCTGAGAGGTGTGAGTTGACCGCTATTCGAGCTGTGGGTTTGGTATATAACAATTCAACGCGTTTTAGGAACTTTTCTCCTATCCCAAACCACCGTAGGGATCGAAATAGAAAGGACCATTCCAGTCGATCGAAGGCTTTTTCGGCATCCAATGCTAGCCCTATCAGGGGCTCGGTCTTGGTCTTGGCAGATGCCAGTACATGTGCCAATAATCTTCCATTATCTGTAGTGGATCTGTTTTGTATAAATCCACATTGATCCTCATGTATCAAATCTTTTAAGATCCGTCCTAATCGGTTAGCAAGCACTTTAGCATAGATTTTATAATCAGAGTTTAGGAGAGAGATGGGTCTGTAATTCTCTATCTTTTGTGTATCCCTGCCCGGTTTCGGGTGAATTACCACCACAGCCTCTGCCAGGGCTCCAATCTCTGGAGATTCATCTTGCAGGCCACTGTAGTAGATCTGTAGCATGGGAGCCAATTGAATGCAATATTTATTATAGAATTCCAGCGGGATACCATCTGGACCGGCGGCTTTGCCACGAGCCATCTGTTTGATCGCATCTTGTATTTCAGTTACTGAGATCTCTTGTTCCAGCGTTCGACTTTGATGACTGGTTAATGTGGGTCCTACTATCTTGGAGACAAAATCTTCAAAGGCTCTGTCACTACATTGGGTATCTGAGCGATATAGTTCCTCATAGAATTCTTTGCAGCGGTCTAGTATTTTGTCAGATCTCAGGAGAAGGCCCCCGGAATTGTCTTGCAACGCCGCTATAGCGGTCTTGCTGGTTTTTGGTCTGAGCTGCCGAGCTAAGAGGGATCCTGAGCGGTTGCTGTCATAGTAGTATATACTACGTTGTAGCTGGATGCTACTCAGTGCTTCTTTGTTGAGGAGAGCATTATATTGGTATCGCAATTTTTGGAGTCTAATCAATATCATTGAGTCAGCTCTTTTGGCTAGTAACCTTTCCCCAGCTTTTATTTGGAGTTCCAATTCATCTTTTTCTTTTTTCCTGGCTTTACGCCGTCTAATGGTGAAGGTGGTAATATGAGCTCGTATGGTCGCTTTAAAACCTTCCCACCAGCTCCAGATGGAGGTATCAGTGGGTGTATTATATTTAAAATAGGTCTCAATTTCCCCTGACAGTAGCTGTACAAAGGAGTCATCTGCTAGTAGGGATTTACCAAATGTCCATCTTGGCGGAACATGCTGTGTAACGTTGGTATTCAACACTAGGGAGACAGCGGCGTGATCCGATACCGTTGTAGCATATATCTCTGCGGACAACACTTGGGGCATCAGCTCTGTGGACAGTAGGAAGAAATCGATCCTTGTTTGGGTATTATGTGGGATGGAATAAAATGTGTAGTCTCTTTCTTGGGGATGAAGTAGGCGCCAGGGGTCTACCAAGTGTAGCTCTGTTATGATGCCTTTAAGAATCGCCTGCGATTTGACTTTGTCTACAGCCCGATAGGGCGTGCGATCTAACAGTGGATCCAAGATGACATTGAAATCGCCCCCTAATATGATATTGGTGTGAGCCGCGGCTGTAACTTCTTTAGCTATCAGTTTGAAAAAGTTAGGGTCATCGAGGTTGGGCGCGTAAATATTGAAGAATGTGTAAAGCTGTTGATGTATTTTCATCGTCACTCTGGCCCATCGACCTAGCGGATCAATCCGTGTGTCGGTAATGGCGGATTGCAGGAATTTGCGCACTAATATTATTACCCCCCCTTTGCGTTGAGTGGCTGAGGCCGAGGCCGCCACCAGGAAGTATTTAGAGGTTACTTTCTGCGATTCAGTATCTGTTAAATGTGTCTCTTGTAAGAGGGCAACATCTGCTTTTTTTTGCTGGCAGTACGCTAAAATCTTCTTTCGCTTGACAGGGCCAGTAATACCTTTTACATTTAACGAAAGCATTAAAAGATCACTAGACATCAACGTTGGGATAAGCTGTCTTATAGGTGAAAGCTATCCTATGGATAGGCCTGCCGCATACTTGCATTTGCGTGTATGTGGAGGGTTTTGTACTGGACTGGACTGACACAAACAACTGCATAACTGGCAAACATCGTATCGCTAAGGTGAACACAATCCACTGAAACAGTAACCAACCCCGACCTCCCGTTGCCACCCCTACATTTCAAGCAGAAATATCTGTTTAATTAAAACTATTTAGAACAACAGAAATACAATCAATGAGGTGTTTAACAAGGCTTAAGGCGTTCTAAAATTTGTGAGAACGCACGGCCGCACCCCCTGAGTATATGCTGAGTTCTCTACACTGCGTGAGAGATCAGAATATTGACCTCAGGTTTCCATACCGCATTTTTCTTGTAGGAAAGTTTTCAGTTTGTCAGCATCAACAAAATTCCTCGTTTCATTATGCAGCGTGACCCGCATGGTTCCTGGGTAGTATAGCCCGTATCTTGCCTGTGCACTTTGTAGCATGGGTCTACAGGCCAGCAACGCTTTTCTCCGATCTACCGTTTGCTTGCTCAAATCCGGATAAAGTGCTACTTTGTGTCCCTGGATTTGCAGTGATCCGGCCTTCCGTGCAGCTTGAAAGATCTGTAGGACCTGTGGGTATCTCAGTACCTTCATTATGAGTGGGCGCGGGTATCGTGTGTTTTCAGCTTTGTGTGTTGGGATTCGATGGGCCCGTTCTAGTTCAAAAGGCCTTGCAAAGACAAGCTGCAGCATCTCCGGTATGGTTTTTTCCAGAAATCCAATCGGATCGGTACCTTCAGCGCCTTCAGGGACTCCAACAAGGCGGATATTATTTCTACGGGAATGGTTATTTTGATCTTCAATCAGATTTTCTATGTGCCGGACTCGTTTGGCCAAAGGGCCCAGCTGTTCTAATGCAACGCCATGCTTCTGGGTTTGTAATTCAACTGCATTAAGTCGAGTGGTGATGGTGAGGAGTTTCTCTTTTACCTCCAGCAAGTCTTCTTGAATCATGTTCAGTGAACTAGAATTGGCTGCAATCATTTCTTTAACGCATTTCAATTCCTGTAGCACTTCACGTAGGCCACCGGCAGTCACTCCCTCCTTCTCTCCCGCGGCCATTTTCTGCGGGGAGCCCACTTCAGGTTTGGATCGTTTCGCTGCTGAGCCGGATCCCTGTGGAAATTCCAGCCGGGCAGGCTTCAGGGATGCCATCCAGCTGTATTGCGGTGTTATTGATGTAGGTAGGGGGTACAAACTTCAATGGAATACCGGGATATGTTCAGGATTCTTGGGCAGCAACGGGAGCAAAAATTCAGGCGTCCATTCTGTTCAGTGGCTAGCTCCGCCCCCAGCCCTAGATTTTTTTTTTATTCACTATCAGAGTAAGTAGCTGCTCTTGGCAACACTCCCTTGATATTTGGGGGAGATTTCAAGCAGATTCAAGATTTGCTTCTTGTCCATCAGTCCAGCTGCAATGGTTGATCTAGAGCCAGAGAAGTCCTTTTTTCCAACTTGAATTCACTTGGTCTGTCAGATCCCTGGAGGCTGCGGCATCCTCCTATCAAGGACTTTACTTTCTATTCTTTTCCATACCGATCATATACAAGAATAGATTATTTTTTTGTTTCTAAAATTTTAATGCTACGAGTTATCAGTACAGAAATTAAAAGAATTGTGGGATGAGATCATACTGCTATTACAGTCCAGTTCTTTTCACAAGGTCCAAATTCCAGTTCTTTTAACAGGAGAGTCAATGCTGGTCTTTTTGCCGATTCTCATTATAAAGGGTCCAATTTGTAACTTCCCTGATTACCCGTGTAAATGCCTTATCTGGGATTTTCGAAGAGCACCTACACGGATGGTGCCCTTCGAAAATCCCAGATATGTCCCTAATGCGCCCAGATGCTATCCGCTTAGCATCGGGGCATGTTGGGGCATTCTGGGGTGGAGAAGAGGCAGGCCAAGGAGCTACCCATGTGGCACCGATTTTCAATGCTACATGGTTAGCGCTCTGCACCTTAAAGATAAGTGTGGGAAAACCTTGCCCCTGAAGACCCTTCCTGTTCAGGAAGGGCCGGGTGGACTATCAGCTAAATTATATAGATCCTTCTCTGACGATCTTTTTCCAGCATTGCAGAAGATCTATCATGGCTTCATTGAGGCAGAGTCCTTAGAGGGTTTCTTAATGGAGGCCAAGATAATAATCCTAGAGAAGCAAGGGAAAGACTAAACCCTTACTTCCAATTATTGGCTGATGATTTCTTTCAACACTGACTGAAAGTTATATGCCAAACATTTAGCTTTGTGGTTAGATAAAGTGTTAGGTTCAATTATTCATAGAGACCAGAATGGTTCCATGAAAGGTATGAGCACCTCAGACAAATCCAGTCTCTTTTAGGATATTCTTTCAGAAGCCAGTCAGGTTGATTCACCAATTGTACTTTCATTAGATGTGGAGAAAGCATTTTACCACATTGAATGGTCTTACCTTCTACCGTGTAGCTGTGTTGTTATGAAATAATTTTGCTATACTGTTTGTTTTTGTTTCTCTGAATTAAATAAAGATATTGGAACATTCAAAAAAATGTAATGCTTGCCACTAAATATGTAATACTCACTGTGATTGTGAATGTTTTATCTCATTTCCAGTGATCTTGTTTTTGGTCACACTTGATGGTAGCAGAGTCCTTACAAAGATGCTAGAAGGCCTGTGGGACCTGATAGTTCATAGCGTTTTTGAGCATCTATTATTTTATAATATCTGGAGAAAATATGGAGTGTCAGAGATCTGTGAGATTTCGGTCGTGGCAATGTGATGCTATGAATGGGCCCATTAAAGTAGTTAAGTGGTATAATGGAATGATGTTTACAGTGCAATCTGAGTCAGCATCTCTGGCTAGTGTGGCTTTCTTCTCAAGGCTGCAAGGCACTGGCATTCTGGGTAAGAGGTTATTAAATGATAAGCGTACAGAAAAGTAAAATAAATTTGATTTGTTTTCAGAATTTTCAGAAATGTCCTCAAATTACAGATGCTTCTTTATGGTTTGTTTTACATATTTAGAGGGTCATTTTACAAGCTCTTTTCATGATTTACACATCTGAAAATGCACAGTCACGGCCACATCCCAAGAGCCATTTTAGAAAGCCGTGAATTTATATGTCACGTGTGAACACATCTGTCGCATGAGAATGTGCCAGAGGTGTGTACCCAATTTTAGAATGACGTTGCATGTCTGAACCCACTGGCAGACATGTTCGTGTCTAAAAACTGTACAGAGAAGAGGAGAATGCTCTCTCACTCACCCATTAATTTTCCCTCTTTACAAAAACATGCCAGTAAACAGAGGGACCTTTTTCCTAGCTGCTGCACCGCTGCATGCATCTTTTTGCAAAATGACACATCGGGATGTGTAGATGGTGAAAGATAAATATACAGAATCTGAAATAGTGTCGCGGACATGACCACTGGATGTTCCTGGATCCACTGCTGTCCCTATCTGACATGTGCGAGTTTCTAAAATCAGTCGACAAAGTGCATTATTCTGCACGGCTCTGTTTCTTTTTCTCTTGCCAGGGATGTTTATCTTTTAGGGGGGAGACAGATCAATTTTAGGTATCACTTTAATAAGTACATGCTTCCCCTCTCACGGAATTTCAGACATTTTGACTTAAACCTCCCAGATTGCAGCTAAATGTGCCTTCACTCTTAATAAAAATGTTGAACCCTCTATAAAGCATTTTAATGCATGAACATTGATTATATATGCACTGGTTCATAAGTTAATGTATGCTAAATTGATGGTTTTGCTTGCTAAATTTTTTAAAGCATGCTGACTGACTGAATGTTCACTAGCAAATTCCTAGCAGTGTTACATGGTTTGGTGCATTCATACCAACAGGATGATGAGGCTGCCCGTAGTGCACAACAAGTTGCTAGCTAATGGACATTTGTTTATCTATTTATGAAGTTATTTATTTATTTATTTATTTAACAGTTCTTCTATACCGCTCTATTTTAGATCAGAGCGGTTTACATTTAACATCAACTATACAACACAAGGAACTTTGAGTTGTATTTACAATAAACAGGGAGATCAACTTGGAAGTAACTGGGGGAAACTATGTACAATTCTTAACTCTATATATTGTATCACACTGGTACCTGATTTCAGGCAGAACATATCTACATCTTATTTACACTGGGGTACATTCTGAGCGATCAGTTGATTATCCTTTTTCATGCTGAGTCTGATTGTTTACTTGTAATGAGAGATTGTCTGGGGGGCCATATGTATGGTTACTAAGGCTAGATTCAGGGTAGTATGTAGTGAACAGGTGCTGCTTTATTGCCTTCCTGAAGTGGGTTAGGTAAGTGATATTTCGAATAGAGGTAGGGAGAGCATTCCATGCTCTGGGAGCGTAAATCGTAAAGGCCCTATTTGTTGTTGTTCTTGTGCATTTTGTCATTACTTTTGTCATTACTTAGTTGTGCTTTTCCAGACAGCATTTTCATTTTTGGAGAATTCAGAATTTGTGAACTGGCTGTGCTATCCCAAAAGGTTATCGGAAGCATGGGTTTATTGCAGAATGATGCCTGGTTATAAGATGTAGGTCTCTTTGTATATTTATCATTGCAAGATGGATTACTTTGCATACAGTGATAGATCTTTTCACATGCCCACTGTTGGCCCTCTGTGCCTTCTTGGCGTAACAGACGGCACACGGTTTCTTCTGACTTCCTCATAAGGATAAGACTCCTTGAACAGCATTTCAGTTTGTGTCAGTATGAGAGAACAGTCAGCAGCCACTGGGCTTAATCCACACTTATTTGGTACTCATTCTCTCTCTCCAAACTGGGGCAGCTTCCTTTGCAGTTTCTCAATGATTTACTGCAACTGCAATTCAGTACTTGAGTCACTGGCACATTAGTAAATTTAAGGGTGATGTGCATTAGGATATATATTGTGTTTGCGACTTTGTAAAATAGTGTTTATTTTCTCAGTTTATTTTTCAGCATAGTGAAGTCAGAAAGACAATTGTGTGGATCTATTTGTTTGGCTAGAAAAGGAGCAGTAGCATTTCATCTGGTCGTGCTGAACTATGCATCCAATGATTAGCCGCTTCAGGCATTTTTCAGGAGCAGTTCCTAGCATTTTCTGTTAATTCATTTGGGTGACGATGTCCTGTTCTTTGTTAAAGGTGTAAAGTTTATCTGGGTGATAGTAAATGAAGGCAGAAAAGACTAAAATGACCCATTTAGCCTGCCCAGCAGTGCCGTACCTAGCCCTATGCGAGCGGTGCAGCTGCACAGGGTGCAAAAAAATAGGGGCACATTTAGGGTCGACCACTGGTCTTGGATCCCCCATGCTGCCTGCCCTTTCCCTGCCAACACTTTTCCTGTCCCCTTGGAGGTGGAAGTAGCAGAGAAGACCTCCAATTTAAAAAAAACCTAACATGCGGGTTTTCCAACTCTGCTTGCATGGCTGCTCTGAGCCTCCTTCCTCTGATGCGAGTATACAGAGGAGGGCAAGATCAGACCAGAAATGCCAGCACAGAGTCAGAAAGATCTACTGCCGCCACCACTGCTGCTGCTGCTACCACCACGGGAACAGGAAAAGCGGCGGCGGGCCATTAAAGAATTTAGAAAAAAACTAAAAACACACCTATTTACCTCACATTACACACCTCTGGTTAACCAAACCAAACAAAGAGATACAGGTTAATAAACTACTAGACACACACCTATCTGATAATAAAAAATGTAAAAACTGTTAATACAATGTTGCTTTCACGTAATTCAAACTGTATAAAACTAATGTAAATATGTAAAGTTTTCATTACATCCTCACTATATCTCAGGATGTAAACAATGTTTGCATGCTTATTTATACTGTTATATGTAAACCTGTTCCCTGTAAATGACTAGGACATGATTACTCATGTACCTTCAATTTTCTCTGTTCATTGTAAACCGCACTTGATACTTGGGAAAGAGCGGTATATAAATGTGTGATAAATAAATAAAATAAATAAATAAAATAAGGGCAGGCCGGGAAAGCAGCGCAGGGGGAGCTGGCTGGAGATGAAGAGCTATGGGGTAAGATGGGGAGATGCTGGGCATGGGGAGATGGGGCAAATGATAAATGTGTGATGTCGGGGGGGGGGGGGATGCACCAGGTTTGCAAGTCTCACAGGGTGCATTTATGACTTGTTAAGGCCCTGCTGCCCAGTAAGGAGGTTAGGATTTTACCTAATGCTACATGCAGGTTATTTCCCATGCCTTTGTTCAGAATTGTAACTGGCTCCGTACCCCCCCCCCCCCCGTGCAGGTTAAACACTATGGGGGGGGTGTCATTCCGAGCCACGAATAGCAGGGATGTATGCCCTGCCTGGATGTACATCCCCGCTATTCGTCCCTCTTGCCATCCTCGTGCAAGGCTCCCTGAATGAATAGCGGGATTATATGGGGAGCCTTAGATGGAGGAGGGTGGAAGGTGGAGCAAGGGCGGTACATGGGTGGGCCAACACCCTGGATGTACAGGGCTGATTTATGTCCGGGGTATGCCGGTTAGACGGGGGACTTATTCCACCTCAGAATAAGTCCTCCTAGGCGCAGGATAGCAGCGGCAGCCTGTGGGGATAAAACAGGGAGGCGTGCTGGATGTCCTTTCCCTGCAGCTGGACCCTGACTATGGGAGGTTGGATCGGGGGTCTGGATGCAGGGAAAGGACATTCTCAGCAATGGCCAGCGGTCATGACTCCATAATGGAGTCATGGCAACAAGACGCCATGGCACTGCGGCTCCATTACAGAGCCAGGCAGAGTTCAACATGGATGTGGCTGGACATGTAGCCCTTTAGAATTGGGGTCCGGCCTGGTTAACTCCCACAGGTCGCTAACTGGGCAGTGGTTCAATATCACTGCTGCCCGGTTAGTGATGGGTGCCACATTCACTCCGTCCCAGAATGCCCACAACATGCCCTGATACTACACAGTCAGTATCAGGGCATATAGTGGTGAAGCTCACGGATATTCGTGGCATTAACCATGTTAGTTCTGCTAAATATCCCACTTTCTTTAGAAGCTCAGATGACAAGAAGACTTTGACATTCATACTTTGGACACATCATGCGAAGAGAGAGATCATTAGAGAAAGACATCATACATAGCAAGATAGAAGGTCAACACAAAAGAGGAAGACCAGCAATGAGATGGATCAATACAATAACAGCAGCTATAGGTACCAGTCTGTCAACAATGATCCGTCTGACTGAAGACCGAACATAATTTAGGACAACTATCCAGAGGGTCACCATGAGTCAACCCCGACTCAACGGCACTTAACAACAAGAAGTGGCATTTACATGGTTTACTAGTTTGTAAACCATATAAATGCCTTCTTTTAGGATTATAACTGCTTCTCCATGGCAATTATTAGCCATCCAATTATTAGGCTGTAAACCATGTAAATGTATTTTGAATATCGGGCCCGCAGTTTTTAGAGGCATGTTTACTAAGGTGTGCTGATAATACACAATTGTGTAGAGGTTTGCTGTTGGTTTTGCTTCTATCTACTCTGGATTCATGTGCTGCCATGTGGGAGGAGGTTCCAGCTGATGTCATCAACCCCCACTGGGCCGGTATAAAAGCTCAGCCTGCCGTGGAACGTGGCCCATGGGCACGCACCCATGGATACATGCCTGCAAGGGCATGACCATAGGGGCACGTCCTGCCCCTTTGAAGTCCTTCGGAGCTTTGAGGAGCTATACTGTGGGAACTAATGGGCAAGAGAAGAAGATGTTTCTACCAGTGGCAGCTAAGTCGGTAAAAACTTTGGGATCTATGGTTCATCACCTATTGGTGGTCACGTCTGACTTACCGTTGAAAGATCAGTCTAAAGAGTCCGTGAGTACTGTCTCAGATTGCTCCTCTGTTACACTGGATTTTACCCCGCCTAGACAGGAAGTGGTAAATGGAGCTGTTTTCCCCTCTGGAGGTTTGGAACTGGAGGGGGGAAGGCCCAATGGTAACCAGACAGTTTCTCCATCGTTGAATATTAATTTAAGCATAATGGAGACTACAATGCCTTCTTTATTGAATTTGCCTCCTTATATCTCAACATTGGTGCCTCCTAATTAGGTTTCTCTGCGATATGCCTGGGAGGTAGTGATCCACATGGAAAGCTCCTTGCGCTCCTCTCTCTCCCAGATATCTCAATTCTCTAAGGAAGTTGTACAGAGGTTTTCTGAGCAGGATGTCCATATTGCTAATTGTAATTTGTCTTTGAATAAATTGGAGGGATAGGTCTCTGTTGCTCAGGCTGCTATTTCTTCCTCAATTTGAGATAGTGTTACTATTCATCATCAATTTGAGTCCCTGGAAAATGCAGCTAGGGCTAAACATTTGCGGTTTATAACTTTCTGTGGACTCATTACTCATCTCCTACATTTTGCTTTATAAATATTTCAAGGATATTTTATTAATTGAGGATTCTGAACCTATAAAATTGTCTTCAGTTTATTATGCTCCTTTTTTACCTAGTATGGAGATCTCCTCTCCAAATAATAATAAAGGGATTTCCTTTCCAGCGGAAACCTTGGATGTCTCTGCATTTTTGGAATCGTCTTTAGATGTGATTCCACGGAGGGCAACCTTAATAGCCTCCTTTTTTTTAAAAAATTATTTTCACAATAATGCATTTACACATTGCCAACAGGTCAATCACAGACAAAATTTATACATCAGATGCAAAAGAGCAAATAAAGAAAAAACATCTCTGATATAGCCCACATTAAGAAACTTGGCTGAGTGTTAACAAAAATAAACACTATATTATATCAAGAAAATAAGACATAAAGTCCATATAAAGGACCTTATTCAAGAGCACTCTGTGTCTCAACCTGTGCTTTCCGCTTCTCAGACAAAAAACTTTCTAAATGAGTGACTTCAGTGAAGACATAAGAAACATCCTTCCAAGTAATTAAACACTTACACGGAAAGCGAAAAAAAAATGAAACATCTCCTAAAGACAGTACCTGAGGCTTTAAGGCTAAAAATAGCCTACGCCTAAGCTGAGTGCTTCGTGATACGTCAGGAAATACATTTACAAGATGACCACAAAACTTAGTGGCCTTATGTTTAAAAAAACACATGAAGTACACACTGCTTAACGTCTTTAGACAAAAAGGTCACTATCAAAGTGGAACGAGTATCAATTATGTCCTGGGAATCCTCCAAGAAGGCAGTGAGATTAGAAATAGTGGGCTCAATTAAATCAAAGTCTCCCTCAACCGGATTAACTCTCTTAGAACTAGGAGAAATATAATAAAGCTGAGAAACTGCTATAGAGTCTGTGAGTAGAAGAACCTCTTTAAAATATTTATCTAACAGAAGTTTTGGAGCGAAGAGTTTAGAAAAAGGAAAATTTAGGAAACGAAGGTTACAAGAACGTGCAAAATTCTCCATCGCCTCAATTTTATTATGGAGAGCCAGTGAGTCTTTAATACTCGCCGCCTGAGCAGCGTGTATAGGCCCTATCTGGCCCTCTAATCTAGAAACACTTGTATCAAGCAAACTGATCTTACCATCTAATTGCTGTAAAGAGACAACAGTCTCTTGAGAAAATTTAGATAAAGAATCTAAAGTACCAGAAATCTTATTATCAATGGACTTCAAAACTCCCCAGACATCCTTCAATGTAATTTCGGTATCAGAAGATATAGTCGAGAGCGGATTAGCACTACCCGACTCAGCAGAGAAAACCGGTTGAGGTAGAGAAAAAGGAATACTTAACTCCCTTACCTTATCAGAGGACTCCCCCGTAGAAGCAGAAGGCACAGATGGGAAAGGACACGGTGGAGGAGAGTGTCCTCCTGAACTTAGGGAGGCGCCCTCAGGAGACGAATGAGCAATCGGCAGTGGGGAAAAGTGCTTGTCTAGGGGGCCCGTCGGATTCGCAATACCGGCGGGATCGCCCTCAGAAGCACCTCCACCCTTAGCCTTCCGTTTCCCCATTTAGGCAGAGTAGAAAGCACAGAACTAAACCACAGTTAAAAACTGACCTCACTTCCGCAATCCAGGAGCGTGTAGCCACCAGAATACTACCATGACGTCGCTGTGGCGTCAAAGGGGCAGAACCTGCCCCTCTGAACATGCCCCTTCGAACCACGCTCCGCGAAACACGCTCTGCGGAAAGAGGAAACAGAATATAAGAAATCACAATGCGAAACCACTCAGGGTGGTCCTCTCACAGCTGCGGGCTCTCTCCCCGATGCCTGTCCGATGTTCCGGGGAAGTCACAGGCGCCCGAGCAGAACGCTGCACACAGCAGCCGTCCCAGAGGCCAAACAATGACCCCAAATGCCTCCGGCGCAGTTCCCAGCCACGTTCCAATAGCCTCCTTTTTAGCTTTGGGAGATAAGAATTTGATTATGAAATTGTATTTTTCAAAAAAGGATCAGGCTTTCTCTAGTAGCCCGATACAGGTTTTTCCTGTTGTGTGCAGACTCACTCAAAAATGTTGGAAAGCTTTTTTAGTTTTGAAGCCTAGGATTTTGGCTATTGAGGCCTCTCTTTTTCTTAAATATCCATGTAAATGTGTGCTAATTTATTAAGGTGTTAAATATGTTTTCTTTGATTCAGAACAGGTGGAGGCATTTCTGTCTGGGGAAGAAAATGGTTGAGGTTTGTTTGCTTCTTGCCTATGTTAAGGAGGATAAATTTAGTTTGATTATCATGGGCATCCATAATAGTTGTTCAGTTATAACGTTAATTGGATGAGATGTATGATTATTTACTGTTGTAATTCTTGATATATGCTTCCAGCTTTCCTCTTGATTTCCTCTTGATGTGGACTTGATAGTATTCTTACTTTATTATTAAATAAAGAATTTTGAAATTGAAAAAGAAAAAATATACAACTGTTTTGCCAAATTAGTGTGGAGGCCAGCACTAATATTTAGGGCCATGTGCTTCTGTGAACCTACCAATAGAGCAATGCTAACACGCAGCACCATGCTAACTGGCACACAGGTTCACTTAATGCACCCATTCAGGTGGCATTGAGTGTACCTGCACTAATGGCAATAGGCACAGTTAGGGGGCACCCAAAATGCTAACTGTGATGAACCATTAATGCTCACATTATACCTCTATTCCATCCAGTCGCTACCCATTTGTGCACTGACCAGTTAGCATGTTTAGCATGGGGCCCTATGCTGTTAATGTGATACGCTTAAGGCGCATGAACCATAGTAAAATGCCCCTTAATTTGTTATGAATTTCCTTACATAATTCTATTATGGTCACAGATAATTCAGAGGAAAGTATGAAAAGATTATCAGAGTGCCAAAGCCATTAATAAGTTTTGTAGGCCTATGAATACCAACATTTCTTAATTTATGGTGGTGTTACTTGGGGTATTATTGCTTCTTCATGCTCAAATCACAGCTGACTACCCAGAGTTACATCATTCTGATGGGCTCCACATATATGATATGAGCTATAGCATCTTTCTGAGTTCATTTCATGATATTTTGGAATCCAGTTTGGGTATGCATAAAGTTTCATATGGGGGGCTGTGAGAAAGGATCAGAAAGTTGCTGTAGTTGCTTGCAGTTGGATTTTAGAAAATTATGCCACCACCTCCACACCCACACTTCCAAGCTCAGAACATGGTTCAAGTGTAGGGATAGAGTAAAATCAAGTTCTGAAGAGGGGGCGGAGCCTGATGTCCAGCGGGTAAGACGCTTCGCGCTGAAGCTCCCGAGAGGCCTACTTAGAATCCTGACTTAATACCTATACAAACTTACTATTTCGCTCCGGGCTGACCGGGGTACCTCGGGGGGGATGGCGGCCCATAAACCAGCGCGCTTGGACTTCGGGTCTCCTTCTTCTTCTCACGGAAAACGCTCCAAAACAGAGGTGTCCTCCCCACAGAAGATGGTTCCATTTCGGGAAAACCCCGAAATGCACCTGGAGATTTTAGAGGAAATACGCGGCGTGAAGGAATTGGTGCAGTCCAATGGAGAAGCGCTTAGAGCCATGCGAGAAGACTTTGGAGTGCTCCAGGACCGACTTGAAAGTCTCTCATTACGGCAGGACAATATGGCGGGGGTCCTCGACTCGCACGCGGTGCGCTTGGGCACACTGGACAAGGCTGAGCGCCAGATACAGAATCTTCAAAAGGAGTTAGAAGATAGCAATAATCGAGCCCGTCGCAACAATGTGAGGCTCATTGGAATACCGGAGGGGGTGGAAGCGGGAGATATGAGAGAATTCCTGCTCAAAACTCTTCCCTCCTTGCTGAAGATCACCTTTCATAAAGAACTGGAAATCGATCGTGCACACCGTTTTCCTACCCACATGGCGCTCAACCGAACGACCCCCCGGCCTATTATCTTTCGCTTGCTACGATATCAACAAGTGGAACAAATTTTAAATGCTGCCCGGGCGAACCATCATTTGGAATTTGAAGGTCACAAAGTCTCCTTCTTCCCTGATTTGGCAAAGCCTACCGTTGACCGACGGAAGAAACTCCTTGCTTTTCGCCCTCGACTTCAACAGCTACAGGCTCGCTTTGGCCTGTTGTATCCCGCGAAGCTCCGAGTGACTCTCCACAACCAAACCAGGACATTCGAAGATCCTGATCTACTATCAACATTTTTAGACTCCAAAGAAGCAGAGCAGATGCGCTAATCCAACGACTTGGACTTTTATTTGCCGGCTCTGTCCGCCATTTTGAAGGGCCCGATGCGGCGGTCATAGTCAAGCACAGAGACTACCTGGACTTTCTTTCTTTCTTTCCATGACTTTTTTGTTTTTTGGTCTCCTATCCCTCCATGATGTGTGCCTCGGTCGGATTCGGAGCACGCACAGTCCTACAGGTTATGTGTTTTTTCACTTTCGGCCTTCTCTGGGGCTTTTCCCCGCAGACACATGGTCGCCAGTAATTTTTGGGGTTCTGCTTCTTCTCTACCGCGCTGCGGTTTTTCTTTTTTAATGTGGGGCGCTTCATTGTATTATCTAAGCTTATTTTCTTTTATGCCATATGTACAGCCAGATACAGTCAATATGAGGGACATTGTGAAATTATGTGCGCTATCATGCTCAGAATTTTTAACTTGTCTGAATGGCCTTATGTAAAATCTTATCACTCAACGTAAAGGGCATTAATAGTCCAATCAAAAGAAAGAAAATCCTTAGCTATCTTAGCCATGAGCATGCTGATTTAGCGTTTCTTCAGGAAACGCACTTAAACTCTGCTGAAACACTGAAACTCAATGTTAAGCCTTACATGGTGGCTGCCTATTCTCCCGCCATTTCCAAACGGTGCGGGGTAGCCATTCTGGTTAAGAAATCTTTGCAAGCTACTGTAATTGATACTAGCGCTGACAAGGAGGGTAGATGGGCCCGAGTACATCTTAAGGTTGGAGATAGTGAATTTACATGTATTTGCATTTATGCCCCGAATGTGGACAACCCTGCTTACTATGCAAGTATTGCGCAGTTGGCACAGGCCTCTGCCAATACTCCATTAATACTTGGTGGTGATTTTAATCAAGTGTTAGACCCTCTGATAGATAGACAGCCGCCTAGAACGAGTAGTCCACCCAAGAGTCTTGCTACCCTTACAGCTCTGATGCAAGATCTTGCGCTGGTAGATATATGGAGGCTGCTTCACCCCTCCGACTTAGAGTTCACTTTCTTTTCTGCCCCCCATCACTCCCAATCTAGAATAGATTTCTTTCTCATTTCCAAAGCACTGATTTCTCAAGTAGACACGACTAGGACTCATCCTCTCCATATTTCAGATCATGCTGCCATATCTTTATCATTACATGTCACTGCGCGGGACGATTCTCCCCGAGCTTGGTTTTTTGATAGATCCTTACTGGGTCAAAAAAATTTTCAGGTTGATATAAAGGCCGCTATCCAAGATTATTTTCATTTTAACTCACCCCATGACACAGCGAGCTGGGCTTGGTGGGAGGGTTTTAAAGCATCTATCCGCGCAACTATAACTAGCTATCAAATTCGGCAGGGGAAACAAAGAAAGCAGCATTTACTGATTCTAGAGCAGCAGATACAAGCTGGGGAGCGTCTCCTCACGTCCCGTACTGACCCATGTATTTTACTCCGTTTACAACGCTTGCGTTTTCAATACAATCAGCTTTTGTACACTGCTGCTGTTAAAAATATTGAATCACAACAAGGGCTATATTATCGGGAAAATAATCGTGCTGGCAAATTATTAGCAAATGCCCTAAAAGGTCAAAAAGAAGCCAAGCGTGTTACCGCCCTCCGTAATCCGTCGGGGGGGGGCTTGGTCACTAAAGATACCGAAATCTTAGAACTCTTTCGTGATTTTTATACTCGGCTTTATCAATCTGAATGTGATTTTGAGCCAGATGTATTTGAACGCTTACTTTCAGGGGTACAAAGACCGACCCTATCTGACGAAGATAGAGCGGCCTTGGACACACCATTTACTGTTTCAGAAATTCATTCTGCTATCAAGAAATGTGCCTCAGGTCGGGCCGCAGGCCCAGACGGTCTCCCTGCTGAATTCTACAAAACCTTTCACGCTGACTTAGCTCCAGTTTTGAAACTTTATTTTTCTGCTCTGGCCGAGGAGGGTTCTCCTTCTGGGTCCTTTTCAATGGCAAATGTAGTAGTTTTTGAGAAAGAGGGGAGAGACCCGCAACTAACAGCTAATTTTCGTCCAATTTCCCTCCTAAACGCGGACTATAAAATATTTGCCACCATTCTCTCTACCCGGCTTTCTGATAGGATGCCTACCTTAATACACCCAGATCAATGCGGTTTCATTCCTGGTAGATCAACTGCTGACAATGCTCGGACTCTATGCCATGTACTGACTACCGCAGTTAATCTTGATCGCCCATTTGTTGGCCTCTCACTTGATGCTGAGAAGGCCTTTGATCGCTTAGAGTGGCCCTTCCTGTTTGCAGTCCTCCGCTGGTACGGATTCGGGGAAGGTTTTCTCCGTTGTCTTCGCACCATGTACGCACAGCCTACAGCCAGTATATGTGCCAATGCTTTAAAGTCTCAGCCTTTTCCCCTTCAACGTGGCACTCGCCAGGGATGCCCACTGTCTCCACTTCTCTTCGATCTTGCACTCGAACCCTTGGCTTTACTAATCCGGCAATCGGAGGAGATTCATGGAGTCCCCTTCACCCATAGGGAAATCAAAATTTCAGCGTATGCTGATGACCTTATGCTTTTTGTCTCTATAGACTCAGTACCGGCTGTCCTAGAGCAAATTGGTAAATACTCACAACTGTCCGGTTATAAGATAAATTGGACCAAGTCGGTAGCCTTTCCATTAAATCCTTTGCTTCATCAGGCAGATATGCAACCCTTCCCCTTTTTATGGCAACCTCGCATGGTCAAATACCTTGGGGTTCACTATTGTTCTCCTTTGGAAGACACTATCTCCTTCAATGCCAAAGACTTAACCTCTAAAGTCCGGGCGCTTACTCACCGCTGGACTCCTTTAACACTTACCTGGTGGGGTCGATTAGAAACCACAAAAATGATGATTGTTCCGAAAGTGAATTATATCTTAGAAATGTTGCCCTGTCTCTTACCTCGACGTATATATAAATATATAGAGGGCCTTCTGACTAGATACTTGTGGCAAAACAAGACACCTAGGATAGCGAAACATAAGCTGCAAGCAGATAAGGAAAATGGGGGTGTCAGATTCCCTGATTTCCTGAAGTATCATCAATCTTTTCTTCTCAAACAAGGCGCTCGTTGGCTGGAAGATCCAGTACCGAGTAGACCTGTGTGGCTAGACATAGAAGAGGACCTTTGCAAACCGATTCCTCTTACTTTTCTCCCTGGTATGACTCTCCCATCAGACTCCCACTTTCCGCCAATGCTTTTAGACACCTTAGGTGCCTTTAATAATCTTATGCAATCTTTAGACTCCCGACTCTGTCCATTAGACAAGCTCCCACTTTGGTACAATACTCGATTTCGAATACAAAATAAGCCGATGGCGTGGAGCCCCTGGTACACTAGGGGCATTTGGATTCCTAGTCAGTTGTTCCATGAAGGTCGCTGGAAAACTTTTAGTGAATTGCAAATTGAATTTGGTCTCCCAGCGAAACACTACTTTCAGTTGGTGCAACTTCAGCATTGCCTTCGGAGTGCTAAGGTGCTCCCGCCATCGGCCTCCCCTACACAAGGTTGGTTGGAGACTATCCGATCTATCGGTAGTTCACCGGGTGTAGCATCCAATTTTTACAAAACCTTATGTAATGCTATAACTAGAGATACCCCTATAGCGCAGAAAGCATGGGAGAGAGAATTGCATGTGACTTTGACCCCGGAGCAATGGAGCCTTGTCTGGAGTAGAGTGACACGGGTCTCCCGATCCGCCTCACTCACTCAGACACTCTTCTTTCTAGCCCACCGGTGTTTTTACACTCCTGACAGATTAGCCAAATGGAACACTACTCAGGGCAATAGTTGTTGGACATGTCATGCGGCCATTGGTTCACTACCTCATGTTATGTATGAATGTCCCGCACTACAGTATTACTGGCGTCGGGTCTGGGGTCGTATCCAGTCTATTTTGCACTTTCAAGAGCCCCTTTCTTGGAGGATAGTGGGACTCCGCTCAGCTGCGGGGATCCCCTCTCTTCCAAAAACGGCTTACTTCCTTTTGGACTTTATGCTTGGCATTGCTATTTCCCTAATTACGAAATACTGGAAAAATAGCTCCCATCTGAGCCCCAATGAATGGTGGAATCATGTCTGTCTCTACAGTAAATATGAACAAATACCTCGTATGTTTGCTTCCCCCATTCAGACTCTTCATCATCGGTCTAAATGGAAGATGCTCAATGACTATGTACATTCTGCTCAATGCTCTCATCTGACTGTCTAATTTTGTATATATCTTTGTCCCATGATTATTCTGTATCGCAGATACTCTTTTGATTGTTTTGATGTATAATCACTGTTGTTTGGAAGCGCTCACATGCTGACATAATCAGCTAGAGAAGAAGCGTGGGGGTGGGGGGTAATTGGGTTTACTTTTCTTTATTGTATACTTGTTTTGTCTCCTTTGGTGTGTTGTTTCTTTTGTTTGTTGCAAAATGAAAATAAAAGTTTAAAAAAAAAAAAATCAAGTTCTGAAATACCCCAAATTCATCAGGTGATACCCACAAGGAATTATCAGGGCTTCATGGGCTAGATCTCCAATACATTGCTCTTCATATTTGAACAGCCTTGTGTCACTGAGGTTGCTGACATGGATGAAGAGATCCACTACGTACTAGTTGCTTTTTTATGAGGAAATCATTACTGACTGTTGAATGGCCAAATGTGATAGCAAATCTTTATTTTGGAGTTAATATCACACAGGTGATATTTCCTAGAAACCATGAAGATTGAAATATTAGAGGATACTAGGTCAAAAAGGGATTGCAAATGAGCATTGAGTTGTTGCCTTGACATTATGTTTTATGTGATTCTAGTTTTTATGTTGTGTCGTGGTGTTAAAGCTTTGATCCTGATTGCCACTAATATTTTGTTCTGTGAATTTCTGACTTGGCAGGAGTGAGAATGTCAATGTTGTGCTCACTAAAATAAGAAAAACAAAGCAAAACATCTTTTCTTTTGTTTTGTTTTGACAACAGCATAAAAAAACCCTACATTTTTCTGTTGTTACCATGTCATTTCAGAATAAAAGTACATCTCTAGTAGTCTCTTTGCAACATGCTATTTTCTGTGTACTAAATAAAGACTAAAATTCAGCACCTTCCTCTGATGAGGTGTTAACAGGCTTACCTAGAAGCAAGGATGAGGGCTGAGAGATGGACAATATATACAAAAAATGACACTGCACATTTTTAATAGATAACATTGTGTTGAACACGCACATACATTTTCTTTGTTAAAATTCATCACCATTGATCATGTTCCTCAGACTAATAGGGGCGGTAACAGAGAGAGACAGTTAATACTGATTGCGACTAGATGGATTTACAACCTACAGATATTATATCCATAGAGTTTGAACTCATCTATGGAGTTCTATATGTTCTTTTGATATGTAAAATTTATTAGATATCTTAGTAGTCAATGTTATAATCCATCTACGGTATCCATAAGCTGCACTTAGGTCAGTAAAGGGCAGGATAGTGTGTAATTGACAAGGTTTCAATCGTCAACTCAATGGTAGTACGATCTTGTGGGGTTTTTTTATTCTATGTCAATAAACTTGTAACGTTTTATATTTCCACTAAGATGATATTTTATGTATGAGAATCAATGGGGTATACTGATTGTAATTGCCATTTTATGTGGGGCTACACTGGAACCTGATCAGAACAATACAATGAAGTTCTGGTGCTGACATCATCTGAGTTTTGGGGTCAGGTATTTTGTTGCCACAGCATTATAAACTGTGGCACCATTTCTATACTCCGAGATTGTCTCGGTAAGTTCATAAGAAAGGATGCTCTGCATGAATTTTTAGAAGTATGTTTGAACAGTAAGTAGAGCATAGTAAATGTGTATGGAATTCCGTATACGATAGCAGCAATGAGAGGGGTTTGTTTTAGACTCTGCTGGAAGTGCAGCCAGAAATAGCGTCAGGTTTATAAGTTTATCTTGGATATGATTAGACAAATAATGTCTGGATGTACCCACAGCAGTTTTAGAAAGTTTCTATGTGAGGTGAAACATGGCCTGTAGTCATTATAAAATGAGAAACACTGCCAGCATAGATTATATTTTAGGCAGATGGGGTTAACAATATTGTAAAATATTTTAAATTGTCTTTTTTTTGTCCAGTGAGAAAGTGGCCCCTATTGAGTTGGGTTGGAGCATTGTGTTAGATATGTTTATGGAGCCCGATGCAGTAATCTGGATGTCCAGATGCTGGAGACGTCCCTACCGAGGATGTCCCCAGCCTGGGCCCCATTCCAGACATGTAAATGTAGCCATGCATGGGGTACGAGAATCGGGACAGAGACATCTGACATTAAACCCGCAACCATTAGACGGCCAGCGTGTACATGCAGACTATAAAGCCATCTCCATTGAAGCTATGCCAAAGACATCCCCACCCTCATGAATGGATTATATCTCCCAACATCTAGGGAAAGCGATAGCGCATCACAGAGAATATGGCCACAAAAGTGCCAAACTTCTCTGAGGAGGAGACCAGTCTCTTCTGCCACCTGGTACTCCTAGAGGAGGAGGTACTCTTCCCAACTGGGCACTGCAGGCCAGCACTGTCTGCAGTGTGCAGGAGATGGGAGAGGATCCACATCACCCTGGTATAGAAAGTAGAAGCATACCAAGACACACATGGGAAGAGGCAGCAGCAGGCAATAGGCACTAGCGCAGATGGATAGATAGAAACAGGCAAGCCTAAACAGAGGGAGAGGGCAGAAATTGGAAGGATCTGTCAGGTGCAGAAAGGATGCATGTGGAGCCACCCCAAAAGGTTAGACACCCAGGATAGCAACACCAATGACCTAACCAAATTGGGGGTTACAGGATGCAAGGTTCCACATTAGGAACCTGAAATCTGGACCACGTTGTAGTTGTCATTGTGGATAATGGTTTTGAAACCCTTCGCCTAATGTACAATGGTGCCCAAGACAGTAGCTGGAAAGATAGGCAACAGTAGGAAACAAATGGAGATGGAAACCATACATGTCAGTATTGATATATGTAGCAGACTGGCCAGATCACATCATGTCCCCACAGTGGTGTACAATGTCCCTCAAAATTTGTGCAGTCTCTGTAACAGGGACCATGATAACAGGTATCATGCATGAACTGTCAGCTATTGGAATGAAAGTAAGTTGGGTCAGGTGAAAATGAGTAGTAGTGGGAATGGAATCCTGTTTGCCTGGTAACTGAGCCAGTGCCCTAGCCTCCATTACACCTCTCCCCCCCCCCCCCCCCCCACCACCACCACTATGTGATATCTGCAAAGATCCTGCAGTTCTGGTTGGCAAAGCATCAGGCAGATAGGGTGCAGAGATGGCATGGAGAAGGGTCCGCAAACCCATTAATCCCCACAACCTGGTGAACAGATGACCGAGGGAAGATATGATAGAGGTCACTAAAGTAATGAATGCAATCATATGGGTAAATGTACATTGATATTTGATCATCCAAAATGCTCCTTAAGGCTATGTGAACCCCTGGTGACCCAGCATTGTCATGGAAAGGTATGACCAGAATTAGGTTGCCAGTCCCTTCCCATGGAGGCAATGCAGGGTGAAATGATATGTCCAAGGTCACAAGGCACACATGTGCCCTGATTCCATGGTTGCTAGACTGATGCTCCCATCACTAAGCTACCCCTCCACTGTGTGTGTTTACACAATTCGACACTAGAATGACCATGGCCAATGCATTGAGCCCACAATGTAAAACCATGGAAAACAAATCTGAGAAAAAACAGTTGAAGTCAATGTGTCATCCCATGATGGAATGTGTCACTACCTGATGTTGTAAAAGCTGACAGTGTATGTGGGTGGGAAAAAGGTTGGGGCAAGTACTTGGAGGAAAGGTCCAAAACGCAAATAGCCATAGTGGTATAATATGTGACCTACACTAACATCTGGGGACAAAATGGGCCTTGCCAACATGACACAGACAATGGCATTCCTCTGAAGCAAGGGTGTTTAGCTCTCCAGGCTATCAAATGTACAGAGTAGACATAGGAATTGAACCCATGTCCCTCAGCTCCTGAGCAGGTGCTGTAAACATTACACTACACATGCTGCCATACAGACAGACATTTTGATCAAGCACTGTGAGATGCTCCATGTCCCTCTCATTGGCTACAAAGCTTCTTGTGGCCATGGCAATGGCTACTGCTTTACATGGTAGCAAGCACACACATCTCTGGGGATGTCCACGGCCCCACCATATTTCAAATATTAGCATATATCCAATGAGTTCCATCTCCACAATATACACAGTAATGTCTTGGACAGTCATGCCTTGCATTTTGAACGTACTGCTAGAAAGCGAGTGCTGAACCTCAGACAAGGCGCCTAAGGTGGCTAGCCACAAGAGCATGTTCTCTGAGGGTGAGGTTAACCATATGCTTGAGGGATCTTTGCACACCTGCCTGTGTTGGTTGGCAACAGTTTATCATGGGTGGGAGCCTAAGAGAAGCAGAGGCAGTAGTGTAAAATCTTCCATGGCCAAAATGCAATCTACCACAGGAATCACAACATACAGGATGTGAAATGTAAGTGGCAGCAGGTGTGCCACAACACCGCAAAGAAGGCATAGTGTGTCGAGACATGTGATCTGTGTGATCTGCATTGGACAATGGGACAGTAGCCTCCATTGGAGCCTGTCGCTCTGTTCCACTGTCGGCAAATGGGCCATCTGCATCGCTGCTAAAATCACACCCCTCTGGGTAGTCTGGGCATGGGATTCATTGTGGATAATATCTTTTGTCTGTGTCCTCCCAGGCACTAATAATGGTGCACAACAGGGCACTGTGCCTGTTCAAGATGCCATGCCTGTGGAGGCTGAATCAGGTCTGCCAGCCACTGCACATGTCACTGAACAACAGGTAGCCTTAGACCATGGGGCAGAGCTGCATGCACCCACTGAGACCTGTTCTGCTGATTTGGAGATCTTGGCTTCCTCCTCACCTCCACAGCAACAGCAGAACACAAATGACCGGGACCAACGGCACCAGAAGCAGATCATTACAGAGGCTAATTGGGCATGCAGAGAGGCTGCTTGCACACAGTGAAGCCCAACGGGGAGAGGTCCAGCTTAAACTGCTCCAGCAAAGCATAGCACTGCAGGAGAGGCAGGTTATGGCCACTTAGTGGCTGAACACCTCCAAACACCAACTGAGCACTGCCATTGTGGAGGTCCAGTAGGAGCTGCACAGGGTACCACCAGGGCCAATCTACAATCCAGCACCAGCCACCTGTCATTGTCAGCCTGTGGGAACAGGCCCTGCCCTTGGGAATGGTGCCTCTGCAACATCTAGCACCTCTGTTGCAAGCAATGCTGCAACATGTGACCCCTGCTCCACAGGTGTCACTACCCATACTTCTGCAAGAGGACATCCAACCAGGGACATTGGAGACAGGTGACCAGAGTGGGAGCTCATCAGATTCCAGTGACACAGCATCATCCATCTCTGTGACTATGATAAGACAGGCACAGGTGCATATGCCCTCTGAGAGGGGGAGGGGAAGAAGACAGGGGCTGTGGAAAGATTTTAGCTGTGTCACTGTGTTCTGGTGAGAGGGGAGCTATGTTCTTTGTTTAGGGGCAATGGGATGTGGGGGGGGGGCACAGAACATCCCATCCCATCATTGGGAGAGGTGATTGCAGATCAGGTTTGACACATCCCTACATGGCACCCTGGCCAGTGGATATTATTGGGACTGCTTGATTTTCTGTGGCCACCATCTCCATAGATGGCCCTGGGGCATTGGAAAGAGTATGGCCTCCATCTTGTGACACAGTAGTAGAGCACAACAGAGATTCTGCTGACCTTTGCAACCATATTGAGGTCATTCCAACCAGACTGGTCCTGATAGTAGAGGACACTCATCAGTGTGCTAAACATGCATTTGCTGAATCCAGATGTTGTATCGTGCACACAGATGTACTGCTCCTATGCTGAATAGCAGAGCAAAACAATGGCATAGTGGGGAGATTATGTGACGCCTGTATAGACATGGGTAGGAACAGAGTGGATAATTAACATGTTCTTTATATTGCTTTCTCGTTTCCCTGACAGCAGTATACATTGTAAGCTGCACTTGGTCATGTTCATTACACAAGCACATTGCTATTATTCTGGGCCATGTCTGGGTTGCACATGGCCTCATTGGATATTTGTGGGAATTGATTCCATGTATTGTGGTTTACCAAGCCTGTACTGCTGCCACTGGGCTATAATTTCCATTCCATGATGTGGGTGGGTGAGGCCAGCAATAGCTCACAGTGCAATGGTGGAACATAGATCAGGGGAGAGCCACATCACAACAGGGGGATACATGGGCATTTGCACAGGGTGCCATCTTTGGCATCCCTCAACACAGCAATCGTCTCTGCCCTTTGTGGAAGTGCATGAGATTGGTTCTTATTGTGCCTCAGGAACATTCTCCAACTCCTTTTGGTGAGCTGTGACAGTCTTTGTTCTGGCTTTCCCTTCTTGCCACAGGGTTATTGCTTGGGGGGTTCACTGTTTTATATTGGTGGGGAAGGGTATAGTCAGACCTGTGTTTGTGTCTGTAATCTGGCAATTGTAACTTAACTGGAAAAAGTTGAATTGCTAGTCAAGTTAAGTCAAGCAAGTTTGTTTACTTAAAGGGAAAAAGTGAATGATGCAACTACATTCAAACAAGTGAATTAAGTAATTAAAATAGTATGGCGAATATATGTATAATGTTGAAAGTCCAACTATAATAGTGTATGAGTAAATGTCTGAAGAAAAAAATGCTGATATTCTCTTAGTCTCTTTTAAACTAATCTGCAGGAGTCGATTGGAGGAGTGATTTAAATTTTCATGTCGTATCTGTTTTAGTTATTATGAAAGACCTCTGCAGAATTGATGTTGTTAATTGCAAGTGTGATCCAATATGCTTACCTCTTCTGTTGCTGCTGTTTGTGTTCTCACTCAGAAATTTCCCATTGGACGTAAGCCACTGGGCTGGTAGCAGTAGTCTTTGCAATCCAAATTACTGATTGTCTAGTACTTTAACATGTCTCTCATTAAGTTTTCGTGTTTTCTACACTTGGAGAAAAAACAGTTTTCCAGCTCTTTTCTTGCTACTGTTTAACCTCACACTGTACTGATGGTTCTGCTTTGCACAATGAATAAGGAAAACTGATGCAATTGAAAGAATTGATTCTGTGCAGAGTCGGCTGCTTTGCTATTTGCTAATGCTCAACTAGCTGGAGTGTTCGCTCTTCCTAGAGCTCTAGAGTTATCTGCTCACTTGATTAATAATGATTTTGTCTCAGGCTTCTTGCATGAGGAGACCTATGTGCTGATATTCTACTACTATGCTGTTTTGTTCTGAAAAGAAGTGGTAATTAACAGTTTTAATTGGTTCAAATTTGGTGTTAAAAAAGTTTTATAGTTGATGAATGTACACACCCTTATGTAAATTGTTCCTTCCTTTGTGAGCTTAGATGTCTATGTGAATTAGAATGGAATGGAGAAGTAGTCTAATGACTAGAGTACTAGCACTCCTTGTGACCTTGGATAAGTCACTTAACCCTCATTGTCTTACAAAGAAAAATTTCAAGTTATCAATGTTCCTGTTTAATGTGCTGTACCAAGTTTTAGTTGCAATGTGAACTGCTGTGATTAGTGGGGAAAGTAGTATTTAAAAAAATAAAAAACCAAAGAAGAGTGCAAAAATAGATAAACCTGGTCAGTTGGGTGTGGCTGGGAGGTTATATGCTGAGGTGAACAGATGGGATTTAAGTAGGGGCCTGAAATTGGTGTAGTTATCTTCCAGATGGAGTGGAGTGGGAAGAGAATTCCACAGAGCTGGACCAAGGAAGAAAAAGGCAGAATGACGGGTAGACTGTAAGTGTGCACGAGATGGTGGGGGGAAGTGAAGTTGATTAATGTGAAGAGAATGAAGACTACGTGTAGGGATATGGAAGTGGAGAAGACCAGTGAGGTATTGGGGTGTTTGTGTGTGCAGGACGTGGCGATAATGTTTAAAGTAATGTGAGTTGAATCATCACCTAAGATAAGACAGCCTTCCTAATAATCATTGACAAACAATTGAAATGAGTTTAAATTATTTGTCATGAACTGCTAGTTATGTTTTAATGTTTGTTACCCCTTGAATAAATCAGATTGACTATATCAATCACAAATATAATTAGTGATATGAATATGTACAATTGTGTTCCTGACAGGAAAAAGCAATGTGTCTATCAGGCCACATGCTAACATTTGATTTGGCAAGTAGACAGAATAACTTTAGGAATGTAGATAAAAAAATAACTATGTTACAGGTTAGCTATGTAATAGTTTAGTGCTAGCTATGGATGTATTGTAATTAACAATAGATAATATAATTCAACTATTTAAGACCGTCATTAAGGATGAATAATTGTGCTTGTTTGCAATTGTATGGCATCAAGAGAGATGCTGTAGTGGAGAGTAGGATTTTTACAAATCATATATTGTATGCACTGAATCCTATGGGCCGAAGAGGAAGAAAACTACTGAATGAAATGCTACTGGATATGGAGACTCCTGATAAAGATCAGCGATTCCAGTGGAACTACTCATGTATGCACAGCAGTGAAGCATGGGTGGATGGTCACTGAAAAAGATTGATCTAAGATGTGCATAGCACAGCCCATGGTGTGAAAGGATGCTGCTGATGAATCTGGAGTGATGACTGGTGTCTCTGAATTATTGCTAGATCTACGAGAAGCAGTTGGCCACTGCTGGATGAGGTAGTGCTTACAAGAATAATTGGTAAAGTCTTGCTCTCTGTACACATTTTTTATTGGGGCTAAGCAAAGGTAAACAATGTCACATGATTTTGTATAAGGATTTCTTCCAATGAACAAGATGGAGCTCACCTATGGACCAGATGTGCCTAGGACTTTGAAGAACATCTCCAAAATGAAGCCTATTGTAGAAGATTATTCTGGAATTGGACATGTTTCAACTACTGCTCTTTAGTAATGATTCTTCCTAGAATCAGAGGGAGGACTGTAGGGATGGACAGATAAAGGGATACCAGAATCCCCAATATGTAATTGAAGATGGATGAATTTCTTGATACAAAATGTGTTTAGAAGTTTGACTTTTCACCTACTTCCTTTTAAATAGAATAGGATGTCATGGTCATGAGTTCTCTGTAACTGTCTTTAAAATAGATGGAACAGTGTTAACTAAGCATAACGCCTATGAACTGTGCAACCATAGTTCATTGTACAGTCAGCTGGAAGTCCCTGCTGACACAACATAATTTTTGCAACTTTTGCACTTATAGCTAATTTTGCCATAATTAAGTGAAATTCATCTAATACACTGTAATCAGATCTTACTCTGTAAAAAGAACTTTGGCGACACCTTGTGTTATTTCATGGTTATAATAAATGATTGTTACTTCCTCTTTTTCTCTAATAAAAAGAGAGGTTTTTGGAGGAGGACTTTGAATTCGGCAGGCGTGGAACTATGCGTGTCCATAGACCGTCTGTTGCCGTCTTCCCTCTGAGCTCAAAGAAAATAGCACTTTGTGTGTGTGTGATTGTGTTCTGTATTACTCTCTGCCTGTCTCTCACTACTGATGGACCAGAGACCTAAAGAGCCGAGGTATTGTGGTCAGATCATTGAGTTTTCTTCAGTTTGTTGGGCTCTTTAGAGCTGTCATGTCATAGTGGACCCTTTGAGGACCTCATTGTTTCTTACTTCTGTCCATCAGTAGTTCTGTGGACATCAGTGTACACCCGATTGTAGACACATGGGTTTGGATGAGCCCTCGTTTGTGAACTCAGGATCATCAATGACTATATGGTAATCAGCTTTTTTGGACATAGCTGTGCTCATCATATTCTTTATAGCTGCATGCCCCCGATCATGCCCGTCTTCAGTGTAACCATACCTCCACTGTTAAAACATGCATCTCCTGTATTCCAAAAAGAATACGTGCAATGCCTATGCTGCTGCGCTGAAGGTCAGTATGTTGCTGATGCCATATTGACTTTCCTACTGATCATTACCACATGGTGATGCACTGTAGATCATCCTCTGGCCCCATACATAGCCTTGACAATGCTGGATGACCCCACTGCACTCCACAATACTGTAAGGTAATAGAACTAGGCACATTTCTGGATGACCATACTTTAATGACAATGGCACTTTGAGGCTTGAATGAGATGCAGTGAGACTGGACATTCTCTGCTCTACAGGCCATCGATTTGCTACAGATGGTCCTTTTCATGCACTCAACAGCCAATATCAACCTTGCTTTCACTCATAGCATGTATCCTATTGCCAAGTGTCATGGTGTAGGGCAAATAGTGCCTATGGAAACAGAAGAAAATGTGCAGAGCAGTTTTAAAATGGGCAGCTCAAAGCACATGGCGGAGGGTTTCTATGGGCAACCATCAAAAACACTAGCACCAGGTGTAGGAAAAGGCCCCAGCAAAGGATTACCTCATAGCTCATTAGCTGATCAGGAACAGCTGCAGAGACTTGAGCTTCGGAGAAACACCAAGAATGACGCACTTAAAATGGAGTCAGTCTTGAGCAGAAGGAGAGCTAACCAGGACGGAGTTATCCAAGAAGCTAACAGAGAGAAAGCTAACAGAGGGAAAGCTAACCGGGACAAAGCTAACAGAGGGGAAGCTAACCGAGACAGAGCTAATCGGGAGGAAGCTAACCGGGACACATATCTGAAAACTTTAGACGGAGATTCCAGCAGTATCTCAGAGGAGTTTGCCCACGAGGGAATACCTGAGGTTAGTGCCAGAGAGTTGGGCTGCACTAAACCAGAGTCTGGTCGTTGGGGCCATGGAGGGATTCCTACAAGCAAACGGAGAGAAGCTGTGAGAGGGAATTTCCAGGAGAGCAGGTACCTGGGGAATAGAAGCTGTTGTCAAAGGGAGATTTCCAGGCTCAAAGAAGCACGTCCTGTAAGAGGAAGTGAAAAGCTTTCGGGGGAGAAAGGCTATTTTCAACTTCCCAGCTCTAAACTTTCCGGCAGAGGCCAGCCTGAAGAAAGGCCAATTCCTTGGAGTAGAGGGGCATTTGAAAAGCAGGATTTTACATATGCTTGTCCTGAAGTATATGGCCCTCTAGGGGAAAAGTCTACACTGCATGGTAGCTTTCCATTTCACCTTGCTAGTGAGGAAGAGAGAAGCCCTTGCCAGAGAGAGGAGGGATTCTTTAATACTGGTGTAAGTCACAATCCCACAGAAGAGAATTGCAGGGAAGCTCATGAGGCCATGGACTGTGATTATTGTGTGGAAAACTCGGAGGATTTCCAAATGGATTGTACCCTTGTATTTGCTGATAGTGTGACCTCTCTCTGCTGAAGTGTGTAGAAAGGAAATCTGTTCCTGGGAACAGATTTCAATTTCACAGCTGCTGTAAGATACAAGGACTCTTTTTCACTTTTGTTTTCCTTAGCTGAAAAGAAGCATCCTTTGTATTTTTGTAGTTCAATTTGTGTTATACCAGAAGCATGGTTTATTTCCTTTTTTGATTCCTGATTGCAGAAGTTCTCCCGGGAAGGGAAAATAAAATACCTCTTTAAAAATAGCCTAGCTACTCGTCCACGACTACACTCTTTTTGAATAGCTAGTGGGACTCCAACTCCCAGGGGGCATTACTTGTCCCAGCTAATTAAGAAGAGGCCCCACTGAAACCCCAGGTCCTTTGCCTAGGGGGGTATGTAGGTGGGTGACACAAGGCACAGTGCCAGATTTAGGCATACACTAGACAAGCTACAGTTTAGGGCCTCACATACTTTTTTTCTGGCTTTTAGACTTTTATGTGGCTTTTTCTATATACTGTGGTTTATAGGATCCTATGTGGCACATTAATTTAGACACTGGGGGTTATTTTATGCCATGAATAGTGTGGATGGACGGCCCAACAGGATGTCCATCCCCGTCATCCTTGCTTTCACCCGGCCTCAACTGACTTCCCCGCCAGGGAAGTTGGACGGGGTAGGGAAGGGGCAACTCGGGGGCAGAGTCTGGGTGATCGCCGGCCCTGAAAGTACAGGGCAAATTCTAAAGTCTGTCCTGTATGTCCAGGGCCGGCAACATGCGCAGGGAAGTTATTCCACCTTGGAGGTGGAATAACTTCCCTAGACGTTACTTTATTGTACTGCTAGGGCATGGATGGGGCAGGAGGGCTGGAGGACATTCCACGCAGCCCGACCTGGACTTAGGAGGCCAGATCGGGGTCAGGCTGTGGGAAATTCTCTTTATTTTGTGGCAGTCAGCATTGCGTCTCTTCAATGGAGTCGCAATGCCATGGCAGCATGACGTCATGGTGTTGCGGCTCCATTGAAGAGTCTTGACTGAGTTAGCCAGGGACAGTCCTGCACATGCAGGCCAGACTGAATAGCAGTCCCGGCCTGAATATGCAGGACTGTTCATGATTCTGATTCCATGTGTCTAGATGTGCCCTGCAGGATCAGAATCACAATACCCTCTATACGTCCAGTTCAGACTGGACGTACAGAGCGAATCGACGTCTGGGACAGAATTGGCCCCATTGTGTTTATGTATTGTTTCCAGGATATACTCTATTATCATCTATGTGAGCGATCATGCCAGTCAAATTATATATATGTAATCAGTAGATGCATAAATTTGAGGATAATTTGTATTTTTCACTTTATATATCTTGCTAGGTGGAACTTAAATTGATGGCTTCCTTATGGATCTCTACCTCCTTGGCTGGCTTCTTTCTAGGTACCTGCACCTGTGATAGGATGACAATAATGGCTAAGAATATACTTCTGGCTTCCAGGTCTTCATCACAAAAATAATGTTATCCTTCAGTGTGGCTAAAAAATATACAGGCCAATCTGATGCATATACAGGTGCAGCAAGTGTTTCATTCCAAACAGGAGTTTCTTCAGGGAAGAGCTAAAACCTCTATTTAAATCAGTCGAAAAAAAACACTCAGAAAAGCCCTTTAAAAGTGAACCGGGTCATGCCATCTTTAGATGACATCTGCCCAGTAATCCTGTTGTAATGACGGAAGTATTTGCTTCAAATTAAGTAGATGTATTTTTGAAATTTGTGATTGCTAATTGAGGGCTGTGAGGTGAATGCTTGAGAGATATTTTGTATTTCTCATGCTATTGTTTGTTTAAAAGGTTTTGTAGAAGGAAACTTTTATTCCATAATTTCATTACTTAATGTTAGGATTTGTTTTTATTTGATAGATGAATGAAAGTATGTATCTGCTAGGAACTGTGAAGATATGAATGGCAGTAGAAACATAGAAACATAGAGACATAGAAAAATGATGACAGAAAAAGACCACATGGCCTATCTAGTCTGTCCTTCCATATCAACAACTACAACAGTCCCCTTTTTCCTTTAGAGATTCTCTGTGTTTGTCCCATGCTTTTTTGAATTCAGATACTGTCCTCATCTCTACCACCTCCACTGGGAGACTATTCCACGGATCCACCACTCTTTCCGTAAAGAAATATTTCCACATATCACTCCTGAATCTATACCCTTTCACCCTCATCCCATGTCCTCTAGTAGCAAAACTTGCCTTCAATCGAAAGAGGCTCTCCCCCTGTGCATTTATGCCATGGAGGTATTTAAACGTCTCAATCATATCACCTCTATCCCGCCTTTCCTCTAAGGTGTACATATTAAGATCCTTAAGTCTGTCCTCATATGCTTTATAATGAAGACCACTAACCATTTTAGTAGCCACCCTCTGTACTGACTCCATCCTGTTTATATCCTTTTGAAGGTGCATTCTCCAGAATTGCACACAATACTCCAAATGAGGTTGCACCAAAGACTTATACAGAGGCACTATCATCTCCTTTCTTTTGCTGGCCATTCCTCTCTCTATGCACCCAAGCATCCTTCTAGCTTTTCCTGTCACCTTTTCTACCTGTTTAGCTACTTTAAGAACATCAGACACAACCATGCCTAAGTCCCGCTCTTTTTTACTGGACAAAATACTTCACCCCCTATACTATATTGCTCCCTTGGATTGCTGCAGCCCAAATGCATGACCTTGCATTTTTTAACATTAAATCCCAGCTGCCAAATCCTAGACCATTCTTCAAGCTTAGCCAGATCTCTCCTCATGTTATCTATACCTTCAAGGGAGTCTACTCTACTGCAGATTTTGGTATCATCCACAAAGAGTCAAACCTTACCCGACAGCCCTTACGCTATATCACTAACAAAGATGTTAAAAAGAATCAGAGCAAGGACATATCCCTGAGGCACACCATTGGTAACTTCCTTCTCCTCAGAGTGAGGGCCATTTACCTGTACCCTTTGTTGCCTCCCACTCAACCGATTTCTAACCCAAGCAGTAACTTTAGGATCCATCCCTAAGATGCTCAGTTTGTTTATAAGTCGCCTGTGAGGAACAGTTTCAAAGGCTTTACTGAAATCTAAATACACCACATCTAGGGCTTTCCCTTGGTCCAACTCTCTGGCCTCCCAGTCAAAGAAATCAATCAGATTTGTCTGACAAGGCCTGCCTCTGGTGAATCCATGCTGCCTCGGATCCTGTAATCTGCTGGACTCCAGAAACCTCACTATTTTCTCTTTCAGCAACTTTTTCAATAATGTACTCACCACTGACGTTAAACTAACCGGCCTGTAGTTTTCAACCACATCCTTACTTCCACTTTTGTGTAAAGGCACCACATGAGCCTCTCTCCAGTCCTTTGGCACCACTCCCGACTCCAATGAGGCATTGAAAAGGTCAGTCAGTGGAGCTGCTAGAACATCCCCAAGTTCCCTCAGTACTCTAGGGTGTATCCCATCCAGTCCCATTGCTTTGTCTACTTTAAATTTAGCTAGTTTCTCATGAACACAGTCTTCTGAAAATTGTTCAAGATGCTCCTCGATTCTGTTCCTGTTTGTGGATATTTTCTGAGGTCCTGCTCCACGTTCTTCATCTGTGAACACAGAACAGAAATATTTGCTAAGCAATTCTGCTTTTTCCTCATCAGCTTCTACATATTCCTCCCCTTCACCCTTGAGTCTGACAATACCACTTTTGCACTTCCTCTTCTCACTACTATATCTGAAACATGTCTTATCCCATTTTATTGCATTGGCTGTTTTCTCCTCTTTTTGAATCTTTGCTTTTCTGACTACTTTGCTAGCTTCTCTAAGTCTTTCCAAATATAGATGCCTGTCTTCCTCTCTCTGTGCTCTCTTGTATTTCATGAAGGCCTCTCTCTTTTTCTTCATCTTTTCAGCTACTTCTTTCGAAAGCCATAGCGGTCTCCTTTTCCTTTTACCTTTATTTACCATTTTAACAAAAGGTTTGGTTGCCCTTAAAATATCCCCTTTCAGTTTTGCCACTGTATTTTGACATCCCCCAGCTGTTCCCATCCCGCTAACGACTCCCATCTTGGCAAAGTTAGTTTTCCTAAAATCTAAGACCCTTGCTTTTGAATGGATCCTAACAGCCCTAGTCCTAATACTGAACCACACCATCTGGTGATCACTGGATGAAAAATGATCTCTCACTATAACATTTATTTATTTATTTATTTATTTATTTATTTATTTAACAGGACTTATATACCGCTTTTTCCTAAAATCAAAGCGGTTCACAATGAAGTTCAAAATTTTACAATAAACATGGAAGAAGAAAACAGGGATTAAATTAAATAAACTTATTTACAAAATTAAATATATGCACATAAAAGGAAATAAAAGGGGAGAACATCAGAAACACTTTCACTATTGGTAAGCACCAAGTCCAGTATGGCCCCTTCACGTGTGGGGTCTGTTACAAATTGCCTGAATAGTTCTCCCTGTAGAGAATCCAGGATCTCCTTACTTCTAGATGATACTGCAGCAGGAATGTGCCAATCAACATCTGGCATATTGAAATCCCCTATCAGTAGCACTTCCCCTTTCCTAGCAATACTGCATATGTATTCAATTAACTCTCTGTCCATCTCTTCCTCTTGGGAGGGAGGTCTGGATATCATGCCAGGGCAAATAGATTTCTCTTTCCCTCTTTCTAGTTTATCCCACAGTGCCCCCTCTCTCCTTTTTAAGCTCTGTAATTCCAAAGCTTTATTATTTTTTACATATAGTGCCACTCCTCCTACCCTTCTTCCTATCCTTTCCTTTCTGAATAAAGTATAGTCTGGTATAGTTACATCCCAGTCATGGTTTTCTGTGAACCATGTTTCTGTAACTGCCACTAAATCCAAGTCCGCCAGTCCCACCAAAGTTCAACATCAGGGATCTTATTTTCCATGCTGTTGTTAAGTGCCGTCGAATCGGAGTTGACTCATGGCGACCCTCTGGATAGCTATCCTAAATTGTGTTCGGTCTTCAGTCAGGCGGCTTATTGTTGACAGACTGGTACCCGTAGCTGCTATTATTGTATCGATCCATCTCATTGCTGGCCTTCCTCTTTTGCGTTGACCTTCTATCTTGCCAAGCATGATGTCTTTCTCTAATGATCTCTCTCTCCGCATGCTGTGTCCAAAGTATGAAAGTCAAAGTCTTGTCATCTGAGCTTCTAAAGAAAGCTTAGGTTTGATCTCCTCTAGTACAGACTGGTTTGTTCTTCGGGCAGTCCATGATATACACAGTATTCGCCGCCAGCACCATAATTCAAAGGCATCAATTTTCTTCCTGTCTATCTTTTTCACTGTCCAGCTTTCACATCCATATGATGTTATTGAAAATACCATGGCTTGAACAAGTCGTATCTTTGTATGGAGAGAGACATCTCTGCTCTTGAGAATCTTATCTAGGTCTTTCATAGCCATTCTGCCAAGAGCAATGCATCGTCTGATTTCTTGACTGCTTGTTGCTTCTTTATTGATAGTTGATCCAAGTAGGTTAAAGTTATTCACGATTTCAATTTCTTCTCCTTCGACGATGAACCTGTTGATTATGCCAGTTGTCATGATCTTTGTCTTCTTTACATTAAGGTGCAGGCCCATTTTGAGACTATGTTCTTTGATTGTGAGAAGCAAATGTTTCAGATCATCTTCACTTTCCGCCAGTAATGTGGTATCATCAGCATAGCGAAGGTTGTTGATGAGTCTTCCACCAATCTTCACACCTCTGTTGTCTTCATACAATCCTGCTTCTCTGATGATTTGTTCTGCATATAAATTAAACAGGTAGGGGGAAAGTATGTAGCCTTGTCTTGCACCTTTACTTATTTTAAACCATTCTGTTTCTCCTTGTTCTGTTCGAACTGTTGCTTCTTGATCAATGTACAGATTGTGCAAGAGAACGATCAGGTGTTCTGGTATACCCATGCTTCTTAATGTGGCCCAGAATTTCTCATGGTTTACACAGTCAAGAGCTTTGCTATAGTCGATAAAGCACAAATAGATATCCTTTTGGTATTCTTTAGTCTTTTCAAGGATCCATCTCACATCCGCAATGATGTCTCTCGTTCCTCGCCCTTTTCTGAACCCTGCTTGCACTTCAGGTAGTTCTTGTTCCAGGTATGATTGTAGTCTCTTTTGAATAATCTTCAGTAGAATCTTGCTGGCATGTGGGATCAGAGCGATTGTGCGATAATTTCCACAGTCAGTTGGATCACCTTTCTTTAGTATTGGTATAAACACAGATCTTTTCCAGTCAGTTGGCCATGATGCTGTCTTCCATATTTCTTGGCAGAGCCTTGTAAGTATGGTAACAGCTGCATCAGATTGCTGTAATACTTCTATGGGAATGCAATCAATGCCTGGTGCTTTGTTCTTTGATAAGGCTTTCAATACTGCTTCAACTTCTTCTTTCATCACCAATGGTTCCAGACCATAAGGTACAGGTTGAAACGGCTGTTGGTCCACTTGATCTTTATCATATAAAAACTCTGTATATTCCTTCCATCTTTTCTTGATCTTCTCAGCATCATTCAACATAGAACCTTGAGCATCTTGTAACATTCCAATTCGAGGCTGGAACTTTTTCTTTAACTCTCGTAGCTTTAGGAAAGCTGATCTTGTTCTTCCTCTAATAGTTTCTGCTTCTATTTCCTTGCATGCATCATTGTAGTACTTTTCCTTGTCCTGTCTTGCTGCACGTTGGAAATTTCTGAGTTCTCCAGGCATTTATACACACTGCTTTCCATATGTTACCCCTTTTACCCATCTCCAGAAAGGTATTTAATATTTCACTTACCTGGGGGCTTTCTTCACCCATCCCCAACGAATCTAGTTTAAAGCCCTCTACAGTAGATTAGCCAGTCTACTACTGAAGATGTGTCGACCTTTCTTGGACAGATGGATGCCATCTCTGCTCTGCAACCCCTGGAACAGCATCCCATGGTCCAGGAAACAAAAAATCTTTAGATGACACTATCCATGCAGCCATACATTCATATCCAGGATGCGAGCCTCTCTGCGTTGGCCTTTATCCTCAACAGGGAGAATTGAAGAGAACACCACCTGTGCACCTATCTGCTTCACCCTCTGTCCCAGAGCCATGAAGTCACTTTTGATATGCTCAGAGGGATACCTGGCAGTATCATTTGTTCCGACATGGATTAGCATCATTGGATAATAGTCAGTGGGCTTGATGAGTCTCGGCAAACTCTCTATAACATCTTGGATTTTGGCACCTGGCAGACAGCATACCTCTCTGGACATCAAGTTTGGTCGGCAGCTGGACGCCTCAGTAGCCCTCAGAAGAGAGTTACCAACCATCACTACCCTTCGCTTCATTGTGGTCACTGATTCTGCAACTTTGGGGTACTTGAGCTCTGGTTCTTCCATTTTCAGGATTGCTTTCACCTCCTCCACTTCCAGGGCTGCATAATGGTTCTTCAATTCAAGGGCTGGAGAAGTTGGATTGGTGATTCTGCAGGCCTTGGTGACTTGTGTCCAACCTTCATCATTATGAAGTCACTCATCATCTCCTCTGCTGGAGAGCTTGGTTGTTGAAAGAAGCATCTCATCAATGTACTTCTCACTGTCTTGAATGCTCCTCAACCTCACTACCTCCTCTCTGAGTTCCTCCACTTGTTTCCTGAGAGCTTCAGCATGCAGGCACCCTTCGCATGGAACCGGTCCTTCAACACATTGGGACCTCTGTCTGGACAGAGGCAGAAGCTGTAATGGGGGACAGCTTTAGTGATATGATTTTTTTCAGCCATTGTTCTGTTTGTGTAACTTAGGTATCTGTACAAGCAAAATAGAGAGCTCTACCAAAGTATCGGCCAGTTTCCCAGATATCCTTTCAGAGAAAAAGCAGTTAAATCTCTTTAATTATATTGAAAATGTGCAGTTCGAAGTCCCTGTGTTTTGTTAATTGGAGAGGTGCCCTATAAAGCAAGAAGGCTTACTAGGGATGGATGGGAGTTGTGGGGGGTAGGGAGGGAATTAACACCTTATTAGGTGTCAGTAGCCCCAAAGAGCTGAGAAAGTTACTAAAACAGAGTTTTAAACCTACCCCACTAAAGAAAATATTTCTCCTTTTAAACTAAAGTTCCAAAAAGAATGCAACTTGTTTTAAAAATGTACCAAAAACCTTTTAAGAGCTCCCAGTCAGAGAGCTAGCAATTAAAAAAAAACATAAGAAGTATGAGTTCTAGATTATATACGCAGCTTCCCCGATTAACTAGGACAGAAGTCTAGATGATCTTTTGAAGAAAATTTTAAAAAGTCCCTTTAGTGATTTTTTTATGTATCTTGAAGACTTCCTTATCTGCTGATGAAGATTTGTATAAACGTTTTATAATGAAGATCTGATTTCAATTTGAGTAGAACTAAAGGATGTATATATTTTTCCTCAGTTTTTTTTTTTGAGAGTGTATGCTTTCATTGCTTGGACTGTATTCTCCGCAGCACTCTTTTGAATTGGGCTTTTTTGTATTTTTGACGTCTCAGTGAGGAAAGCAGCTGGAGGTTTTACTTAGGAAACAGAGTTCCTTTTTTTGTAGCTTTCTCGCTGCTGCTATTTCCATTGCTGGATTGAGTCTCCAGTCTAGGATCAGTGCCCTCCCTTGTACTAAAATGGAAAGGGTGCTAATTCTATAAATTATGCTCCATGACACTGTTGATAAGATAGCCTCTCAGCTTCTCTCTACTAATGTGTGTCTTGCTGTAATTGCATTCTGCATACTGCAAATCCTTAAGCCCTTTAAAATGCTTCCATATCTGAGGTTTTCTGAGACGTCTGCCGTATTTCCATGGGGGGGGGGGGAGAGGGGGGAGCTGCTACTGTTGCAATTGCTGCTCTACCAGGGTATGAGAATAGAAGAGAGGATTCAAGATGAGGGGCATCCTTCCCACTTCACCGTCTGTTCTACCTGTATAGTGCTCTTGGCCCTGCCAATGCCAGTATCACATCTTACTTCCACACTAGTTAAGGGCTTTTTGAGATTTTGTTTTTAGTGTGTTTTCAGCCATTAAACGTCCAATATGATCATTCTAATGCAAATCATACCCATGAAATTAATCAGACTCTGTATCTGCATACACTTCTTAGCATGGAAAGGGGTGCACTTGTTTTTCCTCTGCTGCCTTTACAGTGCCTTGTGAAATTATTTATCCCTTTTGTTTTTTGTCCTGTTTTGTCACATTACAACCTGGAATGAAACTGAAGGCTCATTTGGATGTTAGGTACTGGACCTAACAAAATAGTCCAAATTGGTGAAGTGGAATGGCAATAAAATACCTTATATGTTTAAAAAAAACAAGTAAAAACTGAAAAGTTGTCAGTGTGCATGTATTCATCCCTTTTGCTATGAAATCCCTAAATAAGATCTGGTCCAACCAAATAACCTCAGAAGTCATATAATTAGTTGATTAGGGTCCACCTGTGTGCAATCAGTGTCACATGATCTGTCACATGATACCTGCATAAATGTACCTGTTTAGAGAGGCCCTTGACTCTGCAACACTGTGGAGGAGTGGCCTAGTGGTTGGGGGCACGGTACTTCAGGCCAGAAGGTCAGGGGTTCAAATCCCACTAGAGGACAGCAACCTTGGGCCAGAAGGACTGAGGTTTCTAGTCCCACAGGTGCTCCTTGTGGTCTTGGGCAAGCCACTTAGCCCTCCATAGCCCATGTTCCCTGTAAAATAGTTATCTCCAAGTTATAAGGTCCTGTTCAATGTAATTTCAGTTTGTTCAGTGTAAACCACACTGATGCAGAATAGCACAGTATATAAGAGAATATAAATAAAACAAATAAATATAAATAAAACAAATAAGTAAGCAACATGAAGACCAAGGAGCCCTTCAAACAGGTCAGAGACAAAGTTTTGGAGAAGTATAGATCAGGTTTGGGTTATAAAAAAAATATCCCAAATTCTGAATATCTCACAGAGCACCATTACTGTAAATCCATTCTAACAAAAAATATTTATTTAACAGTTTTGTTTATACTTTCTTTAGACCAAGGAGGTTTACAAAGAACAATAAACATACTCAAGTAAGTTGTGTTAGGTTGAACGTGGGAGATATGAACTTGTAGTTAAATATAGAGGTTTACAGAAGTCAGCAGTCAATGGATGAAGTTATGATGTGTGTATAGTTAAGTGATGTCATTAGGACCAAAGTGAACAATGAAAAGATGTGTTTTTAAAAGTTCTTCAGGTCTTGCATGGACTGTGCAGATCTGATGGCTTCTGGAAGTGAGTTCCAAATTGTTGGGGCGAAGAGAGTGAAGGCTCTATTGTTTATTTGCTGTGTACATCTGGTCTTGAAGGGGAGGATGACTAGAAGGTTCTGGTTTGCTGATCTTCTAGGCCTTGCTGTAGATGTTCTTGAGATTAGGTCCTCAAGGCAGGGCACAGATAGGTTATGTATGATCTTATAGATGGTGATTACAACCTTGTATCGCATCCTTTGCTCAGTTGGTAGCCAGTTTAAGCTCCTCAGAGTTGGTATGATGTGCTAATGTCTTGATGTTCCCGTTAGGATTCTGACAGCAGTGTTTTGCACTAATTGGAGTGGATATGGCACCACTACAAACTTGAAAAGAGAAGGCCACCCACCAAAACTCACAGACTGGGCAAGGAGTGCATTAATCAGAGCTGCCACAAAGACACCGAGGATAATACTGAAGGAGCTGCAAAGATCCACAGCAGAGATGGGAGTATCTGTTCATAGGACCACTTTAAACTGTACATTCCACAGAGTGGGACTTTATGGAAGAGTGGCAGAAAAAAGCCATTGCTTAAAGAAATAAATTAAAAAACATGTTTAGAGTTTGCAACAGCATGTGGTGAAGCCCCTAAACACATGGAAGAAGGTTCTCTGGTCAGATGAGATGAAAATTGACCTTTTTGGCCATCATGGGAAATGCCATATGTGTCACAAAATCAAAATCTCCCATCACCCCGAGAACATCATTCCCACAGTGAAACATTGTGGTGGCAGCATCATGCTGTGGGGAAGTTTTTCATTGGCAGAGACAGGAAAACTGGTCAGGATGGAAGGAATGATGGATGGCACTAAATACAGGGCAATTCTTGACAAAAAACTGTTTCAGTCTGCAGAGATCTGAGATTGGGACAAAGATTCATCTTCCAGCAGAACAATGACCCTAAAAATACTGCTAAAGCTACACTGGAGTGGTTTAAAAGGAAACATTTAAATGTCTTGGAATGTCTTAGTCAAAGCCCAGACCTCAATCCAATTGAGAATCTGTTGCATGACTTGAAGATTGTTGTACACCAACGAAGCTCATCTAACTTGAAGGAGTTCGAGCAGTTTTGCCTTGAGGAATGGGTGAAAATCCCAGTGACTAGATATGCTAAGCTAATAGAGACATACTCCAAGAAACATGCAGCTGTAATTGCAGCAAAAGTTGGCTCTACAAAGTATTGACTTTAGGGGGAAGGATACTTATGCACACTCCTGATTTCTGGGAGAAGGGGGGTTGTCTTAATTATTTTTTGCTTCACAATAAAGGATATTTTGCACCTTCGAAGTGGTAGGCATGTTGTGTAAATCACATGATGCTAATATACAAAACTCCATTTTAGTTCCAGGATGTAATGCCACAAAACAGGACAAACACTGAGGGAATGAACACTTTCAGAAGACACTGTACCTGCTGCTTCTCTCCCCACTATTCATTGCCTCTGCCTTCTGTTGCCCTTCTGTGAAGATGGGACCTGACACCTGTTTCACAGTTGCATTGGAAACCACAGTTCTTGCTTATTTTTGAACTAAAAAATTCTTTAGCTTGCTTAGAGGACTATGGGAGGTCATGGACATATTCCTTCTTGGAGGGTCTCCATGACTCTTGAATGCAAACTCTGCCTGAGAGCTCTTAAAGGGGGATTTGTTTTCATCTACATTGCCTAGTGATTTGTAGATATATTGCAAAAGGGGAATTTTTTTGTGTTCTTAGGCAAAGTTTTTTTCTGCTGCTATGGTTCTTTTTCTCCTCCTCTAGCCTTCAAGTTCAAAGAGGTAGTAAGCTTTTTGAAATCACTGTCCTCAGGTGCTAGTGTTCTTAATTAGCTTGCTTAGGAGCTAGGCAACTGAGTGTTGTATGAAGGTTTACATTGCCTTGCAAGTACTGTCATTCTTAGAGGGTCTCTATTGCAAACAAAGTAATACTGTGACTCTTGAATATAAACTCTCTGCCTGAGAGCTCTTAAAGGGGGCTTTCTTTTTTCATTTTTAAGAGCTAACTTGTTCTGCTACATTGCCTAGCGATTTGTAGCTGTATTGCAAAAGAAGAATCTTTTGTTTTCTTAGGCAAAACATTTTTTTTGGGGGGGGGGGGGGGGTTCTGCTGCTAGAGTTCTTTTTCTCTTTCTCTAGCCTTAAAGTTCAAAGAGGTAGACAAGCTCTTTGAAGTCACTGCCCTCCTCGGGTGTTAAATCCCTCCCTTCCCATCCTAGATCCTATCTACCCCATATGAACCTTCTTGCTATATAGGGCAAATCCCCAATTAGCTTCCTGACAAAGATAACAGATTTTTATTGATTGATAGGGAAAATCTAGAAAGCAAATAGTTCTAAATTTGGATATCTACTAAAAGTAAATAATTTAATATTCTTGAAGGAGCTTTGATTAGGTAATTTTACAAAGGCAATACATTAATCTATATAACTCAGACACATAATATCAGAATTTAGTAGCATTAATTAATAACTGTTTAGCAAGCAAGCAGGACTACACATGGGTATATAGGACAATGCTGTTAGAATGTATCTAAAAGAGGTCAACTGCTTTTTCTCTTAACGGACAGCTGAGGAAATACTAGGGATGTTGGTAGGTCGCTTTCATTTACTTCAACAAGTACCAGAGCGCCAACATCTGAATGATGGCTGGGAAAAATCACGTTGACAAAGCTGCTGCCCTGGTTATAGCTTCTGCCTCTGTCCAGACAAACAGCCTAATCACAGTCAAGAGACTGGTTCCATGTGCAAGATGCTTTCAAACTGAAGCCCTCATGAACAAGTGGAGGAGTTCAGAGAAGAGCTGGCGAGGCTGTGAAGCATCTGTGACCATGAGAAGTACATTGATGAGATGCTTCTTGAAGCATTCAAGCTCTCTGACAGAGGTGATGATGGTTTGCCAAATAATGAAGTGAGTTGGACACAAGTCATCAGAACCTGCATAATCGACAATCCAATGCCTCCATCTAGAACCGTACAAAGCTAAAAATGCACCCTGTGTGATTAATGAATCTGGCACCCCTCCCCAGCCCCAGCCCATGCCCACATGCAGCCACTTTTTAGCTTCCTGTAAGCCCAATGATGATATGGATACCCTTCTGTACTTGCACCCAGTATGGCCACACCGCTTGCACAGTCCTTGGTATGACCCTGCCTCCAGCCCTCAAATTAAAGAACTGGTATGCAATCCTGGAAGTGACAGAGGTGAAAACATCCTAGAAAAAGGAAGAATCCAAGCTCAAGTACCCTCTGAGAGAGAGGGTGAAGCAGATAGGTGCACAGGTGGTATTCTCTTCAATCCACCCTATAGAGGGTAAAGGCTGAAGCAGAGAAGCTCACATCCTGGAGATGAATGTTTGGCTGTGTAGATGGTATCATCGAGAGTGTTTAGGTTTCCTGGACCATTGGATGATTTTCCAAGGGCTGCAGAGCAGAGATAACATCCACCTATCCAAGAAGGGTCAAAGTGTCTTAAGCAGCAGACTGGCTAACCAACTGAAGAAGATTTTAAACTAGATTAATTACGGATGGGTAAGAAAAGCCCCCAGGTAAGTAAAAGCCCTCAGGTTCAAAACTCTGTTGCGTGACTAATCTTCCACCATTCCCATAATGTTACCCAGTTCCTAACAAATCCAAAACCTTTATCCTTGCACCATCGTCTCATCCATGCATTGAGACTCCGTAGCTCTGCCTGCCTATTGTAATGGGAAGCATTTTGGAGAATGTTACCCTGGAAGTTCTGGATTTCAACTTCCTACCTAAAAGCCTAAATGTAGCTTCCAGAACCTCCCTACCACATTTTCCTATGTCATTGGTACCAACATGTACCAAGACAGCAGACTCCTCCCCAGCACTATCTAAGACCTTGTCTAGGTGGCGCGTGAGGTCCGCTACCTTCACACCAGGCAGGCATGTTACCAGGTGATCCTCACGTCCACCAGCCACCCAGCTATTTACATGCCTAATGATCAAATCACCAACTATAATGGTTGTCCTAACCCTACCCTCATGGGCACATAGCCCTGGAGAAACTTCCTTGGTGTTAGAGGGTTTTACATCACCTGGAGGACAGGTCCTAGCTACAGGATCCCTTCCTACTTCTTTCTTTCTTTCTCTGCATAAAACCTTCCATTCCTAATCCCTTCCTTCTGCTCGCACACCAGCCTTTCTTCTGGTACTCCTTTTAAAGCCCTTTCTTTTTCCTTCTATGCCAGCTTTTCTCCAAGTGTTCCTTTCTTTTTCTGCATACATCTTATTTCAAATGCCCCCACCTAATTTTCCTCTTTCTCTCTTTATTCCTGTTTCTACACTAGCCCTCAACTCATTTCATATAGTATCATATATTTATTTTCTTTGACTTTTAAAATTATGGGAGGGTGTTGTATAGTGCAGCATGCAGTGGTAAGGGTCTTTTAATGTATCAGGCAAACAATAGTTCAGTGTCAAATACTTTTATTGCCCTTCAGTTTTCCAGCAAACACTCCCCAGTTTGTTACCTTCACAAGACTGGTTCTCAGTGCCCTTCCAATTTAAAGCTCAGAATTAAGTTCAGCGCAAAGTCCAGTCAGTCACTTTGACTTCAGTGTCTGTAAATATAGTTCCCATTTCCTGATTCACCTATCTTACAGCCGGACTCCTCTCCCAGCCCTACTTGGAAGGAGCTTTCTGTCTCCATGGGCCTCTCATCTTCCTTGTGCACACAGCTGGCTTCTTAAACTCTCTCTCTGAGTCACGCCCTCCCAGCCCTGAGTTCTGAGCTTTAGACTCTTTTAAGGTATATGGCTGATTATCCCTTTGGGGAGCAACAGGTAACTTCCTATATACGCCATCACAGAGGGCAATTCAAATAGAGTAACGGCGTTAGTAGGTCTGCTGTGTTACTCTCACTGAGTGGGATATTCAGCAGCACATACTCAGTTTGTGTCACTAAAATCCCTTCTCCGTGCTGCTGAACATGCTGATGCTAACTGCTTAGCGTCGGGGGCAATCCGAGGGCAGAGCATGGGTGGCACTGAGGGTTAGCCAGTCAGCGGTGGTTAATTCTAATCGGCTAAAGTTAGGTAAAAAAAAAAAAAAGATGGCCTTACTTTAGCTGGTATAGCTATTTGGCTAGCGGCTGAATAGTGTCGATGACCATATAGCTTATTTGTTACCGGGCAGCTCAGATATTCAGTGTCACTGACTGGATATGGCCTGGTATTGGATATTTGGGCATTATTTAAAATGGCAACTGCCAGCCACTTTAATCGCTCTGGATGCTGGTGCTGAATGTGCCCCCCATGGATCTTAAATTTGTATTGATTGCTTTTTGCAGCTTTTCATGTGGCAATATTCCTCTTTCTTCCAGTTTTTGACAGACTCTTTTTCTATACTCTCTTGATTTAAATATGGAGCTTGTAAAATAAAGGTCACAGTACATTATTTCATCTACATCTCTAGGGGTCCATTTTATTATAGTCAGTCCTCTAACTTTTGCTAAACGTCTGTGGTCTATCTCCTGCTGCAGTGAAGCCATGTACACGCCTATATCTGCAACAGGGATGTTATCATCATCTCCAGATTACATATTTGGAAAGTGCAGGTGTGCATATGTGGGAATGGGTGTGTGTGGTATGTGTATGTAGGGAGGGGGGTGGAGTGTCTGACTAGTGAGTGTGTGTGTGTGGGTGTCAATTGTGTGGGTATTTTCCCTGGTCTTGACATTTAAGTGATCTCTCTCCCATCCACCCATTCACTCTTCCCTATCCAATCCTTGTACGTTCTCCTCATCCTTCCATTTCACTTCCAATGCACTCTCTTACTTCACCCTTGCACTCTCTCCTGCTCACTCATTTCCTCAATCTTCCTCCCTTCTTGTGCTCTCTCTCTACCTCTCCCTCACTTTTATCCTCCTGCCCCTTTCCCCTTCCTCTCTTTCTCTTATACTTACTTCTTTTTACTCCCAGCCCCTCTTGCATTTTCCCCCAAGTGTGTCTATCAACTTATTCCACGGCTTGGTCTGCTCCTCCACAACTGCCATGCCTTCAATCCCACAGGCATCCTGTTCATTCTTTACCATGGCTGTGACTTTTCTACTATTTTTACAGTAGGTCTTAGGTCCCCATTGACACATTTTATGTTTCCAGCAGCTGTTTCTCTTCCTTCTTCAGCTAGCAGGGGTTAGATTCCCATTGGCAAAATGTAAATCACGTCATCAACTAGGTTTTCTTTCCAACCACATTTTAAAGTAAAATTCTATGTGGGAATCTGTATTTGAAAACGGGCTTGGAAGCTCATAGAGATAGTGTCCTCATAGGCTTGCAAGCCTCCAAGAAGCCTAAAATTGCCCTGTAAAATATATGGGCCTGATATTTGAAGAGCATTTACATGGTTTACAGCCTAGTAAACTGTTTAAATGCCTTAGATGGGGATATTAAGTGGCACATACATGGGTAGTGCCGTTGAATATCCCCATCTATGTCCCATATCTGGCTAGCACTGGGCATGTCGGGGGCGTTCCAGGGCGGAGAGGAAGCAGGGGCGTGAGATAACTGGGAAGCAACGATATTGCATGCTGCCCAGTTAGTGCTCTGCGCCGAAAAGATAGATGAGGAAAACCCTCACCTATCTTTACAGCGCAGATGCTAACTGAGCAGCATGCAATATCGCTGCTGCCCAGATAGTTACAGCGGTTTCTGGGTTGTGTGGCGATACCTCGATATTCAATGCCACGGCTGCATATGACCTCAGCATTGAATATCCAGGTTTAAGGATTGGCGGACAGGGCTATGTGCCGGCACGGCACATAGCCTGCCCAGAAGAATATCGGGCCCTCTATGTTTAAAAGTGGACAATATTTGTAAGAGTCTGAGTTTTTCAGTTTGATAAACATATTTGACCCCTTCATCCTCACACCCCTCCTCAGAAATGAACCCAAGATAGACTTACTTCTTGCACTATTCTTAACTCTAATGTTTTATTGTGTAGCATCTCCTTGAAATTTAGCATGAAGGAGCATGCATTTTTCAAATGATGTTATTGAAGACCTGGGCAAGTATTTTTCTTGCAGATACAATTTTGGTATATTTTTTTTCAGCAATCACTGGATAAGGGTAACTGCTACCCAATGCCATAAGTCCTAAGATTGATCATTTGCTTTCCAAGAGTACCGTCTTCAAGGCTGTGTGTCAGTAAAGAAAAATGAGTCAAGAAGCTTAAAGACTTTTGGAAGATTTATCTTAATGAAAAATGCTGCTTTTGCAACCAGACATTGTAGCATCAGTAGATTCTATAGCTTGTAGTAGGAAAAGAAACTGGATCCCTGGAAATTATACGAGATGGAAGTAGTTTTAAAAGAATGGCCAATGACCATAAAGGTTTATTAGAATGTGATTCATGACGCCTCAGTAACATTATCTGGACAGCTTCTGTGGCAGACAGAAAACCATAATTAATAAAATTGTTGAGGTTTTTTAATTCTGTTTAAAAAAAAACATGGTTATAATGAAACCAGTGGATCAATGCAATAATGACTACTTGATCTTTAGCAATAAAATATTGAATACATTAATTTCATTTCATTTCATTTAACATTTATAGCCCAAGCTTTCCAAAAAACAGTTGAGTGTACTGCAACCAAGCAAACAAAAGTACAATACAAACATACATTTAATATAAAATGATACAATATTATATTCCTTCAACATCTTATTAATATAGAAAACACCTATGATCGGTCAAGGAGACATGACGGTTACCACATGCTATTTTCCATAACAACTGTACATCACATGCTGGTATAGGGACTGGGTGGGAAGGGGAGGAGAGTGGACATGGAGAGCAGATTATGGTCAACGCAGGAGCAATTACCGTGCATTGTCAAATACTAAGGGTGCCCTTACCATCTTCTCAGTGGGTAACAGTAACTGCACCTGCAGAACTTGCACATGGGTCCAATATGAGTTATGAGACATGTTGCTGTGGTAGCTGCCGGGAATATGCTGGTAATACCCCCATCAATTACTGTGGAGGTTTTGCCCTTACCACATTTTAATATTTCTGTTAACCTATTTATCATTTGCATAGCACTTCAATGAGTATGTAGCTCTGTACAGACACAGGTAAAAGACAGTCTCTGCTCATCAGGGCTTACAATCTAGTCAAGACAGACAGCACAACAGTTGAGGACAAGAAAAATATTTATTTATTTATTTATGTGATTTTTTATACCGCCATATCAAAATTCATAGTGGTTTACAATAAAACAACTGAATTACATTGAACAAAGTAGTAATGACATATAACAAACAATCAGAGATATATACAATGATTCAAATACCAGAAAACTATTTACAATTAGTCTGTTCTTGAGGACTCATTTGCTTTCAATATTATGCATTTTTGAAGAGGTAATCAGAACAATGTAATGTATTGTGGGGTTGAGAGTAAGTAGAAAAATTGTGGAGTATAAGGGTCTTGATTCTTCTCAAGGTTATGTCAGGTCAATTAGTTGGAGTGATCTCTGTTTGTCCAAAATGTTCTATAAATAAGAAAGTTTTGAGATGTGTGCGGAAGGTGGAAAGGTCAGTTATATTTCTAAGACCTTGTGGTAATGAGTTCCAGAGCATTGGAGAGAGATACTCGAATGCCCTGTTACTTGTGTATAGAAAGACTAGGGGACATGCAATGAAGCTACAGGGTAAACTATTTAAGACTAATAAAAGAAAATATTTTTTCACTCAACGTGTAATCAAACTCTGGAATTTGTTACCGGAGGATGTAGTAAAGGCTGTTAGTGTAGCTGGGTTTAAAAAAGGTTTGAACAAGTTCCTGTAGGAAAGGTCCATAAACCATTATTAAGAAGGGACCCAGGATATCAATGCTTGACCCAGTACAAGCATTGCGGAACCTGTGTCATTTGGGGAAACTGCTAGGTACGTACGACCTAGATTGGCCACTGTTGGAAACAGGATACTGGGCTTGATGGACCTTGGTCTGACCCAGTATGGCATATCTTATGTTCTTATATTGTTTTTGTCAATATGAAATCCAAGGGAATAGGAAGGTGTTATTCATTGCGCCTCTTCGGTATCGTATATCGTATCGGGTTTTTTTTTGATAAGCTGAGATAGGGTAGGGGGGCTAATTCTCTGATGATTTTGAATGCTGTCATGATAAGTTTATATTTCATTCTGCTTTGCATGAGGAGCCAATGAAGGGTGTGAAGTATGGGTGTGATATGATCTGTACAGTGTAAGTTAGATATGATGCAAGCTGCCATGTGTTGTCCCATTTGCAAGGTATGAATAGTTTGTTTCGGTAGGCCATACGTGGGGTGATCATTACTTGCATCAATGATCTGAAGTCATTACTATTGATTAAGGGCTTCAGATGTCTTAGTAGGCAAATTTTATTATATATGGCTTTAGTTGTGTTTTTAATGTGTGTTTTGAATGTGTCACGCCCTTGCTCCTTGCATTCAGCATGGAGGGTCGTGGTTATAATAGAAACTTTCCCTTTTCAGCCTTCTCTGACTGGTTCCCCCGCATATGCTTTTTGGGAAATGTAGTTTAACTGCTACACATATGGCTTCAGGTAGAAAAAAAAACGTGTAGTTTGGCTCTTTTGGTAAGGCAATGACAGAAATGTATTAACTCAAATGCAAGGTTCATAAATTACCTTTTTCAGGATTATTTCTCCAGGTTTCTTCCAAAAACACAACAGGATATAAGCAAAAGTCAAAACAAAATATCAGCTTACAGTATTCTTCAGCTCAAAAGCAAAAACCCTTTAACAGCAAGGCTACCAGCTTTTTCTAGCCTTGCTGGTTAAAGCATAAACACAAACAGCTTTCTTCAATGGCATTTTTTTTCTTTTCAGTTCCAAACATTTTCAGGCTGTTCTCCTCTTTATAAGCAAATCAAAACTTCCAACAGGAACAAACTTCCAATAAGCAAACAAAGCTCTATTCAGGTTTTCTCAGGAACATTCAAAAGCAAAACAAAAGCTTTTTTCCTCTCACCGTTAGTTGGGTTTCTTGTCGTCTCACCGCACAGGATAACAGGTGATTAACAAGCACAATTATACAGCTTCAGCTTGTTCTCACTTCTCAGCATGAGTTTCCCCTCTTTAACACAGGGAATTCACAAAACAGCTTCCTTGCTTTCAAAGTTACCTTGCTCTGGAGAGTTTTCTCTTAAGGTTGGCTTTCCTCCAACCCCTCTGTAGCTAAGGCTTGGCACAAAGAGCAATCCATGAATGTATCTTCCTCATTCAAAGCTGCATCAGGCTTTCCTAGTTGCATTGGTTCTATCTCTCCTTCTAGCTCACTGGGCTTAGCTGATAGCCTCTCATTAGAGCTGAGAGTGTCTCCTGCAACTCTGCACTGCTCAGTATGGGACAGGCTTCTAAGGTACCTGTGCCTTGGCTTGTAGAAGCTTCTCCTCTCTCGTGCTCTGTACCTCTCTCTGGCTCTTTCCAGCACTCTCCTCTCCTGCTGTTCCTGCTCCTGTTCCTGTTGCTTCTCCAGCTCTCCTTGCTCAGCTCTGTATAATCTAACCTAGGCTTAAATCTGCAGGGTTCCAGCCCCACCTCTTCTCTTCCCAGCTGACATAGATCAGTTTGCCCTCTGGCATCTGAGTAATCAGGGAGCTCACTGACGTAAGGGTCTTTTACCTTGGGTCTGTATTCACTCTCCCTTACTCCACTAGGGGAACCCTGAAACCTGTTCCAGCTGGGGATTTTCTAGTTTCTAGGTGTGGTTGTGGTTTTATTTCTCTGACCTTGCAAAATAGGTCCTTTTATTAGGGTGAATTCTTTGGGGGTTTTTTCCCTTTTTCCTAACTCAGAATGAGTTTCCTTACCACAAATGAAAGCTGTTTATCTAAGGTAACACCTAGATATTTTACTTCATCTTTCATATCTAGAATGGTTTTGTTGAAAATGATGTTGCTTGGTGGTGTGTAATTTTGATTTTTGGAATTATTAGTACTTCCGTCTTTTTATAGTTGATGTTCAATCCATGGGATTTGAGCCAGGCATCAATTTCTGTAAAGCATGTAATTATGGGATCAAGTATTTGTGTCCCTACATTAAAAGGCATGTATAGCATTATGTAATATTATATCTAGGGGAATAGTAAGGAAACAAATAGGAGACTAAGCAGTTTTGTGCCTGCCTAATTTCTATAGGTGGCTTGTTCCATTCTTGTATTTTTCTAAAAATAAAAAGCATAAGAACCTAAGAAATGCTATACTGGGTCAGACCAAGGTCCATCAAGCCCAGTATCCTGTTTTGAACAGTTGCCAATCCAGGTAATGAGTACCTATCAGGTTTACAAAAAGGTACACAGATTCCTTGATGCTTATCCTAGGGTAAGCAGTGAATGTCTCTGGTCCTCCTTAATAATAGTTTATGGATTTTTCCTCCGGGAACTTGCCCAAACCTTTTTTTTAATTTTATATTTATTAGAATTCAAATTTATACAACCAAGAAAATAAAAATCCATGAATGTAAAGATAATGGATTACAACAATACATGAAAAATATCACAAGAAATACCCATCCATATCTAAACTGGTCCACAAAAAAAGGAAATAAAGACAGGGGGGAAATAGGCAATAAAACAAAAATAGGGTCAGGGACCAAAATCCCTACCTCCCCATCCAAAAGAAAAAAGTAGCAGGTAGAGTCATACACGTCAGCCATATGAGAAGGAACTGCAGCTTGTACAAACACTTCCTCTCTAGCACATAGGAACTCCAACAGTTGTCTGGGCTCAAAAAAACACATAAACCTTATCTTTATAGGAAACATAACATCGAACAGGAAATTTTAACTGAAAAGAAGCCCCAAGGCCAAGACCCTAGGCCAAAGGCCCATGAACTCCCTCCTCCTTAGTTGAGAACATCTAGACAAATCAGGAAATAACCTAACCTGAAACTCCAGAAAAACCTGATTGAAATGTCTAAAATAAGAGTGGAAAAACTCTTTGAAGGCCTACTTTAAATTTTTCATCCACATTCTGCAGCCAGATAAATTTTTGCATATTTCAGGAAAATTGTACTCGTCTTATTCAATATGTTCTAATAGTGATTTTCCTTCTGTTATGGTCATGTATTATATACCATTTGATAGGAATATTTAGTCAGAATTTTGGATCCCGAGAGTTTTGGGCTCGGCCTGGAAAGGGTTAAAGCCTTACCTGACTCCAGGGCAAGAGTAACAAACAAAGTAGATCTACCTGTAATAACCTCCAGGGAATTTTTCAAAAAACCCAGTGAGGTCCCCACCCCCCCAGGGAAACAGCTCCAGGCATATCACCAGGGTCCCCAGCCCCCATAGACAGGTATTGAGTCCGAGTCACAGGTGGGAAGTGTTCCTGAGGAATTTTCATCACCTCCCCAAAATATTTCCACAGCATCTCCATCGCTGATAAAACTGAAGATCTTGGGAAGCTCAAAAACCTGATGTTACACCATCAGACTTGATTTTTCAGATATTCCATCTTCCTCTTGTGGTAGGCTATGGCCTAGCATGGCCTGCCACTATGAAAGGCCTGTAAGTTAGGCCTGGATCCTAACTCCCATTATAGCTAGAAAAGAACCAAAAATCTGTGGAAAATGAGAAAACTGTTTTAAAATGCTTAAAAAGAAATTTTCATGAATTCATAAGTCTTCTATTATTCTCTTGTGTGTGAAAGAACAGAAATGTTTCAGTATATGCATTCCAGAAGCCAAAGTTAACCTTGCAGTAGAAAAGTAACGAAATTTAGAACTGTACCATTGCTCAAGCAATCCTAAAGGAGGGGGCCGGTTGCTAGGCTCCGGAGGGATTTCTAATTGGACAGTTGCAGGGAATGTATAACCAATGAAAAGTTTGCATATATCAAGTTGGAACCAATAGAAAGTTCTCATGTATCAAACTGAAAAAGAGGTATAAATGGTTATGTCTCTGTATAAACTTTTGCTCAGTTCCTTTTGAAGCTTTGACTGACTGGGCCTGTGCACAATAAACTGGCTTGGACCCTGTCAATTGACTCCTGGACTTATTCATTGATTAGACTTTGCCACAGCATATTCTTGGTGCGTTGGCCGGGAAGTGCGAGTGGTAAATGGTATTCAAGTGAGTAATCCACGTAATTTGCCTTGAGGTTTGGCCCGGTTGGAACCGTGTCTGTCCGACCGCGGGGGAAACCTCAGGCGCCGCCGGCCCCTTTGTGCTGGAGAGGGTTCCGCCTGCCTCGGCGGGCCATCAGGTCGAGCTGGCCAACACCTCCGACCCGGGGGAGTCCAGGTTCCAACTCAGAAGCTGGTGTGGTATCGGGGACCGGATCCGGTGAGTAGTCATTTTCGTGATTTGATAGTCAGAAAGAACAGCCTGGGACAACATCTTGCATGCGCAGGACTGATATGGTATATTTGGTATAGACTAAATGGGAAATCTCGCATGAGTATGCGCGAGACAAGGGAGCCTGATCACCTCCCATAAGGGCGGTCCTAATAAGCTCCGCATAAGGAAAGCGGAAGCCGAATCCATCGACCCTTCTTGTTTGGAATAGTCAGTTAGTCACAAAACATGGTCACTTGAAATATAGAAATATGATATCTTGTTGAAATATGCTTTCGTGTGTGAGTGAGAGGTCTTGAAATACAGATCGAGTGAGAGCAGACTCCTAAGTAGCGCAGTTCCTGGCCGGGCAACCGCGCCCAGGTCGCGAACAGGAGGAAGCGAGTGGTGTTTGTCCCCCCCAGTGTTCTGTGGGCTGTACAGACCCCTTACCTGCAGCCATACTACCTATCCTTATTGTCCGTTGTCTTGTACGTCATTACGTGTACGTAGGGACGTAGGGTACGTAACGTACGCAGGTACGTTGAGTACGTAGGTAGTGTACGTAGGTACGTTTAGATTATGGGAGGGACGGAGTCCACGCAAACTCCGTTGGCATGTATGATCAAGAATTTCCGTAAAGGATTTTCGGGCGATTATGGTACAAAAATGACTCCATCCAGATTAAAAATGTTATGTGAAAGGGAGTGGCCCGCATTAGCTGCTTCATGGCCCCGAGGGGGCACCTTTGATTTTGAGACAGTTTTACGAATCCATCAGCTCATACTGAGAGCGTATCCTGACCAGTTCCCCTATATAGATTCCTGGTTAAGTGTATGTGAACAGCAGCCCTCATGGATGAAACGCTGTTATGAGGAGCACTGTAAAATATTTGTAGCTACTACTAGGGGAACCAAAAAGGCTAAGGAAGCGAAGCCGCCTGTGTATTCTGACCCAGAGTCCCCAGATATTCTGGATAGGTTACCCCGGCACCCACAGAAGTTAGTCCCCACAGCACCGCGACTTGAAGTAGAGCCCGAAGAGGAGCCCCAGCAAATACCGAAGCAACAGCCTAAGAAGTGCCCTACCCCGAGTGAAAGCCCCGAGTCAGGCCCAAGCACAGCAGGGGGACTCGAGTCCTCTGATGAGATAGAAAGCAGAAGTTCTCCTGCCAGTTCAGGGTCACCCACCAAGGAGACTTGTGCCCGGGAGCCTTATGATTTAAGAAGCGTAACTCCCAAGAAGGAGAAAGCAGGGCACCTAATGCCATTACACCAAGTGCCTGGAATACCTGTTTTAAATGATCAGGGCCAGATGGCGCCAGGACCAACCAGCTTAGTTTATGTAACCTTTTCCACCACAGATTTATTAAACTGGAAAACGCATTATGCTTCCTACACAGCCAAGCCCCAGGAATTAACAGAATTAATGTCTAGCATTATGCAAACCCATCAGCCTACCTGGGCCGATTGTCCCCAGCTCCTGTCCACCCTCTTCACTACTGAGGAGCGAGGCCGAATCGGGCAAGCAGCCCTCCATTGGTTAGACAAGAACCCTGTAGAAAGGGGAGGAATAAATCCCAAAGAAAGCAGCAGCTGCAGAATACCCCAATGAAGATCCCAGGTGGGACCCAAATGAGGAAAGGGGGCGGCGGCCCTAACCAGATTTCGCCAGGCCTTATTGCAAGGCCTGAAGAAGGGAGGCCAGAGGGCCATGAATATCGGGAAAGTATCAAAAGTTCTCCAGGGTCCAGATGAGAGCCCAGCGGCCTTTTATGAGTGGTTGTCTGAAGCTTATAGATTGTATACCCCATATGATCCCGCCGCTCAGGAAAATTTACGCATGGTAAATGCGGCCTTTGTTAGTCTGTCCCAGAGAGACATAAAACAAAAATTGCAGAAATTGGATGGATTTGCGGGCATGAATACAGCTCAGTTAATGGAAGTTGCTCAGAAAGTATTTGTGAATCGTGAAAATGAACGAGACAGAGAAAGTGAACGAAAGATGAAGAAGAAGGCAGATCTTCTTGCTGCTGCTATAACCGAACTACGTAGAGGAGGTATTCCTAATCAAAGGACCAGAGGACGTGGAAGAGGCCGCGGAAGCGAAAGGCCTCCATTAGGTGCAAATCAGTGCGCCTACTGCAAGGAAGAAGGACATTGGAGAAATGAGTGCCCGCATCGGGACTCCGCCCCTGCAAGGGGAGGAGGGAGTCCCTGGAGGTCCAGAGGAAGATTTTGAAGGAGAGGAGGAATGAATCGAACACAGTTCCAGCAGGAGAGGGAAGAAGCCATTGAGGGAGTGGCAGTAGCAACGGGCTATGACCTGGACGACATAGATGAAGACTAGGCCAGACCGGGCTCCAAGTTCACCCTGGGTCCCCAGGAGCCTATGGGCAGTTTGAAGATAGGGGACCAATACATGGAATTCATGGTAGATACAGGAGCAGAACATTCAGTAGTAGCCAAGCCAGTAGCTCCTCTGTCCTCACGATCTGTCACCATTGTGGGAGCCACTGGAAATAAAGCCACAAAACCATTCTTGCAGAACCGCATGTGTGAACTAGGGGGACAGAAGATAACGCACCAGTTCTTGTATATGCCTGAGTGCCCTATCCCACTACTGGGCTGAGACATGCTTGCCAAGCTCCAGGCCCAAATATCCTTTGCTGAAGGGGGAGAAATGAAAATGACTGTGAACCCAAAGCCTGCTGGATTGATGGTGCTTACTGTTCCCCGAGAAGAAGAATGGCGGTTCTATAGTGCACCTTCAATAAAGTCAACCAGTCCCTGTATACGTACCAACCTTATAGCCCCACCTGAAGTATGGGCAGAAGATAATCTACCTGGCCTAGCGAAGAGCATAGCACCTGTCATTGTCACCCTCAAGCAAGGAGCGGAACCAGTGCATGTGAAGCAGTATCCTCTCCCTCGACCAGCCATAGAAGGAATTCACTGCCATTTGATGAAACTGCTCAAGTACGGACTTCTCAAGGAATGCCAGTCACCTTGGAACACCCCCCTTCTCCCAGTAAAGAAGCCTGGGACAGGGGACTACTGCTCAGTACAAGATCTAAGGCGAGTAAATGATGCAGTTGAAACTATACACCCAGTGGTACCAAACCCTTATACTCTCTTGGGACTGATCCCCGCTGAGGCAACTCACTTCACCATCCTGGACCTGAAAGATGCCTTTTTCTGTGTGCGCCTAGCACCCACCAGTCAACTTTTATTTGCTTTTGAATGGCAAGACCCCACAACGGGAAGGCGGGGTCAGCTCACCTGGACCAGATTACCCCAATGATTCAAGAATTCACCTACTCTCTTCAGTGCTGCCCTGAATCAAGATCTCTCAAGTTACCCAGTGGACCCAGGAAAAAGGGTTCTTCTCCAGTATGTAGATGACTTGCTCATAGCCACCAACTCAGAAAGTGAATGCCTACAAGCTACTAGAGAACTTTTGTACCTTCTCAAAGATGCTGGATACAAAGTTTCAAGAGCCAAAGCACAACTATGCCAAACTGAAGTCAAGTATTTAGGATTCCAGTTGTCTAGTGGGATCCGACGTTTAGGACCAGAACGCAAGGAAGCAGTATGTAATATCCCCATTCCAACCACTAGGAGGCAAGTAAGAGCCTTCCTGGGGGCCGCGGGATATTGTCGCATATGGATCCCCAACTTTGCCCTGATTGCAAAACCAGTATACCAAGTCACCAGAGGAATGGAAAAATCCCCACTAGACTGGGGACCCGAACAAGATGTAGCATTCCGGACTTTGAAAAAGGCCCTGATGTCATCTCCAGCTTTAGGTCTTCCAGATGTTCAGAAGCCTTTCCATCTTTTTGTCCATGAGTCACAAGGAAACGCATTGGGAGTATTGACCCAATCTCTTGGTTCCTGGCAACGGCCAGTAGCTTATTTGTCAAAACAATTGGATGTAGTTGCAAAAGGATGGCCCCCTTGTCTGAGAGCTATTGCAGCAAAAGCCCTCCTAGTGGGCGAAGCAGACAAACTCACACTAGGACAAACTCTTCAAGTCACCGTGCTACACTCTGTTCTGACTCTCATGGAACACAAAGGAAACTTCTGGCTAACCAATGCACGAATGTTGAAGTATCAAAGCATGTTGTGTGAAAACCCTCGGATACAGTTGAAAGTTAGTCAAGCTCTAAATCCTGCTACATTGTTTCCAATTGGTCCTGGGCCACCTGATCATAATTGCTTAGAAACCATGAACACTGTATTCTCAAGTCGCCCTGATTTGACCGATGTCCCTCTAGAGGACCCGGAACAGACTTTCTTTGTAGATGGAAGCAGTCTGGTTATCAATGGACATCATTGTGCTGGATATGCAGTGGTGACCCTTGATCTGGTAGTTGAGTCCTCAGCCCTGACCGCAGGAACATCTGCACAGAAAGCTGAATTGATAGCCCTCACCAGAGCCTTGACATTAGGAGAAGGACTCCGCATAAATGTGTACACAGATTCCAAATATGCCTTCACTACTTTGCATTCACATGGAGCCTTGTATAAAGAGCGAGGGTTGATCACCTCAGGGGGTAAGGACATTAGGTATGGGCCCGAGATATTGATGTTATTAGATGCTGTATGGGCCCCCAAACAAGTGGCAGTCATGCACTGCCGAGGTCATCAGGCAGGAGCAGGAGAAGTCACCCGAGGGAATAGATTTGCAGATGCCACAGCCCAAAAGGCAGCCACCACAGGACAAGTTAGGACCCAAGATACTGTAATGCAAGCAGCCCTATTCCCTGTGCCCCTTAGTTCCTGGGCACCCCGATATACTACAAGAGAGTTAGACTATTACTGTGAAAAGGAGGGAGGAGTCTTAACAGAACAAGGTTGGATAGTGCTGCCACCCCCAGAAGGTAGTCCACCTCCAGGTCCTACAGTCATCCCTGAAGCATTAGGGCCAGCCTTTGTCCAAGCTTTTCATCAAGCCACACATTATGGAAAAACAGCCATGAAGAAAGCCCTGAGGCCCCATTTCTGTATTTCATTGCTAGGATCCCTGACCGCCTCGGTGGCACAACAATGCCTGATATGTGCCAAAAATAATGCCAAGCAAGGTCCTGTTCCATCCCCAAGAGTTCAGTCAGTAGGGGTGACCCCCATGAGTGATATACAGATAGACTTTGCTGAAATGCCCTGTGCAAATGGATATCACTATATGTTAGTGTTAGTCTGTACATTTTCAGGGTGGGTAGAAGCCTACCCCACCCGAACTGAGAAAGCCCGAGAAGGCACTAGGGTATTGCTTCATGAGATCATTCCCCGATTTGGAATACCATCAACTATAGGGTCAGATAATGGTCCATCATTTGTATCCCAAGTGACTCAGTTAGCTCAAGCTTTGCAAATAAAATGGAAGTTACACACTGCTTACAGACACCAGAGCTCAGGGAAAGTAGAACGAATGAATAGAACCCTGAAAACTCAGTTATCCAAGCTTTGTCAAGAAACACACCTGAAGTGGCTCCAAGTTCTACCCATAGCCCTCCTTAGGATACGTTCAGCTCCTACCAGATCCTTAGGAGTCTCCCCTTTTGAGATTTTGTATGGGCGACCTCCACCCATAGTGCAGGGAATAAAGGGAGACATGAGACAGATAGTATCTGAAATAACTAGACAAGAACTATTAGCTTTAGGTTCTGTTTTGCAGAAACTCCAAACGTGGGTGCAAGACCGACTACCCATCAACCTGACCGAGCCTCTGCATCCCTTCAAGCCAGGAACGTCCGTGTGGGTGAAAGAGTGGAGAAAGACCCCGCTGGCGCCGCATTGGAAGGGACCCTACGTCGTCATCCTGTCAATCCCCACCGCAGTGAAAGTTGCAGAATTCGAACACTGGATCCACCACAGTCGAGTGAAGCCGGCAGCTGCTCCTGATCCTGGCCAATGGACGTCAGTGAATGATCCTGAGACTCCATTGCGACTCACCTTGAGGAGACAGCCAGCTTTATAGAGAATCTTCAGAATCTACTTACGTCACGCGAAAGTGACCATCACAGCAGAAACAGAAGAAAACTTAGCAAAGTTCATTATCCTCAACTTTCCAGTTAACCTTCAGAGACTGTAATCACAATGTTCTTCCACTATTGCCTTGTGGGAGTGGTGATCCTGGGAATCCTGGAAAAGACTTTTGCTCTACCCCCTTGTGCAGCTTGTATAACCACCACCCGAACAGGACAAAAGATTACTCAGACTTTGCTCTATCATTACTACTATACTTGCACTGGTACAGTCAGCCGGTGTGTTTATAATGGCACTGAACTGAACATTTACACAAAGGGGAAAAGTAAGACTTGTTATAACCCTCGACAGAACCCATCATACTATACATTTGAGATACGCTGGAATGATGAAGATGGAGCCATCCTGAATGCGACAAAACCCCTCACCAACCCCACAAAACCTATCATCCTGAACTTTGATGCTTGCGATGCAATCAACAGAAATGCTTACCACAGATGTGGGTCATGGGAGCGAGCATACTACCATGATGATAAATACATGTGTCCAGAAGGAGCCTATGGATGGGGACGGTGTACAGGAAAGAGTACTGCAGCCACCATCTACACCACCTCATCTAGACATGATTACTTTTGCCCAAAATGGGAATGTGTATATTATGCTACCTGGAAGAATGCATCGACGGGACAAGATGGAGATCATCGCAAAGGCAGCCTAACAAAGATCAGGCTACCAGAACCCAAGAAATGCCAGAAAGTTGCCTGTAATCCTCTACAACTCCTCATAGCCAACCCCAGCCACTGGAAGCAAGGATACAAGTTTGGGTTGCGTATTGCAGGAGGAGGTGTAGATCCTGGGACTATCTTATATCTGCAATTAAACACCAAAACCCATGTATCCTCACCCTATCGTATACATCACTCCTATGAAGCCATGAAATCAGAGTTTGAAATTCCTCCTGCCTCCCAGAACTTATTTCTTGAATTAGCGGGAGCAGTTGCATCTAGTCTCCATGTTTCAGACTGTTTGTTTTGTGGAGGAACAACAATGGGAGACCAATGGCCTTGGGAGGCACAAGAACTGAACTATTCTGTTCCGTATAATCAGACTAATATACACAATACCACAAGTGAATGGGTATTGGCCCACTCCATTATGGGTAACTTATGTTTTTCTCGCTATGGACCAATGTTTAATATGGAAGTGGGGCAGCTGGTCTGTCTCAATCAGACGTTCTACAACAGTACCACTAAGACGACCTCTTGGTGGTCCGGAGTCAACACTACTGAACCTTCCAATCCTCTAGGTCAGTTCCCCAAACTTGCCAGTATCTGGACTAACTTAGCAGCATATAATTCTTGGCAAGCACCACCTGGACTGTACTGGATTTGCGGAACCCGATCATATGCCATACTTCCTCATCATTGGGGAGGCACATGTGTATTGGGAACCATACGACCTTCCTTTTTCCTTCTGCCTACATCCCAGGGAGAACAGCTGGGATATCCTGTGTACAGAAGTCGACAGCTGAAGGAGGCCTTGAAAATAGGCCATTGGGACAAATGGGATGCGTCATCTGAAGAATGGCCACCAGAAAGAATCATCTCATACTATGGACCTGCTACTTGGGAGCAGGATGGGACTTGGGGATATCGTACTTCTGTTTATATGATTAATCGAATAATACGTTTGCAAGCTGTTGTTGAAATAATAACCAATGAAACTAGTAAAGCACTAACCCTTCTGGCAAAGCAAAGTACGCAAATGCGCACAGCTATTTATCAAAATCGTTTAGCTTTAGATTATTTGTTAGCAGCTGAAGGTGAGGTGTGTGGGAAGTTGAATCTCAGTAATTGTTGTTTGCAGATTGATAATAATGGGCATGTAGTCGAAGAGTTAGCCACCCAGATGAGAGAGCAGACATTTGTGCCTGTCCAGACCTGGCACAGTTTAAAGATGGATGGGTTGTTTGGTTCATTGTTTTCCTGGATTGGTGGTCTGAAAGCCCTTATGTTTATTGTACTCTTCATATTAGCCATGTGCTTATTGCTCCCTTGTCTCCTACCCCTTTGCTTACGCATGATAACATCGTCAATTGATAACACTATAGAGCGGAAGGCAGCTGCGAAAGTATTAGCTATGTGGCAATATTACCCTATACCCCACAATGATGATGCCATTACACCAGTATAACGTGTTAATTGACTAATGAGTGATTTAATTCTCACCCTTCCTCACTTGCGGGTGAGAATAATCAAAGGGGGGAATGTGGTAGGCTATGGCCTAGCATGGCCTGCCACTATGAAAGGCCTGTAAGTTAGGCCTGGATCCTAACTCCCATTATAGCTAGAAAAGAACCAAAAATCTGTGGAAAATGAGAAAACTGTTTTAAAATGCTTAAAAAGAAATTTTCATGAATTCATAAGTCTTCTATTATTGTCTTGTGTGTGAAAGAACAGAAATGTTTCAGTATATGCATTCCAGAAGCCAAAGTTAACCTTGCAGTAGAAAGGTAACGCAATTTAGAACTGTACCATTGTTCAAGCAATCCTAAAGGAGGGGGCCGGTTGCTAGGCTCCGGAGGGATTTCTAATTGGACAGGTGCAGGGAATATATAACCAATGAAATGTTTGCATGTATCAAGTTGGAACCAATAGAAAGTTCTCATGTATCAAACTGAAAAAGAGGTATAAATGGTTATGTCTCTGTATAAACTTTTGCTCAGTTCCTTTTGAAGCTTTGACTGACTGGGCCTGTGCACAATAAACTGGCTTGGACCCTGTCAATTGACTCCTGGACTTATTCATTGATTGCACTTTGCCACAGCACTCTGAGACACCAACGTGTCCTTAGTCTGGGCCTCTTCCAGACCCCGAAGTTGGCCCAGCTCCTGTTCCATATGGAGGATTATGCCTGCCTGCTGCTCCTGCACCATTGAGATCCCAGAAGAAACATTCTTAACCCCATTAAAATCAATAGTCAAAGCACCCACAAGAGAACTAAGAGAAGAATTCACAACTGCAATAGCTTCCCATAATGCATTCAAACTTACAATCACTGGTTTTGCCAAAGTCATAGTTCCGGAAAATATCGAGGCTCCAATCTGCACCAAAGAAACACTCTCTGCCACAGATTTCACCACACTGTCGCTGTTGTTCTGTGTCCCAGGTGTTGGACTTTTGGAGATGCTGACCCTGCCAGTAGAGAGCCCCCTTCACTCCCCTTCAATGGCGTGCTCGTTGGCAGGCCAGAGGGAGCACAACTCGTACTGTCCCTTCACATCCAGGTTGCAGCAGGGGGGTTTGCAGCTCCAGCGAGAGCTGTACACCCGATGCACCCAGAACTGACAGCAGATGCCGCTCCAGCACCAAAAGCGAAAATGCAAGAAACCAACATTCTCTGACCGAGAGAGTTCCGCACAAAAAGACATGAGGGTAAGTCCAACTGCTTGCGTTTCCTGTGCCCCATAGCACCGGCCGCAGAAACTCAAAGTCTAAGGTATTAGGAAACAAGTGGCTCGCCAAGGTGCACCTTCCTGCTGCCATCTTAATCCACCCTGAGTGTTGATGTCCAAGCCTTTTTTAAACCTAGCTACACTAACAGCTTTTACCACATCCTCTAGCAACAAATTCCAGAGTTTGATTACGCGTTGAGTGAAAAATATTTTCTCTTATTAGTCTTAGATGTGCTACACTGTAGCTTCATTGCGTGTCTCCTAGTCCCTGCTTTTTGGAGTAAACAACCGATCTAGGTTTACCTGTTCCACTCCATTCATCAGTTCATAGACCTGTATCATATCTCCCCTCAGCTGTCCTTTTTCCAAGTTGAAGAGCCCTAACCTTTTAAGCCTATCCTCATAGGAGTATCCTTCTATACCCTTTAGCATTTTGGCGGCTTTTCTCTTTACCTTTTCTAATTCTGCTATATCCTTTTTAAGCTGTCGATCAGAATTACACACAATATTCAAGGTGCAGTCGCACCATGTAATGATACGGAGGCATTATGATATCTTTGGTCTCATTCTTCTTTCCTTTCCTTATGATTTCTAGCATTATATTTGCTTTTTTTGCCACCACTGGGCAGAGAGTTTTCAATGTATGGTTTACAATGATGACTAGATCCTTTTCCCAGATGGTGGTTCCTAATGTGAATCCTTTTATTGTGTAACTGTAGGATGTTCTTCCCTAAGTGCATAACTTTACACTTGTCCACATTAAATTTCATCTGCTAGTCGGTCATCCAGTCCTCCAATTAATCAAGGTCCTCTTGCAACTTTTCACAATCCTCTTGAGATTTAATAACTTTGGATAAATTTGTGTCATCTACAAATTTGATCACCTCACTTGTTATTCCCATTTCCAGGTCATTTATGAATATGTTAAAAAGCAGCAGACACAGCACAGATCCCTGAGGTACTCCACTATTCACCTTTCTCCATTGGGAAAATTGGCCATTTAGCCCTACTCTCTGCTTTCTTTTACCCAGTTCCTGACCCACAATAGTACACTGCCTCCTCTCTCATGACTTTTGGCAAAATTTAAGAGTCTCTCATGAGAGACCTCATCAAAGGCTTTCTGAAAATCCAGATACACTATATCAACTGGCTCACCTTTATCTACCTGTTTATTCACACCTTCAAAAAATATAACAGATTAGTAATACAAGATTTTCCATGCCTAAATCCATGTTGGCTTTCTCCCATTAAACCATGGCTATCTACATGTTCAGTAATTTTATTCTTTATAATGGTTTCTACCATTTTGCCCAGTACTGATGTCAGATTCATTGGTCTGTAGTTTCCTGGATCACCCGTGGAACCCTTTTTAAAAATTGGCATTACATTGGTTCCAATCTTCAAGTAATGCAGATGATTTTAATTATAGTTTACAGATTATTAATAGTATGTCTGCAGTCTCATATATCAGTTCTTTCAGCACTCTGGAACGTATACTGTTCAATTTAGGTAATTTGCTATTCATTAGTTTTTCAAATAGTTCTAATACATCTTCCCAGTTTATCAAGATTTCTTTCAGTTTTTCTGATACATCACCTTTAAATATGATTTGAGACATGGGTAACTTCCCTACATCTTCTACAGTAAAGACCAAAGCAAAGAATTAATTCAGTCTCTCCACTATGGCCTTTTAATCTTTCTTTCATCTAATGGTCCAACTGACTCACAGGCTTTTTGGTGCTAATCTACTTGAAAAAGGTTTTATTATGCATTTTTGCTTCCATGGCAAGATTGTTTTCAATTTCTTTGCCTGCCTTATCAATGCCTTGCATCTAACTTGCTTATGTTGATTGCTGTTTCCGTCATTTGGATCATTTTACCATTTCTTGAAAGATGCTTTTTTGGCTACAACAACCTCTGTGACCTCACTTTTAAACCGTGCTGGCAGTTTTTTGGCCTTCCCTCCACCTTTCTTAAAGTATGGAATATATCTGGTCTAAGCTTCCAAGATAGACTTTTTAAACGACACCCAGACTTGATGTAAGTCTTTAATCTTTGCAGTTGCTCATTTTAGTTTGTTCTTAATTATTTTCATAATTTTATCATAGTCCCCTTATGAGAGTTAAAAGGTAGTACTGTGGATTTCCTTGCTGTCCTCCCTCAATTTATTAAATCAACTGCAATCATGCTATAATCACTAATGCCAAGTGGCCCCAACATCATTATTTAGCAACATAGAAACATGACGGCAGAAAAAAGACACCAAGGCCTATCTAGTCTGTCCTTCCTTATCAACTACAATAGTCCCCTCTTTACCTTTAGAGATCCTCTGTGTTTGTCCTATGCTTTCTTGAATTTAGATACTACCCTCGTCACTACCACCTCTACTGAGAGACTATTCCATGCATCTACCACTCTTTCCATAAAGAAATATTTCCCCATATTACTTCTGAGTGTATCCTCTTTTACCCTCATCTTATGTCCCCTCATCACAAAGCTTGCTTTTCAATCAAAAGAGACTCTCCTCCTGTGGACTTATGCCACAGAGGTACTGTATTTAAACATCTCTATCATATCTCCTCTATCCTGCCTTTCCTCTAAAGTATACATATTAAGATCTTTGTCTGTCCTCATATGCTTTATAATGAAGACCACTAACTATTTTAGTAGCCACTCTCTGCACCGACTCCATCCTGTTTATATCCTTTTGAAGGTGTGTTCTCCAGAATTGCACACAATACTCTAAGGGGTATGTTTACTAAACTGCGCTCAAGTGCGCGGTGCACAATAGGGTGCGCTAAGGTACCTTAGCGCACGCTAATGATGCGTTTTTGTGCCCCGCACACGTGCGCGCCGCACTAACGGGCCCGCTCATGTGCGCGGCGCGCAAATGAGCGATAGAGGCGTGGAAAGGCTTCCCGAGGGCGGAGGAAGGCTCCCCAGGGGCGGAGAGACGGGGTCAATGGGTGGAGAAGAGAAACCATTTCTGTCAGCAATGTACAGCAAAACCAGGGAAACCTACAAAACGTGAGCAGTGTGATACATGTGCACGGAACAAAAAGGCAAATAAACATTAAAAATGACCCCAACAAAATATAATAAAATTATAATCAAGCTGGGCAATAGTGATAGTAATGGGAAACATCAAAAAACACTCCCAAGAAAGCCCCAAAAAATAAATATGAATTTTAGAAGGGTCTACGCTCCGTCCCCATACAAGGTGAATGATCCCACGGTGAAATAGCACTGATCAGGGTTTCCCTCTCCATTAGACAGGTTATCTATGGCATGCACATTTCCACAACAGCAGGGCAGGCATATCGGAATGGGCAATTGGACAGATGCTGGGAAAGGGGATACAGAGGGCTGCAGGCGGCACATGCTGTGGTGCAGCTGGGGCACAGTGCGGACTAGGCAGATGCCTAGATGACACTTAGGAATGCTGAAACTGAACATCAGCCAGACAGCAACTGATGAGGGCCCAACATGAGCATGAGAGTGTTTAGCACAGTGTCACAGGGGATAGTGCCCAGCAGGTACCCCCAAGGGCACGGAACATTGGCAGGCGGTGATTGGGGGACGTGCGGACAGATATGCATGCACCCCTACCCCAGAACCTGCACCATAGGCAGCCGCCTACCTGCACATAGGATGGCCTGAGACTGCGTACCACCAGTACCACCAGCAGAAGGGCATGTCAGCATGGTGGCACAGGGGTACTGGAGGTGGAGGAGGGCAGTGGCAGTTGCCCAGAGCAGACCATGGCCTAGCCCTGTGTAGGTGGGTGCAATCCACTGCAACAGACAGGCAATGCCGGACAAACAGTCATGGTATCATCAGGGAATGCACTGTCTCTGTGGCAACATGGTGGTGCAGTGCACACAACCAGTGTGTTTGGAGACAGAAGGTCACAGATTCAAGCCCCAGCTGGGGCTCCTGCCAATCCAATCCCCATATTTTACCCACAACTATATTGTGATAGTAAAGACAAACCTTTATTGCAGAGAACATAAGCATGGCTCAAACACCTCTATTTTACCCTACAGAGCACAGACACCAGAAACATGCACATTACCTACAGCAGATTACCCTAAATGCAGTCCTGGAGGGCCACAAATCCTTCAGGGTTTATGCTGTCTCCAATCTAAGGATGGAGCGGTAATGGTGGTGGAGGTGGTAGCAGCTGGTGGCCACAGCAGACCATGGCCTAGCCCTGTCCAGGTGGGTGCCGTGCACTGCAACAAACAGGCCCTGTCGGATGTACAGTCATGGACTCCCCAGGGAATGCAGCATACCTGTGGCAACACGGTGGTGCAGTGCACACAGACAGTGTGTGCAAGAACAGAAGGTCACAGGTTCAAAGCCCAGCTGGGGCTACTGACAATCCAGTCCACATAGTTTTCCCACAACTAAACCATGATAGTAAGAACAAACCTTTATTGCTGAGAAAATACGCATGGTTAATATGCCTATATTTTACCCCACCGAGCACAGACACCATAAACAGGCGCATTACCTAGAGCAGAGTCTCCCAAATGCAGTCCTGGAGGGCCCCACACCATTCAGGTTCCATGCTGCCTCTAATAAAGATGCCTGTGCTGCATATCTATGCACCACCCCCATGGTATGCAGATGTAGCTCATGCATATTCATGAGGGACAGCATTAAAACCAGAATAGTGTTTGGCACACCAGGACTGGAGTTGGGAACCTCTGCCGTAAAGCAGCAGCCAACAGGGGCAGACACACCCACACCCACACCCACAGGCCCCATTGGCCAATGCCTCCTGGAGAGGCAGGACATTGGGCCCTGCGTGCATCTCCCAATACTAGCACTTGCATACCTTAGCAATGCCACCCTACACCTGGGTATACGGTACACAGCTATCAAACGTTTCCTATGATTACTGGCAGATAGCAAGTCCTACGTTAAGCACAGTTTGCTCATTGAGCTCCATCATAACAATCTTTCTGATGTCTGTGGTGTGTGCTGCAGGTCTGGTCTCTGACAGTGTTTACCACCCTGGGGAGTGACCCCCCAACAGTATTGCGTACCATATCCATGCCTGTACTGTGCCCAGGACTGGTGTGGTGGGCAGGGCTGCTAAACTCCTCTATAGTAGCACAATGCTGGCATAGGTGTGGGAGTGTGTGTCTGTCTATACAGTGTGTGGTGGCTGCAAACACCTTCCACAGCCCACACTGCCAGTACTGTTGGCAGTATTGGCCTGCCAATGTGCATGAGGAGCAAGGTACCATGGGTATAGCCCAGACAGGGTGGCCTGGCCAGGATGCATCTGCACAGGACACTGGCTGGGACATTTTAGTGCCCGGCCACCACCTACACAGACAGGGTGACCTCAGTATGTCCTGCTGGGAGATCACTCTCACCCTGACTGTGCAGTGACGACAGCATGGCTAGGCACCCCCATAGTGCTATACAGTATTTCTGTCATGTGATATTTATGGGTTTCCTTTTGGGGCCTAGTCACTGATTTATCTGCTTGTTGTGTATGCTGACATCCCAGTTCTGGGTGCATGCATTTCCACCAGGAACATGCACTATGGACTAGCTAGCAGACTGTTTGCAGCTGGTATGTGTCTTGATGGAGCGCCTTGCAGGGTGCAGCGGCTGAAGGCTTGCTGCAGGAGAATATCAGATAGTGGTGGGGTGCAGCTTAGCATATCCAGGCCTAATGTCTGTCTGCTACTGTGTTATGGATGTGTACAGAGCTGCATTGACTGCCCTGTAGGGTGTCTGTTCCCCAGCAGGACAGGGGTTGATGGTCCCCTCTACTGCCACCATTGCAGGGAGGTAGAATGTGGATCTGTTGATGGGAGACCCTGTTTACCACCCTCAGCCCTGGAGGAGGAGGAGGGTGGTGGTGGTACATAATCCTCCTGGGGGTCCATAGGGGCTACACCTGACTGAGACAGACAGACATATCCAAGGTGTTTCTGCAGAAACTACCTATCTCACACATTAACACTGCTTTGGACCTCCAGCATGGCCTATTTCTGCCATGGAAGGTGCTGTGGACCTGGTGCTGGGTGCCTCACCACACCCTCAGGGTGAGCACAGTACCCGCACAATGTGACGGTGTGTAGCTACTCTGTGCCAGTAAAACACACGGTCAGTACCCCCTACCAGGCCGAGGTGCTGTGAGGGTGCATACCCCATCTTGTGTTTATCTGTAGACGGCTGATTTGCATGTGCATGGTATCATGGGTACGGGTGTGCTAACCCTATCCTGGTGACCACAGCAGACTGTCTGTGTGGTGATGTGCACTCCCTCTGCAGCCAGCCAGGGGCTTGCTAGCTGCTATAGAGCTGTAGTACAATGGTTACTTCACTGCCTGTGGTGCCAGAGGTTGTGGGTTCAAACCCACAGTGGGGTTATTTGATAGAGCTGCCCAAAGTGTTATCTATTTTTAATGTACATTATTGCTGCCAGCAAAAACACCCTCATCGTACTGTACCCATAAGGTGCCTCAGAGGGCGCTTTATAGGGCGCCCTATAGGTCAACCTATGGTTACCGTCCATATAAGGTGCACTATACGTTATCCTGTGGAGCAACGTATAGGGTGCCCTATAGGGGACATTTTAGGGTGCCGTGGCGGACAGTGCACTTTATAATGTGCCCTATGGAGTGCCTTATAGGGTGCCTTATGCGGCACCTTCAATTACGGCACGTGAGGGCATGTTTGCTGGCAGCAATTAATAAAATACAAATAAAGTGCTGCAGGAAACAATATATACATTGCAAAGCTGATGCCTCAGCCAGCCTTACATAATAGGCACACTGGGGAGCAAACTCATGACCCCTGTATCAGCAGGCAGTGGCTTAACCATTGTGCTACACTGCTGCTCCTCCTTGCATGTCAGCACACCTACTTAAGATTTCCATGCGTTTAAATGCACAGTGCTGCCATCAAACACAGTGCTATGACCTTGCTGTGTCTCATAGGGCACCCTATATGGCGCCCTATAGGCCGCCCTTTCCGCAACATTGTAGGGTGCCGTGGCGGACAGTGCACTTTAAAATGTGCCCTCTGGGGTACCCTATGAGGCGCCTTATGCAGCACCTTATGTTACAATACTTTGAGGGTGTGTTTGCTGGCAGCACTAATTAAAATAAAAATAAACTGCCCCCTACATCAATATTACCTATAACAGGTGATGCCTTAGCCAGCCTTCTTCATTAGGCACAGTGGGGGATTGAACCCATGACTCCTGCATCATTGGTCAGTGTCTTAACCATTGTGCTCCACTGCTGCTGCTTCTCTTTGCATGTCAGCGCACCTACTTATGAAATTTATTCCTTAAACTGCACAGTGCTGCCATCAAAAACAGTGCTGTGACCTTGCAGTAACTCATACGGCACCCTATAAAGCGCCCTATAAGCAACATTCTAGGGTGCCTTGGCAGACAGTGCACTTTAAAATGTGCCTTATGGGGCGCCTTATGTTAACACGCTTTGAGAGTGCGTTTGCTAGTAGTGATAATTAAAATAAAAATAAAATGCCTCCTAAAACAATCTTCCCCATAATAGGTAATGCCTCAGCCAGCCTTCTTCATTGGGCACAGTGGAGGATTGAACCTATGATCCCTACACCAGTGTCTTAACCAGTGTACTGTGGCTCTATTCCTGTGCTTGTGCATCAGCGCGCCACTTCTGCTTCCCGCGCAGCTTTCTCATGCGCTAATGTGCGGGGCGCACATGAGCGCAGAGCACATTAGCGCATGATTAATCCCGGTTTTGCTTTTTTCAGCCTGAAACGCCCACTCCTTATATGGCACCCGCACACTAGCGCGGTGTGCACATTACCGGGGTTTTAGTAAACATACCCCTAAGTGAGGTTGCACCAGAGACTTATAGAGTGTGGTAATCAGCTGAGAAAAACACGAGGAGAGAATCCCTTTGTGATAGTGCAGGAACCTTTTCTGCCACTGGGAGAGTCTAGATCCTGCAGGTCTGACCAAAACCAGGCCTGACCTGAAGAAAGGAGGAAGGCTGCTGCTCTTATACCAGCTTGGAAGGGATGGAGCCAGTCTGCCAGGACGCAGTATTTATTTTATTTATTTATTTATTTAGTGTACACTTGTATCCCGCTGCTTCCAGCGATCAGCAGCGGTATTCTATACATAATGGGGCGGCTGTACAGGCTGGAATTTGAACATACATTGATTTCAGGGGGGGTGAAAGGCACAACAAGCAATTACAATTTTTACATTGATTGTATAAGAGGAGACTTTACGTATCTACATTGGATTGTACTAGAAGAGGCTTTTCATGTATCCATATACACGTATATTACATACTCTGACTAGGTCAGGTTGAAGTGAGTTCTAAAGAGGTGAGTCTTCAGCTTCTTCCTGAAGTCCTTCAAGTCTTTGTTTGCTCTTAGTTCATAGGGCAGTTGGTTCCAGAGTGTTGGTGCAGTAAATGAGAACGCTCTGTTGGTGGTGTTTGCGTTACAATTTCTCATGCTATTCGGGACATGGAGGGTGTTGCTATTTACTGTTCTTCTGTTTCTGATGATTGGTTGCTCGGATATTAAGGTGTTTAGGTATGAGGGTGCTATGTTGTAAACAAGTTTGAACGTGGTTACTAAGAGCTTGTATTGGATGCGGGCTTTGATGGGGAGCCAATGAAGTTCGATTAGTACTGGAGTGATGTGTTCGGTTAGGCCTTTTTTCATGATAACTCTAGCCGCCACGTTTTGTGCTAGTTGCAGAATGTTAAGCGTTTTTTTGGGCAGACCCTGTAAAATGGCATTGCAGTAGTCCAGGTGGGGGATGATGAGGGCTTGTGCTACTGTCCTGAAGTCGGCGTGGTCGATAATGCTCCGAAGTGGTTGCAGGATTCTTAATTTGCGGAAGATGGCCCGATTGGTGATGCGGAGGTGCTTTTCCATATTTAAGTTGCTGTCCAGCATTACACCCAGGTATTTTATTTCAGGTTTTGTGGTATATACATTATTATTCATGGTAACCGTTGGAGGTGGGTTGAAGTCAGGTTTTCTTGATATGCACATCACTTCAGTTTTTTTGTGGTTGATATACATATTATTTTGTTGCAGCCAGTTTTGTAGCTCACTTAGGCATTTTTCAAGCTGATTGAGGTTGGGGTTGGGGTTGTTGATGTCGAGATGAGTGTAGAGCATCAAGTCGTCTGCGTAGATATGGTAACTGATCTTGTGTTTTTGCAGGATTTCGCAAATGGGCCGTAGATATAGGTTGAACAGGAGTGAAGATAAGGCAGAGCCTTGTGGTATGCCTTGAGTTTGAGGGAATGCAGAAGCTTTAGCATTGTTGAACTGGACTTGCTGCATTCTGTTATTTATGTATGATGCAAACCATTTCAGGGGGGTTCCTGATATGCCTATGGAGGCAAGTCTGTCCAGGAGTGTGGCATGATGCACTGAATCAAAAGCGGCAGATATGTCTATAAAAATGAGCATATACATTTTGCTTTTGTTCTCAAGACCCTTGTGTAGTTTGTCCATTAGAGCTAGTAGAAGGGTTTCCACTCCATGATGTTGGCGGAAGCCGTATTGATGATCATCTAGGGCATATGTAGCATCAATGTGGTCCTGCAGCTGTTGTTGCACAGCCTTTTCAATAATCTTGGCTAAGAAGGGTATGCTGGATATCGGACGGTAGGAGGCAGGGTCGCTCTCGTTGAGAGTTTTGTTTTTTAGGATGGGTCGTATGAGAGATTGCTTAAGTTGTGCTGGCATGATCCCTTGTAGTAGAGATTGGTTTACTATATGGGTGATATACTTGGCGGCATCTTGTTTCACTGCTTTGATCCAGGCTGCTGGACAGGGATCGAGGGGGGATGTGGTGGAGTTCAAGTTGGTAATTATGTTGATGATTTGTCTGTCGTCTATGCTTCGGAAGGTGACCCACTCTTGGTTTTGGTTTGCACTTTTTGATGTGAGGGTTTTTTGCTGGGTGGTGATTGTAGCCATTTCTTGGGTGCGGTGTGCGGGTGTTTGTAGGTTTGGCTTGCTGTTTGGTGGGCTAAGCTTTCTGGCATAATGGTCAGCTAGTGTTTGGGCCGTCATTGTGCCATTTTGGTTTGTAGGTTGAGACGTCTTGGTGAGAGATTTGACAAGTTCAAATAGTTCTCGAGGTCTGTTGAGGGCTTTATTAAGTATGGTGGTGTGGTGGATTTTTTTCGCCAGGTTGATTTCGTGCTTGTATTTTGTAAGGAGTTTAAGGTATTCATTTCTATGTTCCTCGGTTTTGGTTTTCCTCCACCTTCGTTCTTGTTTACGCAAGCCTCTTTTCATCCTTCTTAGGGTATGGGTATACCACGGTTCGGTTTTGTTATTGGATGGTTTGGTTGGTGGTTTTAGGGATGGTTGCGATGTTGCTTCAATTCCTGCATTCCATTGTATCACCAAATTCTCGAGGTCCGTGTGTTCCAGGGTTACGTGAGACATTATGGATGTTGCTAATGTTTCTCCATCGAATTTTTGGAACCTCCTCTGTAGGTATGCAGCAGAGTCGGATTGCGGACGGTTTGGAGCGATGGGGAGGTGTATGGTGAACTCAATTTGGTGATGATCGGACCAAGGTACCTGTGTTATTTGCAGTTTGGTTAGGTTTAGGTCCTGCCGTTTGGAGGGCAGAAACACCATGTCCAGAGTGTTGCCTTTGATGTGTGTAGCGTCGTGGATTACTTGTTCATATCCAAGTTGTTCCATAGCCTCTAGGAAGATTTTTGCTTGTACTGTTGAGGTTGATGCAAGGTTTAGGTCTCCTAGGATGATCTGTTGCTTTTTGATTGAGGTGGTGCTGATTAGTTCAAGGGCGGTGGCTAGGCATTCGTGTGTTGATGATGGGGGTCTGTATATTAGACAGATGGATGTGGTTTTATTTTCGACTCTGAGGAAGTCCATGTCGTTGTTTACACTTTGGGATGTGTTTGTTAGGTGGAAGGAGGCTTTGGTGATGATGAGGGCCCCTCCTCCTCTCTTGTTTGTTCGGGGGCAATTAAAGATTTCGTAGCCAGGCATGGTGATTTGGTTGAGGATAGCGGTATCCGTATCTGTGATCCAGGTTTCGGTAATGCATAGGATGTCGGGTTTTGCATCTGAGATGATATCGTGTACGATATGGGTCTTGTTTCTGATTGACCTTGCGTTGAGAAGTATAAATGAGACTGGGACTTGCGGAGGGTTGACTGAATGGTGGTTCCAGTCTTGCATGCTAGCATTTGGTTGGCTTCTCCGTTGTGGCTTTTTTAGCTTTGCCTTGTGCTGTGGTCGTGAGCCCTTGTTGGGATGGATGGTTGGGCCTAGGTTTGATTGTGGGATCATGTTTGTGGGTATAGGGGGGAGGTTGGGTGGTAGTATGGGTGTTGCTGCTTGAGGGTTATATACGGAGTAGTATGTATATGTCTGGCTATAGAAGAGAAGTGGGTGGTAATGCAAGGTTGGATTGGCAATACATGTGGACATCAGGATGCAAAGGCATAGGAGTAAGGCGTAAATAGGGGGAGCCATAATTGACATATTCTATACCACAATATATACACAGTTTTGTTTTTAGTTTGTTGTAAAAGATTATGCAACAAATTATGACACAATTACCACAGAGTGCTGGGTTAGCTATGTCGTGAGACGTGGCTAAATATTAACACAAATATCTTATGGGTTAGATGCACAGAGCCGTAATTTGTTGCATTAGTAGGTTTGTTACAAATTTTTCAAAATAATAGCTTTGTTACAAGTTGCCTTAGGAAGCTTGCTACTCAATATTATACTGAGGCTTCATGAAATACATTTGTGCTCTAACAATGTGTATTTGCATTTGATGCTGTGTTACAGGAAAATGCATTGCATGACATTGGTATGTAATAATAATGGTATAGTCAGGGCAACCTTATCAAAGTTGCTTCGGTGGGTCGAGACACCAGTGTTTAGCGTGGCTTGTTTACCTGGTTTAGTCGCTGAAGGGACGGTTCGGTTTCCCGCGAGCTCAACCTGAAAGGGAGCTCAAGCCTGGTCTGTGTCTCTGTGGTGGTATCAGTTGGTGGTTGTTTTCCTTCCGCCCGTTTGAGGATTCTTAGGACGCGCTGTTTTTGCTGCTGTGGAGCGGTCAGGTTGCTGGGTTCTTGCGCTCTGCACTGGGAGATGTTTTTGCTGCTTACAGTTCAGGTCTCTTGGCTACTGGCCGCTGCCTAAGGGCCGCGCCAAAGGGCCCTCTGGCGAGGCCCTCAGGCGCGGGCCCGCCAGGCGCGGGCGCGCCCGAGAGGGACTCCGCTTTTGAAGAGCTCGGCGGCAAGCTCCCACTGCCCGGATTGGGCAGGAGCTACCGGGGGAGGAGACGATGGCCCGGTTAGCGGCTCCCTGCGAGAGGGACGCCACTTTTGAAGAGCTCGGCGGCAAGCTCCCACTGCCCGGATTGGGCAGGAGCTACCGGGGGAGGAGACGATGGCCCGGTTAGCGGCTCCCTGCGAGAGGGACGCCGCTTTTGAAGAGCTCGGCGGCAAGCTCCCACTGCCCGGATTGGGCAGGAGCTACCGGGGGAGGAGACGATGGCCCGGTTAGCGGCTCCCTGCGAGAGGGACGCCGCTTTTGAAGAGCTCGGCGGCAAGCTCCCACTGCCCGGATTGGGCAGGAGCTACCGGGGGAGGAGACGATGGCCCGGTTAGCGGCTCCCTGCGAGAGGGACGCCGCTTTTGAAGAGCTCGGCGGCAAGCTCCCACTGCCCGGATTGGGCAGGAGCTACCGGGGGAGGAGACGATGGCCCGGTTAGCTCCTGCTTTCTGATCAAGCCCAGTATCCTTGGCTTACCAGGCAATACTCCCTTGCACCAAAAGGAAGCTGGAAGGGGGAGGGGTTGCCTGTCTCTGTTTGTAAAAATGTCCCTGGGCTTCAGACTGAGGGGGAAGGAGGAGAAGACTTGGAAGAGCCAATTGAAGCAGTGGAATTTGGGGAACAAGATTCTTCTGAACCCATGGATACACTGTTATTGAAGCGGTTACTGAAGCAGCCCATGGGGAAGTTTCAGACAAGTAAAGTGAAACCTGAAGGAAGGAAGGGAGGGATGACTGCTAGCACAGCTGCTAGAGCTGTGGGTTTCAGAGACACCGCTGCTACCATAAGGAAGACCATTCACTTGTTAGAGGGAGGTGGGAGAGGTGCTTCTTCCCGAAGGCTTCCAAGGGAGATATATAAAGGATTTTAATTGCACTTCTTGAGAACTTAATATGGATGCTTATCTTTGTTTTGTACTGTTTGAGGTAAAGGCACAACACGGCTCTGTTGCTGAGTGTTTGACTTCAGTGTGAACTCCCACAGTTGGAACACACTCTTGATAATTGCTGTATAAGAAAACTGCTGATTGGGACCTCTTACCCAAAACCCTGGACTGGATTGGAAATCCAGAGATGAATGTTCGAGTGGAGAGCCAGTGAAACAAATGACCTAGATGTGTCTAATGTTACAAGAGGCACTATTGCCTCCTTTTTTTTCTGCTGGCCATTCCTCTCCCTATTTATTTATTTTATTTTATTTTTATTTATTACAGGCTCTTATATACCGCTCTGTTCAGAATCAGCGCGGTTCACAATATAACAACATACCATAACAACAAACTGTTAGGTTTTACAGAGAACAAGGTCAGAGAACTTGGATAAAACATGGGACGTCATTACTGCAACTATTTACAAGAGTATTTACAAGAGTATTTACAAGTATACATTACAGGATTTGCATCCAAACATCCTTCTGGCTTTCACTGTCACCTCTTCTACCTGTTTAGCTACTTTAAGATCATCAGACGCAGTCATGCCCAGGTCCTGCTCTTGTTTTGTGGACAGAAATACTTCACCCCCTACGCTGTACCGTTCCCTTGGATTTTTGCAGCCCAAATGCATGACCCTGCATTTTTTACCATTAAATCATAGCTGCCAATTCTAGAACATTTTTTCAAGCTTAGCTAGATCCCTCTTCATGTTATCTTATCTTTTCTTCCTTTTCTCTATCATCAACCCTTTCATCTCTTTCAGTTCCCTTGTCTGGTCATCTCTGCATCAGGCAAAATATTCAATATCCGCTTCACCCCTGCAGTCGCTCTGCCAGAATCCATCACCCATGGTTTCATCAGGGTCTCCTGCAACTCCATCGGCAGCTCCACTGATCTGAGTGACTGTGGAGGAAATGCCGCGCCCCTTCTCTCCAACATTTCAAGGATGCTCATTGTTTTTACTATTCCTCTGTTTATGCAACCAAGAAGGATTATTATTCTACATTGATTGCTTCCTCCAGTAACTATTCTCGCTGTCTGTGCTTTTTCTACTCTATCTAAGCCATCTGCATCTATCATTTCTCTCTCTGAACCCAAGCCCTCTCCTTCATAGGACCTCACTGACTTCCTTTCTGATAAAGTCTCATCTCTCAGGTCTACCTTTCCACATTGTCCTCCTCCCCTATCTCCTCTGTCCCACCCCCAACCTCTGCCATCTCAGATTCCCCAACTAGCCCCTCCCTTTTCCTCTGTCATGGCCTTTAACCTTTTCAAGTCCTCTAGCAAAACTATATCTCCTATTGATCCAATTCCTACTTCTTTGCTTGCCACTCCTTCCCTAGCCCTTTATCCTCTGATTGTCTCCATTCTTAACAACAGTCTATCCTCCGGCACTTCCCCTCACTTTGGAAACATGAAATAGTCCGACCTGCAATGAAGTCCTCGTCCCTAGACTCCTCTACTTCTGCCCACTATTGTCCTGTTTCTACCTTCTATTTTTTTGTAAACTACTTGAGAAATTGCATTTCGCTCAGCTTTCTTCCCATCTCAATCCTATTAATGCCCTTCACCCTCGTCAATACAGATTCCATCCTGACTATAGCACAGAAACTGTTCTTCTTTCTCTTCTCAGTGAACTTCACCAATCACATGATTGAGGTGACATTTTGGTGGTGGTCTCTTTTAATCTTTCTTCCACTTTTGACTTGTCGATCATGTCACTTTGCTCACCCGGCTACACAATTTCGGTCTCCAGGGCACTGTTCTCAAATGGTTCTGCTCTTTTTTAACTCAAAGGTCATTCTCTGTGTCAGCTTACACTTCCCTCACCTCTACTGTACCTCTTTCTTGTGGTGTCCCCCAGGGTTCAGTTCTTGCCCCCCTGCCGTTTAATATTTTTCTTATTCCCTTGACTCTTCTTATACAACAGGAATATCTGCCTATTTCTATGCAAATTATATCATAATAGTACATCACACTAGTCCACTTGCCCCAGACCTCTCCTCTCTTAACTCTTGTCTCTCTAATTTCCCTCCCTGACCGCTTTGCTTCTCACTCTTGTCATTTCTAAAATAGATTACTGTAATATTGCTTACCTCAGTCTTACCCAATACCAGTTACATCATTTAAAATGTATTCAGAACACTGCCGCAGGTTTCCTCTCATCAACCTCATGTTTTCAACAAATCACACCGCTCCTTATCCAGTATCATTGGCTCCCAGTACACTCTCGCATTCAGTATAAACTACTCAAACTGTTTCATCATGCATTGCATTCCTGTTCTTCCTGTTATCTCCCCGATTCCCTGCTCCTTCATTCCCTTCACTACGCCCTCCATAACATTCATGGTAATCATCTACTCCTTCCATGAATTTCTCAAGCCCAACTAACTTCCACTCGATCATCAACTTTCTACTTTATAGCTCCCACATCCTGGAATTCTCTTCCCTCTATCCTCAGACAGGAGCCTTCATCTATCAACTTCAAATGTCTTCTGAAGACCCACCTTTTCAAAATCGCCTTCGATCTATCAGTCCCCTGACTCCCTTCTGTTCATCAGTCCTGCCCACTCCCTACATCTTTCCTCTCTTGATACCGTTGTATGATTCTCTGTATGATTGACTTACCTGTCCAATGATTGCATGAAGTTCTTTTTAATCCCTTTATTTTATTTTATTTATGTTTTGGTTTTAATCGGTACACCACCTTGCTGGCGCCCTGAAAGGAGATTAAGCAAATATAATAAACATAAACATATCTACACCTTCCTGGGTGTCTACTCTTGCAGATTTTGGTATCATCCACAAACAGGCAAACCTTATCCAACAGCCCTTCCACAATATCACTAACAAAAATGTTAAAAAGAATCGGACCAAGATCAGGTCCCTGCAGCACACTACTGATAACCTCCTTCTCCTCAGAGTGAGTACCATTTGCATGTACCCTTTGCTGCCTCCAACTCAACCAATTTCTAACCCAATCAATAACTTTAGGGTCTGTGCCTAGGGTGCTAATTTTGATTATAAGTCACCAGTGCATAACAGTGTCAAAGGCTTTACTGAAATCTAAGTACACCCCATCTAGGACCCAGTCAAAGAAATCAATCAGATTTGTCTGACAAGACCTGCCTCTGGTAAACCCATGTTACCTTGGATTCTGCAATCCACTGGATACTAGAAACCTCACTATTCTCTCTTTTAGTGGTGTTTCCAATAATTTACTCACCACAGAGGTTAGATTAACTGGCCTGTAGTTTCCAACCTCATCCTTAATTCTGCTTTTGTGTAAAGGGACACCATGTGCCTTTCTCCAGTCCTCTGGGACCATTCCTTACTCCAAAGAAACATTGAAAAGGTAAGTCAGTGGAGCCACTAGAATATCCCCAAGTTCTTTAGTATTCTGGGATTTATCCCATCCGGTCCCATCACTTTATCTACTTTTAGCTAGTTCCTCACGAACACAGTCTTCTGAAAATCGTTCAAGCTCCTTTTCACTTCTCTTCCTATTTGTGGATGTTTTCTGAGGTCTTGATTCTAGCCCTTCATCTGTGAACCCAGAACAGAAATATTTGTTAGGCAATTCCGCTTTATCCACATCAGCTTCTACATATTCTTACCCTTCACCCTTGAGTCTGACAATACCGCTTACTACTCTACTACTGAGCATATGTATAGCATTACAAGACGTACACAGCGCTGCACAGACATGTAAGAGACAGTCTCTGCTCATCAGAGCTTACAGTCTAGGCAAGACAAACAACACAGTAGGTGTAGACAGGGATACATCCAGGGGAATGGTAATGAAACACAAAGGAGATCAGACGAGTCAAGATCCAAAAGCGGCATTGAAGAGGTGAGTTTTCAGCCTGGATTTGAAAAGCACCAGAGAAGGTGCCTGATGTAATGTACAGACTCAGGTAGTTTGTTTCAGGCATAAGGAGCAGCAAGGTGAAAGGAGCGAAATCTGGAGTTAACAATAGAAAAGAAGGACACAGACAGAAGCAATCTGCCAGAAGTATGAAGCTTCTGGGGAGGAATGTAGGGAGATATAAGAGAGGAAAGGTAGTGAGAATCTGCAGAGTAAATTAATTTATAGGTCAGCAGGCGAAGTTTGAACTGGATGCAGAAATGGATAGGGAGCCAATAAAGTGACTTGAGAAGAGGAGTAATATGAGCATAATGAGGTTGGCAGAAGATTAACCGCGCAGCAAAGTATTGAACAGATTGAAGAGGAGAGAGATGATTCAGAGGAAGACCAGCAAGGAGTAGATACTAACCTAGACAAATCCTTTACAGAAGTACATTTCTTTTCAATAGCCCTAAATAATTTGTTACAATCTTCCTGGAATGTAGTCATCTAATTAGAACTGGTAGGATCTTTAACAGGATTTTCTTGAGGCCATACCCATTGTACATCATCATGGAAGTTAGAATGTGTAACTGTATGCAAATCTACCCATGTAGCTATCAACTAGTGCCAGAAATCAATGCTTTGGCCAGGTTTTTTACAAGGGTTAGGATAGGACCCTGCCAATTGAAAAACCTCAGTTGGAGACCATATTGTAGCAAGGGTGACCATTCCTCCTCACTTCTTTCTGGTGAAGTGACTTCAAGCTTTACTTTGGAATCATACATTTTTAGCCCTACTGCCTGGGAGAGCCTCCCTTGTTGGGAAACCACTCCTTCTCCAGCCGACCCCAGTGTTATGGCCAATGCATGGAAATCAACCTCATATGTAGAAGGGACCATGGGGAGATTACTTTGGAGGATAAGCAAGAGAGAGGAGTTATAAAAGAGACATTTAGATACCTCCATGGTTTAAATGCACAGGAGATGGCTCTCTTCCAGTTGAAGGGAAGCTCCGGAATGAGGGAATCATAGGATAAAAGTGAAAGGGATAGACTCAGGAATAATCTGAGGAAAGTTTCTTTATGGAAAGAGTGGTTGATTCAAAGAACAGCCTCCAGTGGACTATTTGGAGACAAAAACTTTATCTGATTTCAAGAATGCATGGGACAGATACAAATGATCTCTAAGAAAGGAAAGGATTGTAGAACTTAACCATTCTTATGGATGGGAAGACTGAATAGGGCACATGGTTAGTGCCGCTGAACATCCCCAAATATCTCCACTACATGCCCCAATTCAAACTGTTTTGCATCGGGGCATGAAGTGGGCATTAATGAACGTGTCGTGGACAGCGACAGTTGCTAACCGGGTATCAGTGATATTGTATTGCTGCCTGGTTAGCGACCTAAGGGTAAAATTAGGTGCTGCGAGAGCTAACCAGGTAGTGATGCTATATTGCCACTACTCAGTTAGCTTTTGCAGCATCAGAGGCTGAGGAGTGACCCCATATATTCAATGCTGGGCCACATATGACCCTGGCATTGAACATCCTGGATTAGAGGTCGGTGGGAATGACAATGTCCCGTAGCGGTGCATAGCCATCTCAGTACAATAGCAGGCCCTTTGTCTTTTTAGTTACAGACAGAAAAAAAAATTAAAATATACAGGACAACGGGGAAGGAAAGGGAAGATGTGGTGGCACAATAATTTTACTCAAAACAAAAATACAACAAAATTCTTCCAGCAATAGAAACAGGAGAAGCTGGGTTTAAAAAAGGTTTGGACAAGTTCCTGGAAGAAAGATCAATAAATCATTATTAAAGAGGACCCGTGAAATAGAAACATGGACACATGACGGCAGAAAAAGAACACATAGTCTATCTAATGTATACATCTTAAGATCCTTAAGTTTGTCCTCATATGGTTTGTAATGAAGACCATTAACCATTTTAGTAGCCACCCTCTGCACTGACATCAATCTGTTTATATCCTTTTGAAGGTGTGGTCTGCAGAACTGAATACAATGCTCCAAATGAGGTTGCACCAAAGACTATCACCTCTTTCTTCTGCTGGTCATTCCTCTTCCTATGCACCCGAGCACCCTTCTAGTTTTTGCTGTCACCTTTTCTACCTGTTTAGCTACTTTACTTTAGTAGACACAATCAAGCCTAGGTCCCACTTTTCTTTTGTGGACAGAAGTACCTCACTCTCAATACTGTTACGCTCCCTTGGATTGCTGCAGCCCAAATCACGACCTTGCGTTTTTTAACATTAAATCTCAGTTGCCAAATTTTCAACCATTCTTCAAGCTTAGCTAGATCCCTCCTCATATTATCAACACCTTCCTGGTGTCTATTGCAGATTTTGGTATCATCCACAAAGAGGTAAACTTTACCTGACAGCCCTTCCGCAATATCACTAAAAGAGATGTTAAAAAGAATCGGATCAAGGACAGCTCCCTGGGGCACACCACTAGTAACCTCCTTCTCCTCAGAGTGAGCTCCATTTACCTGTACCCTTTGTTGCCTCTCGCTCAACCAATTTCTAACTCAAGCAGTAACTCCCTAGGGTGCTCAGTTTGTTTATAAGTCACCTGTCAAAGGTTTTATTGAAATCTAAATGCACCACATCTAGGGCTCTCCCTCAGTCCAACTCCCTGTTCACCCAGTCAAAGAAATCAATCAGATTTGTCTGACAAGACCTGCCTCTGGTGAATCCTTGCTGCTTCTGATCTGGTAATCTGTTGGACTCCAGAAACCTCACTATTTTCTGTTTCAGCAGCCCTTCCACCACAGAAGTTAAACTAACCGACCTGAAGTTTTCTACCACATCCTTACTTACACTTTTCTGTAAAAGGACCACGTGTGCCTTTCTCCAGTCCTCTGGCACCACTCCCGACTCCAAAGAGGCATTGAAAAGATGTCAATCAATGGAACTCTAGAACATCCCCAAGTTCTCTCAGTATTTTCGGATGTATCCCATCATTTTGTCTACTTTTAGTTTAGCTAGTTTCTTGCAAACAGAGTCTTCTCAAAATCTGTTCCTGTTTGTGGGTGTTTTCTGAGGTATTTCAGAAAACACCCACTGCTCCCAGTTCTTCATCTGTTAACAATGAACAGAAATATTTGTTAAGCAATTCTGCTTTTTCCTCGTCAGCTTCTATATATTCCTCCCCTTCACCCTTGAATCTGAAAATACAACTTTTGCCCTTCTTCCTCTCACTATCTGAAAAATGTCTTATCCCGCCATTTTATTGTATTGGCTATTTCCTCCTCTTTGCTTACTTGACTATTTTGCCGGCCTCTCTAAGATATTCAAAATATAGATGCCTGTCTTCCTCTCTCTGTGATCTCTTGAATTTCATGAAGGCCTCCCTTGTTTTCTTTACCTTTTCAACTACTTCTTTTGAGAACCATAGTGGCCTCCTTTTCCTTTTATTTAGAATTCTAACAGAAAGGTTGATTGCTCTTAAATTATCCTCTTTCAGTTTTGTCCACTGTTTTTTTACATCCCCCAGATGTTCCCATCCTGCTAACGACACCTTGAGGTATCCTCTTTACAAAGTTAGTTTTCCTAAAATTTAAGACCCTTGCTTTTGAATGGATTTTATCAGCCCAAGTCTTAATACTGAACCACACCATCTGGTGATCATTGAATGTGAGAAGATCTCCCACTATAACATCAGAAACACTTCCACCATTGGTAAGCACCAAGTCCAGTATGGCCCCAGGACAAGCACTGTGGAACCTGTGTGCCTCTTTGGGAATCTGCCAAGTACTTGTGGCTTGGATTAGCCCCCTGTCGGTAACAAGATTCTGGGCTTGATGAACCTTGGTCTGACCCAGTAAGGCATATCTTATGTTTTATGAGATAAAGAGGTAGTAAAGATATGATGTTTGAGTGGAGTATGGCTAACTGTTATTGGAAGGCCTGGATAAAAAGCCAGATCTTCAGGCTAGTCTTAAATGTTTTATAAGAAGATTCCATATGGAGTTCTGTGGGCATGGAATTCCATAGATGAGGGGCTTGGAAACAGAAAGCAAAAGAGTGGTAGGTTTCTAAGTGTAACACCCTAAACATATTACAAATGGCACAAAATGTAGCTGCCAGGGTCATAATGAAGAAAAATCTAAGGGACCACATCACACCAGTACTAATTCAATTACACTGGCTACCCATAACAGCTCGCACAAAATACAAAATACTAACAACCACCTTCAAACTCATCCACAACTTAGCACCTTCCTTCCTCAACAACCTAGTAAGATTGCAACCTCCTACCCGAAACAGAAGAACCCACAATTCCAACATCCTTCACACTCCAACAGATATAAGATCTGCCAAAGCTAACACCAGCCACAGGGCTTTCTCATATGCGGCGCCAACACTGTGGAACCAACTCCCACCAGAACTACGAGCTAGCAATGACCTTCTAGACTTCAGAAAGAAACTCAAAACGCACATTTTCCAATCACATTTCAACCTGAACTAAACCCACAGATGGAGCAGCCCCTGACCACTGTGTCCAAGAAGATTATCCTGTATATATGTATTTATGTATATATGTAAATGAACTCCCCCATAGCTAAGAAGTGTTAACTCTGTATGATGTGCTTTTCTGACAATCTGTATGTAAACAAAATTTGTACCTGCCTTGATTCGGCAGTTTCACAATTGTAATCCTACCCGCTTCTGATCGCTGGAAGGAGCGGGCTACAAATGCTTGCTAAATAAATAAATAACACGCGCTTTGTGAGAACCACTACAAGAATCATGTATGATGACTGGAAAGTATGAGAGGAGCAGCAAGATAGGTAAACCAGTATAGTTTGTGTTGTGTTTCAATAGGAGCTTAAACTTGATTTGAAAAAGGATGAGAAGCCAATGTTGCTCGCAGAGCAGGGGTGTGACATTGTCACATCGTTTAGCATGATAGGTAAAATTTACTACTGTGTCCTGAATGATTTGGAGGATTTTAGTTTAGTCTGTGAGATACCCGTCAGGACCATCATGCCAAAGGAATTTGATTGCGTTATTTTGCTGGATGACCAGATAACTAGGGCATGCAAAGGACGTGATCTACCTGGATTTCAGCAAAGCCTTTGATACTATTCATCATAGAAAGCTTATCATTAAACTGAGCAGCCTCAGAATGGATCCCAAAGTAGTGAACTAGATCAGAAATTGGTTGACTGACAAATGACAGAAAGTGGTGGTAAACGGAATTCACTTAGAAGAAAGGAAGGTGAGTAGTAGAGCACCTCAGGGATTGGTCCTGGGGCCAGTACTGTTCACTGTCTTTGTGAATGATATTGCTGAAATAGTGAAAATAAAATTTGCAACAAAGTGGACTTCTTGGAAGGAGTGGAGAACATTATGAAAGATCTACAAAAACTAGAAGAATGGTCTAATGTTTGGCAGCTAAGATTTAATGTGAAGAAGTTCACAGTCATGTACTTGGGATTTTGAAATCCAAAGGATTTGTATGCAATAGGGGGCAAAAGGTTGGTGTGCATGGAACAGGAGAGGGACCTTGGAGTGACAGTATCTGAGGATCTTAAGATGGCAAAACAATGTGAAAAGACAGTAGCTAAATCCAGAAGGACACTAGGTTGCACAAAGAGAATGACCAGCAGAAAGAAGGAGATGTCAATAACCCCTGTGCAAATTATTGATGAGGATTCACTTAGGGCCCGATTCCGTCCTGCATGCAGATTCCCTCTGTGCATCCAGCCTGAACTGGATGCACAGAGGGGATCGCGATTCTGATCCCACGAGGCACGTCTAACCCTGTGGGAACAGAATCATGAACAGTTCTGCACGTGCAGGCCAGGACTGCATTTCAGTCCAGCCTGCACATGCAGGACTGCCCCTGGCTAACTCAATCAAGGCTCCTCAATGGAGCTGCGGCGCCATGGCATCATGTTACCATGGCACCATGGCTCCATTGAAGAGCTGCAATGCTGGTCGCCTGAAAAAGGGGTTTATTCCCCACAGCCCGACCCCCGATCTGGTCTCCTCCTGCCCCATTCATGCCCCAGGCTATGCAAACTATCACATCCAGGGAAGTTATTCCACTTCTGAGGTGGAATAACTTTCCCAGACATTTCACCAGCCCTGGTTGTACAGGACCAACATTAGAATTGGCCCTGTATGTCCAAGGCCGGGACTGCCCACTGCTGCCCTGACTCCACCCCTGGGCCATCCATTCCCTGCTCCTGTCTAATTTACCCACACAAACGGCAGAGAAATTAATTGGGGGCTGGAGCCAGCATGACTAGCAGGGATGGACATCCCATCAGGCTGTCCATCCTCACTATTCGTAGCACAGAATAACCCCCTTAGAGTATTATGTTCAGTTTTGGAGACCATATCTCACAAAGGACATAAAAAGATTTGAAACAGTTCTGAGAAAGGTGACCAAAATGATTTGGAGTCTGTGCCAAAAGACATATCAGAAGAGTCTTGAAGACCTAAATATATATATACCCTAGAGGAGGTCACGGGAGTTAAGATATAGGTATTTACATACTTAAAAGGTATTAATGAACAAAAAAAAACCTTTTTCAAAGAAGGGGAAGCTGTAAAACTAGAGGTGATAAACTGAAGTTAGAAGGAGGTAAATTTAAAAGCAACACCAGGAAATACTTTTTCATTGAAAGGGTGATGGATGTTTGGAATGCCTTCCCAATGAAGGTGGTAGGGGCAACAACAGTGACAGAATTCAAAAAGACATGGGACAGACATGGAGGATCTGTACAAAGCAAGAGGATGTAATCAAAACAGACTTAAATATCTTTTATACATCAATAAATAGAGGGTGTGACCTGCATGGAGCGTCAGGTACTACCCTAAACAAAGGCATGGATGGGGTACAACCGCCTTACTAGGCAGACTAGATGGACCATACTAGACTTTATCTGCTGTCATATGCTGCTACTATGTTACTATGTTGCTATTTGAGCATGAGCAAACAGCACACACTATTGCTTAATAGTGTGCAATATGGGTCAATAGTGTGTGTCACTTGCCCATAGAGTATACTATGGTCAATATTGTGCACTATTAAGCAATAATATACACTGTTAATGACAGACAGGAAGTGACAAAATTAAAACCAAAGCAAAACAAAAAATTCTGCAAATGACATAGGAAACTAAACAAACCAAACGTTTTGGCCTGCACATCCCCAGCAGGTACATTAGAGGAAAGGCGAGATAGAGGTGATATGATTGAGATGTTTAAATACCTCTTTCTTTTATACTGCTTTATCTATAAATTAAAGTGAATAAGAATGTGAAGTTTACATAGAACATATAACAATGGCAATGAACCACATTAAATGAAATTGTCACATAGAACTGTTGTTAAAAGATAATGAATTAACAGGAAGTGTAGGCATAAATAACCAGGGAGGTTATCAGAGAACTAGTAGTTGGGGATCATATCAGAGAAAGTTGTTGGGATGAAGTCATCGGGAATAGATTATAAGTGGTGTGTTCCTTCAAAGTATTCTATAAATAGTTGTGTTTTTAATTATTTGTGGAACATTGAGAAGTCAAGAATTTTCATTCTTTCAGAAAGGGCATTTCATATATTGGGTGCATAAAGTGAGAATACTTTTTTGCAGGTGGACTGGTTGCTCTTTGTTGTAAGTTCAGTGGGTAATATTAGGGTATTCTGTGTACAGCATCTTCTAGTTCTGTTGTTCGGTGTGGTTTGTATGAGTGTTCGTAAATTATGTGAGAATAAATTGTGAAGGATTTTCAATGTCTTTACAATGATCTTATATCTGATTCTGCTTGTGATAGGGAACCAGTGTAGATGTTTTAGAATAGGGGTGCTTTGTTCAGATTTTGGAGCTCTGTAGATGAGTGCTGTGCAATTGCAGTTTATATAAGGCATGCTTGGGTAAATCCTGGAGGATGCTGTTACAAAAATAGAACTGTGGAAAGATCATTGCTTGTAGGACTCTATGAAAGACTTGTGGTGAAAGGAGCGGTTGTAGGTGTTGTAAGGTTCTTATCTTGTTGTAGACTGATTTAGATGTGTTGGTGAGGTGAGTGGTTAAGCTTAGATGCTGGTCCAAGGTAATTCCGAGGTAGCGTACTTTCTGTTTCATTTCAAAGATAGCTTCTTTAACTTAGAGAGTAGGGGGGGGGGAGAAATTCTTTTCCCTAGTAATGTATAAATACCTCTGTTTTCTTGTAATTTATATTTAGGTTAATTGTTTATAACCTGATTGCAACTTCATTAAAGCATGTTACTATTTGAGTGTGGTTTGGTTTAGTTTGGTTTGGAGGTGTTGTGTGGTAGGTACATCATAATGACATCTACATATGTGATAATGCACCTTATGATGTTGAACAATATTGCAGATAGGCTAAAGATAGATGTTAAATAGCAATGATAATAGGGCTGAGCCATGAAGGACTCCCTGTGGTTGATGGTATGGTTTTGATGTGCTTGGGCCTTTATTTTTATTTGTTATGTTCAGCCTATTAGACAAGTATTTTTGTTTTGTGTTCACAGATGAAGAGCCAGGAGCAGGACCTCAGAAAACAACCACAAATAGGAACAGAAGTGAAGGGGATATTGAACGATTTTCAGAAGACTATGTTCAGGAGGAACTAGCTAAACTAAAAGTAGAGAAAGCAATGGGGCCAGATGGGATACATCCAAGAGTATTGAAGAAACTTGGGGAAGTTCTAGTGGCTCCACTGTCTGACTTTTTCAATGCTTCGTTGGAGTCGGGAGTGGTTCCAGGGGACTGGAGAAAGGCTCATGTGGTCTCTACATAAAAGCAGAAGGAAGTATGAGGTTGAGAACTTCAGGCCACTTAGTCTGACCTCTGTGGTAAGTAAATTAATGGTAACATTGCTAAAACAGAGGTAATGAAGTTTCTGGAGTCCAATGGATTGCAGGATCCAAGGCAGCATGGGTTTTCTAGAGGCAGTTCTTGTCAGACAAATCTGATTAATTTCTTTGACTGGTGGTGTACATAGATTTCAGTAAAGTGTTGGAGATGTTCCACACAGGTGACTTATAAATAAATTGAGCACCCTAGGGATGGACCCTAAAGTGACTGACTGGGTTAGAAATTGGTTGAATGGGAGGTGACAAAGGGTACAGGTAAATTTAATTTAATTAATTTTAATTTAATTAACAGTTTCCTATATACCGCATCTTCCCAAGATCAAATGCGGTTTACATAGAACAAGGTAACATAACAGACAGGTGTCTGTTTTTACAGTGAACATCTTAGCTCCATAACAACTATATTACAATAATAGAACAAGCAAGAACTATTTACAGGGAACAAAATAAGTAACAGATACAGTGTTGTATGTGACATTTAAGAATAATAAGCATATAGAGTTTCACATCATGAAGCTCACTCTGAGGAGAAGGATGTTACCAGTGGTATGCTGCAGGGATTTCTCCTTGGTCTGATTCTATTTAACATTTTTTGTTAAATGATATTATGGAAAGACCGTTGGGTAAGGTTTGCCTCTTTGTGGATGATACCAAAATCTGCAATAGAGTAGACACTCAGGAAGGAGTAGATAACTTGAGGAGGAACCTAGCTAAGCTTGAAGAATGGTTGAGAATTTGGCAGCTGAGATTTACATTAAAAAATGCAGGGTCCTGCATTTGGGCTGAAAAAATCCAAGGGAGTGGTACAGTATAGGAAGTGAAGTACTTTTGCCCATGAAAGAAGAGAGGGACCTGGGTGTGGCAAAAGTGGCAAAACAGGTAGAAAAGGCAACAATGAAAGCCAGAAAGATGCTTGGGTGCATGATGAAAGGAATGGCCAGCAGGAAATAGGAGGTGATAGTGCCTCTGTATAAGTCTCTGGTGCGACCTCATTTTGAGTATCATGTGCAATTCTGGAGACCACATCTTCAAGAGCATATAAGCAGGATGGAGTCGGTGCAGAGGGTGGATACCAAAATGGTCAGTGGTCTTCGTTATAAATCATATGGGGACAGAATTAAGGATCTTAATATGTATACTTTAGAGGAAAGGCGGGATAGAGGTGATATGATTGAGATGTTTAAATATCTCCATGGCATAAAGGCACAGGAGGAGAGCCTCTTTTGATTGAAAGCAAGCTCTGCTATGAGGGGACATAGGGTGAGGGTGAAAGGGGATAGACTCAGGAGTAATATGTGGAAATATTTCTTTACAGAAAGCGTAGTAAATGCATGGAATAGTCTCCCAGTATCTGAATTCAAGAAAGTATGAAAAAAACACAAAAGATTTCTAAAGGAAAAAAAGGGACTATAGTAGTTGTTATGGAAGGGCAGACTAGATAGGTTATGTGGTCTTTTTCTGCTGTCATGTTTCTATGTTTCTAAATACTTTCTCCAATTCCTACAGTGACAAAGGAGGGGAGCACAGAGAGTGTAGGAGAGCATTATGTAGAGGCAGAAGTAAGAAAGAGAACAAGCAGAGGCACCATCAAAGTCCAGGATTGGAGAAAATGAGACTGAACTACAGTTGAGCAGGGAGGTATCTGGTAGGTTTGTGAGTTCTCAGCCTCTGGTACATTTCCTCAGTCATAGCAGCAGAGACTGAGCTAGCAAAATCCCTTCCAACCCTGCTGATCTGTGGCATATTTGGAACCCAATCTTTTCAAGGTCCTCTTGCAACCAGTATGGTTGTCCATTGCAATAGGAAGAGATGGATGGACTGTGACCTTATGAATGTTATAGGGCCAGGTAGGGGGGATTCTTCTTCAAGAAGTCCTTACTAATTTTCAATGCCAATGGGGCTGCCCACAAAAAAAAAGGTCATAATTATATAATCTCTGCTCATGTCCACATAGTTATAATACCTGGTGGTCTTACCTGCAAGGTACAGCTGATAGATAAAGTGGTTAACCACCCATTCACAATGTTTGTGAGAAGAGAGTGGGATGAATGGAGGAAGTTTGGGATTCATGAATTCACACCGTCCAGAAGACTGAAGCAGGCACGGTTTTTGGAAGTCTGCAAGTAGGTGTTGTCTGCTTGCCACAAATCATCTGCAATGACTTCAGAAAAGCTGGGATTGTCTACCAGCAGACTAAGACACATTCGGATACCGATGACAAAGGTGAAGATGCCAATAGTAGTGACGACAATTCAGAAATCACAGAAGAGCGTCTGCAGTTGGCTCTTAGTTATTTCAATAATGACAGTGAGGAGGGAACTTACTTTGAAGGGTTTGAGGAGTCCGATGATGATGACGTTGATTGAAATGGAATTGGCCTACTCTAATTTAGTCTCATTTAGTTTCATTTATTCACATTTAGTCTCATTAGAATTCAGCATTTCAGAAATAAGGACAATATAAAAAAGTTTAAAAATGACTCTGAATTACTTTTTGTGTTGTTGATGATTACATATATAATGCATACATGTGTATAACACATGCATTATATGTGTGAAAATACAGTAACTTTGAGGGTGATATGCATTAGGACTGGTAGTATAGTATCTGAAACCTCTAATGTAGATTGTAATGTAATGCAGATGTTTCAAATCATGGTGCTATACATTTGTTCAGCGCTTCTGAATATTCAGGTATAAGCCAAACATCCAGTGGAAACATTCCAACTTATTCCTGATTTTGACTGCCATATCTGCCCATGTGATGACTTACTTTATATAGGATGTGGAAAAGGTCAGGATGTACTCAATTTTGACGGTATATTAGGAACAGCTCTGCTAAATGTTGAGCTATTTCTAAAATGCACATCTATATGCAATGGGAGGAGCCATTTCAGAAATATACATGTGGGAAAAATTGATGGAGGAGATCCAGCAACTTACACATCAATGTCAATACATACAGGGGTGGCTCAAGGCAACCTGCTGCCTGAGGCGAGAGATAGGGGGATCTTTCTCAAAACTCCAATCAGGGACTGAACCAAATCAAAAAGTCAATTAGATAATATGGAGCAAATACAAGATGTTCGCACACCAAGGAACTAAAAGAAAGAGCAAGAACCACAGCAGTTTAAAACTCCAAATTATAATTAATCTGTATTCTGTTGTTAGAAACTACGTTATGGTGCTTGCTTTTTCTTTTTGGACATAAATTTTGCAGTCACAGAACCCCCTCCTCAACAATGGGTGCAGAGCAGAGGTAGGACATTTACCCACAGAACTCAATATATTTTAAAAAAAAATCTGATTTTGGTCATCTCGCCAACAACAAACATTCTGCAGTACCAGGCATATTGGGAACTAATATAAAACCCTACTAAAGTCACTGAAGATCTGCAAGGCCGAATCTACCATATCATACCAGCATAAACTTCCAAAACTCATACAATAAGGGGCCTATCCAAAAAAAAGGAGCACTATAAACATTGCATTGAGCCCCAAAACATTCATACACCTATTTGAAAAGCTGAACAAGTCAAATTACTACAGTACAGATCCCTACATACAAACTCCATGTTAACAGAACACCTGGCCTTTATCACACACACAGAACACAGACCCTCACAAGTACAGAATAAGTGACTACAACCTAAAGCAAAAATATGTAGATACAATTTAAAATGAAACCCCAAGAAGCCAGACTCCGCATGCGGTGCCACACCAAATAAGAGATGCAGTTCCCCATACTGTGTGAAATATAAAGATAGCACAAAGTCCAATCGCTAAATTGAAAATTATTTTTTCTACCTTTGTTGTCTGATGATTTTTGATCATGCTGGTCCCGATCTGAGGTTTCTGTTTTCCTCTGTCTTCTCTTAGCTCTTTTTCTATGGTCTAGTCTATCTGCCATTTCTTGTCTCTCCTTTTGCTTTCTTCATTTTCTTCCATCAACCTTTTTTCAGTCCCAGTAACTCTCCCTAGTATCAGCATCCTTTACAGCCTCTCCTCCCAGTACCAACCCCCTTTTCTTCCCAGTACCACCACTGGTGTCTATTCTCTTCCAGTCCCCCTCTTTCTCCATCATCCAGCCCCTTCTAGTTAAAATACTATCCCAGGTATCAGCGAACTTCCTGTCCCAGTGCCCCCTCCCATGTCAGTTCCCTTCCAGTCATCCTCTGTTCAGCCATCTGCCTTCCAGTGCCATCCCCGGGTGTCAGCTCCCTTCCAGCTCCCCCCCCCCCACTCTGCTCCTTTCTAGCTCCCCCCTGTCTGCTCCCTTCCAGATCTCTCCCCATGTCTGCTTCCTTCCAGCTCCCCCCATGTCTGCTCCCTTCCAGGCCCCTCTGTCTGCTCCCTTCCAGCTCCCCCCATGTCTGCTCCCTTCCAGGCCCCCCTGTCTGCTCCCTTCCAGCTCCCCCCATGTCTGCCCCCTTCCAGGCCACACTGTCTTCTCCGTTCCAGCTCCCCCCCCCCATGTCTGCTCCCTTCCAGGCCTCTCTGTGTGCTCCCTTACAGCTCTCCCCCATGTCTGCCCCCTTCCAGGCCCCCCTGTCTGCTCCCTTCCAGCTCCTTTCCTCGCTCCCCTGCACCTCAGTGATGCATCCTTTAAAAAAACTCCGCGACCCAGCAGTTTAAAAGCAGAGCCGCGGAAACAGAGAAATGTTCCCACAGCTGCTTTCTTTTTGGAAGCAGCAGCAGCGGTGGAGGCAGAAGCGGAAGCAGCAGCAGAAGTGATGACCTTGACCTCCCCGCCCCTCTGCTGGACCCCACTTGCCGCGCTTACCCGGCTTACCGGGTAGCACTGGCTCCTGATGGAAGATTGGCGGTGGACGGCGGTTCTATCATAGGCAGTTTCTAGGGAGCGGCAAATCAGTGCCACCCATAGAAACTGTCGCCTGAGGCCACCGCCTCAGTTGGCCTAATGATAGAACCGCCTCTGAACACACATGTATTGAAAACATTTGAGATATGCAGATGTTGCTACTCACTTACAGAGGACTTTATCTTTACATCATTTTGAGGGAGAAATAAACATGGGGGTCCAATATGCCAAGCAATTAATGTGCTTAGCAGAGCTGAATATCCGCAGTTAGTGCCGCTGAATATCCATGGCTGCCGGCTCTACATGCCCCAAGATAGCTGCTTAGCATCCATCCATGTTGGAGGCATTCCGGGATAGAGCGTAGGTAGTGATAATCCGTAACTGGGCAGTGGCGATACTGAGTCGATGTCTGGTTAATGATATGTGGCAAAAGTCAGGCATATTGCTAACCAGGCAGCAGCTCAGTATTACCGCTGCCAGGTTATCGATCGGCTAAAGCAGCTAATCCAGATATGATAGGATCCTGGTATTGAAAATCTGAATTTAACTTTCATCGCCTGCGGCTAGCTGCATTAGCAGTGCTAGATGCCACAGCTGAATATTGGGCTGTGTGGGATTAAGAGGGATATCCGCCTAAATCCCTCCTGTAAAGGGATGGGCAGGCAGAACACTTTTTAAATGCAGGGAACAGGTGTCTATCTGGACATTACCAATTTTGGGCATGCACGTACATTCCCTCTATGAAATGAGGATTTTTGTCCTGCCTAGGTCATGCCCCAAACACCCCTGACACGCCCCAGCTACTTTCATTGTGGTATAAGCATCTTTTTCTAAAAGGACCATTTACATGTGAGTGCAATTTGCACGTGTATATTTCCTGATTGTATATGTGTAAATGGTGAATAGGGCTTCTACAATAACCCCATAATCTATACATGTAGTAGGTGGATATCGTTGCTTATATGTGGATATTATACATCTAGCAGGCACCATCGCAGACTACCCCAAGCCCTGCCCCTTTTTTATGTATATATAATTTTGCACATATACACCCAGAATTATAAATACAGCAATCTCAATATTTTTTAAAGTTTTTATGATGAACACATGCTTTTGAATACTGCTATTATTTAGGAACTATACTAAAAATACTAAACATAATGCCTACTTAACTATGAAAATGATGATCTTCTATTTACTTAGGGAGTCATTCCAAACAGTGATTAGCGGGGATGTGCATCTGGTTTGGACGTACTTCCCCTGATAATCGCTTGGGGCCTATTCTGCCCCCAAAGTTCCCCGCACATACATGGGAGATGAGCGGGGAGCTGTGGATGGGGGTGGGAGGGGTGGGCTGGAGGAGGATCATGGATGGGGTGGAGGCGTGCCCGTGACTCCGGACGTAAGAGCCAATTCAGGTTGCAGCCCTGTACGTCCGGCTTGGGGGAGATAGATGGGGGACTTATTTCATCTCAGAGATGGAATAAGTCCTACCTGACTGCATTGAATGGCATCGGTGGAACACACCGGGAAGGTGAGAGGCAGTAGGGGGTTCCCGCCGACTGATCCCAGCCTTGGCAGGCCCCTCCAGGGGTTGGGCAACAGGGAAAATCAGTTTTGGAGCTGTGTGGGGCAGTGGGGCTCTTGCATGGCATCCCAGTGCCATGGCGACAGGACGCCGCGACACCGAGGCTCCATGCAGGAACATTGGCAGGGTTAGGTGGGGAGGTTGCCGGACATGCAAGGCTGCTGAATTGGGGCCCATCCAGCTTGTCCAATTGCCCCGATTCTGCTCCCACGGGAATGTATAGCTCCCATGGGTGCAGAATCGGGGTCTAATCTGACCTGTCCAGATTTTGGACGGCTGGGCCGGGACGGACGTCCACCGAGCAGAATTGGCCTCTTATTGCCTGGCAGTTTCCTTCTCTTCTGAGTTTGCAGTTCCTTTGGAGCTAGATTCTGCTGTGGTATGGAGACATAAACCTTCATTCGCAACCATGTGGGGCTTTTCCTCATTTTATGGATCCCTTATTATCTAATGTAATCCTTGTAGCAATAGTCCTTGGCTAGTGAGCACAGAGCATAACTTCTTTTGATACTGGTACATGTGCATCTGAAGTCTGACCACAAGGTGTCACAACTGTGTGATGACTTTGGCTGTCTCATCCAGGGGCTGGGAACACTTTATTAGGAGTGTTTCCTAGCAAAAAGCAGAAACTGGTCTCATAAACTGAACCCAGGCATCTCACATGGTGGTTTGCAGGACTTCCTCTGAGCAACTGGGCAGCTTGGTTTTTAATCTTTCAATGAAAGAAGTGCATTAGCAAGGCAAATAAATAGCTAACAAGCAGTCTAATGAAATATTCCACTTGTATCATGCATTAAAGCATTCCATTTTTCATTCCCTTTTAATAACTAGTTTTTTCTCTTTTTCAGTATGACCTTCTATAATTTATACAATAAATTCATGGAATAGTTCAAGGAAAAGTCCAAACTAATGTAATCTGGTCTGGCTAGAGTATGGATTGCCATAAAACTTACTGTATTGATTTCAATTTGTCACTGAGCTTCAGTTTTTCTGGTTAAAGAATCATCAGTCAGTAGCATACTACTCCATCTTTCAGCCTGTCAGTTTTCTAATGTTATTACTGGGGCATGAACCTTAAAGATTATATGAGGCATATTTGATATCCAGAAGATACAGTTTCCTTTAATACTGTATAAAGGCACATTTAGGGACTTGACCTTTAGGAACTCTGGTAGGCAAATATCTGGAGAAACTAGAGAAATGTGGATTTTCTCCAACAAAAACTGGCAAAAGATTTGATTTAGGCAATATGAAGAATGATCAAAAATATTCGGAATGACTCAAAAGAAGAAAACTTGGAATGTGTAGAAGAAGAAATCACTGTTAATCTGTCCATTTACCACCTCTGGCCTACTCATGGCGAAGAGCACAATTGGCAACTTGTCAGAGTGCATTAAGAGTAAGTTAAAATCTTTCCAATTATTTTGGTAAGAACAATATATATTTCTTATATCGATTTATGTTCTAGAACTACTATACATCTTTACCCCTGAGGAAGGCGTGAATATGCCAAAACATGGCCATGTAGGGTCATGATTGAAGATGCAGTGATTGTATTTCAATTAATGATTTATTTTATACCACATCTCACACTGCCTGTTTTCCTTGTTGCTTTTGTGTTGGTGGTGTGCAACATTTATCTGCTTGTGTCACTGTGAACCCAAGAAATTATAAAGCTAATATTTATGTGGTTACTTAAAAGCACTTATGTGATTGTTAAGGGGTGCTAACTATGTAAGCAAGGAAGGGGAATTTTAAATTTGAAAAGCTGCAGAATGCTTAAATTCTGGCTGTTTATTGACTAGTCAGAATTTATGCGGTGTGATTGGGGCTGGATTTGAGGTGGGCCTTGGGAAGATATTAGAGTTATATGGACAGCAAAAAAAAGAATGCAGGCTCTCTCCATATAACTCATATTTTCAAATGGCATAACTTTAAATGGAGACATTTTCTATTTAAAAATATATTGTACATTGTATATTCATTGGTAGGATGTATCCATTGACTGCTCTGGAATAAACACAAAACTTCAGACAATTAACTTATTCTTTTAAAGAAGCTTGGGAGAGTAGCTTAATCGTTAGCGCAGAAGATTGAGATTCCACACGTCAAAGTGACTTGTCGTACCTTGTGATCTTGGGCAAGTCACTTAATGCTCCATTACCTCAGGTACAAACATTGTAAGCCCTCTATAGACATGGAGATATCAACTATTTTATTTATCTATTTTTTATACCGCTTTATCATTTCAGTCAAAGCAGTTTACATTTTAACTTGTTAAAGTATATTAAGCAGGGACATTGATAACTTGGATTTTTCTGAGGCAATGGAGGGTTAAGTGACTTGCCCAAGGTCACAAGGAGTACTAATGGGAACTGAACACTGATCTCTTGGTTACCAAGCCATTGCTCTTTCCATTAGACTACTGTACCTGAGAATGACATGCCGTGAACTCCTGAGAAAAGGCATGACCTAATTTCCTATTTGAAGTTATATGACTGGTCCACCACCGAGTATTAGGCTATATGTGTTTATTTAAAATTTGCTATATTGCTCTTCCTTTGCACATCAAAGTGGTCAAGTATATTTATATCTATATCTTTATCTATATTTATGTTTACTGCAACACAGCTTTGGGGTTCCTCCAGAAGGACACTCCCTGAATTTATGCATCTCCTGTTCCAATCTTTTCTTTTTCTCTCATAGCCAAATGGCAAACTTAGCTGAAAGAAGCTCTACCATTTTACTACATTGCATTCCATGAAAGAGAAAGTGCCCTGAAGGAACTCACTAAGGAGGTCATTTTAGCAAGGATAGGTAGCATGTCTCAGTGTTAAGGTCAAATGGTAGCAAGTTTCATACAGATGCTGCATAATGACAGAAGGCAGTATCCCTGGTGGTAGCCAATTTGTCCAAATCCAGTGAAGAAGTGGAAAGCAAGGACCGCAAGAGGAATGACAGACTCATACTGGAGGGTACCGGATCAAACAGTTTGTTAAATAAATTGGACCTATCTAGCGGAGACATTTAAAACTCAACAATAGAATTTAAATTTGATTCTCCAAGAGACAGGTAACCAGTGCGTGTGAAGACAGGTGTAACATGATCTTGTGCTCTCGCTCCCAGAAGCATCATAGCAGCTGTGTTTTGTAACAGTTGCAGACGTTTTAATAACCATGATAAGGTGAGGTGAAGGTACAGTAAGTATTTTCTTGATTAGAGTCTGTTATAGCCAAAGCAACGGAGAGCGAATTCACTTGTCCAGTGTCATAATTCATGTCAGTGGGAAAAAACAGCACTGCAACGTTTGCTCCTTTAGTTCACAGTTTGCTGCTTTAACCACTAAGCCACTCCTCCGTTTTAAACTTCAGACTGTACTGGTCTAAAGGAACAAAGTTGTTAGCTAAGCTTAAGGCTCAAATAGTGAGTTTAAACGTGTAAATGGCGCAACGCATGTAAGCAGCGATTTCAGAAAAGTCAATGATCAAATGTGTATATCTGAGGTATGCACAGTTTTGTTGGAAATGTGTTCTAGGCCTGAAAGATTTTCATGTATTTCCTGTTTGGAAACAGCAATACACATATACTTTAAAAAATTTACCCATCAGCATTTTTGCCTGTTTCGGTCCATACCTGTCAGCCAACTGCTCATTTGAGTTTAGGATTTGGAAGAGAGTTTAAAATGGGAATTGTGCTTTCCTCTGGAGTTTAAAATCACTTCCAAAAGCCAAACATTAGAGTTTTGGAGAATGGCTCCTTAATTGACTCCTCTTGGGTGTCTAGTTTTGTGAAATCTGGAACTTATGCCTGGAAGTGGCAGCACACATTTGCATAGGTTGCAAAATCAGCTCCTTTCACGTGTAAGTGCAACTACATTCAAATTCCTGAGTGATGTCACATTTTAGAACATGTTTCGCCATAACAAGGCTGTTGTTGTTGCCAACTACACAAATAATTCCCATGGCCTTGTAGGTATTTTACAATTGACTCTGTGTTTAGAAAGCCCATAGTAAAGACTTTACAAATAGTAAATGCCAAGACTTGGACATCCCTTTTCCTGCCTAAACAACTTATGGAAAATTGGACTTCACATGTACTTTCTTAGGACTAATGCTGCTTCTGGACATGCTAGAGGTATCGAGGTCGAGGTGGTGCTGATCCTGCTTTCTCCTGCTACCACGACTATCTTTCATTCAAAAAATGAGCACTAGCACAAGATCACTGCATTTCTACAAAGGCAGGACCAGTGCAAGGGTGTTGGGTGCCCTAGGAAAACCGTCAGCCTTCTGCACCCCCTCAATTAACTTTCAGGACGAATGTGTCTCTCCCCACCTTGAGATTTTGCTAATTAAATTCAAAAGACATGCTCATCCCTTTCAGAGCAATCCTATGGTTTTGAATATTAATCTTTATTTCTTATATAGGTACATAATGAGGGTAAGTTCTAAAATTACCCACCCTCCTTGCAAGGAAAAATGATGTACTGATGGTTCTTTGCATTTCTATGATTATCATAATCTGTTGTTCTCTTTTGTCTGCAGCTGATCTTGCCCCCCTCCCCACCCAGTAGTTGAACCTTAGGCACCTGCCTAGCCTGCCAAATGATTACACCAACCCTGCATAAAGATACTAAGGTAGGGATATGTATTCATTTAAAAATAAATAAAAACATTACAAAATATAATTGTTTCATTTTATTTTATTTCAAGGAACAAAACCAAACATGTGGAGGCGAATTCCACACGGGGCATGTCCAGACGTCCAAACTCTGGACGGCCGGCTGTGCACCCAATTCTGCACCCCCAGGAGTGGAGCAGAATCAGGTGCAGGATGTGCTCCAATTCTAGCCTGCTACATGTCCAGCCCTCTCTCTGTACAAATCACCCGAGGCACCTGTATGGAGCCCCAGGACGCGCCATCCCATCTCCATTGCACTGGGACACCATGCAGGAGACCTGATTGCCAGAAAGCCTTGCAACATTCCATTTCCCCACCACCCAATCCCTGATCGGTCCTGCCAAGGACATGATTGGGCCATGGAGAACCCCATAGTGCTGCATACCTGTCCCGTTGTCCCCTCCGTAGCTGTCCAGCAATGTCAGGGGGACTTATTCCATCTCCAAGGTGGAATAAGTCCCCCATCTAACTCAACTCCCCCAGCAACTGGAATCGGCCCTATATCTCCGGGGTTAACACACCTCTGGCCCACCCATTTTCCTCCTCCAATTCGCCCCTCTCGCCCCCGTCCGGAGTTCCCTTCATATCTCTATATGTGCGGGGAACTTAGGATCCTGCATCAGGAGCAAGCATTTAGGGGTTATGTACGTCCAAACCAGACATACATTCCTCCTAAACGCTGGTCAGAATCTACCCCAAAAGCAATACAATTCATGTCTTCTTGTTTTGTTCCCATGCTGGCCATTAATATCCAATGTCTATTTAGCCACGGTGTCTAGCATTTAAAAAAACACTGGTCACCGTGGCTAAATATCAGCCCATTAGTCCATTCCACAGTAAGTGGTATTTTGGAGAGTACACCAAAAGTTTTAATAAATGCCCCATAGTTGGTTAATTTCCAGTGATACCAAAATCTGCAATAGAGAGATACCCAGGAAGCAGTAGGTAACATGAGGAGGGATTTAGCTAAGCTTGAAGAATGGTCAAGAATTGGGCAGCTGAGATTTAATGCTAAAAAAATGCAGGGTCATGTACTTGGGTTTCAAAAATCCAAGGGAATGGTACAGTGTAGGGGCGAAGTACTTCTGTCCACAAAAGGACCTGGGCGTGATTGTTTCTGATAATCTTAAAGCAGCTAAACTGCTAGAAACAGCAAAAGCCAGAAGGATGCTTGGGTGCATAGGCAGAGGAATGGCCAGCAGAAAAAAGGAGGTGATAGTGCTTCTGTATAAGTCTCTGGTGTGACCTCAGTTGGAGTATTGTGTGCAATTCTGGAAATCACATTTTCAAAAGGATGTTAACAGGATGGAGTCAGTTCAGAGGGTGGCTACTAAAATGGTTAGTGTCTTTGTTATAAAACATATGAGGACAGACTTAAAGATCTTAATATGTATATGTTAGAGGAAAAGTGGGATAGAGATTATATGATAGAGATGTTTAAATACCTCCATGGTATACTGTAAATGAACAAGAGGAGAGCTTCTTTTGATTGAAAGTAAACTGTGCTATGAGGGGACATAAGATGAGAGTGAAAGGGGATAGACTCAGAATATGCAGAAATATTTCTTTATGGAAAGAGTGGTAGATGCGTGGAATAGTCTCCCAGTGGAAGTAGTATAAATGAGGACATAACCGGGTACGGCGGACCAGCCTCCGCCACCCCCCCCCCACCATCATAACAAAGGTAGACCACACATATATGGGAATTCAACTGGTCGCAGCTTTATTGCCATAAACCATAACATCAACAATCCAAACCTTAAATTGTATCCCCCCCCCCCCAGCAGAGCGAGCCCTCATCAGCCATGTGAGTAGCAAAGTGATGTCGCTTCCGCTTCCGCCTTGTCCAGGCCCCGGCAAAGAGTGGTAGATGCGTGGAATAGTCTCCCAGTGGAAGTAGTATAAATGAGGACAGTATCTGAATTCAAAAAGCATGGGATAATCACAGAAGATCTCTTAAATAAAAAGGGGACTATAGTATTTGATATGGAAGGGCAGACTAGATAGGCCATGTGGTCTTTTTCTGCCATCATGTTTCTATGTTTCTATGAGATGAAAGAGTATAATTTACCAGTTTTAATAACAATTCTCATTGTTTCATAACAGATAGAGGATTTACTTCTTGACTATTCAAACAACTTGTCACAGAAGTCTTGGAAGTGAGTTGGACTTGAGTTCTGTGCATTCCATTGGTAGTGTATTTGATATGCCAGAATCAGTGTGCACCATTTCTTGGCAAAGTTTTTTGAATAATTAGTCCATTTCTCTTCCTAAAGATTTATCTATTGGTTTCCAAAATCCTACTGTGGGAAAAATAGTCAGGTAAGTTAGCCTCATTTGTCAAAATCTGATAAAGTGTAGACAAATGTTTTGACAAAACTAACCAGATAAAGGATAATTTTTTAATAGGAAAACAGCTAAGTAAAATGTTAACCGCCTTCCCCAGAACATAAATGCAATATATAACTATATTATTCAATATTTTCCTTTATTACCTTTGTACAGATGTTCATCTGCTTGAAGTACAATTAAAAACTATTGTTCAGAAATAATATTGTAACAAGCGTACCATGGAAAGCTATCTCTAATCCAGACAACTGTACATGTTGTATGGACTCCCTGATATTTTCACAGCATTCAGATTTATAATGAATAATTGCTCTAAATTTCAAACTGAATCCAAGTTTAGCCCTTATTATGCCAGTCAACAAAAACATACGGAATCTGTTTTTTTCATCCATGATACCATTCCCTTTTTTCACTTGTTGATGTTGATATTTTTACATTTTTGCCTTCAAGTTAATGCTGACTCCTGGTGACCCAACAGCTCTGGGTTTTCTTGGCAAGGTATGAACAGAAGCAGATTTCTGGGTCTTTTTTTCTGAGGCAATGGAGGGTAAAATGACTTGCCCAAGGTCACAAAGAGTGGCAGCAAGAATCAAACCCTGATCTTTTAGGTATGAGGCTGTTGTTCTAACAACTAGGCCGCTCCTCCACTCTGTAAAGTTGGTATTATCACTATTTAAATAAGGTCTTGAGACTAAATTTTGTTTTCATAATAGCATCACTCTACATTCTAAAATATGTAGTCCTACTTTATCTAGGAATCTGGACATGCAATAGAAATGGTGTACAAAAGATGAGATTTGAATTAATCCTGGACTTCCTAAAACTGTCCAGTGACCCTCCCCTCCCGTGAAAAAAGGACATTCTTGTGTGTTTAAAGATATCTGAAATAAAAATGCATCATCTGCTGTAAATTAGCATATAAGAAGTATCTAATAAATGCTTATTTATCTCTTGCATATTAATTATGGGTATCCTGAAATCCAGGCTGTTGTGATAACAGATATAGGCCAAATATACAAAAAATGCTGAGCTACTAAATTTAGCTACCAACGTTAAGAGCTTTGTTTTAGCAACATCTCATGTATAAATAGCGACAGGTAGGCCATGGCTTTGTTGTCCTGAATGAGCCTGATCTCAACTAATTTCAGAAACTAAGCAGGATTAGCCTTGGCTAGTGCTTCAATGGAGACCATCTTGGAATACCATGTGCTATAGATTTACTGAACCAAAGAACATCCTGGCAATCTATGTCTATTTGCCTCTTGCCAAGAAAATTCATGAGCTGGGTTGCCAGAAGTCAGCATTGACTAGACAGCACACACTTTTCCTTTTTCACACATGTAAATCAGCTACACATGCAAATAGCAATTTTAAAAAAGTTGCTTTTTACAGAGATTTCAAGTGGGTGTGATTTGGGAGTAGGTAGGCATATTTTTGGACAAGTCCAAAATACAAACATGTATTCCCCATTTAACATACTAAGCATTTTTCACATGCAAGTGTCAGCTTGAAGGGACAAGTGCAAGGCTAAGTAAACCACTCCCCACAAACCCTCTAGATACTCCTGGCATCTCTACAGCCCGCCCCTTTCACCCTCCTCTCCCCGTGCCCCTAAATTCCACCAACATACATTTCAGCTTCCTACCTCCCCAACAGTATTCCATTCCCTCACCCCATACTCTCTATCAACACAATTTATTCTTTTCCCCATCATCAGATCCCCCAACACAATCCATACCTCTCCCTCTACCCGAAGATCCTGAGACAATTTATATCCACCATAATGACCCCACCAACACAATCTATTTCCCATCCTACATGTACACACCTTCCTGATAAAATCGACGTATAAGTTTCCCTACCCCCTGGACAACCCTGGAGGTAGGGAAACGTAGCCCCTCCCCTCCCTTCTTGCAGAAGCTCTCTTTGGTGGTCTAATAGGAAGTAGGCATAATCTCCATTTTCTCTTGCTCTATGGGCTGTCTGAGTTCTAAATGGCTCCTCTTATCCTAGTGGTAGTGTTAAGGTACTAGCACTGGGAGATCAAGGCTTGGAATAATGCTGTACAGAAAAGTCATTTAAGATATTATAACAATAGCATAGTAATATATAGTTAAGATCCCTGTAGGATATTTTAGTTTTGTTTAAAAAGTTAATCTAGCTTTGAAAAATGATTTATTCTTACTAGTCTGCTAAAAGGCTTCTCCCAGCTTAGCAGAACAGCAGAAGAAGGGCACTAGTTACTAAAGGGATCACAAGAGAACTTACATAGAAACATAGAAAATGGCAGACCACTGGGGGATATTCAAAGGTGGTGGCTAGTGCTTGTAAATGCCAGATTTGCTGCTCCTGACTTTACCTGCTTGTCATTAACCAGGTAGCGGCTCAGTATTGCCGCTGCCCGGTTAGTGATGGGTACCTATCCGCTTCTCCCTAGAATGCCTCCGACATGCCCTGTTGCTAATCACTTAGCATCGGAGCATGTAGCAGCGCCACCCATGGATATCCAGCTCAGCAGCATTTACACTTTGCAGGTCTGCAAACTGGGGTAAATACTTTTGAATACCACCCCCCTCCATATGGCCTATCCAGTCTTCCATCCATGAGAACTATTACATTCTACAATCCCTTTCTCTCCCTCAGAGATCTCCAGTACTTGTTCCATGTTTTCTTGAATTCAAATACAGTTCTCATATCCACATACTCTAATCTGAGACTGTTCCATACATCTACCACCTTTACAGAAAAGAATATTTCCTCAGATTACCCCTTTCACCTTCATCCTATAACCCCTCGTTCCAGAACTCCCTTTCAACTGGAAGACAGTCACCTTCTGTGCATTTACACCATGGAGGTATTTAAACATTTCTATTATATCTCCCCTCTCAAGCCTTTCCTCCAAAGAAAACATATTGAGATCTCTGTCTGTCCCCATAAGCCTTATGATGAAGACCAGTGACCATTTTAGTAACTTCTCTCTAGACCAACTCTATCCTGTATATATCCTTCAGAAGGTGCATTTTCCAGATAGATGGTACTCCAAATGAAGTCTCATAAGAGATTTATATGAATACTATCACCTTCTTTTTCCTACTAATCATTCCTCTCCCTATGCATGCAAACAAGCTTCTGGCTTTTGCCGTTGCCTTTTCTACCTAATTGGCCACCTTAAGATCACCAGAAACAATTACCCTCCCCCCCCCAGTCTTACCCTTCTTTTGTGCATTAAAGTATTTCAGCCCCTATGAAGTATTTCACTCCTTATGCCACTGCCTTTGTTTTTTGTAGTCCAAATGCACAACCTTGCATTTTTTAGCATGAAATCTTAATTACCAAATTCTTGACTATTTTTCAAGCTTCACTAGATCTCTTCTTATGTTATTCACACCTTCCTGGGTGTCTACCCTGTTGCAGATTTAGTATCATCTGCAAAGAGGCATACTTTGCCCAAAAGACCTTCCACAATATCGCTTCTAAAATTACTAAAAAGAACAGGACCAAGGACTGATCCCTGCGGCACACCACTGGTAACACCCCTATCTTCAGAGTGAACTCCATTTATTACTGCACTCTGTCAACTCCCACTCAACCAGTTTCTAACACATTCACTTTAGTGTCCATCCCAAGGGCAATAGGTTTATTTATAAGTTTCCAATGGGGAACTTTGTCAAAGACCTTGCTAAAATCTGTATACCACATCTAGAACTCGATCCAATTCTCTGGTCACCCAATCAAAGAAATCAGATTTGTCTGACAAGACCTACCTCTAGTAAAACCATGCTGTCTCAGATCCTTTAATCCTCTGGATTCCAGAAACTGCAACATCCTCTGCTTTTATCAGCATTTCCTTTAATTTACTCACCATAGAGGTCAGATTAATCTGTCTGTATAGTTACTAGCCTCTTCCTTACTTCCACTTCTGGGGACAGGAACCACAACTCTGGTCCTCTGTGATCACTCCTGACTCTAAAGAAGCATTGAGTCGCTAGTACTTCCCTAAGTTCCTTCAATACACTTGGATGAATCCCATCTGGCACCATCAATTTGTTCACTTTTAGTTTAGCTAGTTCCTCAAGAACAGCCTTCTGAAAATAGTTTGAGTTCTACCCTACCTCCATTCCTATTTGTGTTTGTTTTTTGAGGTCCCATCAGCAACCTTTCATCTGTGAACACAGACAAGAAATATTCCCACTTTATTCTCATCAGCCTCTAAGTATTCCTCTCCTTGAATCTTGAGCCTCACAGTGCCATCTTTACACTTAGTCCTGTCATTTTCTTCTTTTTTAGTGCCATCAAGTCATTCTGATTCCTGGCGATCCAGCAGCCCCTGGGTTTTCTTGGCAAGGTATGATTGGAAGGAGGTTGCCAGGTCTTTTCTTCCGAGGCAACAGAGGGTAAAGCCCAATATCCGGTGATCACTGCCCACCAGACAATAACCAACTACAGCACGAGAAACACACTCCCCATTTATATGCACCAAATCCAGCATCATTCCCTCCCACATGGTTTACATTACTAGTTGCCAGAACTGTTCTCCCTGTAGAGAATTCAGGCTCCCTACCTCTAGATGATAAAACTGTTGGAACGCATTACCACCAGGAATCCAGGCCATTACCGATCTCACACAATTCAGGAAAGCACTCAAACACTACTTATTTATACAACATTACCAGATCAACAATACTCCACCATAGCCACACTTTTCCTCTATAAACCTTTGTATCATAGTCCCTATTTTTAATATCTATCCGTAGGCCATTTATAATCCATTATTCAAAGCTTACTGTTACATATGTAAATAGTTGTTGTGCATGTTTCCCTAAGTTATCCAAGTTGTATTTTCCTTGTTCTTTGTAAAACCTAACATTTGTTCATTATGGTTCGTTGTTCTATGTAAACCGCGCTGATACTAAATAGTGCGGTATATAAGAAACTAAAATAAATAAATAAAATAAATAAATATCCCAATCAACATCTGGAAAATTGAAATCTCCTAGCAATAATACTTCCCCTTTCATGACAATATTACATGTAATGAAAGTCTGAATATCACACCAGTATAAACACATTTTCCATTTCTTCTTTTCAGACTAATCCACAGTGTCTCCTCCTTCCCTTATTAGCCCTGGAGTTTTGTGGGTTTAAATTTTAACATATAGTGCCACTCCTCTTCCTCGCTTTTCTCCTGCCCTCTCCTAATTAGATTATAGCTTGGTATAATGATATCCTAGTCTTTGTGTTTGTGTACCATGTCTCAATGACTGCCTCTTATCTTTAATTACAGCTTCTAAATCAGGAACGCTAGTTCACTTATTATGGATTTTTAGTATTAGCCACTCTCCAGGTGTTGTCCTTTTTTTCTTTTTTTATGTTATTTAATGCTTTACTTACCTGAAGGTCTTTACTACCTGAGGGCTTTGTTTACCCATCCCTGATGATCCTAGTTTAAAACTATTCTTGGTAGATTAGCCAGTCTATTGTGGAAGATACTTCTCTTCTTCTTTGATAGATGCCATCTTTGCTCAGCAGTACTTGGAAAATCATGCCATGGTCCAGAAATATAAAATGCTCTTAATGACACCATCCATGCAGCCAGGCATTTGCCTCCAGTATGCAAGTCTTTTGGACTTGGCCCTGACAATCGAAAGGGAGGATTGAGGAGAACACTATCTGTACACCTAAATGCTTCACCTTCTCTTCCAGAGCCACACTGTCACTTTGGATAGCTTGAGATGGAAACCTAGTAGTATGATTTGTGCCAACATGGATGAGCAGCATCAATTATAGCCAGTAGGCTTGAGGAGTCTTGGCAAACTCTCTGTAACATCTCAGGTCTTGGCATTAGGCAGACAGTACACCTCCTGAGACATCATGTCTGGAGGGCAGATGGATGCCTCTGTACCTTCAGAAGAGAGTCACCAGCCACCATTGCCCTTTGCTTCCTAATGGTTGTTAATCTACAGCTTTGGGGGTTTTGAGCTCTGATAGCTCTTGTTCCTGGGATGTTGACACATTGTCCACTTCCAGGGCTGCATGCCAGTTCCTTATTTCTAGGGAAGGTGGAGTCAGGGTGTCAGTTCTACAGGCTCTGGTGATCTGAGTCCATGTGTCATCTTTCTAACAATGTCATCTTCCCTTCTGCTGGAGATCATAGCTGCTTCTAGAAGCATTTCATCAATGTATCAGCCTAAAGTGGAGGAGTAGCTTAGTGGGTGGAGGAGTAGCCTATTGGTTAGAGCAACTGCCTAGTACCCAGAAGATCAAGAGTTCAATTCCCACTGGCACTCCTTGTGACCTTGGGCAAGTCACTTTATCCTCCATTGCCTCAGAAGAAAAGGCTGGCAATCTACTTCCAGTGATACATTGCCAAGAAAACCCAGAGGTAGCTGGGTTGCTATGAGTCAACACTGACTTGATGGCACTAAAAAACAGCAAAAAAAAAACCCCACCTAAATATGTGAAAAAATATAATAGGTGTTTCACTAAATTTCAAAGCATTATGTATTATGCAGTGTTGTAAAGACACAAAGGAGAGACAGGTTCTGTCCCCTAGAGTGTTCAATCACATCTCATCATAAGAACATAATAAATTCCATACTGGGTCAGACCAAGGTCTATCAAACACAGTAGCTTGTTTCTAACAGTGGCCAATCTAGGTCACAAGTACCTGTCAGGTTCCCAAAGAAGTATACCGATTCTACATTTCTTATCCGAAGGTAAGCAGTAGATTTCCCCAGCCCTTTTAAATGGTTTATGGAATTTTCCTCCAGGAACTTATCCAAACCCAACTATACTAGCAGCTTTTACTACAGACTCTCTTGTGGAAGGGTAGGTGTGAAAATAGACATACAAGGAAAGAAGGGAAAACAGGTGATATTCGAGAGCAGCAGCAGCACAAATGCAAAGGAAGAGACTGGGCATATGCATATGCCCTCCACCAACCAAACTAAAAAGAGATTTCTTTATGTGAAGAGTAACAACAGCTGCAGCAATAAATGTAACTATGAAAAAAACATGTCAGGTCTGATTTCCACATTAGAGAAAGGAAAGAAGAAAGAGTGCAAGATGGGGAAACAGGAGAGAATGAGTAGGAAAAGCCAACAGAGCTGATAAACAGGCATATTTCATTCCATGCAGCTGTTTTGTCTGGGTACAGAATCTGATGAATTCTCATGAATGGGATTTGCATCAGAATCATCAGATAGTGAAAGTTTAATATCTGAAAGGAGTCTCAATGATTTTGTAAGAAGGTATAAGTTATACTGGTACTGCCAGCCTTGAAGGACTACCAAAAGTGTCTGCTATTGCTGGAAAGAAATCTGCACTTGTAGGTATTTCTTTACTTCAGGGAAATTATCTAAATCTTGGGAGAAAGGTCATTCTTTGGGTTAAAGTTGATAAATATGGGTATTAGAATCCAGTGTATTTGCTAACTTACTCAGGGCTCAGTAGCCAAGTCAAAGGGGCAATTTGAAAGGCTCCCTCTATCATATCAAGGGAATTATTAAGAGATTACCTTAGAAGCATATGTCGGGACACTGTGTAGCAAGTCAGCTTTTATTAGGTGTTCTTTCCCTCCCACCTGCCCTGACACCCACTTACCCCAGACATAATCTTAGCTTTATAGACTCTTAAACCTATTAAAGAACTACCTGAAGTGCAAGCAGGGTTCAGGAAAGGGCGAGGAACGAGAGATATCATCGCGGATGTGAGATGGATCCTTGAAAAGACTAAAGAATACCAAAAGGATATCTATTTGTGCTTTATTGACTACAGCAAGGCTTTTGACTGTGTAAACCATGAGAAACTCTGGGACACATAAAGAAGCATGGGTAAACCAGAAAACCTGATCATTCTCTTGCACAATCTATACATTGATCAAGAAGCAACAGTTCGAACAGAACAAGGAGAAACATAATGGTTTAAAATAAGAAAAGGTGTATGACAAGGCTGCATATTTCCCCCTACCTGTTTAATTTATATGCAGAACAAATCATCAGAGAAGCAGGATTGTATGAAGACTACAGAGGTGTGTAAATTGGTGGAAGACTCATCAACAACCTTTGCTATGCTGATGATACCACATTACTGGCTGAAAGTGAAGATAATCTGAAACATCTCCTTCTCACGATCAAGGAACATAGTCTTAAAATGGGCCTGCACCTTAATGTAAAGAAGACAGAGATCATGACAACTGGCAAAATCAATAAGTTCATCGTTGAAGGAGAAGAAATTGAAATTGTGGACAACTTTAACCTACTTGGATCAACTATGAATAAAGAAGCAAAACACAGTCAAGAAATATGACGATGCATTGCTCTTGGCAGAATGGCTATGAAAGACCTACACAAGATCCTCAAGGGCAGAGATGTCTCTCTCCATACAAAGATTTGACTCATTCAAGCCATGGTATTTTCAATAACATTATATGGATGCGAAAACTGGACAGTGAAAAAGATAGGAAGAAAATTGATGCCTTTGAATTATGGTGCTGGTGGTGAATACTACGTATACAATGGACTGCCCGAAGAATAAATCAGTCAGTACTAGAGGAGATCAAACCTAAGCTTTCTTTAGAAGCTCAGATGACAAGACTTCAACTTTCATACTTTGGACACATCATGAGAAGAAAGAGATCATTAGAGAAAGACATCATGCTTGGCAAGATAGAAGGTCAACACAAAAGAGGAAGGCCTGCAATGAGATGAATTGATACAATAACAGCAGCTATGGGTACCAGTCTTTCAACAATGAGCCGCCTGACTGAAGACCAAACACAATTTAAGATAACTATCCAGAGGGTCGCCATGAGTCGACACCGACTCAACGGCACTTAACAACAACAAAATCTATTAAACTGGAAGAGGTGGTCAAATTCACTTCAGGTTCAGCTTGTTATCCTCACCAGGTATAGGCTGATTAACCTTGAGGTGAACTAAGTCCCTTAAACCTATTAGTTACAGTTGTATCAGTACAAGTGTCCCTAGCAACTTTAAGTAAGTAGACATGCACAGCACTGTACAGACACATGTAAAAGACTGTCCCTGCTCATCAGAGCTTACAATCTAAGCAAGATAGATATCACAACAGCTGAGGAGAAGGATATATCTAGGGGAATGGTAAAGAAACACTTAGGAGACATAGCAGCCTTGAAGAGGTGAGTTTTAAGCCTAGATTTGAAAAGGGCCAGAGATGAAGCCTGATGCACAGACTCAGGTAGTTTGTTCCAAGCACAAGGAGCAGCAAGGTGGAAGGATCAGTCTGCAGTTGGCAATAGAAGAGAAGTGCACAGAGAGAAGGGATTTGCCAAAGGAGCGAAAATATGGAGGAGGGGTGTAGGGAGAGATAAGAAAAAAAGTGAGCAGCAGAATGAGTGCACTTATAGGTCAATAGGTGAAGTTTGAACTGGATATGGAAATGGATAGGGAGCCATTCAGGCGACTTGAGAAGAGAAGGAACTGTCTTTCCTTCTGTATGTTTCTTCCTTAGGAAATCCTTTTATGTTGCTAGGATGATTAGGTCCATTAAACCCCTTTTGGAGAGAAAAACACTTATGACATTGATTCATGTATTGGTTTCAAATCTCTTGGATTATTGTAAGGTGCTACTGGTTGGCCTTCCTGAAGATTTTATTATAAGTTTACAGCACATTGAAAACACGGCTGTTAAACTGATTTACAATGTTCGTTGTGCAGATCACATGACACCATTATTGATTAAAGAACATTGGTTACCCAGTTCCTGTCATACAAAATTCAAGATTCTGACACTGGCCATTGATCATTTTATGTGAGTTTTCCTCTTTATTTCTCTTCCCTTCTAATCCCATACTGCCCACAGCCTCGTTTGAGATCTTCTCCAGCACAACTATTGGTAATATCCTTCTACAAAAAAATCGGATCTGAATGGATCCACACTGCAAAGGGACGTGCAGCAGCTGTCAAATTGATGTACATCTTTAGGGAGAGAGAATAACGTTCCCTCCTTTAGTCTTGCTGAGTACCTTCATGTGATGACCCTGTTGTATAGCATCTACACCAAATCTCAGCAAGGCGACACTACAATAAAAGTATGTTAGGAATGAAGATGAAAAATGCATACTGGCCGCACGTTGCCCAGGATAAATAGGTGCCCACCCATAGCTTACGCACTAGGGCTAACGATGGTGGTTGCGATAGTGCAAGTGCGGCAAATGCAGATGACATCCCTGCCACAGATAAAGGCCATGGTGAGCCTGTTCATGGACCCACTATGGCAGGAGATAAACCACAGAAATTAATGAAAGGTTAAGTGGAATTCTGCAGATAAAGAGGAGTGGCCTAGTGGTTGGGCAAGTTGCCTCAGGCCAGAAGGTCAGGGGTCCAAATCCCACTAGAGGACAGCAACCTTGGGCCAGGAGGACTGGGGTTTCTAGTCCCACAGGTACTCCTTGTGGTCTTGGGCAAGCCACGTAACCCTCCATTCCCATGTTCCCTGTAAGTATTAGCATATGTGTCTCATATCCCCTCATGTTAAATGTATCTCCCAATTGTGTTGTAATCACTTTGATTGAAGGATAAGGTGGTATATAAAACTGTCTAAATAAATAAATATTTAAATCAAGATGTTATACAAAGAGAGTCTGTCACCTGGCTTAGAAGTGAGGTTCACCACTGCCATAGCATACACAAAATTAATCCATTTGGAGAAACTACCCCGAGTTAGGGTTACCAACTTTTTCACTGAGAAAAACCCGACACCTGTGGCTCGCCATGCTCCACCCATTCTCCGCCCCTAGTCCCAACCCTGCCCCGCCCCCAGCCCCACCCACAAAATTACTGAGGATACGTGTAGGCTAACTTCCTTGGTCAGATAATAATTAAACTGGGAACCCCAAAATCCAAACATGAAATGTACAACACTGGAGAAATAAAACTATAAAGTAATTTCCTCTTGCACTAAACAAAAACGCAAAGATGTTATCAATACACACTTCCCAGACCAGACATATTCCAGCTAATAAATTCAAAATAAAAAGTATTTTTCTACCTTCTGTTTGGGCGTTTTATTTTTCAGTTGCAATTGCTCCAGTCACTTTCTTCTGGTTTCTTCGTGTCTTCTGCGAGCTATCCATTTGTCCTTTCTTCTCTTTTAGATGTTTTCCATTCTCTCTCTATTTCTGCTTTAACATACTGATTGTTTCCCTTTTGCTCTTTCCCCCAATTCTTTCCTTATTCCTTTATCATCCATTTAAATTTCACCCTTCCATTCTCAAGCCCCTCTTACTCTCCCAATACCCAGCCCATCATAGACTTTTCTTCCACACAAAATATTTTTTCCCCTCTCCATTCTCATTCCCCATCTATTCTAGTCCTCCCCCAAAATCAGTTCCCTTATAGTTCTAGACCCACCCAGCATCCACTCCCTTCTAATCCCATTCTCCCATGCCCCACATCAGCCCATTTCCAGTCCTATTCCAGCTCTTCATCAGCCCATTTCCAGTGCTAGCCCTCACATCACAGACCATTTCCAGTCCTAGCCCCCCCCCCCCATCACAGCCCATTTCCAGTCCAAGTCCCCCATCACAGCCTATTTCCAGTCCTAGGCCCCCCCCCCATCACATCCCATTTGCAGTCGGAGTCCCCCCGCACCATCACAGCCCATTTGCAGTCCTACCCCCCCCCCCACTATCACAGTCCATTTCCAGTCCTAGCCCCCCTAATCACAGCCTATTTCCAGTCCAAGTTCCCCCTCCCTCCACCATAGCCCATTTCCAGTCCAAGTTCCCCCCCCCCCCATAGCCCTTTTCCAGTCCAGGTCCCCCTCCCCATCACAACCCATTTCCAGTCCATGTTCCCCCCCCATAGCCCATTTCCAGTCCATGTTCCCCCCCCCCCACATAGCCCTTTTACAGTCCAGGTCCCCCTCCCTATCACAGCCCATTTCTTTCCAGGCATTGCCTTTAACCTTTCCCACCAATCGCGGCTTCACAGGAACAGCCGCCAGTGTGAAGGAAAAGGCTCTTCACGCTGGCGGCTGTACAGAGGGAGCCAGGGCCTCGCGCGGGCTTCCCCAGCTCCCTCTGAAGCCCTCCGGGTTGGGAGAAAAGCCGGGTTTTTTGCTCTGGCCGCTCCCGATCTTGCGGCCAGAGCAAAAAACCGGCTTTTCAAGGGTCGGTTTTGCCTCTGTGCCGGCAGCCGGCCTGGCCATGGAAAAACCGGCCAGGCCGGCTGAAAACCGGCCAGTTGGCAACCCTACCCCGAGTACAACTTTACAGGCATTGTCCCAGTCCTTTGGAATTTGTTTCCATTAGACATCTGGTCTAAGAGCTCCTGTAAACGGTTCAAGAAGCAATTGAAAATCTGTTTATTTTAAAATGCTTATATATATATGTTTCCAGATAGAAGATTTTATGCCCGATTGTGTACTGATTGTTACCTATACTTTGTGATTGGTTTGACATTGTTCTAAACACTCCCTGCCTATTTGTGCTCCAACACTTGCTTTTGATATTTGTTTGATGTTTCTCTAATGTTTGTAACAGTTCTGCTAATGCTTTGTAAGCAGCCTTGATGTCAGTTTTTCTGTGCATATGGTGGTATAGCAAATGTATGAATAAATAAATACATATTTGGTCTTTTTTTGGTACATTTTTCACCTTGCCATATCTAGAAACAGGCAAAGTTCCAGGTAGCGGCAATATGAAAAAACACGTTTAAAAAGTGCACACTTAGAGTGTGACAAAATGCACATTCCCCCTTCCTCTGTTTGCAAACTCATACATTTTATTTATTTTCAAAGTTTTTATATACTGCCTCTTCCAGAGATCAGGGGAGGTTTACAGCAAACTCAACAGCATACATTGAACATGGGGGGTTACATCCAACGGGGAAATAACATCAATATTTGGGGAGCATTATTACATGTCTAGGGGAGGATGTGAAGAGACATGATAAAGTGTGTCACGTTTTTATAAGTGGTGTCATCTATATATCGATGTCTATCTTGAAAGACTGTGGGTGTGTAATGGAGGTAGTGTGCATGTGGTGCAGGGGTGGTGTGCGTCTATGTGCATGTTTAGTGGGGTGTGTGGTACAGGCTGGGTGTCTGCATGCGTGTGGTGTGGAAGTCGGGTCTCCTTGCATGTGTGTGTGTGGTTTGTGCGTGTGTGTACATGTGTTGGTGTGGGAGTGCGATGCCTCTGTGTGTGTGTGAGTGTGGTATAGAGTGGTGCTCGTGTATATATGTGTGATGCAGGAATGGGGTTCCTGTATGCGTTTGTGTGTGGTATGGGAGTGGGGGGTTCCTCTTGGCATAGACATTCTGATCCCTTGCCCCCATGTACTAATCTCCTAAATCTTCCACCTCTGGGAATCTTCCCTTCCTTCCCCTGAGCCACCTCTCCCCTCCAACTCCTTCCCACTAACACTCTTACCCCACTCGCCCTATGTTCCTTTTCCCAGATTCTCATCCTTTTTTCCTTTCTTTCTTGCACTCTCAACTTATGTCCTCCATTCTCTTTCATCTAGGGTCTCCTTCTGCCCTTTGAAATTGATTTATTTATGTATTTATTTATTTAACAGTTTTTATATACCGTCTTTCTGAAAATCAAGACGGTTTACAGTAATCCCCCCTGAAATCCCCCCTGAACATCTCTCCCTCCCTCCCTATTACCTCTCCCCTTCCTTTTCCTCCCCCTCACACACTCATCTGTTCCCACTCCCCATCTACCCTTCCTTGTCTACCCTACTTCCCTTTTTTACTCTCCTTCCTTACTTGCACCCCCCCCCCCTCCCTATCCCTTCCCCAACTTTAACCTTAGGTTGTAGGCAGAGGTCCTTCTTCCTGGCCATAGTCACAGCCTCAGCCTCATCCGATGCTGTTGGGAGATGGGGTGTGGCCTCTTTTTTTCTTTACTGTTCCCTTACACCCTTTTCCCCTTCCCCATCATTTCCCTCCTTACATTCATGTCCTTCCTCTATTCCCCATCCTCTTCATTCTCTCCTGTTACTCTCCCCTACTCCCCTTCTCCCTCATGCTGTTCCCCTTCCATTCCCTTTTTTCTCCTGAACGCTTGTTTATATTTTTACCATTTTCTAGCCTCAGAAAATCTCTTATGACACGCATTCATGCATTGGTTTTAAATCTCATGGATTATCTTCACCTGTGAGAGAGTGAAATTCTCTGCCAGCCTCTGAGCTACTGATGCTTCTTTTTTACTTTATCATCTTCACTGGCAGGAGAGTGTAGTCTTCAACCAGTTCCTGGCCATGACTGCCTTTATCTTTTTTCACCAGCCAGCAAGTGGGATCTCCGCCAACTCCTGAGCCACTTCTGTCATCACTACCACTTTCGCTCTTTAAATTTCACTGCTCCAGATGCTCTGCTTTTTTGTTGCCAGTAGGAGATGGAGAATTTCACTGGCTCTTAAGTTCTACCAAAGCCGTGCTCTGTCTTTTTTTTTTTTTGCTCTGGGAAATGAGGGCTCTCGTTGGTCATTACCAGGCCAGCTCTCCCTGAGAGAAGCCCTGAGTATGTGTTTGTTTGAGCATGCATCCTCCTCAATAGATTTTATTTATTTATTTAACTTATTTTTTTATACCGTCTACTAGTCAAAATTCAGTGGAACAGTAGTTATATAGAACATAGTATTGTACAAAGAACTTTAAGTGGAACGGTGGTTACATATAACATCAAAGAGAAACAGGAACTTGCAGGGCCGGATTTACCTATACGCCATGTACGCCATGGCGTAGGGCCCACAGCTGGCAGGGGCCCACAAAAAAAGAACAAGTTAATTTTTTTTTAAATAAAATTAAAAAAAAAACCTGCTGGCTGCCGCCGCGGGGCCCCCTCTGCTGCCGCGGCAGCACCGACTGACCCGCGGGGGCCCCCTCTACAAGCTGAATCCGTTGGTTCGTTCCTCCCTCCCTCCGTGCAGGCTGTGAGAGACGCAAAAGGAGAGTGTCTCCTTGCATCTCTGTTAAGCCCGCAGGGGCTGATGGGAAATTTCCCATCAGCCCCTGCGGGCTTAACAGAGACGCGAGGGAGACACTCTCCTTCGCGCCTCTCACAGCGTGCACGGAGGGAGGGAGGAAGGAACGAACCGACGGATTCAGCTTGTAGAGGGGGCCCCCGCGGGTCAGTCGGTGCTGCTGCGGCAGCAGAGGGGGCCCCGCGGTGGCAGCCAGCAGGTTTTTTTTTAAAATTAAATTTTACTTTAGGCCGACGGGGGTGGGGGGGGCAGGACTGGTAATGGGCTATTGGGGGGGGGCTGGGGGGGTTGAGGCTAGAGGTGGGTTGATGGGGTTAGGACTGGTAATGGACTGTGGGCTGTTGGGGGGCTTAGAACTGGCAATGGGCTTTGGGGGAGTTCTGGTAATGGGCTGTGGGCTGATGGGGGCTGTCTGGTAATGGGCTATGGGGGGCCTAGGACTGGAAAGGGGCTGGGGGGGTTTAAGAATGGAGGTGGGCTGATGGGGTTAGGACTGGTAATGGGCTGTTGGAGGGGTTTAGAACTGGTAATGGGCTTTGGGGGGGGTTAAGACTGGTAATGGGCTGTGGGCTGATGGGGGCTGTCTGGTAATGGGCTATGGGGGGGGCTAGGACTGGAAATGTGCTGGGGGGGTTAAAACTGGAGGTGGGCTGATGGGGTTAGGACTGGTAATGGGCTGTGGGCTGATGGGGGTTAGGACTGGCAATGGGCTATGGGGGGCTGGCTGGAAATGGGTTGATGGGGTTAGGACTGGAAGTGGGCTGATGGGGGGTTAGGACTGGTAATGGGTTATAGGGGGGGCTTAAACTGAAAATGGGTTGATGGGGGGTTAGGACTGTAAGTGGGTTGATGGGGGCTAGGACTGGTATTGGGTTGGGGGGTTGCTAGGACTGGAAATGGGCTGATGGGTGGCTAGGACTGGAAATGGGCTGATGCAGGGACTAGAAGGGAATGGATGCTGGGTGAGGCTGGAACTAGAAGGGAGCTGATGTTGGGGGAGGATTAGAATGGGATGGGGCTGGAAGAGTAAAATGGAGAAGGGAAAAATATTTTGTGTGGGAGGGATAAAAAATCTACAATTGGCCGGGTATTGGGAGAGTAAGTGGGGATTGAGGATGGAGGGGTAAAATTTGAGTGGATGAAATAGGAATGAGGAAAGAGCAAAAGGAGAAAGATTAGTATGTTAAATCAGATGTAGAGAGAGAATGGAAAAAAATCTAGAAGAGAGAAGAAAGGACAAATGGACAGCAGACGATGGAGAGTTAGCAGAAGACACGAAGAAACCAGAAGAAAGTGGCTGGAGCAATTGCAGCTGAAAAAAATGCACAAAAGGTAGAAAAATATCTCTTTATTTTGAATTTATTAATTGGAATATGTCAGCTCTGGTAAATGTGCATCATTAACGTCTGTGCTTTGTTTAGTACAAGAGCAAATTAATGTATAGTTTTATTTCTACAGTGTTGTACTTTCCAAGTTTGGCTTTTGGGATTCCCAGTTTAATTATTGTCTTCCTGTTTCTAAATTGTGATTACTTGTTTGATGGTCTATGTTCTGCATGTGTAACTGAGCTGAGGTGTTCTGTTTATATAATTCCTATTTGACATTGCCACTTGTTCTCTTTCCCCAGTAGGTCATGTATTGTTGTTCTCTGAAATGTATTGGTTTAATATTTGCAGTGTTGCCTTTTGATTGGTAGAGTATGGTGCTTTGTGAGTCCTGGTAGTGCTGTTAGGATACGGCGGGTTTACTATGGGTTCTAAATGGGCAGTGTTTGTAGTAGTTCCTAATGTGTCTGGCAGTTGGCACTGGATTATAGTAATGTAGAAATCTTTTAGTCTTTCTTTATCCATACACTCATTAAGAGGCACGTTTACTAAAAGTTAGTATATGGTAACATTATGCAAATATTTATGCAAATGAGGCCCCTTATGCAAATGAGGCCCCGCACCTCCCTTGGGCTGCCCCTGCTGGGGGCCCACAATTTTTGTTGGCGTAGGGCCTCACTCAAGGTAAATCCGGCCCTAGGAACTTGGACAATAAATAACCTTAGCTCAATCATGGCTGTATAGGGTTAAATTATGTATATCAGAGGGGGAGGGGATGAATGAGTTATGTGGGGGTAGTGTTTCTGAGGAGTCTGGGGTGAGGTGAATTATATTGTTATTGGAGGGGGGGATTGCAGTTGCAGTAGCTTGTGACAAGTTCTGGAGTTGAGGTAGGCGGGTTTGTTGTGTTGGGAGAGTCCATGCTGAGTAGATACATCAAAACATTACTTGTGAAAATTAGCTACAGAAGGCATGTGAGTCAGGAGCTCATTGAAATCCCAATGCTAAATTTCACAAAAATTGATATGGCAAACATTTTTGTGTGTTGGTACATGAGAGCCCAAATTTATAATGCTAGTGGGATTAATCTATTTACCATGTCCTTGACTATTCTATAAAGTCATGGAAACTTTTTAAAGATGTATCTCTAGTATAAATTTTGCTTAATTTTTTTAAAACAAATTATATTTTATCATTTATAACTCTAATCTTTAATAAATCTGTACCTTGTGCATTGTAACTTTAGGTATAGACCACTTTTAGCTTGCTGCACCATTATTATAAAGAGGTTTCCATCTTGGCAATAATTCATCTTTCTGGAGGTCCTCATTAACCGTGAACCTCACAAAGTAGTATGCCTCTGCATTGTGGATACTAATGCAGAGACATGCTAATCTGAACTCTTGCCAATAAATTTTGCTTAAATGTTGTGAAGTGGAATGGATGAATGCAAATTGATTGATTAATTGTCTTTGAAAACATACAAAAACTAGAGGACAATAATAAAGCTACTAAGTAGCAGATTTAGAAGTAATCAGAAAAAAATATTTTTTCACTGAACATATAATTAAGGTCTGGAATGCAGGAGGATGTAGTAAAAGCTGTTAAAAAAGATTTGGACAAGTTCCTAGAAGAAAAGTCCATAAATGTATTTATTTATTTATTTACTTAAAACATTTATATATCACTTAATCATTAAATTCAAAGTGGAGCAACAAACATATATAATAATCAAATAGCCATATATCAACATAAACAAACAAAAAAACAATAATAATACAAAACATTCAAAATTATGATACATCATTTTCAAAAACCTGTAAATAAAGAAAAGTCTAACTTTTTGCTGAAATCCAACAGATTAGAACACACATACATGGAGCATAAAGTGAAAATGCACGAGACCTTGTAATGTGCAGGCTGTTAGCAAGCAGAGGAGATAAAACGAGTGAGTTTCCAAGACCCATCTGAACTGGACATGTAGAAACACACCATTGCAACAAGTTAGTAAGACAGAACGCTGACGATCCTAATTTAATCTTTAAAACAATACAAAGAATTTTAAACAAAATCCTCTGCTGAATCAACAGCCAATGTAAAAAACCTAAACAGGGCGCAATATAATCAAAACATGATTTTCCTAAAAGAACCCTAGCTGTGGCATTTTGTGCTATCTGTAAGGCAGACACAGCTGAAGAAAGGAGACCTGCCAAATCAACATTAGCATAATCAAAAGTAGGGAACAGAACAGCCTGAAATACCAAATGAAAACTTGAAGTTGAAAGTAATGGCCCAAGGTGCTGTAGCATTCTAATTTCATAAAATGAATGATGTACAAGCTTTTTATATGAGCTTGCATACTTAAAGAATGATCAAAGGTCAAGCCTAAATACATCACTTCACTGCAAACAGATACCAACTGACCATGTAACACTTCTTAGGAGGAACAAAGGATTTGTCATATAACATGAACAATATTTTGTCTTTCTATAATTAATCTGCAACCCACATTGGGGAAACCATAATACCACAATAGTCATACATTCCAGAAGAGGTAGTGAAGCAAAAAAAAAAAACCCAGCAGAAATATAAAATGGCATAAAAAAAAACAGAAAATCATCTGCAAAACATGATATCAGATGCCATAATCCTTGGTAAAAGGAAAAACAGCAGATACTTACTGTAAATATTATACTGCAAAGCTGATAAGACTGAGCTTTGAGGGACATCCTGCAAAAGCGGCAACCAATCAGAAACTTCACTACCAATCCTCACCTGAAAAAAAATGGTCCCCCAAATAGGAAGATAACTAGTGCAACACATTTCCAATTATGCCCATAGACTGTAACTGTTGTAATAATAAGACATGATTAACAGAATCTTTTACCAAACACAATTTAGGATAGCTATCCAGAGGGTCACCGTGAGTCGACTCCGACTCGACGGCACTTAACAACAACAACAATAACAGAATCAAGTGCAGATGCTGTATCGAGAAATATTATCATCACTGCCTTATTCATACGATCTAAGAAGCACCATACATTTTGATCAAAGAGGGCAAAAGAGTCTCCACACCATAATTCTTGTAAAAATATTGTTGCTGCTCGTACAACAGTTGGTGTCGCTCCATAAAATCCTGCAATTGCTGCAGAACTGCTCACTCTATTCGTTTTGCCAAGAATGGGAGACTATAAGTATGTCAATACAATGACAGCACCCCATGTCCAGCCATACATTCTTTAGCGACAACCAAACAGTACTAAATAACAACACTCTAAAACATTAAATCCGAAACCAAACTTAAAGTGTAACCTAAAAATCTGAGCACTTCTGGTTTTTTTATGTCGGAAGCTTTTGCCGTGAGGGAAAATCCCTCTCGTGGCATAGCTTCCCTTTTAATCAACAACAAGGTTAGGCAGATTCTACAGAGACATTGGTATATATTGACTCTACATCCCTGTTTTCAGAAATCATTACAGAGAGCTTACACCAGAGGATCAAATTTGAGAGATTTAGTAGGGAATACATCGTCCCCCCTAGACAGATCTATGATCCCACTTTTGGAAGATTTGGGCCATTATTCTTGTAATAATTGCAATTTTTGTTCTCATTCTATTGTAGGAAAAGAATGGCAGATCCCAAATTCAGAATTTATACATCTTTCCAAATGGCACACTACATGTTCTACTTCATTTGTGGTGTATGTTTTGATTTGCCCATGTAAGTTATTATACATAGGTCGTACTATACATGCAGTTCGTGTACGCCTTCAATGCTTCTAGGGTCCGGAATAAAGTAATCACTGGCCCAATTGTTCAGCATGGTTTAGACTACCACCATTTATTTTCTGATTTTTCTTGGAGAATTTTAGATTTTGCTGCATTGAATCCACAAGGAAGTGATAGAGAGCAACGTCTCAAATTCCTGGAACAATCCTGGATTTTTCGTTTGTCCTCAATTGCACCAAAAGGTTTAAATCAGGAAATGGATTGGGCAAGTCTATTATGAGGTGTTACATTCTGATTGGGTGTGAGATCTTTTTATTCATTGGTTCTGATATCAGGTGGCTTAACATCTGACTGAGTTCTTTTCAGAGTCCAAGAACTTTATGGGGGCCATTTGTACTCGCAGCAGATTTGAACGTTGAAACAGGACATGAGAAGAGAATCTGTCCTAAACACGGTGCTGTGTTCCTTTACCTTTATGGCTGAGATGTTTCCTTTCTGGCTGTGAAAGTGTTAAGCTGGGAAGCTGTGCTGAGTGAAGCTGCTCATTTACCTTCAGGGCAGGGATGTTTCTTTTCTGGCTGTGAAAGTGTGAAGCTAGGGAGCTGTGCTGAAGGAAGCTGTTGATTTTCCACTTTGACCGATTGGATAAGTATTGCAATAGGGTTATTTCTCTTAAGATCGGAGTGGGACAATTCTAAAACTTTTTGAAGTTGGTGTAGAGACACTAAATGGTGTGTTTTATCTCATGGAATTTGGTTCTAATTGCATGAACCTGATAAATTGATTAAAAAGGAAGCTACGCCACAAGAGGGATTTTCCCTCACCGCAAAAGCTTCCAACATAAAAAAACAGAAGTGCTCAGGTTTTTAGGTTACACTTTAAGTTTGGTTTCAGATACATTCTTTAGCAGCAGTCATACAGATGCCCTTTCTAACATATAAGAACATAAGATATGCTATACTGGGTCATACTAAGGTCCATCAAGCCGAGTATCCTGTTTCCAACTGTGGCCAATCTAGGTCACAAATACCTGGCAGTTTCCCAAGAAGACACAGGTTCTACGATGCCTGTAAAGGGACAAGCAGTGGATTTCCCTGGTCCCCTTTTATAATGGTTTATGGACCTTTCCTCCAGAAACTTGTCCAAAATCAGTTTTAAACCTGGCTATACTAACAGCTTTTACTACATCCTCCAGTAACGTATTCCAGAGTTTGATTTTGCATTAAGTGAAAAAAATATTTTCTCTTATTAGTCTTATATGGTTATTCTGCAACTTCATTGCATGTCCCCTGGTCTTTTTACATTTTTATGTTTACCCATTCTCAGAAGGTATTACACCAGAAGACAGTGATGCGTTAATCATATGCTGTAAATAAAAAATACTATCACCTACCTCTGACCGCCTTCACCCAAGAAACAGGAGAAGGATGAAGAAGGAACAAGCTGCATGGTATTTGTCTATCTTTTGGAATCCTGTCAGATACTTATGGTCTGCATTGACCACTGGTGGAAATGGGATGTTGGGCTTGATAGACCTTTTTTTTATTTATTTATTTATTTATTTACTTTTTATACTGTGCTCTTTAGAATCAGTGTGGTTTGCATGTATACTAACAGGTACTTTTTATTCACTTGTCCCCAAAGGGCTCACAATCTAAGTGTACCTGAGGCAATGGAGGGTTAAGTAGCTTGCCCAAGGCCACAAGGAGTGGCCATGGGCCTAGAGACCCCAGTCCCTCTGGCCTGAAGTTGCTTGTCCCCATGTGGGAATTGAACCCCTGGCCTTTGGTAACCTGTCTCAACCACTGAGCCACTCCCCCCTCCCTTTGGTGTGATTCAGTATGTTAGATCTTATATTCTTATGTAGGTGCATGTAAATAGAGAGATTATATTAGCATTTTGCCTCCCTGACCTAACCTCATGATTTTCCCCCCAAGGATGAAACTGCAAGATAACCTCTTCTTCCTCTTGCCACCACTGTTTGTTTCCAGTATGGGTCCATGGCAACAAAGAGAGGAACAGTGCAAGAAGAGTTTTGCATTTGGATTTTAGTACAGCCAGCATGAGGAGAGCATCTACAGCATGTCCAGGCATCTGTACAGTGCTCAGAAATAATGTTGCATGCTGTTTTGGCCCACGCCACGTTGACTCAGATCAAGAACAGGCAGGGGAGGCAGGCAGCAATTGTAGGAAACTGTGCCAAAACACAGAGTGAGATAGCACAGCACTACAGCAAGAGGTGGCAACCTGGTAGGAAGGGATAGCCTATCAGAGGAAACAGCCTAGAGAAGCCGGGTGATTGACAGCAGGTAATACAAAGCTGATTTGGGCAGGTTGGAGCTGGAGCAGACTTGGCTGAGGTTCCCCTAATACTGGCTGGGGAGGGAGATGGCTGGTTCATGACTTTTTTTCACTCCAAAGCTTCCATGCATTCCCCCTGTATCTTGGTCTCTGTCATCATAAAGCCTTCATTCGCACCCTTGCCTCAATCACTATGGGGGTCCTTTTAGAAATACCATTGGAATTTAGCATGTCCCGACCTGGATGTGTCAAAGCCGATTTTCACAACCTATATAAAATAGGCCTTGCTTATATTTTACTACCCTCTTTGGCACAAATCTTTTGGGCAAGTGGGGAATATATCAAAACTTTTGAATAAACACAAAGGCAGTGAGAGGGAGCATCCAAAGGGGAGGAGGGATGAAAAAAGACCCTGGGAGTCTCAGGCTGGAGGAAGAGCTCAGGAATGGAGGACATTATTGGGGATGTTGCACATCATGGGTAGGACCAGGGGTGAGAAAAATGCTTGTGTTGGGTAGACAGTAAGGAGGAAACTAAGGGGTAAAAGTATTATGTTGGGGCCACCGAGTATGTGTTATGTTTTTCTGTTTTTATAGTGGGAGGAAGAGAGATAATGCTGAGGTCAATGAGCCCCTGTCAATGTTCTGTGTTTTGGGTGCAGTCATATTGGGATTGCTGAGAACCTCATTGATTGTGTGAGAGAAGAAGAGCTGTTCTGTTGGTCAGATTCCCTTCTGTCATGGTTCCTGGAGGGGGAGATGTGTTACATTTGGGTTGCCAAGCCCTCTTCCAGTTTTTCTGTATGTGAGGTGGGGGAGAGAAAGACTAATGTTTAGGCTCACCAAGACCCCTTCTTTCTCTGTGTGTATGGAAGGGAAGATGTTATATTTGGGTTGCCAATCTCCCCTTGTGATTTTTTTCTGTGTGTCAGGTGGGAGAGGAAAGAGGTATAATTTTTGGGCCACCAAGCTCCCTTATTTCTCTGTGTGTGCATAGGCGAATGTGTTATATTTGGGTTAATGAGCTCCCCCCCCCCCCCTTAGAAAAGGAGAGAAGGATTGGGGATGTGAGGGGAAGAGGAGAGTGCTGACATCAGATCTATTGAGAGGGTGAGAAAGTGTGCCCTCTCCTTGCCAATTCAAGTGAATCTGAGTAGAGGGAGGGGGAGATAAAAGTCACCAGCCCTGCAAATCTGATCGCCCCAAAAAACAAGTTAAACCACGCCTATGGAAAAGGTCATCATTATGACACAGACTCATTTTTATTTCTAACGCCATACAATCCTATTTTTATTAGAATTTGTTATTTGTTTATTTTTAACAGGCTTATGGCTTTACTGTATATATTTGACCTAATATTCAACGCGATTAAGACGGTTAGCAGACCTGATAATCACATCGTTCATGGTGACTGGGATATTCAGCGTCACTAAAGTGGTTAGTGCTGGTGAATATCTCTGGGCACTGCTGCTGATGCCCTAGTGCTAGCCGGTTAGCATTCAGAGGCATTCTGGGAGTAGAATAGAGGAGTGGCCAAACTTTCACCGCAGAAACTAACCGGGCAGTGGCTGAATATCTCTGCTGCTCGATTTGCTTCCATTTTATCCGGCTGACCTGGATGTTCAATGCTGATGATCAGATATGGCTCTAGCAATTAATATCCAGGTCTTTGGTAAACAGCGACAGCTAGCTGCTACCACTGAATATCAGGCACTTCATTTTTAAATGTATACATGTGTGTGTGTACACGCTTGCGTATACAATCTGATTAATTTCATACAACGTATCCCAAATCACAATGTAGGGTTTTCTTTTTTTCAGGAATTTTTACTAACCTTTACAATCTAGGAGAGTGTAAACATAAAAAAGATGTGACACTAGCAAGACTATTAAAATGTCACTCTGACAGCTCTTATAAGTTTTGTTTTTTATAAGACTCCAGAGTTCTTGGGAATTGGTCCTAATTATTGATTTTATGTTGCTTTTCTTTTTTAGCAGATGTTTTTTTTTCTCTCCAACAGACAGCTATACACAATGGAAAATGATTATGAAATATATTTCTACTCTTGCTAAGGTAAGAAATGATTTTGCATCCTACAGAACATACATTCTCTCTTTCAAACTTAGTTGTAGAAGTTCTTTCTCTGAATTTCAAATTTATTTGAAGTAAAATAATGCAACATTTAAAAAGATGGAAAGTTATTTATTATCTCGAAGACTCAAGAAATAACAGCAGATGTGAAATCAAAATATCATTCCAGATTTCATTCTCTGTGTACCAGCTTTATGTTTCACTATACTAGGATGGGGTTCAAAATCTAGGCCTACAGCATGTAATCTGCACAGACACAATATAGTCTTCATTCTTATTTTCCTCAACTTAGGGGGCCTTTTACGAAAGTGTGGCAAACTTTAGCCATTACAATGTAGTTGCCTGATTTACCTCCTGGTCATTGTGAGGCCTCTGTGTCAACTGTTGAAGGCATTCCCAGCATCTGTCTATGCAATAATGGGAGAGGAAAAACTTTACCATGTCTTAAGTGTATTGAAAGGGTGGATTTATTTACCGCCTCCTAGTGAGGTGATGTTAAGTGATCTGCACCATCTGCAGTGGTATCATTTAATTCATGGTTAAGTTACCATGCACTAACTGCAAGGCACAATCCCGCCCCATATCATGCTTTGCACGTAGCATATAAATTAGGGCTATGTTTACTAAACCATCTTAATGTGTGCTCTGCGATGTTATCGCGCGATAAGGTACCTTATCGCGTGATAATGGCGCTTTATCAGGCGCAGAGGTACCTTAGCGCGCGATAACACGTGCAGCGGCGCAAATGAGTGCTGAAGGCGGGGAAAGGTTCCTGGAGGGCGGAGGAAGGCTCCCCAGGGGCAGAGAGAAGGGGTCAATGGGTGGAGAGTGGGAGGGGAGAGGCTCCCCGCACACTAATGCTGTGAAATCCGAGGCTCAAAACTAACGCCAGTGAAACCCTGGCGTTAGAGCTGATTTAAAGGGAAAAGAAACCATTTCCGTCAGCAATGTACAGCAAAACCAGGGAAACCTACAAAACATGATAAGTGTGATACATGTGCATGGAACAAAAGGGCAAATAAACAGTTAAAATGAACAGAAGAAAATATAAAAATAAAATAACCAAGCTGGGCAATAGTGATATCAATGGGAAACATCAAAAAACACTCCCAAGAAAGCACCAAAAAAAGGATATGAGTTTTGGAAGGGTCCATGCTCCGTCCCCATAAAAGGTAAATGAGCCCACAGTGAAATTGCACTGTGCAGAGTTTTCCTCTCCATCGGACAGGTTTCCTATGGCGTGCACATGTGCGACAACAGCAGGGCGGGCATGTTGGAATGCCCAACTGGACAGATGCTTGAAAATGGGATACAGAGGGCTGCAGGCGGCACATGCTGTGGTGCAGCTGGGGCACAGTGTGGACTAGGCAGATGCCTAGGTGGCACATAGGAATGCTGAAACTGTACAGCAGCCAGACAGCAACTGATGAGGGCCCAACATGGGCACGAGTGTGTTTATCACAGTGTCACAGGGGATAGTACCCAGCAGGTACCTCCAAGGGCATAGAACATTGGCAGGCGGTGTTGGGGGGGAAGCGTGGATGTCTATGCAGGCACCCCTACCCCAGAACACGCACCATAGGCAGCCGCCTACCTGCACACTGGATGGCCTGAGACTGCGCACCACCAGCAGAAGGGCATGTCAGCATGGTGGCAGAGGGGTACTGGTGTTGGAGGGGGGCAGTGGCAGCTGCCCAGAGCAGACCATGGCCTAGCCCTGTGTAGGTGGGTGCCATGCACTGCAAGAAACAGGTCCTGCCAGACGAACAGTCATGGTATCACCAGGGAATGCACTGTCTCTGTGGCAACACAGGGGTGCAGTGCACACAACCAGTGTGTTCAGAGACAGAAGGTCACAGGTTCAAGTCCCAGTTGTGGTTCCTGCCAACTCAGTCCCCATGTTTTACCCACTACTAAAACGTGCTAATACAGACAGAACCTTTATTGCAGATGACGTAAACATGCCCAAAACACCTACATTTTACCCTACAGAGCACAGACACCATAAACAGGTGCATTACCTAGAGCAGAGTCTCCCAAATGCAGTCCTGGAGGGCCAAACGCCATTCAGGTTCCATGCTGCCTCTAATAAAGATGCCTGTGCTGCATTTTTATGCGCTGCCCCCATGGTATGCAGATGTATCTCATGCATATTCATGAGGGACAGCATGAAAACCCGAACAGTGTTTGGCACACCAGGACTGGAGTTGGGAACGTCTACCGTAAAGCAGCAGCCAACAGGGGCAGACACACCCGCACCCACAGGCTCCATTATCCAATGCCTCCTGGAGAGGCAGGACATTGGGCCCTGCATGCATCTCCCAATACTAGCACTTGCATACCTTAGCAATGCCACCCTAAACCTGGGAATACGGTACACAGCTATCAAAATGTTGCTATGATTACTGGCAGATAGAAATTCCAAAGTTAAGTACAATCTTCTGATTGAGCTGCATCATGGCAACCTTTCTGATGTCTGTGGAGTGTGCTACAGGTCTTGTGTCTGACAGTGTTTACCACCCTGGGGAGTGACCCCAACAGTATTGCGTACCATAGCCATGCCTGCACTGTGCCCAGGACTGGAGCAGTGGCCAGGGCTGCCAAACACCTCTATAGTTGTACAATGCTGGCATAGGTGTGGAAGTGTGTGTCTGTCTATCCAGTATGTGGTGGCTGCAAACACCCTCCACAGCCCACACTGCCAGCACATGTGCCAGTATTGGCCTGCCAATGTGCATAATGAGGAGCAAGGTACCATGGGTATAGCCTGGACAGGGTGGCCTGGCCAGGATGCATCTGCACAGGGCATAGGGCAATGGCTGGGACATTGTAGTGCCCGGCCACCACCTGCACAGACAGGGTGGCCACATCATGTCTTGCTGGGAGATCACTCTCACCCTGACTGAGCAGTGACCACGGCATGGCTGGGTTCCCCCATAGTGCTATATAGTATTTCTCACATGTGATATTTATGGGTTCCCTTTTGGGACCCAATCACTGACTTATCTACTTGGTGTGTATGTTGACATCCCAGTTCTTGGTGCACGCATCTCCTCCAGGAACATGCACTATGGACTAGCTAGCAGACTGGCTACAGCTAGTATGTGTCTTGCTGAAACAACTTGCAGGGTGCAGCGGGTGGAGGCTTGCTGCAGGAGAATATCAGATAGTGGTGGGCACTGTTCCCTCTAAGCTGTGCGCATGTGCGCGCGCACACACCTTGCCAAGTGAGCGCACATACTTTACAACAGAGCGCACAAAAATTACGGTTCTGATTCTGATAGAAAACAACACCGACATTCTTAAAGTTGAAAAGTTGTTGTGTATTTATGGTTTTCACAAGTTCTACAATATTTTCTAGTGCAATCAATGTGGTATACATACAGTATTCTAATGTGTAGTCAAATTTTAAAGAATATAACGCCGAGTGTCATTATGTGGCGCACAAAAATTTAACCTTCCTAAAAAAGCTGCACAGCTGATATTTTATGCGCACACAGCCTACAGAAAATTAGAGGGAACATTGGTGGTGGGGTGCAGCTGAGCATTTCCAGGCCTAATGTCTGTCTGCTATTGCTTTATGGATGTGTATAGAGCTGCATTGACTGCCCTGTAGGGGTGTCTGTTCCCCAGCAGGACTGGGGTTGATGGTCCCCTCTACTGCCACCATTGCAGGGAGGTAGAATGTGAATCTGTTGGTGGGAGACCCTCTTTCCCACCCTCAGCCTCAGAGGGTGGGTTGGGTGGTGGTACATAATCTGCCTATGGATCCATAAGGGCTAAACCTGACTGAGAAATACAGATGTATCCAAGGTGTGCCTGCAGGAACTACCTATCTCACACACTAGCACTGCTGGGGACCTGCAGCATGGCCTATTTCTGCCATGGAAGGTGCTGTGGACCTGGTGCTGGGCGCCCCACCTCACCCTCAGGGTGAGCACAGTACCCACACAATGTGACGGTGTGTAGCTAATCTGTGCCAGTAACACACACGGTCAGTTCCCCCTACCAGGCCGAGGTGACCACAGCAGACTGTTTGTGTGGTGGCGTGCAGTCCTTCTGCAGCCAGCCAGGGGCTTGTTAGCAGCTATAGAGCTGTTTCCCACTGCTTACTTCACTGCCTATGGAGCCAGAGGTCATGGGTTCAAACCCACAGTGGGGTTATTTGATAGGGCTGTCCAAAGCATTGTCTATTTTTAATGTACATTAGTGCTGCCAGCAAAAACACCCTCAGAGTACTGTAACCATAAGGTGCCTCAGAAGGCGCCTTCTGAGGCACCTTATGGTTACAGTCCATATAAGGTCCCTTATAAGGTGTCCTATGGAGCGCCTTATAGGGTGCCCTATAGGGGACATTATAGGGTGCTGTTGTGGACAGTGCACTTTATAATGTGCCCTATGGAGTGCCTTATAGGGTGCCTTATGCAGCACCTTAGGTTACAGCACGTGAGGGTGTGTTTGCTGGCAGCAATAATTAAAATACAAATAAAATGCCTCAAGAAACAATACTTACATGTCAAAGCCAATGCCTGAGCCAGCCTTATGCATCAGGCACACTGGGGGATCAAACTCATGACCCCTGTATCATCAGTCAGTGCATTAACCATTGTGCTACACCTCTGTTTCTATGTTTGCCTCTCTGTGCGCCTACTTAAGATTACCGCGCGTTTACACGCTTAGCGGCGCTTCACCCGATAATGTGCGCAGCAGTGTGCATTATCGCGCGATACTCCCGTTTTGCTACTTTAAGACAGAAATGCCCACTCCTTTTATGCAGCCTGCACACTATCGCTGGGCGCATGTTAAGACGGTTTAGTAAACATACCCCATAGTGTTCTTTTAGTGTCAAGCCAGCCTGGTAACCATTAGAGCGGCCATGCATGAAATACATTGAAGTAAATGCATTTGGAATGAGCCGAGGGTGCATGTCAGAGAAATTTCAGGGAACTGTAATTTAGGAATCAAAATCCAATAAACTAATCTAACTAGTCGACTGGACTTTTTTAACATACATGGAGTGTGCCAAGTATCCTGAAAAATGCAACAAAATGAAACATAGCACAAACTTGTAATTTATGGTTGCCAAATTCCTCAAAATTATTTCAAAGTCTTTTTAGGCTTCAGCGCTGGATTTGCTGCATGTTCTTTATGATCCTAGCCTATGGAAGAAGCTGAAAAACAAGAACTCTTTTACTAGGGGAGTGACATAGGCAAACCAAGAGGTATGTATCAGAAGACGAGCAGTAATATTGTGTACCAATTGAAGCCTACGGAGTTGGGTGAGGGGAAGACCAGCCAAGGATGTGTTACAATAATCTAAGCGAGAAACAACAAGAGAAGCAACGTGGTTAAATAGGAGGGTGAGAGGAAAGGGCGAACCGCACGGAGTTGCCTTAGAGTATGGAACGAGCATTGAGCAACAGAAGAAATGTGATCTTTAAAGGTCAAAGCCGAGTCAAGTGTAACACCAAGATAGAGTAGTGAGGTAACAATAGGGATAGGGTCAGCTAAAAGAAGTGGAACAAGAGAGGGGACAGGAGTGCTAGGAGTGAACCAAATGGCCGAGGTTTTTGACAAATTGACATGTAAGAAATTATCCGAGAACCAGGAAGCTACAGCGGAGAGACAGATGTTAAGTGGACCAATGACAGGAGTGTTGGACTCGGTGTGAAGGAGAATTATGTCATCTGCGTAATAATACACAGAGATGCCGTGTTGCTGGATTAACAAGGAAAGGGGGGCTAAAAAGATGTTAAACAAAAGAGGTACTAGTACTGAGCCCTGTGCTAGCTGATCCAAAACAAAACATTGTTGACTGCACCAACCACATAGTTTATTTAAGATTTGGGCTACCTGAAAGAATAATTATGGATTTTTTTTTAAGTGCATCAAGTCACTGGTGACCCAGCAGCCCCTTGGTTTTCTTAGCAACTGTATGACCAGACGTAGATCACCAGGCCTTTTTTTATGAAGCAATGGAGGGTAAAGTTACTCACCCAAGGAATGCCAGTGAGAATTGAATGCTGATCTCTTGGGTACTAGGTTGTTGCTCTAACCACTAGGCTACTCCTCCACTCCAATTTGGCTTGTAAGAGAGTCATTTTATAAGAGTCATCTAGATTTATGCATGCATTTATGCACAGAAAACATGATATTTTGTAGTTTCTACATATAAATAACCATTACATGCCTAATGTATTTGGTCACAATTCTGTAAGCACGCACATTGAACCAATGGTGCGTACTTTCACTGTGGTCTTGTACAAGGATGCAGTTTTGTTAGAGTGCAGGTGGAGCACAAATTTGCACACATAAATTACTAACTATTATAACTTATGCATGTTCTTGAAAAATCTAGAGACGGACATCTATACCTGTCATAGGACAGTCATACGTGCATGCATCTCGTAAAATGTGCGTTTTTTGTCTCATGCACCTATTTTAGAAAGTAAAGTACGTTCATGCCTTACTTTATAAAATAAGCTTGAAATGCCTGAATGAATGCACATGCAAATCTAGGTGACCCTTACAAGATTACTCTTGATGAGGATAAATTTAGAAGCCATTTTTAATGTAAAGCGGATTTTATAAAATTAGATCAGGTCTCAAAGTGCACAAGGTGCAAGCAGGTACATACATCGGCAGAAGGCATGCACAGGGGTAGAGTATAGATGTAATAAAGGCAGAATTGTGATTTATGTGACAATTTTATAAAATGTACATATACTTCTTACTGCTCCCTTGTCGTCTATGGTCCCCTCTATGATCTAGACATTGTCCCTCCCCTGGATGGACCACCTCTGTGTGATCTTGTCCCTCCAACCACCTATCTTCCCCTTCAGTCTATCTCTGTATCCACACATTTGAAGTGGCGCATCACTCCTAACACCATTCTTCACTTTCCCTCTGGAGACTCCATCTTTCCTTCCAATTTTAGCGCCTCATCTATCGATGTCCAGGTTCAGTCCTGGCATTCCACTCTCTCTGCTCACCTCAACAGACTGGCCTCCCTCGAATAATGCACTATTCACCCTACCTTTTGTCGCCATTCCTAGTTCACACATGTTCTCTCCCTTCTCCGAGGTCTCTGGCGGCATCAACCTACCCCCATTAGCCTTCTTTGCTTCTGTCTCTCCCGCCACCACTACAAAGCCCATATCTCCTCAGCTAAAAAGACCTATTACATCACCATTATTTCATCTGCCTCAAATTCCTCCAGGCAACCTTTTTCAGTGTTTTGCTCTCTTTCAGAGGTCACCAACAGCTCAGCACCCTCAGCCCACCCACCTCTGCCAGACCCCTCTCGTCTTGCCAGCTACTTCCCTGAGAAGATTGTTGTTTACCATTCCAAGTTTCCCCCCTCCATCCCCCCTCAACAGAAGTTTCATCTTCCATCCCCACCCTCGGCTTGGTGCCTTCACCTCCATCCTCCCCCTCCCTACCCACCACTACCTTCCCTCACCTTTGGTCTTCCTTGCAGCCCATCACTGCCACCACCCTACTCAAGGTTATCAATTCTTCCCATAAGACTACATGTCCCTCGGACCCTATCCCTTCCCCTTGGATCACGGAACTTTCCCTTGCCCTCCTTTTGTACTCTCCATCTTTAATTCCAGCCTCGCTTCAGGTATCTTTCCCTCTCTATGGAAGCATGCCCCTGTCCATCCCATCCTTAAAAATCCTTCACCTGCCCCATACACTCTAGCTAACTGGCATCCAATTTCTAATCTTCCCTTCCTTTCCAAGGTCCTTGAGACTAATCTTCTCTCAACTCTCTTCACACTTGGATTCCACTCACTTTTTGCATCCACGCCAATCTGGTTTCCATATTGACCATAGCATAGACACTATCTTTCTTTTCCTGCTCAGCGAAACACACACTGCTCATGAACAAGGCAACATCTCTCTTGCAATTTCTGTGGATCTCTCCCCAGACTTTGATTTGGCAGATCACCCTCTTCTACTTTCTCGTCTCTCTGACTGTGGACTCCAGGACATAACCTTTCACTGGTTTCAGTCTTTCCTGTCCTCAAGTTCCTTCTCAGTGCTTTGCGGTTCTGCCTCATCCCCCCTACCCGGCTAACTAGTGGCATCCCCCAGAGCTCAGTTCTGGCCCCCCTCCTCTTCAACATTTTCTTAGCCCCTCTTGCACTACTAACCCAGCAACTTGGTATCTCTGCCTAATTTTATGCAGACGATATCCTCCTTCTCTTTCACACAAATGCTCGCTCCCCAAATATAACCCCCTTAAATGCTTGTTTATCCTCTGTCTCTGACTGACTTTATTCCAATCGTCTCTCTCTCAATCACTCCAAATGTTCCACAATATGGCTCACCTTTAATATCTCATGACCCACAATAGCCCCTTTCTCTGTCCCACTCACCTGTCCTCCTTGTTCACTCCCTCCGCTATCTCAGGGTCATTCTAGATTCCTCTCTGTCATTTTACGGCCACAATTCCTCCCTTGTCCAATGGTCTTTCTTCTTCCTCTGTCGGATTCGTGCTCTTCGTTCTTCTCTCAACCAGCACTCCATTACTACCCTCCTTCTATCGGTAGTAATTTCTAGAATAGATTATTGCAACAGTGCCCTTACCGCTCTTCCCAACTACCAAGTTCGTCAATTGCAACTTCTCCAAAATACAGTAGCCTGGATTATCATTTACACCTCGCACCATGAACACATCACTCCCACCCTGATCCGACTTCACTAGCTTCCCATAACATTTTACATAAATTACAAAATTCTCATATCAACTCACCAGGCAATCCACACAGGCATACCTCAATGTTTGGCTGACCTTCTTCATTTTCACTCCCCCCCACAGTCTCCTCAGATCCCTCCACACTCATGGTTTGGCCCTCCCCTCAGTTTCCCATGCGCATTTGGAGCAAACGCGTCATTACGCTTTCTTTTTCCTTGCTCCTGCCTTATGGAATTCCCTACCTGCCTCACTACATGCAGAGACCTCCTTTCTACAGTTCAAATCTCAGCTCAAAACACACCTGTTTCAGTTGACTTATGACCTTTCATCCCTTTCCCCTGAGGAGTCTCCCCCTTAGCTCGCTCCCTTCTTAGTTCTTCTCCTGTCCTCTCCTACCTGTCTGCCCATTGCTCTCTTCTTCATTCACTTTCTTTTCTGTCCTGTCCTATATATGATTGTGGTTCTTTTCCTTTTCCTTATTTTTAATTTAGATTTTCGTAAACCGCTCTGATGCCTTGCTGCCTAGGGTGGTATATCAAATGACAATAAAGATAAAGATGTACATAATGTACATGCTGATGTTTACACCTGCTTTCAAGCAGGCACGATGACCATGCTTCAAATGTTAAATAAATAAATAAATTAAAAAAATAAATAAATGTAGGTGCTATTGTGTCTAGATTTATCTTTATAAAATAGCACCAAAACAGGTTCTTTCTGCACACTTAACATAGGTTCCCAATTATAAAATTACCTCCAGAGAGGGTCAGTTTATAACAGGGCACAAAGATTTGGAGACAGAGCTGTACCAGGGCACAAGTACAGAAAGGGTGCTGATATGACCAGTGGGCTTCGAAGGAAGCTCACAAAGAGTGAGTTACTGTGCCAGATTGGTTAGTCATACAGGATGCATTTCTACGTTAGTACAATCCTGTTTGGAGGCAATGAAGGCAGCTATTTTTAGCCTATTTTGTAAAGACACATGGGGCATGTTTACTAAAGGATAGTACAGGGTTAGCGTGCAGTTTCAGTGCAATGCTTGAAAGTACAGTAGTGCAGGGCCCCACACTTAAAACCCCGTGCTATCCTTGCAACACACGTCAGGGTGGCAACTGGGTGGGATGGGGTTTCCCACCATGGCGCAGGTAGCATGGGCATTTGTAGCCCATGCTACCTATGCTTGGCACAGGTAACATGAGTGAAACTAATGCCACCTCAATGGGTGGCTTTTGTCACACCTGTGGCTATTTTTCCACAGTGAAGTGCAGTCGCTGCAGGGGGATGAATGTGCATGCCCCCATGCAGTTAGCTTGCAGACCTACACTGGTAACAGCCCACATGTACATTACCAGTGTGGGGTTTAGTAAACATGCCCCATAGACATCTATGTGTCTTTATAAAATATTCACACAAATCTTGTAGAAATAGTAACCACTGACATCCATGTCTGCTTGGGAGCAGGCATACATGTTACCATGTAAAGTATATGCATACATGCATATTTTATAATATATGCACATAAATTGTCACTCCACCGGTCCTCCCCTGAGCATGTTTACTCTACAAGAGCACACTTACATGTACCACATGCATTTCAAGATGTGACCTAATTTTATAAGGTCTTTTATGTGCTTAAATCCACATTTTACACATGGGAAAGGTTTATAAAACTATTTTTATTTATTTATTTAACTGGTTTTATATACCGTTTTTCTACCAGGCAAAATGGAGAACACAACAGAGAACGGTTTACATGGAACAATTAAAAACATTTGTAGGCATCTTTAAACATATAAAACTAAAATAGAAAAACTAGAATTTGTACACAGCATTTAGCATGGGGTGGGGGAAGTGTTGCTGTTGTTATAACTTGGATCTTTATTGGTGTGGTTGTGGTAAGGAGTGGGGGGAGGGGGTGAAAGTTATATGGGGTTGGGGGTGGAGAGGGAGAGGTTGAAGAAGTATAGTGTTTGTGGCTGGAGTTGGGGTGGTGGGGGTTGAGCAACCTCAGATCATTAAGGGACGTGGGATACCAGAGATGGTGATCTTGCTGGGGATTTGTTGTAGTGTGTGTGCCATAGTGTTCTTCAAACAGGAGCATATTGAGGTCTTTTTTGAATAGGGTGTGGGGTTGGAGGCATTGTATTGTGGAGGATAGTTCGTTCCAGATGTTGGGAGCATAGAATTTGAAGGCTTTTGTGCATGTGTGTTGTGATATCTTGTGAAATTGTGCTGGTGGGAGGAGGAGATTTGATGTGATCCATCGATGGAGTCTGGTTTTATCGGGACATCTGATCAATGATTGGAGTTGCTCGGCAGAGGTGTTCCAGAGAGCTCTATGTGTGATGGCGAGTATCTTGAACTTGATCCGGGATGAAACTGGGAGTCAGTGAAGAAATTTAAGAATGGAGGTGATGTGGGAGTGTCTGGAGACTCCAGCTATGATTCATGCAGCAATATTTTGGGCAAGCTGAAGGGGGACAATGGAAGCCTTAGGAAGTCCATGGAGGACAGAGTTGCAGTAGTCAAGGAGAGGAGTGATGGAAGCTTGGCAGACTGTATGAAATCTGTCAGGAGGTAGGAAGGGGCATAGGTTATGGAGAGTTCGTAGTTTAAAGTAGATGTTTTTGGTGATGTTTGAAATGTGAGGCTGGAAATTCAGGTGGAAGTCTAGGATAATGCTGAGGTATTTCAGTAGCTCCAAGTTTGACGCTTTGAGACAGGGTGAAGTTGGGGTCTCTGGACACATGAAGGCTCTCTGTTTTATTAAAGTTGACTGCCAAGTTGTGAAGTTGTAGCCATGAGACATTTCTTCAAAACAGGCAATGATGACAGAGTAGTCAGGGGAGGTGGTGTCAAATGGTGTGAAGATCATTATGTCGTCAGCACAGAGTTGGTATCCGACGTTGAACTTACTGTCATAAATCTCTATGGCCAAAATTACCTATGAAATACAGGACTAGGTTTTGGGCATTCTATGAGTGGCATCACTTACATATTTGAAGGGGGCTGATATGTCTCTGGCCTTGTAATGAAAGAGAAAACTATGGGCAAATTTCATTTCCAGAGGTCCAAGAGCTCTCTGCAGTTGGTACCAAATAAAATGAAACTGCAGAGCTTATTCGGACCTCCGGAAATAAAACATTACAAGACCAGGGACATATCAGTCCCTCTCATATATGACTCCTTATTCAGCAGTGGTGGCAATCATTTTTTTTTTAATGCAAACCGCAATATTTAAAAATATGCATATTCATTGCCATTGTACAGATAATCACAGGCACTGAATACATGTAGGCATTACTTGCTGGTGCACACTATGCATTTGGAAAGGTAATTTTCTAACTATCTGTCTAATGCATCTATTTTAAGCCTATTTTATACAGAAAAGTAGACACCTACTCGTTTTTGTAAAATATTATCATTAATGGCTAAAATATACCTAAGGTTCAGGTACGGACATTTACACCACTCTAGATCTACTGGAAATGCCCATGCCTAGATTTTTCACTTATGTACTGTGACTTTCCTGGTTCACAGCTGGAATTGCCACAGCCATATCTCCCTTTTCAAGTAAAGGGAAAGGCAAAACAAAAAAGCAAAGGAGGGCTAGAGGTAAACCCCGAGGCAGAGGGCAGGGTTCTTTTAAGCCCAGGGCTTCACCAGCAGCTTTCACTCCCCTTCCCAGCCCTTCAGTGGCAGATGTATGTCAGGGTAGGTTGGAGGGAAGGGAGGGGAGGAGCTCCCAGGTCCAGCACTGGGTTAGGTCACTTCCTCTGTTACTTCTGAGCCACAAGAGTTAAGAGGCGTGATCAAAAAGTATTGAGACTTGTACAGTAACACAAGAAGCATAGTAGTTATTGCACTCAGTTTCCTTCAAAGTAGTCCCCTTCCGATAAAACACACTTCTTCCAGTGTTTCTGCCACTGCTGGAAACAATTTTGAATAACTCTTTTGTAATGCTGTGAAGCTGTGATGTAGAATTTTGCTTAATCGTCTCCAAGTATTAAATCTCCTTTTCTTTCAGTGGTAATTTCAGTTTTGGAAACAAGGAAAAGTCACAGGGTGTGAGGTCAGGTGAGTATGGACTTGCTCGATTTGGTGTTTGGCCAAGAACTGCTGGACAAGATGTGATGCATGAGCTGGGCTGGTATCATGATAAAGCAACTATTTACCATTCCTGTGCAACTCTGACCTCTTATGACAAACTGCATCTCTCAAACGAGTCAGAAATTGGATGTAGTACTTCTTATTGATGGTCTGACATTTTGGAGCATACTCATGATGAACAATATCAATTGATAAAACCAACTGCAGCAGCAGTAGGTCCCCTCTGAGTCTGCACTCTTAAAGGCACAGTTCTCATGAGCTTGCAGTTATCTATATACTGATGGCCCTCAAACTGCTGCACCTATAAGGTTCCCACCTGATCCCTAATAGGGCAATCTGTCCCTGAAGATTACTGTGCTTTACTGTGGAAAACCATCCAAACATCGCAAACATTAAAATGGACTTTTCCACCTGATTCCCAAGGTTAACTATGTCCAGTGCACAGGAATGTGTGGCATGTCATGCTTCCTCCGAGGTGAAAAAGCTAGTTAGCATGGAGAAAATTTTAAGCCATGGTCTGCAAGGCACTGTGTTGAAAGGGAAAAGGCTACAAGACCATTTCATTCTCCAACTTAATCGCATCCCTAACAGTCTAGGAAGCCAGGGTTCAAAGTCTATCGATACTCCTTGTGACTTTTGGTAACCCTTTGCTGCCTTAGGTACAAACTCAGATTGCAAGCCCTCTGGGAACAGAGAAATATCCAATGTACATGAAAGTTATTCATTTTGAACTATTTCTGGAAAGTCATGAGTTAAATAAAAAATGCTGAAATGGCAGAGAAAAAATGTTAAAAGAATCTGCTGACAGCCATATTAAAAAGAAATGAAAAGGGTCAGTAAGGTCTCAAATAAGGAAACATGCCAATCAATAACTCTTTACTGATTCTGAAGGAATATGTGTGGGCATGTGTGTGTTTGAATGTAAAGAGAATCAGACTGCAGTTTCAATAAATTTTAAAGGAGTTAATGCACAAAGCAGGCCTGGTACAGAAAGCAGCTGAGCCTGGGGCAAGCACGGGAAGAGCTCACAGGCGATAAGGAGAAATCACAGGAGATAAGGAGATAAAAAGCATGACCCAGGTAAGTAAATAAAACTTATACTAAGCAAACTTTAAAGAAAATGACCTGTAAAATTACTTGTATGTGTTCAAAGGTCTGCTAGGGGATTTAGAGCACTAAAAGTGTGCTGAATGAGTTGAAATGAAGGTAGTAAGGCGCTATTTCTGGACAGACACTTTTACAGAGAGCTAGAATTTGCATGCAGGAATTTCAGTTACTGGTGAGAAAGAAGACTGAGGGGGTTAGACATGCTAGAAAGAGTGTCTCCATATAGAAAAAATGTAATTGATATTTATTTATTTAGACAGTTTTGTATACCACCTTATCCTTCAATCAAAGTGGTCACAACACAATTGGGGGATATGAGACACATACACTAATGCTTACAGGGAACATGGGCAATGGAGGGTTAAGTGGCTTGCCCAAGACCACAAGGAGCACCTGTGAGACTAGAAACCCCAGTCCTTCTGGCCCAAGGTTGCTGTCCTCTAGTGGGATTTGAACCACTGACCTTCTGGCTTGTGATACCTTGCCCCAACCACTAGGCCACTCCTCCATTATTTAGAAGAAGAGCGTGAAAGAAACTGTAATGATAACGAGAGAAAATTTAAAGTTCCATGTAGAAACTCTTTTCTTGGTGACAGGAACAAGACTGAAGAAGCTCTGAAACTAATTCAAGCAGTTTTAAATCCGAGCTGACTGAGGATTTGAAGTGATTTATTTGAGAGTGAGAATTTGAAGTCATTTATTGAAGAGTGAGTTTAATTTTGAGTACTGCTTTGATTAAAGGTTCAACAGTGTGTGACTTGCTTTCCATAGCACTGGAGTCCTTCAAGCAGTGAAGGAAAGTAAGGCTTAAGGTAAAAAAAAACTCCCAGTGTAATGAGAGAAACCCTGAAAGTGAGCTGTTTTGAAACTGAGTACTGCTCACAGAAATTGTTTAATCCCGATAGAGCTTAACTGGTTCAGTGAGGAAGAGTATAGCTCAAATGTTTGAAAGCATGAGGGATTGAATGTGTTTTTGAAGATGGAAAAAGCCCTTGCCTTAATTGGCAATTGGTATAGCTTAATTGGCAATTGGTATAGCTTTCCTAAACTGATTGGCAGTTGTAAGGCCTGACTCTGGTACATACCTGACTCTGGCACAAAGAGTGGGAGCAAAAGACAGAGAATCTAATTATCTTTTGTTTTTGTTTTTTGGGAAAAGCAAGTCTCACATGTAACAGAAATAGAAACAGATAAAAAAAGATAGGAATACTTTCTAGTTACTGTACGCATAGCTAGGAAGGTAGTTTCTTTTATAGATTTTTTTTAAAGACAGGTAGTATGTATCCTGACTGCAGCTGTACATTGTTGAAGCATAGTGAATCCTAAGGCACCCACCATCAAGAAAACAGCAAGACCTGGAAAGAAGATTTGAGATAAGTGACTGACATGTCATAGTGACTATTTTTTGACAACTAATACCTGCCTGTTTTTGAAGAAGACAATGTTGTACTACTGCTGAATAGAAGTAGTGTTAGAATTGTTCACAGAAAAATGATTATTGTTTATTTTTATAAACTGAATTGACACTATTTGAAAAAAATAAAATGAGAAATGTTTACAACAGTTAGTTACAATGTATAGGCAATACCCACTCTCTGCCCTAAACCTGCACAGTCCCTAAACATGCTAAGCAGTTAGCATGAGATATTTACCATGCTGACATTTTCAGCATACAGTAATATATGCTAACTCTTTACCATGTTTTAAAGGCATGGTAAACATTAGCGCATTTTAGTAAACATGTCCCATTGTGATAGTAACATAGTAAATGACGGTAGATAAAGACCAGTACAGTCCATCAAGTCTGCCTAGTAAGATGGCAAGAGTAGGTGCACCTGCCGCTCCGTGCAGGCCACCGCTCCCCATGTCTTGTTTTAGGGGTGAACACTCCCCATGTCTTTGTTTTAGGGGCGAACCCACCGTTCTGTGTAGGATACCCCTGTATGTTGAGAAATTAGTTAAGTTTATTTTGATTTTATTCTGTTGCTGTAAAGGGATCCACTGTGTCTGTCCCATGCCATTTTTAATTCTGTCACTGTATTTGCCCCCACCACTTCCATCGGGAGGGCACTCAAAGCATCCACCACCCTTTCAGTGAAAAAGTATTTCCTGACATTGCCTTTCAATTTACCCCCTTGCAGCTTCATGTTATGCCCTCTAGTTTTACAGTTTCCCCGTCTTTGGAAGAGGTTTGTTCATTATTTCTCTTTAAATATTTAAAGGTCTGAATCATATCTCCCCTGTCCTCTCTTCCAGAGTGTACATATTTAGGTCTTCAAGTCTCTTCTCATAAGGCTTCTGACGCAGGTGATAGAATCAATATTCCATCTACAAAAAATAGGCCAACTGGCAGACAGTCTAGCCAGCTCAAAAGAAGCAGCCCAGGTAGGACCTTAATGGTGGGAGATTGTGGCAGGGTGTTCTCCAGATGAATTGGTGGATAAAGAAATTGGAAAACTGACTGTGATTAAAGGAGAGCCTTGATCATAAGACGGATAAGGCAGGAGGGAAGAACTCAATAAGGATTCTGTTCATTTGCTATAAAAACAGCCAGAATTTGCTAGAAATACATAGCAGGAATAATTACGTCTGGTTGGGAAAATAAATGCTAAATAATTATGCAAAGTTGGGAAGTAAAATTATCTTGTTCCTAGACTGAGGAGCATAACTGATCCAAGGATGACTGGCTGGACAGATCAGAGGGAGAAAAAACATTAGTACAATATACAGTCTTCATCTTTGACCTGAGTACCTACAACACAGTGAAGCCTCCGGTATTTCCTGAGGAGCTCAGCAACTTCCTTGCTGGTAATAAGCCATTTCTAAAATGGTGCTGCTTTACAGTCTGATCTCACATGTGTGTAGTGAAGTTTTGTGAATGGGGTGAGAGGAGTTGTCTGAGCTTTCGTGATTATGAGTGGGGTAGAAGCATGAGATTGGGCTGTGCTGGGATGAGCAGTAGATAAAGAGCTAGTTTACTTTGATGTAATGTGCTAACCCCTTAATTTTACATTTCTACCCGGAGAAAAATCGTGAGCTTTAGAGTTGCCACACAAATGTTCCTATAAGAATCCCAGTTTGGTAAATGAAATAAATGTACAAATAGGCTCATTGCCTCTTCTTGCATAACTTTATAGCTGAACACAAACCATTTTATCAAAGTAGTTATTACTTGATTTAGCATAGTTTCATCTTCGCTAAAATGAATATGCAGAATTCACTCATTTGCATGCAAGTTAAAAAGATTGAACCCATATGCAAACAATAGCAACCTTTAGTAAAATGGTGTCTAATGCAGATCATTTTATTTGTTTCAAGAGAAGCCAGCCAGGTTCCTCCAAATGTGCCTTTGCCAATGCTATTAGCAGCCTGTGCTGTTTACACTTTAATACCAAATAAATGAAGACTAGCAGAAATCTTGCTAACTAAAGCTATTCTGGTATTCTGCTCATATGTGTAAATAAATCAGAATAATGTAAGATTTTTTGGCATGAGGGAGAAAGAGTTACATTGATCTCTGCTTAAAGCTACAATGGAGCTGGCTCTTTTGAGATCAAAAAATTTCAAGTTAACTATTAGAGGATATTGGACTAAATTTCTTTTTATAGTACAAAAGATATGCAAATCCCTAAACACAATTTGATCCGTGTAACACTGAAAACAACTATGTTCTGAAATGATTTAAAAAGTCACATACAAGGAAAATAATTCTTTAAGATGAAGAGCAATTACTTGTGAGTATTTATTTTCTCTAATTGATGTGACTTAGAGGATACTCGAAGACATCATAGAGATAAACATCTATCCTTTCATTCTGCCTTTCATAGAAATCTTCTTAATTTTCTATCTTGTAATGGAGGCATTGGACTACAGTGGAACTGTCAATAATTCAATTAAGTGTCTGCATTTTACTTCCTAGAAGGGATTCTTTAGGGCGTGACCTTTCAAAAAAAATCAAAACAGATACACTGTATCAAGCCTGCCCCCTGCTGGGTGTATGCATGCTTGATGTTCAATTCCAGCAGAGCCTTTAGAGCAGTGCTTTTCAAGCTTGTATCCTCTATAACCCCATTTTGACAACTGCAATTCACGTGACCCCAAATGAAGATGAAATCAAAACAGCAGGTCTGAAGCCTCTCCCTCCATTCATCTGAAGCAGGCAGGCAGGCAGGCAGCAGGAACAGCAGTGACAACAGCAGCAGCAGTGGCAATCAGCAGAGTCCTTTGTGTCAGTGTGCAGTGTGAGCATACAGACCCCAGTACTCAGTCTAACAGGAAGCTTACCCAGGAGGGAGCATGAATGCTCACACGCCATATGATGACTAGCAACTGCCGCTACTTGGCATAGGTCACAGTGAAAGGCCAGAGAGAAGGGGGGATAGCCATGTTTCTGTGACCCCCATCCACTGATGATCTGATCCCATTTGGGGTCCTAACCCCAAGTCTGAAAACTACTGCTTTAGAGTGGTATCCTTTCTGCAGTCGATAATGTCAGGATACACCAAAAACTGGATATGAATTTTGCGACCATGATTGTACACTTAACATCAAATGCATGTATTTTAAATTCATCGATCTGCATGTGTACATATAAACTATCGAATGTATGTGTCTATCTTCCTGCAGGAACATTTTTAAAGATATATAGAAATATATCAGTAAGCTTTACAATAATCCAGCGAAGGATGAATTAACTTCTTCTTGCTATGGAAATCAGGCATAGAGTGAACTGAATGCTTCATTCAGCATATCTACGAGTGTACAATTGCAATAAAGAACTACCATCATGATTTATATCACCCTATGCAAAAGGAACTAAAGAAGCCAGAGAAATGAGAGGGTTCAGTTCAGTTCCAGTAGATAGGTTACCATGCATACGGAGTGTACATATGTATGTGTATACACATAATTCATTATTAAAATGTAGTTAAGTTGTATCTTAGTTTGAACTATACTACTACTACAACTTATCATTTATAAAGCACTATAAAGTGTAGGCAGCGCTGTTCATAGACATGTAAGATACAGTCTCTGCTCATAAGAGCTTACAGTCTAGTCAAGACAGACATCACAACTGAGGATTAGGATATATCTAGGGAATGGTAAGGAAACATAGGAGTTGAACAGGAGACTAGGGGGATCAGGATCCATAAGCAATCTCAAAGAAGTGAGTTTTTAGCCTGGATTTGAACAGGGCCAGAGATGGAGGCTGACAAAACTGACTCAGGTGGTTTGTTCTAGGCATAAGGACAGCAAGGTAGAAATATCAAAGTCTGGAGTTGGCAGCAGAAGAGAAGGGCACAGATAGAAGGGATGTGCCAGAAGAGTAGTGTTTCCGAGGTGGAGTGTAGGGAGAGATAAGGGAGAAAAGGTAGTGAGGAGCAGCCGAATGAAGGCACTTTTAGGTCAATAGTAGAAGTTGCAACTGGATGTGGAAATGCATAGAGATCCAATGAAATGACTTGAGAAGAGGGCTAACATGAGCATAGCAACACTGGTGGAAGAATAGCCATGCAGCTGAGTTTTGAACAGATTGAAATGAGGAGAGATAATTCTGAGGAAGACCAGCGAAGAGGAGGTTGCAATAGGCTAGACAGGAGGTGATTAAAGAATGGATAAGGGTCGTAATAGTGTGTTCAGAAATGGATGAATTTTTCCAATATTATAGAAAAAGAAACAGAAGGTTTTAGCTATCTGTTGGATGTGTGTGGAAAAGAAGAGGGAGGAGTCAAAGATGACCCCAAGGTTGCAAGCTGAGGAAACAGGAAGGAGTAGAGTGCTATCCACAGAAAAAGAGAAAGGAGGAAGGGGGGAGGTGGGCTTAGGGGGAATGATAAGGAGCTCGGTTATGCCCATGTTTAATTATGGATGGTGGTGAAACATCCAGGTACTAATGTCAGATAAGCAGGCAAAGATCTGGGCCTGGATTCCCAGAGAGATTTCAGGTGCAGAGAAGTAGATCTGAGAGTCATCATCATAGAGATGGTATTGAAAACCATGGGAGATGAGTTCACCAAGGAACTGAGTATAGAAAGAAAAAAGGGCAGGTCCCAAGACAGAGTCCTGGGGTACACAGTCTGAAAGTGGGATAGCAGTAGAGGAGGATCCATCAGAACATATACTAAAAGTGCAGTGGGAGAGATAAGAAGAAAACCAGGTCAGAAAAAAACCCTAAATCCAAGCGAGAACATGGTATAGAGGAGAAGGTGGTGATTAACAGTGTCAAAAGCAGCAGAAAGGTCAAGAAGGATGAAGATCAAGTAAAGGCTCTTGGATTTGGCAAGGAACAAGTCATTTGAGACTTTGGCAAGACCAGTCTCAGTAGAATGTAGAGGGTGAAAGCCAGATTGCAGTGGATCCAGAAAGGACTGAGAGGAGAGAAAAAACAGCCGTGGTGAACAGCAAGTTCAAGTAGCTTAGAAATAAAGAGGAGGAGAAAGTTTGATAATTAGTCTCCCAGTGGAGGTGGTAGAGATGAGGACAGTAACTGAATTCAAAAAAGCATGGGACCAACACAGAGGATCTCTAAAGGTAAAAAGTGGACTGTTGTAGTTGTTGTTATGGAAGGACAGACTAGATAGGCCATGTGGTCTTTTTCTGTCATCATGTTTCTATGTTTCTATGTTTCTAATTAGGACAGGTAGGATGAAGAGATGGTTTCTTGAGGAGAGGTATAATGACAGCACGCTTGAAAGCTGCAGGAATAGTTGCTGTTAAAAGCAATAGGTTGAGGATATGACAGATGGAAAGGACAACACCGGAGGAGATGAAGTTTAATAGATGGGTGGAAATGGGATCAGAGGAGCAGGTAGTAAATTTAGACAAGAGAAAATGAGTAGTTTCTTCCTCAGTGATCTTAGAAAAGGAAAAAAGGGCAACAGAGGTTGAGGAAAGGATTAGGAAATGAAGAATGAAGAGGGGGACGGGGGAAGGGGGACGAAGATGACCCTGAGGGGCACTCAAGAGTAATCCTGTGGCTTTGTCATGGAAGTAGTCAGCCAAAGCTTTGGCAGAAAAGGAAGGAAGGCTGGAGGCGGAGGCATTTTGAGGAGATACTGTATATATATATATATATATATATATATATATATATATATATTATATATATATATATATATATATATATATATATATATATATTGTGATGACGAAGGCAGTTCAGAGGAAATGGAATGGCAGAAAAGTGAACCCTGTTCCTTTAAAAGTGCTAGCATTCAGGGTTTCCCAGGCAACCAAGAACCTCTGAGTCAGAGCACAGCCAGCATCAAGCCCCGCCCACTTCAGCACGTCAGGGCTAGAGTGAAGCCTAGCAGCTCCCACGTGTGCTGGGAGAAGGGTGTGGTCCCTAGCAAAGATAAGTTTAAAACTGCTGAGCTTGAACAGTCAGTTAGCACAGCAGAGAGGGGCTCGAGGACAAGCACGGGCCAAGGCACAAGCACAGCAGAGAGGGGCTCGAGGACAAGCACGGGCCAAGGCACAAGCACAGCAGAGAGGGGCTCGAGGACAAGCACGGGCCAAGGCACAAGCACAGCAGAGAGGGGCTCGAGGACAAGCACGGGCCAAGGCACAAGCACAGCAGAGAGGAACACAGCAGGAAAGAGAACGAGAGGAGCTCAAGGGAATAAGCAAGGAGCTCAAGGAAGCACGAGGAGTGCTGGCCCCAAGAGCAGAGACGAGCTGTGGGATCTGGGAAGAGCAGGTCCAAGGCAAACACAGCCAAGAGGAAAAGTGCTACAAGGGAAACAAGCGTCTCCAGAGAGAAGGCAGCATGGCTGTGAGCAGGAAGGAGGGGAGCAACTAAGAGGCCCAGAATTCAGGCAAGTGATTGTTCCAGAATCCCTGCACAGGAGAAAATGGAAGGAGTTAGTTCCTACTGGAGGGACCAATTCAGCTAGCCAGCTAACTGGTAGAAATAGGGAGAATAGCTTGTCTGCATTCCCTGACCAAAGGCTCTATGAGGAAATAGAGCAGAAAAAAATATTACTAGAAAAGTTAAACGAATTGCTGCAGAAGCAGCATAGTAAGCTCTACAGCCAGGTACCCTCTGAAGAGTGTTGTAATGATTCTGTGGAAGAAATGGAAATAGAAAGCTGCTGTGAAGGTTATGAGAATAGTCCTGAAGAAATACAATGTGCTTATTGTAGGACAAATGAGCTGCAAGTGTGCTGAACCCCACGCACAGCTGAATGAGTGAATGTTTAAGATAAGGAAGCTGATTTGAGTGAAAGGTACAGCAGAGAAAATAGTTGGTAGTTTTAACCCAAGCTATTTCTCCTCAATGCTTACAACTGAAAGAAAACTCAAGGGACATTTTGAAGCTAATTGTGTATGGAAGGAAACTGTGAGGAAACAGTCTTCTGTTGAAAGTAACTTGCCTGTAAGGAAGTTAGCAGCCTGAGCTTGGTAAGCTAGTTCCGGTGTCCAAGTTAGCCATTGCTGAAGCTGACCAACCTATGAATACGTTGTTGTGAATTGTATTCCTTTGTTTTGGAGAAGTATCCAGTTTTTCTGTTCAGCCCTGTTACTTTTGATGCGAGGTGTAAAACCCAAGAACAAATAAATATTCTCTGTTTCGCCTAACCACTTGTGGTCACACTACTTTGCCTGCCAGGATAAGCAAACTACAGCTCCCAGCAGCCTTAGCTGGTAGCCATCTTGGGGAAACTTATTCTAAGGGCAACCAGGCGACACTCTCCTGCTGCCCGGCTATACGCCCGGCCAGGAGGTGGGCGACAATATATATACATATATATATATATATATATATACTGATGCCAATTCAGGTCCGGGTCTGTCTGGCCCGTCCAGTTCTGGACGGTCCATATTTACATTCGATTCTGAACCCGTAGGGGTTAGACATTCCCATGGGATCAGAATCAGGTGCAGAGGGCCTGGACGGGGCAGGCTGTGCCCTGATTCTGAGGGCCCAACATCCAGCAAATTCCCCATCTAACTCAGTCACAGCACCTGCATGGATCCAGTCACCATGGCACCCCGATCCACCAGCCTGATTTCCCTGCCATCCAACCCCTGATTGGGCCTGCCAAAGCTGGGATTGGGCTGCGGGGAACCCCCTGCCCCTCCTTACCTCCATGCTGTGTCCCACTGCTGGCTGCCGCATTCTTTGGGGGAACTTATTCCACCTCCAAGGTGGAATAAGTTCCCTGCCTAACCCGCAGCCCTTGGACGTACCAGACCAATGCCAGAATCGGCCCTGTATGCCCGGGTTGAACACCCCGCCTCCAGCCCACCCTCGCTCATCCTCCGGCCCACCCCAATACAGAGCTCTCTGTACATCTCCTCTATAAATGCGGGGAGCTCTGCAGTGGTAATTGGCATTTAGCGAGGATGTACACCCCCGCTAAACAGGAATCAGAATGACTACAAAAAGGGACTGCTACTTCTGGTAATTTTTCTAAATCCAAAGGAATTCTTTAGATTAAAGTTGATTAATCTGTGTAAATCTGAATCCAGTGTGTTTGTTAAATCAGTCAGGGCCTTGTATCAGCAAAGAGCTTTAGTTAAATTAAAAGCTCAACAGGTAGCTTTCAGTTTAAATTTAGAATCCAGCAGAGAGCTTCTAGTTTTAAATTTAATACTCAGTCAGGGTCTAATATCAGCAAAGAGTTTTCAGTTTAAATTTAAAACACAGAAGAGAGCTTTCTTGTTAAATTTAAAATGCAGAAGAGAGTCTCTAGTTTAAATTTAATACTCAGTCAGGGTCTAGTATCAGCAAAGAGCTTTAATTTAAATCACATCAGAGAATAACAGCATAAAAGGAAAAACAGGGTCAATATTCTTTGAGAAATAAATTGTTTCTAGAGACCTTTACAAAGAGGTCTTCTAGATAGGGGCAAGAGGCATGCAAAATTGTTTTAAATAGGTGTTAAAGCCAAGTGACAGATCAAAGGGGCATTTTGAAAGACTCCCTCTATCCAAGCAAGGGCTGTGTGAATCACCTGGGAAATTACAGATTACCTTAGAAGCACAGGACAGGTACTGTGTAGCAGCCAGTTTTTAATAAGTCTTCCATGTAAAAAGGGGTAGGGGAAGATGATGGCAGGGGTGTGTACTGTCGACTGCCTGGCCAGAATGAACAAATGGATGATAAATGCTCAAATGAATCAGGGAGGCTAAGAAACGTTACAGCACAGTAATGATATTGGATGATTTCAATTACCCCGGTATCGACTGGGTCACTGTCACGGCAGATGAAATAAATGACTGCTTCTTGGAGCAGCTGGTTCATGAACCAACCAGAATGGAAGCCATTTTGGACCTAGTCCTTAGTGGAACACAAGATATGGTGCAAGAGATAAGGGTGTTGGGGCCACTTGGCAATAGTGATCATAACATGATTGCATTTGTTTTAAGAACTGGAGGAAGGACGGTAAGGAAATTCACAGTACTACCTTTTAACTTTCAAAAGGGAGACTATAATAAAATGAGGAAAATAGTAAGAAAAAACTAAAAGGCGCAGTTGCAAAGGTTAAAGACTTACATCAAGCTTGGGTGTTATTTAAAATATTATCTTGGAAACACAGACCAGCTGTATTCCATGCTTTAAGAAAAGTGGAAGGAAGTCCAAAAAACTGCCAGCATGGTTTAAAGGTGAGGTCAGAGAGGCTGTTGTTGCCATAAAAGCATCTTTCAGGAAATGGAAAAGCTGCCAAATGACAATTTGGATTGGAGAATGTCCAATGTAATGCCAATTTGTAAAAAAGGGTTCCAGGGGTGATCCGGGAAACTACAGATCAGCGAGCCTTACGTCAGTACCGGGAAAAATGGTAGAAACCATTATAAAGAACAAACTTACTGAACATGTAGATAGTCATGGCTTAATGGGAGACAGCCAACATGGCTTTAACCAAGGAAGGTCTTGTCTTACTAACCTGTTATGTGTTTTTGAAGGGGTGAATAAACAGGTAGACAAAGGTGAGTTGGTTGATATAGTGTATCTGGATTTTCAGAAAGTCTTTGACAAAGTCCCTCATGATAGACTTTTGGCAAAATTAAAGAGTCATGGGATAGGAAGGCATTGAAATATTGTGGATCAGGAACTGGTTAAAAGATAGAAAGCAGAGGGTAGGGCTAAATGGCCATTTTTTCCAGTGGAGAAGGTGAATAGTGGAGTACCCAGGGATCTGTGCTGGGTCTGCTACTTTTTAACATATTCGTAAATGACCTGGAAATGGGAATAATGAGTGAGGTAATCAAATCTGCAGATGACACAAAACTATTCAAAGTTGTTAAAACCCATGAGGACTGTGGAAAATTGCAAGGGTACCTTGATAAATTGGAAGACTAGGCATCCAAATGGCAGATGAAATCTATTGTGGACAAGTGCAAAGTTATGCACCCAGGAAAGAACAACCCAAACAATGGTTACACGATGCAAGGTTCCACATTAGGAACCACCACCCAGGAAAAAGATTTAGGCGTCATCATGGATAACATGTTGAAACCCCAGTGTGCAGCAGCAGCCAAGAGAGCAAATGGAATGCTAGGTATCATAAGGAAAGGAATGGAAAATAAAACAAAGAATATTATAATGCCTCTGTATCGTTCCATGGTGAGACCGCACCTTGAATATTGTGTGCAATTCTGGTCGCCGTATCTTAAAAAGGATATAGCATTATTAGAAAAGGTACAGAGAAGAGCCTTCAAAATGGTAAAGGGGATGGAAGGATACTCCTATGAAGAGAGGCTAAAAAGGTTAGGGCTCTTCAACCTGGAAAAGAGACGGATCAGGGGATATATGATAGAGGTTTATAAATTAATGAATGGAGTGGAACGGGTAAACGTAGTTCAATTGTTTACACCATCAAAATATAGAAAGACTAGGGGACATGCAATGAAGCTACAGGGTAACCTATTTAAGACTAATATGAGAAAATATTTTTTCAGTCTACGTGTAATCATACTCTGGATTTCGTTACCGGAGGATGTTAGTGTAGCCGGGTTAAAAAGGTTTTGGACAAATTCCTGGAGGAAAGGTCCATAAACCATTATGAAAGGGGACCTGGGATATCAACTGCTTGAGCCAATTTAAGCATTGTGGAACCTGTGTCTTTTGGGGAAACTGCTAGGTACTTGTGACCTAGATTGGTCACTGTTGGAAACAGGATACTGAGCTTGATGGACCTTGGTCTGACCCAGAATGGCATATCTTATGTTCTTATGTTCTTATGACAGATAGTGGCATTGCTATCTGGTTAGCAGCAATACTCAGTGGATAGCAAATACCTGTTAAAGTTAGGACAGCTAGTCAGATGACCTAATCTTAGCTGGTTTAGCTATCCAGTTAACGGCAAAATATTGCTGCTAACCAGAAAGAAGCTGTTACTGCTCCCAATCCGCTCCAGGTTTAACCAAGCATTTTTTCCACACTCGGGGGATATTCAGAGGCACTAAGTGGTTAGTGTTGCTGAGTATCTGGCTGTGTTTTAGCTGGTTAACAGGTCTGCAAACATACTAAAATGCTTTGTCTTGTGCCATCAATATGAGCACAATTTTTCAATAGTTCACATTATTGCTGACATGGGAAAATAACATTTTGGGGGTCTTTGCTTGTCATTTCTTTTCTGCATAATGTTTTTAAAATGACAGGAACTCAAATGGAAAGAATCAACAACCCTACCAATTCTGAAAAATGTCTATTTAAACCTGCTTCTACTCATGAACTACAGACTGCTCTCTAACATGCCATTTGTGGCTAAACTAACTGAAAAGATTGTAGCTCAGCAATTGATTAATTTTTGTCCCATCACATGCATGTTCCATTGAAACATTCTGGGTTCAGAAGTGGCCACAATACATTGCCACTTTTGTTAGTAATGCAGAATGAGACACTTAGCCATTTGGACGCTTGAAAGGATGTGCTGTGAGTACAGCTAGATTTGAGTGCGGCATTCGATTTAGTCAATCACTCTCTCCTCTCTCCTCCTATCAAGATTAGAGGAGAAAGGCCTAGTAGGCATGGCCCTTGAGTGGCTTCATTTTTGCTTTTCTGATCGGTCTTTCAGGGTTAACTTGGATGGTCATCACTCTGCTATTTCCTCTGACATATGGCATGTGGCATGCCACAGAGTTCAGTATTGGCACCAACTCCTTAACATCTTCTTAGTGCCTCTTGTCATTGTTATTCTAAGCCTTGATATAAATATTTATTCTTATGCTGATGACATGTAAATTGTATTCATAAATAAGGACTGGAATCTTACATTTCAGAAGCAGATCGATGATGGGCTACTGGTTATATCTGACTGATTCATTTCTCATAACCCAAAATTAAATACATTAAAGTCAATGGCCATATGGTTCACAAAGAATAAAAATCTCCCACTCATCAGATCCGTACTTGCAGAACAATCGATTCTGAGTAAAGAGATGGTACTTTCACTTCGGGCAATTTTTCCAAACAAGTTAGTTTTGTACACGAACCTCACTCCTAAGTCAGGGTATGTGGTGTATGATCTCAGTCTCTCAAATGTATTGCTATTGTTCACTGCAATACATGCATTGTGCCAAAGAAAGCTTCCTTCTGGAGTTTATAAGATGTAACATGTATGGGTAGTTTGTCAAGATGTGACTGGAAGTTCTTCTTTATCAGGCCTGAGACTCCCAGTATGATGGGAAATATTTCTGTATCTTTCTGCCACATTTTTTGGTCTCTGACTACATTTCTTGGTACTTCAGGATCTTCTCCCTTTCCATGCGATTCACAGAATAAACACTTGAAACCAACACCTCTATAAATGCCATTCTAGTGTTTTTCTATTTTACCATTGTGTTTGGTTTCCTCGCATCCAGCTTCCTATCCATCAGATCGGAATTTTCCAGGTGATCATAACCTCTTCATTCTTGGTCATTTTCTTAGGGAGATGTTTATTAATAGGCGGTAGCAGCTTCCGTGCGATATTCACTGTGGCCGTGGCTCCAATATCGCATGCAAGCCGCTACCGCCAAATAGTAAACATATCCCTTAGGGCCATAATCCCAGTGCTTTTCAGGGACAGTAATATTGTAGTTTTTATAGTTTCCAAAGTATGAGGCATGCTGTTGTGTTGTGCCTTTCTGTATAAAACGCTTCTGCCATCAGAGGTTTACAGCCAGTTATGAGGTGAGTCACCGTTTCCAGCTGGTCCTTACAGAATCGGCATATTCTGTTTTGCTATCTCATCCATAATCTGCTGCCCTGGGATACAACTATCAATTTCTTATCCTTCAGTTTCAATTCACTTGGAGGCTATACAGAGGACTGCCAGTTTTCCTTCGTACCACATATTTCTGTGTTAGCAAATACAAATTTATATACTTTAAGGACAATTAGAGCTTTGTGCCTTGCTCCACTCACTGGTTACTGTAGGAATAAAATCAGTTATTGTAACCCTCTGCTGGTAGATCTTATAGTCCAATTAAAGTGAATTCAAATGTTACAGAAAACTGCAATCTAGATACTATGTAATGAAAGCATATTAGATCATATCATACCATTATTAATGGAGCAATACTGGATGCTAGTTATGAGTAGAAGTAAATTCAAATGATTGGTATTGACCCATCAGACACTTACTGCTGATATCTCATTCCATTTGGATACTCTGCCTAGCCCCTAAAACCTAGCCCACTCTCTAAGATCATCTACACGCGTTCACCTTTTGTCCCCGCCTACCGCACCATCAGCAGCAGCAGCAAAGAGGCTTAAAAGCTGGCGTGCACCTGGCGCCCGCGCCTGAGGGCCCATTGGTGTGGCCCTTAGGCGGAGCACGTCAACAAGTGAATAAGTGAATGATAAGTGAAAGATACAGAACCCTGACAGTCTAAGACAACATACCCAGCACAAAGACAAATAAAAAAGATGCACATATTTAGGTTTCCAAGTCACTACTCAAAACGGAAACTTCCTGATCAGCTAGAGTTGAGATTATCACTGGAGTAGAACCCCACCAGCTGCTTCCTAGCTATGAGGGGAGCTGCAGCATCTACTATGCCCTGATCCCACTGAGGAGCAGAATCACCGAGCAGAGATTCCCACTGCCGCGTGTGAGTGCCTAACTCTTTCACAAAACAAAGCCAGCGAGATATTGTAAGTCTGAAAATTATCACTATTCGTTAAAGCATAATACTGCTAATTTGTTGCCTCTTGTGACTATCCTATATATTATAATACCACTACTCCTATTTACTATAATATTGCTTTTATTCTGCCACAATATTACTACTGTGAATAGCCTATATTATTATAGTATTATTTATCATAATTCTGCTAATTGTTGCTTTTTGTGACTACCCTAATTTAATTTTTGCACTACAATCACTACTCTGCCTGTAATTCCTGGTATCGAACTGACTAGAATGAACCTTAAAAAAATGATTATCTTCTCCATGAATGTTCTCATATATGCAATTATTCTAGTGATCTCTTCTATTCCCCAAGTATACACGTTCTCACCTAGAGATATGCAGAAGTATTTGCTTGAAGGGGCAGGTACAAAGGCCAAGGCCATCACCCTCCCCAGTCCCCACAATCCACATTCTCTGACCCCTCAAAATCAGACCCCCCCCTTGATCTCTGACAAAAATCCCATTGTTGGTTCTCCATAATATCACCTTTCCCAACGGTTACATCCAACATCAATCCTGCCCCACCCCCAACATCGGTTCCTTCAATGGTTCCTCCCTGACATCAATCTCCCCTGTAGTTCCTCCTGAAATCAATTCCCCACCTGACTCTTCTGGAATTAATCTCTCCAATAGACCTCCTTGGCAGGCCTCATGCTCCACAATTCCACCCTTCTGTCTTATCGGAGACCCTGGTAGTCTAGTGGAAACAAAACCAATCTCAGTTGATCCTGCTCATGGAGCCTCTGGGCTGAAATTGGTACCCTTGACCCCTAGCAGTAATCTTGTGGCACTACCACTAAGGGCCAAGCTACCAAATAAGAACATTTTGGCAGCTTGACCCCCTAATAGTAATACTAAAAGATTACCATTAGAGGTCAAGGTTGCCATTTTGAACCCAGAGTCTTCATGAGCAGGATTAACTGGTATTACTTCTGCTTCAACTACACTACCAGGGACCCTGCTAAAAGCTTGAGATGGAGTTGGAGGATGAGGGTTCTGCTGAAGGGCCATTGGGGGAACTGATATCAGGGGGTCAAATGGGGATTGATGTCAAGGGGGAATTGGTGGGAATTGATTCCAGTAGCTCAGGGAATGTGGATTGATGTCAGGTGGTGAGGATGATAGATGTTCTTGGGAGCAGTGATCATAAAAAGCTGCTAACAAACATTTTGGGGAAAGAAGGCTGCTTTTTTTCCCACTTGCAACTTTTAAAAAATTCTGCTATTGCTGGATGTTCTGAAACATCAGTATTCAATCCTGCATGTCCTTACACATCTTTTTACAAGAGGCTCTGCATTTGACAGAGTCTTTATAAAATACAATGGTTATTTTCTATATCCTGACCAGAATATCTTAAGTCCCATATCCAAAATCTACATGTGTATCCTTGACTTCAAATAGGAGAGGCACATACAGTACAAGACCAAACTTGTCCATGTCTGGATTTACAGCTGATGCCAATACAAATAGGGAAAGAAATGTTCCTTTTTCCCTTGCCCTCATAGGAGGGATTAAGGGAGCTATCCCCCTTCATCAACAATGTTTACTTCTCTTTCATAATCACAACACGGGAAAGATAGAAACCTCTGCAGTTAATGGCATCTCAATATACATGTAGACTTGTAAAAAGGCAAAGATACACATGGAAGTGATAGCACGCAAGTAAGTTGCTGGTTTCAGATGGCAATTTTTCTCACATGGATATCCCTCCCCATGCATTCCTGTTCTTTTTTCTATGATATAACGTGCCCATCCATGGTGAGGCATATTGATTTTACATCAGGCTTTTACATACCCACCCTCTCCTCTAAAAGTAACATCGATTTGCAGATGTTTTCACTTGAACATCACTGCATCACATAAATGAGGGGAAAATCTATGTTTATAGAAATGTTCCAATTGGAACAACTAACATGCAGTATTTTGTGTTCAATAATCCCATGCTTAAGGGGCCCTTTTACTACGTGTGTTAGATTTTTGTACTTAACATGTGTTTAACACTAAGGGGTATGTTTACTAAACCATCTTAATGTTACCAGCGCTAGTTGCAGCGTTAATGTGAAGAATGCCATAGAAGGTAGTGGGCGGTCTGGCGGCAAGGTAGCAAGAATCAGTATCGTGCGATAGTAGGCGCCGTGGCACGTTAATGTGCGTTAACCCTAAGTTCATGCCAGCGCATCTGATCACAAGATGGGGTATTTGCCTCTATAGCACCCCGGCCTGGTAGGGGGAACTGACCATGTGTGTTACTGGCACAGAGTAGCTACAGATCGTGACATTGTGCGGTTCCTGTGCTCACCCTGAGGGTGAGGTGGGGTACCCAGCACCAGGTCCACAGCACCTGGCTTGGCTGAGGTAGACTGTGCTGCTGGTCCCCATCAGTGCCAGTGTGTGATAGGTAGTCCTTGCAGACACACCTAGGATACACCTGTGTCCATCTGTATTCCCAGTCACGTCTAGCCCTTGTGGACTATGATGCACCCAGAATAGTGCATATCCTGTGTCGTTGCCATGGTCACATGTTATAAGAGAAGGGTGTATGGACCCAGAAGCGGATTATGTAGCACCACCCATCCCGCCCTCTGTGGGCCAGGGTGGGGGACAGGATCTCCCACCAACAGATCCACATTCTACATCTCTGCAATGGTGGCAGTAGAGGGGACCATCAACCCCAGTCCTGCTGGGGAATAGGCACCCTACAGGGCAGTCAATGCAGATCTGTACGTATCACATAGGGCACTGGCAGAAAGGCAGTAGGCCCGGAAAAGCTCAGCTGCCCCCCACCACTATCTGACATTCACCAGCAGAGGGCACAGTCAGTCTCCACCCACTGCACCCTGCAAGGGGTTGCAGCCATACACATGCTAACTGCAGACTGTCTGCTAGCTGGTACATAGGGCATGTTCCTGGAGGAATTGTGTGCACCCAAAAATGGGATGTGAGCAAACACACCAAGCAGGTATGTCAGTGATTGGGCCCCAGAAAAGGGAACTCATAGATATCACTTGAGAAAAATACTGTACAGCACTATGGGGGAACCTAGCCATGCCATGGTCACTGCTCAGTCAGGGTGAGAGTGACCCCCCAGCATGACATGCTGTGGCCACCCTGCCCGTGCAGGTGGTGGTCGGGCACTACAATGTCCCAGCCATTGCCCTATGCCCTGTGCAGATGCATCCTGCCCAGGCCGCCCTGTCCGGGCCATACCCACAGTACCTTGCTCGTCATTATGCACATTGGCAGGCTAACACTGGAAACAGTGCAAGCAGTGTGGGCTCAGTAAGGTGTAGGCAGCCACAAAACACTGGATAGACATACACACACTCCCACACCTATGCCAGCATTGTACAAATATAGAGATTTTTGGCAGCTCTGGGCACGACACCAGTCCTGGACACAGTGCAGGCACTGCTATGGTACGCAATACTGTTGGGGTCACTCCCTGGGGTGGTAAACACTGTCAGAAACAAAAACTGAAACACACTCCACAGATATCAGAAAGGTTGCTATGATGAATCTCTGTCAATAAATTTATTTATTTATTTATTTATTTAACAGTATTTCTAAACCGCCTTATCTTAATAATCAAGGTGGTATCACAGCAAGCAATCAGGTAAAGTGTGTGTGTTGTACATGCAGTGAGGATAAAACTTAGTTGTGTGAGGGATGTGTTGGGTGCTTGATTTGTTTGAGCTATATACAGGGTGTTTAACTTAGGATTTGTTATCTGACATTAATCATAGCAACCTTTTGATATATGTGGAACGTGTGACCAAGTTTAGGACGGCATTGCTAAAGTATGCAGGTTCTTAGTATTGGTAGATGCTGCTCCGAGCAGGGCCCAACAGCCTGACTCTCCATGAGGCTTTGGATAATGGAGCCTCTGGGTGTGGGTGTTTGTGCCCCTGTTGGCTGCTGCTCTAGGGCAGAGGTTCCCAACTCCGGTCCTGGTGGACCAAACACGGTTCAGGTTTTCATGCTGTCCCTAATGAATATGCATGAGATATATTTGCATACAATGGGGGCGAAGCATAACAAATGCAGCACAGGCATATTTATTAGGGACAGCATGAAACCTGAATGGTGTTTGGCCCTCCAGGACTGCAGTTGGGAAATTCTGCTCTAGGGATTGCACATGTTTATGGTGTCTGTGCTCTGTAGGGTAAAATATAGGCATTTATGGCATGTTTATTTTATCTGCAATAAAGGTTCCGTCTTTATTACCATGGTTTAGTACTGGGTAAAATATAGGGACATGGTTTGCAGGAGCCACAGCTGGGACTTGAACCTGTTACCTTCTGCCCCTGAACACACTGGCTATGTGTAATGCACCAAACTGTTGCCACAAAGGCATGTCATTCCCTGGGGATACCATGACTGTCCGTCAGACAGACCTTGTCTCTTGCAGTGCACGGCACCCACCTCTTTTTCTGTCATCATGTTTCTATGTTTCTATACACAGAGGATCTCTAAAGGTAAAAAGTGGACTGTTGTAGTTGTTGTTATGGAAGGACAGACTAGATGGGCCTTGTGGTCTTTTTCTGTCATCATGTTTCTATGTTTCTATACACAGAGGATCTCTAAAGGTAAAAAGTGGACTGTTGTAGTTGTTGTTATGGAAGGACAGACTAGATGGGCCTTGTGGTCTTTTTCTGTCATCATGTTTCTATGTTTCTATACACAGAGGATCTCTAAAGGTAAAAAGTGGACTGTTGTAGTTGTTGTTATGGAAGGACAGACTAGATGGGCCTTGTGGTCTTTTTCTGTCATCATGTTTCTATGTTTCTATGTTTCTAAACGGGGCTTGACCATGGTCTGCTGTGGGCAGATGCCACTACCCCCTCTGCCACCAGCACCCCTCCGCCACCATGCTGACATGCCCTTGTGCCGGTGGTGCTGGTGGTGCGCAGTCCCAGGCCATCCAGTGTGCCCTTAGGCGGCTGTCTATGGTACGTGATATGGGGTATGGGTGCCTGCATAGACATCCACGCTTCCCCCCGGCACCACCTCCCAATGTTATATGCCCTTTGGGGTACGAGCTGAGTACAGTCCCCTGGGACACTGTGGGACGCACACTCGTAGACATGTTTGCCCTTGGTCAGTTGCTGTCTTGCTGGTTTTCTGCTTCTACATTCCTATGTGTCACCTAGGCATGTGCCTAGTCCACCCTGTGCCCCAGCTGCCCCACTGCATGTCCCGCCTTCAGCCCCCCGTACCCCATTTGCAGCCTCACTGTAGTGCCCTCTTGTACTTGGGCACTATGCTGTTGCTGCACATGTATCACTACTATCACTGTTTTGTTTTCCCTGCCTTTGCTGCACATTGCTGACTGAAATGGTCTCTCTCCCCTGCAAATGTGCCTCTAGCGCGAGGTTTTTACTGGCGCTAATTTGCAGACCTTCATTTCACGGCATTAGTGTGCATGGAGCCTCTCCCCGCCCACTCTCCGCCCATTGACCCCTTATCTCCGCCCCTGGGGAGCCTTACTCCGCCCTCTGAGAAGCCTTACTCCACCCTCTGAGTACCTTAATGCCGCCGGTGACATTATCGCGTGATACGTGACGTTCTCGCACGATAATGTGCCATTATCACGTGATAATGTCACGTATCGCATGATAACATTGCAGCCGCGCAGATAGCGCCGTTTAGTAAACATAGAAACATAGAAATATGATGACAGAAAAAGACCACATGGCCTATCTAACATATCCCCAATACTAATGTATGTTCAGTGCAAAGCCTCTGTGATAACTGTCAGGGGCATGGCCAGCATGTTCCCAGCATTAATACATGGATGCGCACCATGCATGCACCTAAGTCCACTTATTGCGGCGGCATTGGTTGCACCTGCGCTAATTGCGATAATTATTTATTTATTTATTTAACAGGTTTCCTATACCGCCCTATCATTAATTCAGAATGGTTTACAAAGAACATCATAGCAAAAACAACTTTTACACAGAACAGGATATGGAACTTGGATATATTAGACAACTTTTAACTATTTACATGGAGGCAGTGATGTTTCTACAGTATCTGATGTTATATCTGGTTAAGGGTATAGCCCAAGGGGATTTGGGCGAGATAGAGTGAACAGTGTTCGCAAGGGGTGGATCTATTGTGTTTTGTAATGTTCTGAGTCATTGTCGCTTTCTAAAGTCTGGTATGCTTGAACTGTGTGGTCATGGTGTTTGTCCATAGTATTCTATAAAGAGATGAGTCTTTATAGCTTTCCTAAAGTCTGCTAGGTCATTGATTGTTCGTATAGCGGCAGGCAGTTCATTCCATAATGTGGGAGCGTATATGGAAAAGGTTCTCTTGCATGTAGATTGTCTGGCTTTCGTCTTGCTTATTGGTTTCCAAGGTGTGGATATTAGTTGTTCTTCTTGTTCTGGTCTGCTGTGTTTTCTTGATCATTGGCTGGAGGATAGGATGTGATAAGTTGTTGATTACTGTAAATGTCTTGTATTTGGAATGCATGGTGACTGGGAGCCAGTGTAGTTGCTTCAGTGTGGGAGTTATGTGGCTGTATCTTGCTATTCTGGTGAACATCACAACCCAGAATTCCTTCCACCCACCACAATGACACCACCAGCACACTCATGTCATGCTGGCACAACCACATCCAGAAGTACTACTGCACAAACCTGTAAATAGTTATCTAAAATGTATATAGTTCAGAGCGTGTCATGACTCCAGAACCATACCTATGGCACAATAGCTCTGTTGTATATAGTTACCCCCACTGAAACCCAAGTTATAATACCTGCTCTCTTTAATGTACATTGCATGGTCTGCCGCATTGTACAAATTGATGTTACCTGTAAACCGCGCTGATTTTCAAGAGCGCGGTATAGAAATAATTTAAATAAATAAATAATTTGGGCTGCAGTGTTTTGCACAAGTTGTAGAGGGAGTATTGTTTTCTTGTGGAGCCCCTGGTAGATTGTGTTACAATAATCTATTATGGGTGTTATTATGGACATACTGTTCAGAAATCGTTCTCACTGAGTAAAGATTTGAGTTTATGTATTGTTCATAGTTTGTGGTAGGCTGTTCTGGTTGTTCTTTTTATGTGAGATTGAAAGCTGATTTGCCGGTCGAATGTAATTCTGAGGTATTTGACCACTGGCTTGGCTGTTATAGACCAGGATCTTTATTGAGTTTGGTGAGGAAAATAAAACATCCCTGGTTATGTGTATCATTTCAAATTTTTTGAAGTTTATTTAGAGGTTTTGTTCTTTTAGCCATATTGTCATCTTTCAGGACATGAAGTAATTTGGGTGTAGTCTGGTTGTCTGATGTTTATAGGGGTGAACACCATGATGTCATCTGCGTATATCCAGTATTGAATGTTGTGCTGTTTTATGATGTTGCATAGTGGTTGAACGTATGTATTGAAAAGCAATGCTGAGAGAGCGGAGCCCTGTGGGACACCTTGTTGTTAGGAGAAAGGACTTGACTGTTGGTTTCCAGATTCCACTTGTTGGATGCGGTGGGATAGGTATGAAATGAACCATTCCAGTACTGTACTATTGATGACAGTTTCCTGAAGCCTTTGTAATAGAGTGTTATGGTTATCGGACTCGAATGCTGCAGTGATGCCGATGAAGCATAGAATACATCCTTTCTGTATGTTGTCTGTGCCTGTTATAAGGGTATACAAAAGTGAGGTGATTAGTGTTTTCACACTGTGGTTCTGTTCTAGTAGTTGATATGGAAGGACAGACTAGATAGGCCATGTGATCTTTTTCTGTTGTTATGTTTCTATGTTTCTAATCCATATTGGTGTGGATCCAATGGGGTATGGTGTCAATATGATCTTGTAGTTGATGCTGAACTATTTTTTCGATTACCTTGGTTATGAAAGGAAGGCTTGATATTGGTCAAAAGGAGCTTGGGTCTTTCTTATTGAAGTTCCCAATTTTTAGAATAGGTCTTATGGATGCTTGTTTGAGTTGTGGTGGGAGATATCCTTGTGTGAGTGATGATTTGGCGATCTTCAGTAAGTATAGCATTAGGTATTATCATGTATGCTTAATCCAGCTAACTGAACAAGGGTCTATGGATGATGTAGTTGTATTTATATTGGCTATAACGAATCAAGTTGCTTTTCCGAGGGGATGTGGAATGATTCCCATATTTCCCTGTTGCTGTGGTGATGGTTTTGTATGTTTGGTTGGTTTGGTTTAGTGAATGGCTTCTGTGCACATTTTAACTTCCCCACCTCTTCACGAGGGTCTTGTGGAGTTATGTATTGTGTATTGTTGAGAGGTAATCTGGTTTATGATGACATTGTCTGTGTCTGAGAGCCATGTTTCAATAATGCACATTATATCTATGTTTTGGTTATGCATGTAATCCATTATTGTGTGGAATTTGGTTTGGCTAGATCGGGCATTGATTAAGGCATATTTGAATGGGGAATGTAGTAGTGCTTCAAAAGGGGTTACTTTTGCATAGGCAGTAGGGGTTATGTGTATTATCCTCTGTAGTTTGTTGTATTGACTTTGGTTTGGATGTAGTTTATGGGCTGTGTATCTGCTTGTATGTATGATTGGGATCAGTTGGGGTAGTGCGAGCATTGTCATTTCTCCAGCATTTATATAGATGGGTTTGAGGAGCAAACACTCCACCATGCTACAGCTCCGATCAGCGATCGGCCCCAAGGGAACAGGATGAGGGATTCCCTGCACCCCCCCCCCCCCACATCAGTGGGACCAATCGGAGCCAACCCTGGACTTAAAAACCGGCAGCCTGCTCTGCACTAGCCTCTTCTCCATCTTCTTCACCATGCTACAGCTCCGATTGGCGATCGGCCCCAGGGAAGCAGGACAAGGGATTCCCTGCCCCCCCCCCCCCCCCCGCAGCATTGGGACCAATCAAAGACGACCCTGGACTTAAAAACAGATAGCACTATCAGGCGTGCCCGCACCTAAGTGCCTAGCCAAAAGGCCCTTTGGCATGGCCCTTAGGCATGGATCCTTAGTGTTCTTAGATGACTATAAGCAACCCGATCCAGAAGAGTCTAAACCCAAATTAACCTCACTTCTACAAAAGTGTAACCTTTTAATTAACCTTCAGCTGATCCTCTGTCTCTTAGGTATTGTTGTACATTCTAAATGCACTGAACACTTCAGTCTTATCTTAGACACTATCTCTGAACCAAGAAGTACCCCTGATGTTTCATCCCCGCTTCCCAGTTCACTATTTATAACTTGTGATCACACACTATAACAATAGTGATTGACAATCCCTTTGCAACTCTAACCAACTACTGTATTTAACTTGACAATTCCCAACCTCCTCACACTATCTCATTCACTCTAAGATGGAGTCCCTCAAGCACTGCCACACAAACATGTGGACTTATCTCCTTCTGCTATACATTATCTCATCCCTCCTCTCGTATGCTCTCAAAGTGAAGCATAACACCTTTATTCCGATTCCAATAATCCACTCATTAAGATCTCATCGCACCTTAAATACCCTACCCTATCCCCACCCAAGCCATCATTACAGGGACTGCAGACTTAAAAAAATTCTTGCTAATCCCCATTTCACCCCCACATAATCCTCCCAATACACATATCCCCCACTTAAATGCACTCTGATCAACATGCACTTAGCCAGGAATAAGATCCCTCTCATAGCAGACCTAATATCTGACCATAATTTAGACATACTCTGCCTCACAGAAACATGGTTCCACGAAACTGACTCTGTGCTAATAAATCAACGCTGCCTCCCTACCCACTCAATCAATATATGTAACAGAACAACCAGTAGAAGTGGTGGAGTTGCGGTGATTTAAAAAACTGACCTACACTTAACCACAATCGAATCAGTCTCCACCCCAGGAATGGATTCCATCAGAGTATCCAACAACTTCCTCTCACTATATCTCCTATACAGAGCACCCCAGACTGACACGCTTGACCTCTTCTATACTTGAGTTAGCTTTTACCCCCCAAACCACCACACACACCCTTATCATCTTAGGTGATCTTAATCTCTCCTCAACATCACAAAAACAAGCCTCTGCATTTCTAGAAGCCATGGAAGCCATACACTTTACACAGATCATCAAATCATCCACCCATACCAAAGGTAATATCCTGGATCAAATCTTTATGCCACGGCATATATCATCTAATTGATAAAATTACACACTCTTTTCAACCTGTACCATGGTCTGACCACTCACTACTATTATTTTCATTTCCTTCCCATCTCCAAAAAAGACCACAAACCACCTCACCGCAACAAACATGAAAATTCAAACATTCCTCCAACAAGTCATTCCTCTACTAGAGCTCCTCAACAACAAATAGACTAATCTTGACTCCCAAATTAATGAATGGAATGAAATTATGACCTCTGCTGCCCAACCTCCGCCCAGACCACACTCACATAAGCAACATAAAAGAGCCCCCTGGTTCTCTGCCAACCTACGTGACATGAAAAAAGAACTCAGAAAGCTGGAATGTCACTGGAACATTCTCATGACCCTGACACACATATCAGCTACACAGGAAAACTTCAACTTTACTGCTCAGAAACATTAAGACAAAAGAGAGAACAGAATGAAAACATTATCATGTTGTCCCTAAATAAACCAGAGAACTCTTTTCCATCGTCAAAGCCCTAATAAGCAAACACAACAGGAACTGGTCCCAAAAATATCCCCACAAACCATAGCAGACCATCTCTGATCTAAATTCCAGTCACCCCTTCCACGAACTAACCTCCAAAAGTTGACTCATCATAACAATGCAACCCCTACAGCAACCTGGAATTAATTTGACTCCCTATCATTTGACAACATATGCATGGTCATTAAAAGCCTCAATGCATCTTCTTCAGCTTCTAGATCCATTCCCTCTCTCCAGGATAAAGTGTGCCAGAGAATCCATTAGCCCGTATATCCTTCCATTAGTAAAAGCCTCCCTCCAGGCCAGGATTATGCCAACATCCTTAAAAAGGATCTTGATACATCCCATTCTGAAAGTATGAAATTGAACCCCTCATTGCCTACATCAAACCCAACTGCAGAATTTCATGGATGACCATGCCCCCCAGACCCATTCCAACATGACTTCAAAAAGAACCACAGTGTTGAAACTCTTATAATGTCTCTATTAGACTCAGTGACCCTATATACTCAAAATCCTACTCAAGGTTGTCTATTAATCTTCCTTGACATATCCTCTGCTTTTGATTCACTCCCCCATGACCAACCTCTAGATAGACTTCATGAAATCAACCTAAGAGATACAACCCTGAACTGATCCTGCTCCTGCCTGGAACACAGAACCCAAAAGGTATTCATGGGTAACAACTCCTCCCAGCCGTTCATTCAAAAGCAAGGAGTTCCACAAGAGTCCACCCTATCCACAGTTCTCTTCAACATCTTCCTTCAACCCCTATGTAGAATCTTTCAAGACCATGGTATCCAATATCAGATATATGCAGATGATATCATGTTCTTCACCCAATTTAATATAATAAACCTTAACTTTTCAAATGTAAACAAATGCTTCACAAATTTAAGACGCTAGCTCAGTTGTCACAATCTCATAATTAAACAATCTAAAATGGAAGATCTCCAAATTTTTTCCAATCCTTCCTATACCCCTCTGACATCTCTTGCCCTTGGCAACTTCACCCTCCCCATAAAAAATCAAGTCAAATATCTCAGATTAATACTCTACCAGAACCTCAACTAATACAATCTATGCTAAATTACGAACCTTGAGAAATCTCTAACCTTTACTGAACCCAGACTCCTTCCGTATTGCCTGCCAAGCACTTGCCACCTGTGACGCCTCGTCTTACCAATTACACCAACTTGTGGCGCAGTTCATTTGGGAGACAGCGTCGTGTATGTTACTTTGTTATCGCTGTTCTCTGGTTGAGCAAAATTGTAGTTGTAGGCCCAGTGTTCACAGCCAAAGCAATTTGAAGGTAAACAATAGGTTTATTGTTCCCAGCAGGTTTTCTTCACCCCAGAACAGATATTTAAGGATAACAACATGAATAAAGCAAATAAAGTCCTGTACACATGGTTCCCTGATACTTCTCAGGTTACTGTAGTCCAAAACAACTGTAGACTTTCTTAACAGCGATACTCATTCAAGGCATTCAATAAAGAACTTCCAACAAGCGTGGTTTTCATGTTCCACCTTCACATGGATAATTCCCTTCAAGCCTTAGAGTTATGCACTTCACTAGTATCAGCAGTCAGACAACTTCTTGTCTGTACTTAAACGCTATTCTCTACATGCTTTTAAAACAGCCTTAAAACATTGCTTCTGTTTAAGCTGTACATTTAAAAGTCACACTGGCAAATCCCGCATTCCATCTCAGAGCTACTGTGATCAGACAATGGGATGTCAGTTTGCATGGATTCTTCGTCGCTGAGTTGAGCTCCTTGGCTCTCTGGCCTATTCGAGTCTAGTGCTCTTAATTGGTGGAGAAGATCTTGTATCTGCTTTTCTCCCCTCTCACTGCCTGTCCTGCAGTCTTGTAAGGATATCTGTTTATTCAGCCTCTTAAAGAGCTGGGCATAAGGATTTCTTCCTTCTTCCTTTTTCCTATACCTTATTCCCTGTTGAGGAACTACGTGTTTCTTGTAACTAGGCTTTTCAGGGACTCTACCTATCTCCCATTCCTCCAGCTCAGTATCTGTGCTTGAATCACGCTGCTGCCAATTATGAGCTAGCTGACGTGCACCTGTGCTGGCTTCTAGCTTACAAGTTCTACCACGTTCACTGCCAATATTGCAAGGTAAACTATCAGAGGAACTACTTCTGTCTCTTTCAGACACAGGCTCTATGTTCTGTTTAAAAGGCTTATAAGTTTTTCTGACCTGGTTCAGCTTTTCTTGAGGGCAATCCCTTCCTGGGAGGATTCTCGGCTGTTTCCCCAGAGACGTGGCTCTCTCTCTGCAAGGTGGCTGGCAATGGTCCAGGTAATTGGATCCCAGCTGGTCCTGCTTGCTCTGAGCTCGGCCCCTTTTGGATAAGGATTCTGTTTCTGTTCCTCTGCCAAGAATGCCTGACTCCAAGGCTATATCTGCACTCCTGGAGTCCCCTTTTTCTGGCTTTGCCAAAGGTAAGTTCCTATTTTGCCTTTTTCCTTCCTCCTGTAGCTCTCTGCGTTCCTCGTCTGATCTCCTCTCTGATCCAGCTGATCTGGCTGATCCAGCAGATCTTGCTGATTCCCTTGAACCTACCACTTCCTGGTTAAGTGGAGTGGTTTGTCCAATCAGGTGAGAGTCCACCCCTTTTCCTGGTTGGCTAGCTCTCCCTGTCAGCCTAGAGCTAGGGTGTGGCTCCCTTTCTTTTCTCTCCTGCCCTGCAACTCTGTGCGCTGAGGTTTTAACCCTCAGCTGCCCTGTATTCCTGGCAGGTTCAGAGGAAAAAGTTTGTTTAAAAGCCTTTTTCTTGTGCTCTGACAGCTCTGCCTTGTCACACACCCCTACACTTGACTATTGGAACCTCATCTACCAAGGACTCCCTAAGCACAGTATCCACCCCCTCCAAATGGCACAGAACACAATAGCTTGCTTAATCACAAACACCTCTAGATGTGCCTGCATCACCCAATCCTCTATGACTTCCACTGGCTCCCTGTGCTGTCCAGAATAAAATTTAAAACCATCATAGTCATACACAAAATTCAAAAGGGAGGGCATTCCATATTGAGGGGGTGAAAAGGGAGAAGGCCCTTTTCACCCCCTCAATATGGAATGCCCTGCCTTTTGAATTTCATAGTTGCCCTGACCATTCTGAATTCCAGAAGAAATTCAAAACCCACCTCTTCCAAGAACACTTCTCCCTGCCCCCTTAAACCTTCCCCCCTCTAATGCTCCCAACCTCTCTGCGGCCACTTTGTACCCCTACCCCCTCTTATTACTCCATTATACCTCTTCCAATATCGTCTTACCCCTGCCCCACCTAACACCTTCACTCAAATCAACATGTAATATGTAAATAGTTCACGATTAATTATGAATGCTCAAGAAGTTAAGAACATAAGAACATAAGATATGCCATACTGGGTCAGACCAAGGTCCATCAAGCCCAGTATTCTGTTTCCAACAGTGGCCAATCTAGGTCATACGTACCTAGCAGTTTCTGTTCCATGTAAAACATCTGTGTTACACTGTTATGTTATGTTCCTTGTAAACCGTCTTGGACTGTAGAAAGATGGTACATAAAAGTAGTTAAGTAAATAAATAAATAAATAAATAAATTAAGGCTATTTGTTTTCCTCCCATTGTGTAGGTTTGTTTCACTTTGTTTGATGAATGATGGGGTCATTTAGGTGAGAAGACCTTGTAAGATGATGGATGGAATGGTTGAGGGAGGGTTGTATTTATGTGTATGCTTTTAGATTGATGCTTCTAGTTGGGTAAGCGATGTGCATTGTGAGTTTTACTCACAATTCTGAATTGTTCCATTGTTGTTGTATTGTGATATTATTTGCCTGTAGTTGTCTTGTGATATTATTTGTTCCAGTGGTCTAAGTTGAAGGGAGCAGGATAGTGTTTGACGATGTCTTCCCCACCTTCATTCCCCGCCTAAGGGCCACGCCAAAGAGCCCTCTGACAAGGCCCTGAGGCATGGGCACACCTGCTGGTTCTGTATTTTAAAGTTGCTCCGGGGCTCGGATTGGACTTATGCAGGGAAGCAGGGAGGAGTCCTGATTCCTGCTCCCTTGTGTGATGCCAATCGGGGGATGGTTCAGTGTGCGGTGGCTCCGATGGTATCCTTTGTGCTGTGCCTGCTGGTTTTGTATTTTAAAGTTGCTCCGGGGCCTCCGATTGGTCTTGTACAGGGGAGCAGGTAGGAGTCCTGCTTCCCGCTCCCTTGTGCAATGCCAATCGGGGGATGGTTCAGTGTGCGGCGGCTCCGATGATGACAGCGTGTGATATGCTAATTGCTATTTGTCCTCCACACCCACTTTGCATCTCTGTTCTGCCCTTTCGTCACCCCAATGCACTATGTGAGTTAGCACGCAAGTCAGTATACGATAACTGTCATGCCCCTATGGTTACAATTGCTGTGGGCAAAAACGTGTTTAGTGCACTTTAGCAAAGAGGCCCCTTAATTTGACTGCATGAAATGATGATCAGTGTAGTAGTCTATATATATTTTCTACATCAGCAATCCATAAAGGACGTCAAAGGAAGAGGTCTATATAAATAGATATTAATAGAGAAACTCTTTCGCTTCAGATCTTGCCGTTTCTATTAAAACCTCTGCACTATAACATTTCAATAGATAAAAGTAACAGATGGAATTGTTTCAAAAAATGTTGTTGATACACCTTTTTATGATACTCTGCTGCATTTGATACTTTCAGCTCAATTCTTTTGTTGCACTAGAAATCAATAAAAACATATTTAAGGAATCTTTACAATCTTTGTTAAAAAAAATGGTCTCACAAATGCCAGTTAATGTAATCTGTCACTTGAATGTAGCACTACACAGATGTTGCCAATTAATCTGTGACATTAGCTTTCCAAAATTATGCAGTTAAGAGAATATGTTATGTCCATTCTAATTGCAGGCTTGGTCCAAAACCACATTGTCTCAGGGAAATGTGAAGCCTGAATGAACACTGTCTATGACATGAATAGCTATGCAAGGGAATGGGGTTGTCTGTTGTTTAACTGTATATTCCATGTTATTATATTGTATACTGCATTGTACTGTTCAAAATAAATCACTTCCAAATTATAACTTGTCTAAGATATGAATTGTCATATATGCAAATGAAGCCAAATCTGGCAGCTACACAGAAATCGTGTCCAAATAATTTAAAATCTGAGTTGGAGGACTGAAAGATCCTAAATTCAAATGCAAAAATATCTGCATTAACCACTGGGATATTTCCTGCAGTTCCTCATTCAGTTAGCATACTGTATTAACTGCATTGCAGGTACTGGGATGTAGTTAGTTGCATTTCTGCAGGTGGTGTTTCATGCATTACATTATTTGCCACATTAACACAGTTAATATGCAGTAGCTCTCTTGGTCCCCACTGATCCTCTGCTCCTTTCTATCTTAGCTGTTAGTTTTGCTGAAAAAGCATATTAACTGCTAAGGTACCACATTAACTGTTAGCTTGACAACTATTTTAACTATTAGCATGCATTAAATGCCACATAAATAGCTAAGGCAACTTAGAAAATAAGCTCTATATTACATAAACTGCTTGTCTCTTCCGGCTACTTTCTATATTCCAAGAAGATAAAGGGAGTAAAAACAGACTAATACTTAGCATACCCCTAAAATCTTTTAAAAAGCACCCATAGAAAAGACGGATTGTATGGTTTTCTTGGATTTTTCATATGTTCTATCTTTCAAGCATGTATGGTAGCTTCTTTATCCATACAAGGATATTTTTGCTCAAGTTACAGAAAACCTTTTTTAAGTCCTACTGACTAAAGGGCATGTTTACTAAGGCTTAGCACATGCTAACAGACATAAGGATGAACACTGGTGCTTGGGCACCACCAACCTGAAACCACAGTGTGCCGGGCACCACCAACCTGCTGCCACTGATCATTCTCTTCCCTCATCCTCCTCAAATCCAGCATCTCCTCTAGCTGTCCCCAATGTCTCCAAATTGGCCACTCTCTCCCCCTCCCCCTGTTGTTTAGCACTGCACCATGCCATGACCCCCACACATTACAAAGCCATGGCTACAATAGCAACAATTAAAAAACAAAAAATAGCATAGCACATGGCTGTAGAGTTTTCTAGTCCCTTGTAATTGAACTTTGCTGCTGTTTTCACTACCCAAATGGAAGTGTACACTACAGGGTGTGGGACTCAGCAGTAAAGTTCAATAATGCAGGGCTGGAAACCCCCGCAGCAGTTGCACACCTTGCTATTTTTTTTTAAATAGTGCTATTACTGCCATGGTTCTATAATCTACAGAAGCCATGGCAAGGCACAGTGCTCAACAACAGGCAGAGAGGAGAGAAGGACCAATGTGGGGACACTTGGGAGAGCTAGAAGAGATTCTGAATTAGTGGGGAGAAGGAAGAGAGGAGGAGATTCTGGATTACATGAGAGGCAGAGAGCAGGGGGATAGAAGACAGAGAGAAGATTGTGGACCATGGACCAAATCAAGAGCATAGCACCTTGAAACCACCTTGAGTACACACTTGTCCAATGTTATTTGGGTCCATTCATGGGAAAAGAGAAGCAGCTGACCTCCCACAGGTGGCATCCCGGAATGGGCCCTGAGCCCATCAACGGGAGGAGTGTGAGGAGCCTGAGAATTTGTTGGTAGAGGAGTAATTATCCCTGTTGTGGCAGATGCCCCGAAAAGACTGAGGCCTGGATCCTGACTTGTTCAAAGAAGCACTGGTTTTACTGGGACAATAGCATCAGATGTCCCTGAAGCGTACCCTGTAAGCAGAGAATGAAGAGGATGAAGCTGCAGTGCGACAAGAATTAGATTTTGGACGGTCCTCAAGCAAACACTGAGGCTTGACTTCCCTAAATTCCTTCATGAGCTTCTCGAGAGCCTCAGCGAAGAGAAGTCTACCTTTACATGTTAGCTTAATGTGACAGAATTTGGAAGCTGCATCGGTATTCCAAAGCTGGAGCCAAGCGGAGAGGTGCAGAAGATTATAGAGAGCAAGTGGAGAGGTGCAGAAGATTATAAAAAGCCACTACTATAAAGGCAGTGACTGATTCCAGGTGAGGCAAGGCTGGGACTTCTGGTAGAAGACAGAACCATTACAGCAGAGCCTGTGCTGCAAGCCCCCCATATACCGCTGCTTGCAGTGCTAAAGAAGAAGAATAAAAGGATGTCGTCAGAAGACCCTCCACCTTCCAGCCAATCTTATCTCTTATCGCAGTAGTGCCTTCAATGAGAATGGTCGTATGATTAGTGATGGCATTCATGAGAGCATCCACCTAAGGCAAATGCAGCCATTTGTCAAGGTCCTCCAGGGACCAGAGGTAAAATCTCTCAAACGTCACGCAGAGCGCAGGGAGACATCTGCAAAATCTCATTCCAGGGTGACCATTTGCTGAAGTTCCATGGGGAAAGGAAAAGCCTTGGATGGCTTCTTGATACCCATGATGGGATCCACTTGAGGCTTAGCTGGGTCCGGAGGAGTTGGTGTCTCTGAAAGGTGAAGTGTTTCTGTAATCTGAGTGATGAGAGCTGAGAGTTCCTCCTTATGGAATAGACGTATATCTTGACCCTCATCTTGAGTCTTCTGCTCCTCCTGCTTTTCCTCCAGAGGTGAAAGCTCATCTTCCTCTCTGTCAGATGCAGAGTTAAGAGAAAGGTCCTCCAACGGGCACTCACCGTCCTCTCCAGCAGGGTGCATGCCCCCTGAAGGAGAGGAGGCATCCCTGAATTGAGTAGTAGGGAGACTGGCAGCAACGTCAGCCGAACTGAGCCTGGCACACTTTGTATGTGGAGAAAGTGCAGGAGTTAGCCCCACCAAGGAGCCTGAGCACCAAAAATCCCAGGCCTGACAGAACAATATCATAAATTGTTGGTCTGAACTGCTAGCATCTGGCTGAGGTGACTGTGCAAGCTATGACGAGAAATGCTATGGAGGAGATGAGCTGGGCTGTGGAAGCGAGCTCTGCTCAGGGAGAAGGAGCAGAGGAAGAGTTTTACAGACAGCTGAGAAGCCAAGGGGACAAGGGCAGGCAGCACAGCCGGTGAAAAGGCATGCCATTAGAGGGGCCCCCATGTTCCGCTCCACAGTTGGCATACAGACTATTTATAAGATTCCTACGCTTCCTCCCACATGCTAAACAGCACTGCAGGGAGGAAGTCATAACCACAGAAGAAGAACAAGGAAAAAGAAAGGTGCAAGAAGAGGATTTTCCCTGTACAACATGGCCAACACACTGCAAGCCTTTTTAGTAGGAGCCACATGAAGGAGAAGAGGAAATGACACAGGCCCGAAAAGCACAGAATGAGGGCTGAAATCATTGAAGAATGGTGCACAGAACAGCCAGCTAGAGCACAATTCCACGGAGACAGAGAAGAGCCCAGAATCAACGAAATGTGTTGCCTTCACAGAGGAGGTGGTAAGAGACAGCGCCGGAAAGGCAAAGGCAGAAGTGGCAGTAGCAAGAGATGCCAACAAGAAGACCCAAAGGGGAGGAAGAAAGAACAACTCACTGCCCTGCGTCTCTGTCACTGAGCAGGGAAGCCAGCTGTGAAGAAAAGACTTTGGGACAACTAAAAACTAGAGAGCAGTTCCTCAACTCCAGAGCCTTGAAAGTATTGTTGTTGGTTTGTTTTTTTTTAACTTTATGAAGTAAAACAAAAAGGATCCTGGCAGGCTATGCCTTGACTGAACTTCCATTTGTAGGGAGAGCTGACCTGGAAGGCTGCACTGCTCCTCATGAAAAGAAGTACTTCCTTTCAGAGGTGCTCCACTGATCCTCCGATCCAGGAGCACCTCTGGAAATCCCTGAATAAGGTTGCAATCCCTGGATAAGGTTCAGAAGGCATCACAGTGTGCCATGAAATTCAAAATTTAAATGAAAACTGCACTGGCAGAGAATTCTTTTTGAATCCGTCAGGAGCTAAAGAAGTCCACCATCTGCTGAGAGAGAGAAAATACTGAAGCTGACCCCTAGGGATACAGGATTATATACCAAGGGTGATGTCACAAAGCTTCTGCAATTTTCTCTGTCTCACCATCTCTTGGCAGGGGGACTGGTCTAGCAGGATGGTTTGGAAAATTCAATTTTGAACTAGCTAACACTTGTACCATACTCCATATGGTGTCTGTATGACTAAGATTCTAAGTGTGGGTGCATATATCTTTGTTTTGCATGTTTATTATCTTTTTTGTGCATGTATGTGGATCTCTGTGGGTTGGAATGTGTTTCATGAAGGTGTATGTATTTGTGAGCCACTGCATATGTGCTTGTATGTGTGTGTGCATTCTTGCATGTGTCTATGAATGCTTGTATGTTTGTGTCTGTGGGTGCATGTATGTGTGTCTGTATGTTTGTTCTGGGGAGAGCTGCTTGATGGGTACATTTACATAATTGTTATATTATTATGAATCAGTGTTGTATGCTGCAGCTGTTGGAACTGCTTTTCCAAAAGAAATGGCATTGAGACATTTTTTGGCGGGTAGAGATTTCATATTTCTTCTTTCTCCCACCATATGCAGAAACTAAATTTGTACAGCACAGGAACTTCCTCCAGCTGCCCTCTTCCATTCTGTGAATAGAGCAGCATTCCAGCAGTCCAGTGCTTCATCCCCTCAGCCTTCCCACTAGCTGGACTCTGCTTACAGTCTCTGCTTCTACTTACATTGGAAGCAGGCAGGGCAGGCTCACTCACACAGAGGGGAGGATTAGAGACTTGCAGATAAAGGTTTTAAACTCTGAAAAATATCCAGACATATGAGGTGTGACAAAAAAGAAACAAGACTGTCCCATAAATGTTTTATTGCAAAATATACAGAGAAATTATGCATTGTCCCCTTCAAAGTACCCCCCCCCCCCCAGTGTTAATGCACTTCTGCATTCTCTTCTGCCACGTATGGAGGTACTCGGTAAAGTCCTCCTCCTTGAGGTCCCTCAGCTCCCTCATCACAGTGGCCTTGATCTCTTCTACAGAGGCAAAATGAGTTCCTTTGAGCACAGTCTTCAGCCTGGGGAAGAGCCAGAAGTCACACAGTGCGACATCTGGGGAATAAGGAGGATGGTCGAGAGCTGTGATCTGTTTGTTGGCCAAAAACTGCCTCACACTGAGTATGGTGTGTGCGGGCACATTGTTGTGGTGGAGCAGCCATGACTTGTCTCTCCACAGAGCCCGCCTGCTGTGCCGAACCCAGTCATAGAGGCGATTGAGGACCTGCTGGTAGTAGTGCTGGTTGACTGTCTGACCCTCAGGCACAAACTCATGATGGACCACTCCCTTCTGGTCGAAGAATTTGATCAGCATGACCTTGATCCTTGATTTGGACATGCGTGCCTTCTTGGATCTGGGTGACAGTCCAGTCTTCCACTGCAGGCTTTGTCTCTTTCTTTCTTTCAGGTTCATAATGGAAGACCCAAGTCTCGTCTCCTGTGATGACTTGGCCAACGAACTCGGGATCTTCTCTGATCTTCTCTAGCAAGTCTCGACAAACATTGACCTGGTGCTCCTTTTGGTCGTCCAATAAAAGCTTGCATACCTTCCGTATCCCCAGCTCTTGCACCAAGATGGTCCGCACTGACTCCCTGTTCAGGCTGAGCTCCTCAGCTATCATCTGCACCATCAATCTGCAATCACTCTAACCAGCTGGTTCCCTCTGTCAATGTTCTCAGCCGTCCTTGTCGTGGAAGGCCATCCTGACTTGGGGTCATCCTCCACCTCCTCGCGGCCAGTCTTGAAGCATTTGTGCCACTTGAAGACTCGTGGCCTTGACATTGCATCTTCTCCATAAGCCTTTTGGAGAAGTTGGAGACACTCAGTTGGGTCCTTTTCCAACTTAACCAGAAATTTCAAGTTGATTCTTTGCTCCATATTTCTGCCACCTCCAGTTGTGTGACAAAGCGATGGAACAGTGTGCTACAAAAAAACCTGAAAAAGAAAAACAAAGTGAGAGAGACGAAAAATATTATAGCAGAATAGTGGGGAGATGTTGCACAACACAGTGACATAAGCGGTTAGCCAATAGGCATTAAGTCATGGGCCACAGTCTCATTTCTTTTTTGTCACATCTCGTATTTGCCATCCTGCTATATGCTGCAAAGATTCCCCGGCTAGCTCAGCCTGGGCTCCGGCATGGAGCCATGGTGCAGTGTCGTCCCATCGGCATGGCACCACAGCTCCATGCAGGAGCCCTGGGTGCCCTTTTCCACGCTGCCTGACCCCATTTGGGCCTGCTGAGTCCGGGTTCAGGCTGCAGGGAACCCCTTGCCCATATCACCACTGTGGCTGGCCTACGACATTGGGGAGGACTTATTCCACCTTAGATGTGAAATAAGTCCCCCATCTAACTGGCCACGGACGTTCAGGGCCGTCGCAGGAATAGGCCCTATACATCCGGGTTGCGGGTCATGCTTCCAGCCCACCCTTGCTCCCCCTCAGCCTGCTCCCTCCCACTCTCATACAGAGCTCCCCGCACATCTCTGCTGGGAGCTCTTTGACAGGAATACGACCCCTGCATTTAGCAGGGAATAAATGTCCAACTGGGATGTATATCTCCGCTAAACGCGGGTCAGAATAGACCCCATAGCAATCAATAAGAAAGCAGTACAGTGCAGTCAATAGCTTTCACAGCAGCAGTAATAGCAAAAAAAAAATAAAAAAAAAATATATATATATATATATATATACATATATCTGTGAATAATTTAAAATGCAGTACATCACAGATAGTGAACTATTTTTGTGTGTGATGTTCATGTGTATGTGTGTATCTCTGTTGCATGTTCTGTGTATTCTCTGCACATGTTCTTTCTATGGAGGGGTAGCTGAAGGCGATGGGGAATTTACAAAGGATGTAGTTTTGGGGGTCGGTGACAATTGAAGGGTAGTTTTGGGGTGGGGATAGTTGGGATGGTGGGGCAGTTACAGTGGAGAGCTGGGAGTGAGGCAATTGCATTGGTGAGGTTTTGAGAGTGGTGCGGTTACAAGGGGGATAGTTTTGGTGGGTGGAGTAATCTGCTGGGTTGTAGGGCTGTTGCAGCAGAATAGTTTTTTGGGGTGGGGCAATTGCAGGGTGGTAGTCTTTGCTAATGAAGGCAGTGGGATGATGGTTCAGATGCAAGGGCATTTTAATGTATTTATTTATTTTAGTTTAAAGAATTTGGTATATCACCATTCAAAATAGATTTTTATAATGGCGGTTTAGAGTACTTCCAATTGATGCTGTCTAGTACACAGAGACAGTAGACTTAAAACAAGAAGGAAAGAAACAGGATAGCACAATAGCTCCATTAAACTAGGGGGTCTGTTTACAAAGCAGCGCTAGTGGCTTCTGTTCAAAATCAGAGCCACGGCTTCATTTTATTCATTGGGGCCATGGCTCCAATTTTGCATTGAAGCCACTAGCGCTGCTTAGTAAACAGACTCCTAGGTTTGACAAACAGGAGACACAAGGCGGAAGGGGGGCTGGGTGAGAGGTACCTAAGAGCTAACATAGAGATGTCAGGAGCCTTCTAGAAAAAATAATAAAATTATGAATAATTAGCATAAGGCAATGCAATAGCCAGATTTTTATGAGATTTTTTTTAATTTTTTGTATAAAGTTTCTAAATTTATATCTAATGGTAATGCAGTCCACAATAATGGAGCCTGGTATGTGCAAAGGAATTTCTAACAGGTTCATTTGGGAAGATCTCAGTGCTCTAGCTGGAGTATGGAGAATAAGTAAGGGGAAGAGACAATGAGGGTAACCTGAGCAGAATGTTTGATGAATGATTATGAGGATTTTGAATTTGATTCTGTTGAAGAGAGTTAGCCAGTTTTGTGAATAAGCAGAGGAGTTACGTGGTCTGAATGTTTTGCATTATAAATGTAACCTGATGCTTTAATAAATAAAAAAAAAAACAACAACCCTCAGGTGGGTAGCCAGGGGCAAAAGTTATTTTATTTTGTTTTTCAGTGGGGGGGGGGGGGGGCAGAGGTCCCTGCAGCTGTGGGGAAGGCAAAGGACAGAACAGAAAATTTCTTTCAGGACTGTTTGCTTTCTGGACTATTTGCTGACAACAGCAGATGTAGGAATGTTCTTAGAAGGGTTTTTAGAATGTTAATGATGGGAAAGAAAGAGAGAGTTGGAGTTGGTATGTGTAAGAGAGGGGATATATCAGAGAGTATTTGCTGACAGGACCCTGGTTTGAGTGCATTTGATTGAGCGTGAATGTGGGATTGATTGGTTTGAGTGATTACGTAAGGAAGAAGGAGGCTGTACATGAAAAAGACTGTGGGAAGTCGGTCTGAGTAAGTGAAAGTAAGGAGAGAAAATATGTTTGGGAAGCTGGTTTGAAGTAAGGATAGGTTAAGTGGAAAGAAGGGAAGGAAGGAAAGTAGTGTAAGGAAGAGAAAGGTACGGATTAGAAGAGATTTGGGGTTTATTTCCTTAGACTATGGGGTTTAAGTACGAAGAGAGAGCCAAATATAGGAATGCTCTTAGAAGGGATTTTAGAATGTTAGTGATGGGAAAGAAGGAGAGAGCTGGAGTAGGTGATACGATGATAAGACAGGTGAAATTCCCCTTTGAAGGGAAAATAAAGTGGAATTAGTAAAGTTCTTTAGAGTGTAGGGAGGGAGAAAAAGAGGATTATACAATTATATTGTCGTATGTATAGAACATCAGATAAATGTTGAGTGGTCGAAAAGGGAGAGAAAACAAATATCTCATTATTGTGAGAAAGAAGTTTGAAAAAGAATCATAGGGGAGAGAGAAATACTGGGAATGTACATGTGACTGAGAGAAAGTGATAGTGAATGTGACAAGAAAGACTAAGCTTGGTGCAGCACTTGGTACAGATATTTTTAGTTACTGTATATATATATATATATTTTTTTTTAGGGAACAGAAAGAATAGAAAGTTTGATCGGAATTATAGTACAGTTACTGTAGCTATAGTGTAAGAATATTTAGAAAAAGCTGTAGGTTTTTTTTTATCTCTGCCTGAAAAGCTGAAGATTTTCAGAAGAACAATGACCCCTGAGAACTGCACTGCAAGCTCAGCAAGTTCTTCCTCAAGAGAGAAAAAGAGAGAGAGAACCAGAACTCCAGGTTTGGGCCGCAATGAATTCCCGTCTGGACGGATAAGTACTGTAACCTTGGGTGCACCCACACATACTGAGATATTTCAGCTCAAATATGTTGAGAGGCTGAGTATATATTTTCAGTACTTACCTAGATAACTTGTATTTGAAACAAAAATGCTGAAAATGGACACAAATGATTATGCAAGATTGTTTAATGGTTCACATTGGGCCCGATTCCAATCCAGATGTACAGTCGCGATTCCGATCCTGCAGGGCACATATAGCTCCGTGGGATCGGAATCACAAACAGGCCTCTATGTGCAGGCCAAGACCGCAATTCAGCCCAGCCTGCACTTACCGACCATGCCCAATTAACTCAGTCTGGACTTTACAATGGAGCCGCGGCGCCATGGCTTGCCATGGCACCGTGGCTCCATTGTAAAGCCATGATCCCTGGTCGCCGGCTCCTACAATGCTTTCTCCACAGCCCAACCCCCAATCCGGCCTTCCAAGGTCAGGGTCAGGCTATGGGGAATGCTCTTTACCCCTTCCCACCGCTGCGATGTCTTGGGCCACCGTCCTCTGCCCGATCGAGGAACTTATTCCACCTCAGAGGTGGAATAAGTTTCCCATCTTAGCCATTAGCCCTGGATGTACAGGGCCAACATTGGAATCAGCCCTGTATGTCCGGGCCGATAACCACCTATTGCCCGCCTTAACTCTGCCCCCAATCCGCCCCTTCTCCACCCCGTCTATCTTCCCCATACAACGAGCGGGGAAGTAAGATGGGGATGGGAAAGGGCACGAATAGCGGGGAAGGATGTCCATCCCCACTATTCATGGTTCAGAATGACTTTCATTTTGTTTAACTATTAAATATTGTACCTGTTTTATTTTTTACAATATATTATTTGTATCAGAAAACATTTATAAACATTTATTACTTAAAGGTTTCCTTGTATCATCAGGAACTCCTAAAGCATTTATCCATTAGGTTTACCTCAATTCCTGTCTGTGTACTCTCAGTGAGTGTTCCAGATAGAACTTAGTATTCTTGTACCCCCACCCCCCATTACACCCAAAGTTGGTTAGATAGGGATTCCATCTCCCCAGCTACTGTGAACACTCCTAATAAGGGAAAGCCTATGTTATCTTGCCCTGGGTGAGAATGGGTGGGGTTTACATAAATTAACTTGATGGTAATGTTTCCATTAAGCTGTAAACATTTAACCCTGTTGGGGAAGTCCTATTAATAAAGCATTACAGTAATTGCATTGGTTTAGAATAAAGGAATACATCACGTTTGAAGGGCTTTTCAATTTGGGAAATGTCTTTTAGAGCAAATTAATCTAAGTGTGGTAAAACATTTTCTTTCACTAAGATAGTGTTGTAAGGCAGGAATTTTTTTTTTTTTTGGTGTGGTAGGGTAATTGTGCAGATATTGTTTTTGAGGCAGGGCAGTTTGCAGGGTGGAGAGTCATTTGTGGGGAGGTATTTTTTCATGGTGAAAGCATATGAAGGATTGGTAAGACAGTTGTGCGGAAGTATATTTTGGGAGAGTGAGGGAGTGGCAGTGTAGAGTGCTCAATAAGCAAAGATAAGTATTTTGTAATTAGTGTGGTATTTGAGCGGCAACCAGTGTAGTCATATAAGCAGGGGGTAATGTGGTCTGAATGGGTGGAGTGTGTGAGAATTTGAGCTGCCATGTTCTGAAGAAGTTGGGAGCATTGAAGCTGAAAAAGGGGAAGGCCAGCCACGGCATTGTGAGGGTGGGGCATTCTTGGGTGGTAGGATAAATTTGGGGGCTTGGGAGAGTAGAGAACAGTGAGAGGGGGTTTGAAAGAAGCAATTTTTAACCTCTGAAGTTTCATTTTATGTATATTTCTATGCTACAGAAGCAGGAATGCCTTCTCCCATAGAAATATATTGAGTTAGTTTTTTGGGGGGCTTATGTCTCTGGAATCCCCATCTTATTTGGTCCATTTTCAAATGTGATGTGTTATTTTACCAGTTTTCCCACATTCTGAGTTTCATACGTACTGTTCCGTTAAAGTTTTAGAGAGTTATTTTGCCCCCAGATAGACAGACAGATATTCTTGACCCCTTTTATATAATCTTTCAACTTCTGTTGGGATGGAAAGCATAAAAAAAGATCTAATCGATAGATCAGGTACAAAAAAAAGCTCTCTTCTACACAGATAAAATGTGATTTAAGAGTTAACTGAAAGCATAAAATAATGTCTACATTTATGGACTTCATTCTTAGAACAAGAACAATGGGGAATTCTCTACTTTTGGAATAAGTATTAAAATTGGCTTGTTTCTTTTTTCTTTTTTTTATGCCAACACAAAGGATCTCATTCTTGTCCAACTTAATTTCAATTTATTTACTTACATCCAATTTGAAATTGTTTTTTGAGCAGCTATCTAAAATCCTGTTGGGTATCACCTGCATGGATAACCAAGAAGCTGTCCCCTGAACCTTGCTTAAGGGAGTGAATCATGTTTAAAGGTGGGATACAGGGGATATGGATATGTGTGCTATGCTGCGAAGGGTATATATTGACTAGTTTAGCTGTTTTTCTCTTTATTTACTTACAGCAGAAGCTGAAAGACCAGATCCAGGCTACAAGTAGGTAATGATAACACTAATGGTCTACCCAAAGGTTAAGGAATAGACCTTTTAAATACATTTTAGTTTGTACATAAATGTTTGCTCAATATAATTCAGTGGGCTGTTTTTAATTTGTATATAGGAAGAGTGACATAGCTTTTAATTGTGCTTCAACCTGTATATGTATGTATATATATATATATATATATATATATATATATATATAAATATATGTGTGTTCTCTACAGGGCCGGCACTACCATTGGGTGAACTAAGTGGTCGCCTAGAGCACCGGCCCTCCAAGGGTGCCCATTGCTACCACTTTGCCCCTCACTGGGATCTACAACAGTGGCAATGGATTGAAACAGACCCACTGCACTTACCTGCAAACTTTGGCACCATGGGACAGTCTGCTTCCGCCCCTCCGATGGCCGATTTCCTGTTTACAAGGTGATGTAAGTTCCACCCCTATGCAAAGAGGAAGTCGGCCAATGGTGGGGCGGAAGCAGACAGCCTCATGGTGCCGAGGTTTGCAGGGCAGTTTCAATCCATTGCCACCACTGTAGGTCCCGGTGAGGGATGACAATGTCATCAATGAGGGGCGACCAGCCAGCCGGAGGGGGAGGTTCTCAAGGGATGAGGTTCACCTATGGCTCCTCATATTCTTGTGCCAGCCTTGGTTCTCTATGGGGCCCCAGGCCTGTTTTTAATATGCATATAGAGCCGGAGACAACATACACAGATATGTAAAAATTACTAGACATGAAAAAAGCCAGAGAGTTGTTAATACTTACTTCCCAAGTATTGAGCAAATTTAGGGTTGCCAGCTTTATGAAAGAGAAAAATACACCACCTGCTGCTGGCTGTTCTCTGTCCATGTCCCACCTAGGCCCCCATCATTCCCCACCTATGCCTATCCCCTGCTCCATCTCCAATGACTGCGATGATGGCAGCCATAAAGACTTTGGTTCCTTCAGGTCCTATCATACATGCTTTAGAGGTGACCACTGCCCAAAGGATATCTAAAAAACACATCACAGCCAAGACTCCCCACCTCAGTGAATGCCTTGAAACAGACACCCTGATCTTGATCTCTTCCAGTGAGCACTCCCCTAAATAGTACCTCTCCCTAATCCAGACTTCTCCAAAGATCAAGCCTTCTCAGATAAGCCCCTTACATGATCAGCATCCTCACAGGAACACTGTGAGACAAAATCATCCTCTGAACACCATACCCAACCTTCCCCCCAATTTGACCCACCTAGGAGTTGCTCACGGTTTTCCTTGGTAGTCTAGTGGAGCAAGCCAGTAACAGATCTCTGCTTCTGCTCTGGTAGCCACCAGGGTTCAAAATGGCAGTAATGACCTTTAGCAGTAGTCTCATCATTCTACTGCTAGGGGTCATTGCCACTATTTTGAACTGCAGTGATTACTAGGTCAGAGGCAGAGGAAGATGGCTCTCAACCTGCTTCACTATAATAGCTACAGTCCCAGGGGATCAATGGGATGGAGGATGGTTGGGGGTATGTGTTGGGGGGGGGGTCTGGCTGGAGTTTATCTGCAGGGGGATTCATGTTATTGGGACAATTGTGTGGAGTATATATGGCGATCTCATCTTGGAGGGGATTTGGATTGTGGGGCACTGCTGTCTGGAGGGATTCTCACTGGGGGATTAGATCAGAGTGGTACTTATTGGGCGGAAAGATCATGGGGGACTGGATTATAGCAGAATACTGACTGGAGGGGGGAGCAACAGGCCGGCGGGTGATTGCTTCATGGGGTGGGTCAGGTTGTGCCATCACAGCTGCAGGTTTTTACTTTTTTTTGTGTTGATCCCACAGTAAATGCCTCAGCAGATCAACAAAGGCATGTAATGTGTAACCAAGGCAGTAAATGTCTGCCCGGTACAGTAATTTCAGGGTAGATAATGCCCCCCCCCCTTATTTCCTCACTGGCTTTATATTACCACATCTTAAGATTCTCACAAGGGGACGTGTTTACTAAAATACGGTAGTTTACACATGTTCATCCCCAAAAATTACTGCAGTGGTGGCATCAGACTGTGGTAATGAATGGGGTATGCACAGCATATCCCCATGCTGTTAGCGCATGTCCAGAACCCTCCCATTCTGATCCAATTACCATGTGCACCTTGGGTGCAATTACCACCACACATGGAAGTGGCAATAAGTGCACCTGTGCTAACTGCAAAATTGTCTGTGAATACGCTTTAATGATGCCCATGCTGACTGCAATTCGTAGTCAATGCCCATATGCCATCCCAAAACTTCCCAGTCTCTGTAGCATTTTTAACATGCATGAATGGTTATCTCATGCATGTTAAACCCCACATTATTCATTAGTGCATGTTAGTAAATATGCCCCAAGGGGGCTTGTTTATAAAGCTGCGATAGCGGTTTCCGATCGTTATCGGAGCCGCAGCCCCATTGATTTCAATGGGGCCGCGGCTCGATAACGATCGGAAACCGCTACTGCGGCTTTGTAAACAAGCCCCAAGGTGTGTTAAGTGCAAAAACTTACTGCCGTTTTGTAAATAGGCTCTCTAGTGTGTGTCAAATGCAGTGTGGGTTACCATGCATGCAAAATTCAATGATCTGTAATGCAAATAGCTATTCTTCATGTGTTATTTCACACTTGTGAAATTTTATGTAAATTCATAGTTAGCAAATAAGTGTTATGCAAAATTATGCAAACAGCTCATTAACTGTATTCTTTTCCTGCCTGGCTTATTTGCATGGACGTTTTGGAAGCAAAATAGCATGTGCCAAAATCTAAATAATACACAACATTCAGCACATCTTCAAAGTGTTTTTAAATGTTGCTAACATCTAATTAAATTAAATGAGACATATCTAAATCAAAACCATCAAAAAGAGACTGGCGTTGTGAGGTCACATCTTACTCTGTTTTGGCTAGTAAGATTTAAAACTGGCCTCTAGCTCTTATAAACATACCAAGTTCAATGACAACTTTGAAAGAATTAGCCCAATAATTAACTTTTTCAATGTGAAAGGCATGCAAACCTCTCTAAAAGCATTATTAATAATCTAGAATAACTAATCCAAGAGTATATTCATCAAAGTTTCAAAAGCCTTGAGGATAAAAAGTCCAATAGACATATTGTTGATTTGACTTGCCGGACATTATTTTATTATGACCCTGCCACCTTTAGTGTGCCTGATCTTGGAAGCAAAGTGGAGTTCAACCTGGTTAGTACTTGGATGTGAGTCCACCTTGAAATACAAGGTGTTGGTAAGCTTATTGTACAAAGAAATATCTTGCAATCTACTTCTGGTTGCGCTTTGCAAGAAAAACCCAGGAGATAGTCACAACATAGACAAGTATCCATACAGTTGCTAGGAGTCATCAACAACTTGACAGCACAAAACATTATTTTAATTTCCTCCCTAGATAATTCTTAGAAGCTATTTCATCTCCTCATTATATCATATGTATTCTCTACATTTCCATCTATATTTAATCTGTTTCCCTCAAATTCTTCTCTATAGTAAAAGCTTGGCATATTCCCCATAATTAGGAGTCAATTCTGCTACTTTTCCTGATTTGAGGTAGTGACTGATTAGCTCCCAGACCCATGGTCAGTAGTTTTTTAAATGCTAGCCATGCCATTTAAGTATTTTACCTATTTTCAGTGCTGCAATATATATGATCAGAAGTGCAGAATATGTGGGTTATTTCGGAAGCTGATTTGTGCTTTGGATGTTTGGGAATTGGTATAGAGACATCCAAAACATTGAGACATCTCCAGAGCTATTTTAGAAGCTGGGTCTGTGGAAATCTCCAATATGAGAATGGTGAAATCATGGCGGGAGCATTCCTGAGAACTTGGACGTCCCCGCTTGATCTCAAAAATGTTCTGGACATCCAGCTCCACATCTAAGGTTATACCTGCTCCAGGCACAAACAAGAATCTGAAAAGTGCTTAATGTCTGGAGGATGTACAGAAGGAGCTACAATAATACCTCTTTATTTTACAATACGACAACAAACACAGGGAATAGAGGCTCGTGTTTCCATTTTGCTATGCTGCTGGATGTCTCCTTACCATAGCTTGTATGAGATGGACGTCCCCCATGCTTTCCTAAGGGGGAAGTCTATGTGACCACCAGTGTGAACGTCCATGTCCAGGATGTCCATGTTACAAAATTTGGCTGGCGATATAGATCTCTCTGCCATTTTTCTACATGTTCCACCCTAGACATCCCAGATTTGACATGGACATCCTTTCTAAAATGCCTCTTCACATGTGTAGACCACAGACCACTGACATCTAAACAGATAGTGGTGATATTTAGCCTTTATCTGTATAGGTACATGGTTTCATTTAGAATAGCCTTGTACTGTCCTAAATTTAACCACATAGCTATACAGTTAGAAGATAATTATGCAAGGTGCGACTAGATTTTCATATGTGTTTGTATGCATAAATCATAGTCTTTTCGTGGTTTACAAGAGTAAATAACCAGTTACATGCAGTTTACATGGTTGCTATCACAAACATATGCCCAATGAATTGGTGGCATACACATTCACTGTTGGTGTGCATGGGGGGGGGGGCAGTTTGGATGAAGGGCAACATTACAAACTTTACAAAATATGACCCAATGCCCATAAGATACTTGTGGTTATTTACACTTGCTCTATAGCAGGTATAAGTGACTTTGACTTCTTTTATGTGCTTTCATGCCCACTTATGCTTGTAGGGCATGATTTTAATTTAGCCTGCCCGCCAACCCCCTTAACCTGGATTTTCATTCTGAGGTGACAGAAATGAAAATCCGGGTCATGCCACAGAGGCCATCAGCTGCTGAGACTAAGCGGATAGCTGCAATTTTCAATACTGCCCGTTTAGCCCAAGTGCTTTAAAGATAGGTGAGGGTTTTCCTCACCTATCTTTAAGGTGCAGAGTGCTAAGCGACCTGCTTATTGCCATTCCCCACCTCCGCTCCACCCTGGAACATCCTGAACACGCTCCAAAGATAAGCGGATAGATTCTGGGTGCATTAGGGGCTTAACTGGGGATTTTCCAAAGGCACTATCCATGTAGTTGTCTTTGGAAAATCCCGGATAAGGCATTTACATGGGTAACATGGGCTGTTACCTGTCTAACTGCCTTCAAAAATCAGGCCCATATTCTATATAGTCTAAACTGCATGGTTTTGAATTTATAGAATAGGCACCATTAACACATGTAAATACTGTATATACATAAACCTAGCCATCACATACAAAATTGCTTCCATAGAGTTAGTTGAAGGCCCACACTCTAATCTCACTCCACTCCAGCACTATCTTGGACTCCCATCCCAAAGTAACATTGTGGCTCTATCACCTCCACCATCTCCAGAAGCTCTTCATCAAATCTTGCACCCCCAATCACCTCCTGAAGCATAAGTGATCCCCTCTAACTCTAACCGCTTCACCAAAGGGCATAGTCAAAGACCTCTCCCGAGGTAGCCCCAATGCAAGCTCCCTTCAAGGGCTCCCCTGAATAAACATGTCCTCTAGCCTCGTCCCCAGAAATTCAAAATGGTTTTAGTGCCACCCTGCAGGCTATCTACCACTACGCTCTGATCCCCATCTCTGGGTTTACCAGGGGTCATTGATGTTCAGTGGGAGCAGGAGCAATGGCAATCTAGACATGTGAATGCTGCTGTTTAGGTGTGGAAATGTTTCTAAAATAACTCTCGTGCAGCCCGATTCTGCAAGGTGCACGTCCAGGCTGTCCGGACATCCCTGGACAGGACGGGCTCCATTGCACCCAATTCTGCACTGCAGGAGCTAGATGCTCCCATGGCATGCAGAATCAGGCAATGGGATGGCCCAGCATGTACCTGTCACAGCCACGGGGATGTCCTCAAGTTAGCACAGCCAGGCCCCCTCGCTCTTGCTGGTAAGCCAATGGCCCAATGCCCTCCCCCCCCCCCGACTGGTTTGCCTGCCAACCAACCCTCGGCGGTTCTTCTGGGGCTGGGATTGGGTGACGGGGCAAGTCCTACCGTGGCTCCGTTGCACTGGGGGGCTGCCAGGCCAGGGTGCACGGGGGCTTGAACTTATTCCACTTCCAAATGTCTTGCTGGGCTGAAGAATACAGAAGGAAGGATCTTATATGACTTTTCATTAGAAAGCCAAAGCCTAGTTGATTGCTAGTGGAAAGGGAGGGGTATAAAGTTTAACTGTACTGTGGGTAGGTTATATTTTTCTTTTTCTTTTTTTGTTGTATGTTGTTTTCTATTATAACACACCTTGCATGTTATGAGAAAGCGTGTATATCAAGTTTAAATAAATAAATAAAATAAAATGAGACTGCTGAGAATAGAGTGGGGATCAGAATGAGAGAGACTGGGTGAGAACAGGATGGTAAAGAATGAGATAGGCAAGGGAGTATGGGTGGGGAATGTGAATGTTGGCAACAATGAGGGGCTTGAGGAAGGATAAATGACTTTTGGATTTGTGATAATGTCATGTTAACAATGAAATCCATCTAAAAACATACCTAAAAATTGGATGCTTTATTTGAGAAATATAAACGCATTACAGCATTTTTATCAACTTCCGAGGCAAAAGACACCAGAAGGGTAGCCAATATAATCAAAAATATTCAAAGATTCATGAGGTATAACTGGGGCTAAGCCAGCAGAACTATCTGCCGCAGAAGCCCCTTTAGAGGGAATATAAAACAGTTTAATTAGAGATGGCTTACTATCTTCCCGATATCCCAAAATATCTACCAAATATTTATCAAATAAAATTTGAGGAGATATAAACCTAGTATAAGGAAAATTTAAGCACCTTAAATTCAAGGCACGCAGACTATTCTCCAAAACCTCTTGTTGGGCATGGAGAGTAAGTCTGTCCTTCATAAAAGACAGAGAAGAATTTTGTAACACAGAGCAATGAGCTTCCAACTTCTGGCATCTTCCTTCCAAAGTATCTATCTGAGAATCATGTTGAGAAACTTTCGCCACTGAGTCCCTAGAGAAGTCTGACGTTTGCAAAATGACAGATTTCAATGAAGACTCAATCCGATTAAGAACATTCCATACATCTGAAAGGGATATTTCCTGTGACGCCCCTGGCAAGATAGAAACACCGTCCCGTTGTACCACAGCAGAACTCTCCGGGGCCGATATGATCCGAGGAAGTGGAACTCTCTCGGTAATTTCTTGACAGCTGATAGTTTTCAAAATAGTTTGATTAATTGAGTTGGCACCCTCCCCTATTTGCTCGCTCCTCTTGACGTGGACTGTATTATGGATACCATGGTTTTTCTATTGTATTTGTTTTTCTATGATAATATTTGCTCGGATATCTGTAATTTTCCTTGTATTTCTAAATAAAGAAATTTAAACTAAAAAAAAAAAAAAAAACATACCTAAAATTTAGTTTTATGATGAGACAATACTAACATAAGAAGAATTTTAGGACCTTCTCAAAGCCCCTCCCCCTTTTTTTTTTGCAAATAAACACCTACATGCATAATTAATAAAACCTAGAATCATAAGCCCTAACCCTACATGTAATCCCAGAAAATATAGCATAATGTTTAAAACCACAATAGGACATTGTTAATTGCATAAATGCCTCTCACAGTATCCCATTGGTTATCCTCCTTCCTCCAGGTCTCCAAGATGCTTATTAGATCTGTCTCTTCATTTAGGGCTATATATTCAAATTCTCATATCTTACTTTTTAGGCTTCTAGTATTTGCATAGAAACATTGCAAGGCATGTTTGATTGGATTTATAATCTTCATTAACAGTTGGAAGGGATAATTTGCAATCTTTCATCTCTTTCTGCTCTTTATTTAAAGGCAGCTGGGCTATTATAGCTTTTATTGCAACCTTTCTTTTGGGATGCCTTAACTTCCTTATTATGATGGTATCCATCATAGATACCTTACTTCAAACCATGTATTTCTGAACTACTGTCAGCTTCCCCCAGGTTACAGTTTAAAAGCTGCTCAATCTCCTTTTTGAATATTGTGGCCAGCAGCCTGGTAGCACCCTAGTTAAGCTGAAGCCTATCATTGTGCAATAGGCTTTTCCTTCCCCAGAATGTAGCCCAGTTTCTAACAAATCTAAAACCTTCTTCCCTACGCCACTGTCTTATCCACACATTCAAGCTGATGCAAAATGATAGCGCGGCCTTTATGCACAGATAACGCTACATTTAAGCACATTTTAAGCACTTTTTAACTAACATCAAATGCAGAAAACAGATGGACGTGTGCGTAAACAGCGACGGAAAAGCTAGCACCCAAGTAACACATGAATATTTAAACATATTTAAATTGAAGAAAATGAGTTGCACATAATATTCTGGTATGCAAATAATGGCTGCACCCGATGCAGAGACATGTAAAGGATTTTGCAACCAACCTTAGCATCAATATTTTTACTACAGTGTCTGAGGTGACTTAAACCTCTAACGCGTGCCCCCGAAGGTATTTTGATGGCACCTGGTGCTTTTTCCAATGCCTGGATCATCCTCCTCAGATGATCCAGGCATCGGGCAAGGTCCCTGATGCCATCAAAATAGGGAAATAAAATCCATGGTGGCCCAATGGTCCAGATCCCCCCACCAAACCAGTATTTTGATGGCATCAGGAATGATCGCAGCATAGGGGAAAGACCCCGATGCCATCAAAATACTGTCAGGAGCCGGTGTCCCAACAGAAAGAGAATCCATGGTGGTCTAGGGGCCCCTGAACTCCCCCCCTACCACCCAAAATAAAAATGAAATAACCTAGTGGTCTAGCAATCCCTGAACCCCCCAAACAAAATAAAAATAAAAGAACCTGGTGGTCTAGCAGTCCCTGAACCCCCCACCCAAAATAAAAATAAAAGAATCTGGTGGTCTAGCAGCCCCTGAACCGCCACCCAAAATAAAAATAACAGAACCTGGGGGTCTAGTCGCCCCTGAACCCCCTACCCCCACCCAAAATAAAAATAAAAGAACCTGGTGGTCTAGCAGATCCTGAATACACCACCTCCCACCCAGTACCTTAAAATAAGTGGGTGCACTGCCTACATGCTTCCGCTCTGTGTCTGCAATCTTGAAAGTTGGTGGCTTCTGGCCCAGTGCAGTGCATGGCAGTCTGACCCCCACTAGATCACCAGGTTCTTTTATTTTTATTTTGCGTGGGGGTTCAAGGACCACTAGTCAACGAGGTTCCTTTATTTTTATTTCAAATGGTAGTTCAGGTGCTGCTAGAGTACCAGGCTATTTCATTTTTATATCGGGTGGGGGGAGGGGAGTTCAGGAGCGTCTAGACCACTGGGATTCTCTTTCTATCGGGGCACCAGCCCCTGACAGTATTTTGATGGCATTGGGGGCTTCTCCTGATGCTGTGAACAGCCCTGATGCCTTCAAAATACTGTCAGGTAGGGGAATCGAGGTCTCTGGGCCACCGGGGATTCTCTTTAAGTTGGGGCATTGGCCGTCAACAGTATTTTAATGGCATCAGGGGATTCTCTTGATGCTGTGATTGCTCCTGATGCCATCAAAATACAGTCAGAGCCAATATGCAAATTAACCACAGGGTGCCTGTTTCTCTGGAAGAACATGCCAAACTAGAGCAGACTTCTTGCGCGCATGTGTTTGGCTTGCTCTTTCAGTTTAACGCTTGCCATTTTGTGCCCAGTTTAATGGGTGGCTCATTTGCATGTACAGTTACCGCATCCTTCATTTGCATATCCTATCTTTACTGCATCGACTGACAAAAGTTGTGCATTGTTGAGGCGCTACTAAACGAGTAAAAAGTCATTTCAGTACGCATCTAGCACCAGTTTTCTGCATTGGCCTAACTGAAATTCTGGAAACTCAGGACATATGGGGAGAGCCAGAGGGGGAATCAGACCCGGATGGCTTGCGGGGCAACACATCCCGCCAGGATGCGCAGCCCCGCAATCCATGTCCCAGAATCGGGTCCATAGAGTTCTTTGCAAACAAGCAAGTCAGAAGTGCAGGAGACGGCCACGATCACAGCCATTAGTGATAGTTTCTCCCCTTGGGGACCCCATCTCCTGTGCAGGAGGTATCCGAGAGCAACAGGATCGCCTGCTAAAGAGCTTAGAGATAGGAAGTTTGCTGCAGAGAATGCAGAAAATGTTTTAAAGGGGCAGTAGGTATGAGTATATACAATTGGGGGGGATGGAATCAAGGGGAGAAAGTCTGGGAAGCAGGTGAGGGGGAAGCAGGAAATGGGTAAAAGTGGGGGAAAGGAAGAGTGCAAGAGATTGTAGCTTGAAAAGATGAATGTTTGAGGAGTAAATGGCACAATGTGTATGTGGGAAAAGGTATACACCCTTCCACCACACATATGCAGGCACCCTTTTCCCTCCCTCCCCGCAAGAGACACCCTATCTCCACACCATGTACACACACAGTTACCCCACCCCTGCACCACACACACACAACATCCTACCACCACGCTAAACACACACACAGGCCCCCCACTCCTGCACCACACACACAATCACACACAGGCAACTTCCCCCACACCATTCAGACACAGGCATCCCACCACCACAGCACACATGCACAAACATATACACACAGGCATCCCTCCGCTACACCACATATAAAGGCACTTTACCGTTGCACCATATGCAGTTACCCAAACCCCCCCCCCCCACACCACACACACACTCACACACACACACACACACACACACACACACATACATAGGGACCTCCTACTTCACTCCACACACACACTACCCAAAGATAGACATAACTATATAGATAACACCAGTTATATAGATTCCTGATACAGTCCATGCTACCATAACGGGACACACTCTCTTTGAACTACCCCCACCCCCCCCCACCCCGAATATGTATGTTAGTGAAATTTTGTTCAGTAGGTTAGCTGATATCACTATTGGAGGCATTGTGTTAAAATAATTTTGCTCCTTTTTAACCAACAAGATGCGACATGTAAGAGATGGTAATGAGTGCTTCACATGGTTTAGTTTATTTCCAAGTAATTTTCAAGGATCTGCAATATCTGCCATCTTATTTAATATTTACATTTTACCAGATTTTCCGGCTGTTATGCTGATAACTTATAGTTCTTAGTCCTAGTTGATGAAACTATTGATGATGCCATGAAATTAGTCTCAATGAGCATTTGAGCTGTAAATTCTTGAATGTTTACTAATTATGCCTCAAAATTCAGAAAACAGAGATCATGCTGTTGGTCAGTTCTCTTGTTAAATACCTTCGGCTCAATTAACAACAGATGAATTCGTTATTTCCATTTCTGTTGAACTAAAAATAGAGGCCAATTCAGATGGGGCATGTCTAGGCCATCTGGACGTCCATAAATCTGAATGGTCTGGATATGCTCTCGATTCTAATCCCATGGGAGCTAGATGACTCTGTGGGAGCAGAATCAGGGCATAGGTCATGGACATGCCACAATTTCATACCTTCAGACATCCAGGCACTTCCCTGGCTAGCCCAGACAGGCTTCTGCATGGAGCCGTGGTGCCATGGCGTCCTGTTGCCATGGCACCACAGCTCCATGCAGGCACACCAATTGCCCGCATTGGCAAAACCAACCTTTTTCACTGCAGCCGACACCCTGGCTCATCTCACTGCCTTCTGGGGTCCTGGCATAGCTGTCCTCTGCCATCGTGGGGGACATATTCCACCTCCGTATCGAGTGTCCCTCCTCTGGCCTGCCCCCTTCCAACCCTGTCCAGAGCTCCCCACACATCTCGGCTGTATGTGGGTGGAGCTTATGGTCTGGAATAGCAACCGGGCATTTAGTGGGGCATATATGTCTAAACTGGATGTATATTCCCACTAAACGCAGGTCAGAATGACCCCCTTAGGGATCATCTTAGACCCCTTCCTTTGAATGATATCACATCCTAAACACATAGGGGCATGTTTACTAAATTGTGTAGTTTACCTTGCGTTCAAACCTAAAAATTAGTGCAAGGATGGGGTCAGACCTGCACTGATGAATGGGTGTGTGCACAGCGTGTCCCTATATAGTTAGTATGTGCTCAGTTGGTGTTGAAGGATATCCCACTTAGCACATTTACAGTTTGCAGGTCTGTAAACAGTGTAAATGCCTTTGAATATTGGGCCCACCATCTTTGCAACAGATTTGTATAGAAGGAACTATCTTTATAGAATATGTTGCTGACATAATCTAGGTCTTGATTTGTATAAACTTTCAGAAATTATATAGCTGTAAACCTATTTTGAAAGTTATTATTTAAATGCAGAGTAATCTAAAATTATAAATTTCAGGATAAATAAAATGGTGGTTAGATTGAAAGTAAATTAGATGTACAGTTGAATAAAGTATGTTGAACTGGTTTCAGGGGACATTTGTAAGGCTAGTTCTGATGAAGTATGAGTGACTGACTAGTTATTCACCATAGTCATTAACCCATTTTGGACCAGCTTTTGTTTTACATACATAAGGTTTCCATACTTATTACTCAACTGTTTACTAATTAATGGTTATAAATTCAATGGAACTGTGTTTATTATTATCGTTATGTCAAAAAGCGTTATATACAGATTTTTTATCTGAGATCTAGTTAGTTTAATAGGTATTCGAAGTTTGCTGATTTTGACGGTACTGGCGGCTCAACATAAAAAGATCACAAAAAATAGTAAATAGCTTATAATGCTGTAATAGCTACTATTTTGCAAATAAAAGTATTTGTAGACTTTAGAAAATAGGTTTAGATAACTGTAAGTTACTTAGTGTCAGAGTTATTGGTGCGTATATCGGCCTTGTATGTTTTTCATACGCTGGGCTAATATGTTGTCGAAACTAAATACTGTCAAGCATTCTGTTCTAGGTGTTTCAATGGTGCAATATCGATACACTGCATCAGAAGTGTTTTCACATGTATCATATTCCGCTGTCAGAATGGACTGTTGACAAACTATATTATATCATAATAAAGTGTTTTAAATGAAAACTGCAGTTTCAATAGTATCATACAGTATGTTTATGTCAACGAATATTGGAACCAAATCCTATCTTTTCTGAAGATGGACAATATACTATATTGGACCAGTGTATGAAAAACATACACTATGGGGCATGTTTACTAAAAACCGCTAATTTGCGCGCCGCAAAATAGCGCACTAAAAGCGGTACTTAAGAGCACTTAAATGCCCCGCAATTGTGCGTGTCACCCCCGCACAGGTGCGCGGCACAATAACGGGCCCCGCACAAGTACGGGCCCGCAAATGTCCGATAGAGGCGTGGAACGGCTAACGGAGGGCGGAGGAAGGTTCCTGAGGGGCGGAGAGACGGGTTTAATGGGCGGGGAAGGGGAGGGGAGAGGCTCCCCGCACATTATCGGGGCCGAATCCCAAAGCAAAACTACCGCGAGTGAAACACTCGCGGTAGAGGGCATTTAAAGGGAAGAGAAACCATTTCCGTCAGCAATGTACAGCAAAATCGGGGAAACCTGCAAAACGTGAGCAGTGTGATACATGTGCACAGCAAAAAAAGTGAAAATAAAAATAGAAAGTGACCACAACAAAAATATCACAAATAGTTATGCAGCTGGGGAACAGTTATAGTAATGGGCAAATATAGAAAACACACCCAGGAAAGCTCCAGAAAGAAGAAATGAATATTGGAAGGGTCTACGGAGCGGAGACTCATCCAAAACAAATGTCCTTTTTGGAGCTTTCCTGGGAGTGTTTGCTATGATTGCCCATTAATATCACTTTTGCCCAGCGTGGTGTTATATTGTCCCCCAGTGTCTGTGGTCATTTCCGGGGTTTATGTGCACGTTTGTTACCAGACAGAGTGCATGTGCCCACAGTAAAAATGCGTAGAGCAGGGTTTGTGACTCCATCCTGCCAGGTATACTAAATCCAGGGACTGCATTGTCTCTGTGGCCATAGTGTGGTGAAGCGGACAGAGCCAGTACCTCTAGGACCAGAGGGTCAGAGATTCAAATCCCAGCTGGGGCACATGCCAGCCCAGCCCCTATATTTTACCCACCACTAAACAAAGATAGCGCAGACACCCCTGTATTGCAGGGAACATAAGCATGGGGAAAACACCCATATTTTACACAACACTGCAAAAACACAACAATGGGCATTACCTACAGCCAAATCCCCCAAATGCAGTCCCGTACTGCCACATTGCAATCTAGTCATCTGCTGTTTCTGAGAGCAGCTCATGCCAGCATGTTGGCAGACGAGTACATGTGGTGCAGGGGGCAGTGGCTGCTAGCCACAGAAGACAGAGGCCTAGCCATGTGCAGGCTGGCACAGTCCACTGCAACAGACAGGCCCTGCTGGATCCACAGTCATGGACGTTCCAGGGAAACCAGCCAATCTGTGGCTACACAGTGGTGCAGTGCACACAGACAGTGCATGTAAAAACAGAAGGTCACAGGTTCAAAGCCCAGCTGGGGCTTCTGCCAATCCTAGCCACATATTTTTCCCACAACTACACAGTGATAGTAAGGACACACCTTTCGTGTCGAAGACATATGCAATGGTAATACGTCTATCTTTTACCCCACTGAGCACAGACACCATGAACAGGGGCAGTACCTAGAGCAGACTCTCCCAAATGCATTCCTGGTGTGCCACACACCAGTCAGGTTCCATGCTGCCACTCATACAAATGCCTGTACTGTATATCTATGCACCACCCCCATGGCATGTAGATGTAGCTCATGCATATTCATGAGGGACAGCAGGAAAACACGAACAGTGTGATGCAGACCTGGACTGGGGTTGGGAATCTCTGCCGTAAAGCAGCAGCCAACAGGGGCAGACACACCCACACCCACACCCACAGGCCCCATTGGCCAATGTCTCCTGGAGAGGCAGAACAGTGGATCCTGCGTGCATCTCCCAATACTAGCACCTGCATACCCTAGCAATGGAACCCTACACCTGAGGTATACGGTACACAGCTCTGAGACGTTTGCTAGGAGTACTGGCAGATAGATATCCATACGTTACGCACATACTGCTAGTTGACCCCATCAGAACAATCTGTTAGGTGTTTGCGGGGCGTGCTCCAGGACTGGCCTCTGATGGTGTTTACCACCCTGGGGAGTGACCCCCAGCAGTACTGCGTACCATATCCATGCCTTGCCGTGCCTAGGACAGGTTTGGTGGCCAAGGCTAATTACCTCCTCAATAGTAGCACCATGCTGGCATAGGTGTGGAAGTGTGTGTCTGTCTATACAGTGGGTGCTGGCTGCAAGCCCCTTCCACAGCCCACACTGCCAGCACTGTTGCCAGTATTGGCCTGCTAATGTGCATAATGAGTAGCAAGGGACCATGGGTATATCTCAGACAGGGTGGGCTGACCAGGATGCAGCTGCACAGGGCATAGGGCACTGGCAGGGACATGGTAGTGCCCGGCCACCACCTACACAGACAGGGGGACCTCTGTATGTGCTGCTGGGGGATCACTCTCACCCTGAGTGTGCAGTGATGGCAGCATGGCTAGGCACACCCATAGTGCTGTATTGTGTTTCTCTCATGTGATATATATGGGTTTCCTGTTGGGGCCTTTTCAGTGACTTATCTGCTTGTGTGTGCTGCCACTCCAGTTGTGGGTGCATGCATTTCCATCAGGACCAACCAGCAGATTGAGCACAGATGGTATGTGTCTTGATGGAGTGCCATGCAGTGGCTGATGGCTTGCTGCAGGTGAATATCAGATAGTGGTGGGGGTGCATCTATGAATATCTGAGCCTAATGTCTGTCTGATAGTGTGTTATGGATGTGTGTGAAGCTGCTTGGGTGGGTGGGGTGGTCTACTTCCCCAGCAGGACTGGGGTTGATGATTGACTCTACTGCCATCGGGGGGAGAGAAAGGAAGATAGTATGGGGATCTGTTGGTGGGAGACCCTGTTTTATCCACCAGGGGGGGGGTGGGTGTTCCACTGGCTGTGGCAGACAGCGATCTCCAAGATGTTTATGCAGCACCTACCTATTTCACAGGTTATTGCTGCTTTGGAGCTCTGGCATGGCTGCATTCAACCATGTAAGGTGTTGTGCACCTGGTCCTGGGCGCATCATCACACACTCAGGGTGGGCATAGTAACCGCACAATGTGATGGTGTTTAGCTACTCTTTGCCATTTGTCCACCCACTCAGGGCACCCTACCAGGCCGAGGTGCTGTGTGGGTGCACAAGGACACCTCCCCCTACCAGGCTGGGTAGCTTTAGGGGTGCAGTTCCCATTTTGTGTGCATCTGTGGACAGCTGATTTGCATGTGCAGTGCATCATGGGTACGGGTGGCCTAACCCTATCCTGTTTACACCAGCAGACTGTCTGTGATGTGACGTGCAGGCTATCTGCAGCCAGGCAGGAGCTTGCTTACAGCTATAGAGGTGTAGCCCAATGGTTATGCCACTCCCTGTGCAGCCAGAGGTCATGGGTTCATATCCACAGTGGGGTTCTGTGATAGGGTTTTCCAAAGCATTTTTTACATTTACTGTACATATGTTGATGCCTGCAATAACACCCTCAGCGTACTGTACCCTTAAGGTGCCTCTGAGGGTGCTTTATTGGGCGCCCTATAGGGCACTTTATGGTTGGCATCCATATAGGGTGCACTATACATTATCCTGTGTCGCAACATACATGCTGCCCTATAGGGGACATTCTAGGGTGCCTTGGTGGACGGTGCACTGTAACATGTGCCTTATGGTCCGCCTTATGTTAACATGCTGTGAGAGTGCGTTTGCTAGTAGTTATCACAAAATAGAATTAAAAATCCTCCTAAAGCACTCCACAACATAAATTATACTGCCTCAGCTAGCCTTTTTCAATGGGCATTGTGAGGGATTGAACCCCTGGTCCCTGCACCATTGGTCAGTGTCTTAACCATTGTGCTGTGGCTGTGTTCCTTTGCTTTAGTGTGCCGCCTTGTGGCCATCAGCACGCCGCATCCTGCTGCCCACAATTAACAGTGCGCCGCATCCTGCTGCCCACAATGAACAGTGCGCCGCCTTATGCCGCCCCACAATGAACAGTGCGCCGCCTTATGCCGCCCCACAATGTACAGTGCGCCGCCTTATGCCACCCCAAAATGAACAGTGCGCCGCCCCAAAATTATTTTGCCTCCTGACACACATTTCCACATTCAAGGTGGTGCCTCAGCCAGCACACACTGGGGGATTGAACTCGTGGCCCCTGCACCATTAGTTATTGTCTTCACCGTTGTGCTACGGCTCTGTTTCTATATGTACCCAGCTGCGCCCCACTTAGCCTTCCCACGCGCTAATGTGGGCCCCGCACATTAACGCGACGCGCACACATACGGTCTTTTTTTTTCCTTTTTCGGCCTGAACCGCCCACTCCTTATATGGCACAGGTGGCCCCGCACGTTAGGAATGTTTAGTAAACATGCCCCTATGTGAAACTTCTATTTTCTGCAAAGTTTTAATATTTTTTATTATTGGTGGTATTTCATAGTTATTTGAGTGTAACAAATCTAATAAAGCATCCAGAACAGAGAAATAATATGCGAGCTGTCCAAAACGGGTTAAAGGCTTAGGAGAAGAGCCAAGCTTTTACCTTTTTCCTGATGTATAGTGGTCTTCTTTTCGGAATAGTCCCTCTTTGAATGAGTTCAACAGTAGTCTGTCTCTGAGAAGGCTTGCTAGTGGATATCACATGATAGTTTTGGTTTTGGTAAAGGTACATTTAGGGGTGCTCCTCAAAGTGTTGAGATATAACCTATTTATTAAAATTGTCTATAATATCGGAAGATTAGAGTTTGGTCAACCAATTCTTAAAGAGTGTTTCAGGGATGATCTGGGAAATCACAAACCACTAAGCCTGATGTTAGTGCTGGGCAAAATGGTTGAAACCATTATAAAGAACAAAATTACGGAACATACAGATAGTTATGGTTTAATAGGAAAAGGTCAACATGAATTTAGCCAAAGAAAGTCTTGTCTCACTAATCTGCTATATTTTTTTGAAGATGTGAATTAACAGGTAGATAAAGGTGAGCCGATTTGTTATAGTGTATCTGGATTTTCAGAAAGCCCTTGACTAATTCCCTCATGAGAGACTCTTGAGGAAACTAAAAGTCATGGAATAGGAGGCAGTGTACTATTGTGAACTTGGAGCTAGTTAAAGGAAAGAACACAGAGAGTACAGCTAAATGACCAATTTTCTAAATGGGGAACAGTAAATAGTGGAGTACACCAAGGGTCAGTGACCTGAAAATGGTAACAAGGAGCGAGGTGATCAAATTATGATTAAATCACAACTAGATTGTGAAAAATTGCAAGAGGACCTTGAGAAAATGGGAGACTGGGCATCCAAATGGCAGACGAAATTTAATGTGCACACGTGCAAAGTTATTCACTTAGAGGCAGATCCCATAACATATACATTCGGCCCACAAACAAAAATGGGCCCCATTTGAACCTAATTCACATATGCAGGTCTAGATGTGCATGTGGGTCTGGAAATGGGGAGGTAGACGTGACCAACGTGGCACAGGCAAAGCGCTATTCAGCCAGCCGTGCACACATCCGGTGCACGGCCTGCACACAGATGTAGGCATGGGCCATATAATATAATGAAGAAACATTTCCCCCATCAATATTATGGGACACGGGTAAATATTCTGGACTTCCCCATGCCCACTGTATTCTGAAATGTTGCACATTTTGGATCCTGCCCGTCTGTGATGTGCCACACCTTCTCGGTAAAAATGTGCATCTCTTAAGCTGCTCTTCACATTGACAGTTTGCTGATGCAAACTAGGCATAAATACCAATAATAAATGACTGCTGCTTTAACCTAGACCATATACCAGTCCCCCTCATGCTTTGAAAAGTGCTAGGTAAGCCCAGTACACTCCAGAATGTAAATGTGAACGTGTATGTCAGGACATACCTTCCATCACCTTGGTATTATAAAACGGCCCAAGTAATTTCTGCCTTGGTCAGCTCTACAAACACGCTTTAAACTGCTGAGGATTGACCTTTACCAAGTGCACAAAACCTGTAACTAACATTGCAGTTCCCCAAAGGATGCATAATATTGATGAGCAACAAATCTATGCCCTTTTCATGCCTATGGCCTATAAATGCACTCATTCTGCTGCTCCGCACTATCCTTCCTCCCTTATCTCCTCGGGAACTCCGCTCTTCTGGCAGATCGCTTCTAACTGTGCTCTTCTCTTCTACTACCAACTCCAGACTTCACCCTGGCTCAAAGATATGATATAGAAAGTTGTGAAATAAATAAATTTGGAGAGAGATTGGAGAGCAGGCTTGCTACCATAGCCTAACAGAGGAACATGCTGTTAGGAGTGAATGTTGCCCATTAAAGAGGTACAGTGAGGTAACTGTTTACAATGTACCCAGAAAAGATTAGAGGAATAGTAGGGAGTAAGGACATTGCAGTTGTAGGTACATAAGATCCCTAAGAGGATTAAAAAAAAGTAATTGTAATACATATAAAAGCCAACACTTCAAAGAGTGTAAAAGTTTCATAAACAATAACAAATCAAATATATAAATTACAATAAATAGTAAAAAGCAAATACAAGGACATGTTAAAAGGACCTTACATGCTACTGTATGTTTTGGCATATGCCTGTATCAGTGGTTATGTAAGGCTTCTCATATAAACATGTAAAAGTATAGCGCACTCAGTCAGTGCCCAGAAGTACCTCTTTGACTTATTCAATCTAAACATGCATAGCATCACCTTTTTTAAAACAGACTTTTGTTTGATTAACTGTTGTGTTTAAAATATTTTGAATAGACATGATTTTTTTGCATGTGGCAAGTTTTAGCCAAATTTCAGCAATAAAAGTAAGAATTTTAGAATCTCCTATGAAATCCCAGATTTAAAAAGTCTTATTACACTGTCAGGTACTGATAGCTCTGTCGGGTACAGATAGTGTGTTTTTGCAGGAAGGGTGTGATGTAATCTTGTTACTTGCAACCCTTAGTTATCTGTTTGAAGTTATAGGTAAATACTCAGTAACATATACTTAAAACTGAATGGAGATCTGACTTTAAACAGATAAGTTATGCATTAAAGTTATATCACACCCATCTTACTGAATATCTGCTTCAGTTGGATATTTAAAACATTCCTGTGGTTAAAATTGGCTTATAACAATAATACCCCCCGTCAGAGTAAATTTTGTCCGAAAAATAATTGCTGTGCTGATAGAATTTATGGGGCAAAAGGAGGCCAGATTGAAAACACACGGGGGGTAGAATTAAGAACATGACCAGTTAATTAGGTGTTCAGTGCCAACTAAATATATTTGCCTGGAGAAAGGCAGATGCTGCTGCAATGTTTGCTGTTGAGTTGATGTTGACACCTGGTGAGCCTGTGGATTGATTTAATGTTCATGTTGTGACTATCCCCTGGGTTTTTTGTCAAGATGTGACCGGAAGTAGATTGCCAGACTTTTTTTCTGCACAATAACCCTACAGCCTGGTATTCCAAGATAGTCTCCCATCTAAATACTTAGGCTCGATGCAGTTTAGCTTCCAAGATCAGACAAGATCAGGCAAGGTTGGTGTGGTCACAGTAGATGCTGCAATAGCAGACCTAAATCTGCCTGGCCAGCTAACTTTTCTTGACCCCAGGGAAAACAAATCACCAACACAAATCCCCCTGCCTCCTTTCTCCAGGCACTAATCCCAAAGAGGCACAGCTTCCATAGCCATCTCGCCCTCTGTAAGTATTGAATCTTTACCTTCCATCTGATCCCTAAAACAAATAGTCTGCTGTACTCCTACATCCAGAAGAGCAACAATTGAGGTCCAAACCTTTATCCCAGTCACCCCTTCATCTTAAAACTATAGGGCCCGGTATTCAGTGGAGGTGGTTAGTACTATTACAGCGACCATCCATCGCCGCTGAGCACTAAACCTGGATATTCAATGCCAGGACCCTATGCAGCCGCCGGCACTGAAGATCCCGGTCAGCCGCTGAAGCAGGAAGCTAACCAGAGAGCAGCAATATTCAGCTGCTGCCTGGATAGCTTCGATGGCAAAATTTAGGACAGCCTTTGCTGAGCCTGACTTTCACCGCTGAGCGATAACTGGGCAGTGGTTGAATAATTACTGCTGACCAGTTATTTCCAGGCACCACCCACAGAATGCCCACAGTTCTGCAAACCAAGCAATTGGATATAGGGCCCATAACTCTTTCTCCGTCCTCATTTCTATTGCATTTGTCTCAGGACTTATCAAAATTACTTGAGTTTGCAAGAGGACTTGCTTTTTCCTTCTATTTGCTCAGCATCTATCATCATTCTGATTTTAGTACTAACTGACTAAGGCTCTAATAAGCTGCATTATAGTAATAATGCAAGCTACTTACCAATTAAGCTGTGCTATTTGCCACTAACATAGATTAATGTGGGATCTTTTTACTACAACACACATCAAATAATAAGTTGGGAAGCATGCAAAGGCATAAAAAGCAGCTCATTATCATGCTAAATAAATAATGCAGCTTGTTTGAAATCTTGCCAGCTTTGTTATTCAGGGAAAGATCATAACCCAAGAGGATTGTGAAAAATTGCAAGAGGATCTTGATAAATTGGAAGACTGGGCATCAAAATGGCAGATTAAATTTAATGTGGACAAGTGCAAGGTTATGCACCTAGGGAAGAACAACCCAAACTATGGTTACACGATGCAAGGTTCCACATTAGGAACCACCACCCAGGAAAAAGATTTAGGCGTCATTGTGGATATCATGTTAAAACCCTCGGCCCAGTGTGCAGCAGCGGCCAAGAGAGCAAATAGAATGCTAGGTATGATAAGGAAAGGAATGGAAAATAAAACAAAAGATATTATAATGCCTCTATATCGTTCCATGGTGAGACCGCACCTTGAATATTGTGTGCAATTCTGGTCGCCGTATCTTAAAAAGGATATAGCGATTTTAGAAAAGGTACAGAGAAGAGCCACCAAAATGGTAAAGGGGATGGAAGGATACTCCTATGAAGAAAGGCTAAAAAGGTTAGGGCTCTTTAACCTGGAAAAGAGACGGCTGAGGGGAGATATGGTAGAAGTCTATAAATTAATGAACGGAGTGGAACGGGTAAACGTAGATCGATTGTTTACGTTATCAGAATATAGAAAGACTAGGGGACATGCAATGAAGCTACAGGGTAAACTATTTAAGACTAATAAAAGAAAATATTTTTTCACTCAACGTGTAATCAAACTCTGGAATTTGTTACCGGAGGATGTAGTAAAGGCTGTTAGTGTAGCTGGGTTTAAAAAAGGTTTGGACAAGTTCCTGGAGGAAAGGTCCATAAACCATTATTAAGAAGTGACCGAAGATATCAATGCTTGACCCAGTACAAGCATTGTGGAACTTGTGTCTCTTGGGGAAACTGCTAGGTACATATGACCTAGATTGGCCACTGTTGGAAACAGAATATTGGGCTTGATGGACCTTGGTCTGACCCAGTATGGCATATCTTATGTTCTTATGTTCTTAACACCTAAAGAGGTCTTACCACAGCAGTAGTATTTCATGATGACCACTAGAGGGCTAAGGCTGCTCTTTTGAAGTAAGGAATTGCTAGAGAAGATATGTCTGGTGATCGTACCCAGCATGGATATTCCCAGAAGTACCAAGGCAGGGCAATTGGGAAGGAGTGGGTGGTGGGGAGGTATCCATGTGGATCATAGGGCATGTCAAATGGAATCAGGAGTATGTCAAAGGAGGATCAGGAGATGGCGGATAATTCAAAATTGGGATCAGGGGTGGGGACAGTTCAAAGGTGTATCAGAGTGAAGGTATTTCTCTATAAAGCAGTGGCTTAGACCATGTAAAGATGGCAGACCCAATTTGGTGCCCACTAGCAGGTAAAGGTTTGACTGATTAGATTTAGGAGGCCTTTTTCTAAAGTGCGCTGCGCAGTTAGTATGGTTTCTGGCACACATTAGCCATGCACTATGGCCCATAGTAACTGTTAAGACATGACTATGACTGTTAGCATATGCCCATTCCGATACTAACTACACCTCATGCTTTAGAGTGCAAAATGGATGGGTTAAGAACAGAGAATGAGTGCACTGAGCACTCACCCACCATCACTCTAACAGCGCATATTGCAATTAACATCGTAATTGCTACTTATACCAATTGCTACTTATACCAATTGAATCCACAAAACTCAACCAGATCACCACCAATAGGGCTTTCAGGAACTATGCCCCTATGCTGGAACAAACTCCCCCCACACATTAGAGCTATTAGAGACCTTATTCAATTTAGAAAAGCCCTCAAACACCACCTTTTTCTCTTACATTATAGCCATCCCGATACCCCATTACCTCCCACACACCCCCACTACATCATACAGCCGCTACATGATGTAAAACACTGTAATCATACCTAATATGTAATACAATCGATTTGTACATAGTTTCCTAAGTTTGCTATAAACTTGAATGTAAATAGTTCCCCAAGTTCTCCTCCATGTTAACTCCCCGTTTTATGTAAACGACGGCCAATGTATCTGGTCAAGTGTTCTATTGTTTTGATGTAAACCGCGCTGATGACAAATAGCGCGGTATATAAGAAATGTTAAATAAATAAAATAAATAAATAAAACATGGATGCAATTATCTCCACCTCAATATGTGAAGCTAACTGCACCCATGGTATTGCTGACCCACGTTACTGAACAGCACCATGCATTACCTATGGGGAAATACTATCCACCATCCCAAGAGGTAACACGGTGACTTTGCACTTAATGCACCATTATTTTGCACACTATTGATGGTTTTTAAGTGCAAAACCACAAGTGAATTTTAATAAAAAAGGCTCCTTAATTAGATATTCAGTTTAAACTGAAAGTGAGGCTAAATATCCACACTGGATGGATAAAGTGCTCTTTTTACTCTATTATATTCATTCCAGACTGATTTTGGTGTGCTGTTACAGCTGCACAGTTTTATTGCTTTATATGGGAGTAGAATGTTTTTATACTTTGTGAAACGAAGAAAAGCTATCTAGAACAAATAACATTGACATTCTTTAATGCCCTTACCAAGGGACAATAACCACCACAGTATAAGTGTGTGATGGGATCTATAGAATGCTATCCATCCCTCTTCAAAGGGATTATATCAACAGTCCCCTTTAAGAGAGTTTGCAGCCCAGAGTTCAAGGCTGGGAGTGCTTGAACTCTGGGCTGCAGACTCTCACAGAAGTTAAGAACCCATCAGACTGAAGGAGGGGGAGAGGCCTGTGGAGCCAGAAGCCTTCCAAGACAAGCCATGCAAGGGAGTTCTGAGGTAGAAACTTTAACTGAGTCTGGAGGAAGGGCCAGAAGAATCCGTTTTGTGGAGGTTTAACAAGCTGGGATAGAATAAAAACTGATTTTGTATTCTCTGAACTGCAGACTTTCCTGTGTTTTAAAGAAAACCCCTTCCCACTGAAAGTCACACTTACCACATTTGGTGGAAGCTTGGGGATTTCCAATAACTACATGACTGAGGGCAAATCCACGTCCCTCCAGGGCGAGGCCTCTACAGCAGGTCAGGATTTTATTTGTTTGTATGTACTAAGAGGGTTAGCTTTACCCTAGTTAGGGTGCTTGAAGAAAGTATAGTCAGTGCAGGATAAGCAGGCTTTGTTTTGGCCACTAATGCCCGATAAAATTTTGTTGGAGCTGGAATAGCGCAGGGTTAACTCAGCTGCAGAAGAGGAAGCTGTGGTGGTCATGCAACAAAACAGTGATAGAGCAGCTCCTCCAGATTCTGGCAGAAGGTAAGCAACAACAGCAACAGGATCAGCAGCAACAATGTCAGCAGCAGTTTCAACACACCCTGCTGGAAGAGCAGCAAAAACAGCAGCAGGACATACAGGATCCTATTTGAGCACAGGTGGAGCTTCAGAAGAGTTCCTGAGCTCAGTTAACCCAGGTTCTGCAGAGACAACAACTCCACCCTCCAGTGCAAGATGAACTGGAACACTTTCTGGTGAACTTTGAATGCACCGCCCACCTGGTCGGGTAGCTGGAGGCGACTCTTATTTGGGAAATCTGCTGACGGGCAGCAGTCAGTCTGCATTCCAGGATGCCAGCCCAAATGGGCAAACTAAATATGCAGCTGTCAAGGCCACCATACTGATACAGGCTGGCTGTACCCCAGGGGACTACCACCAGTAATTCAGAAAAGGGAGGCTTGAGATAAAAGTGAACCCTTGAAGGTTCCTCTATTGGTTGAAGCATCTTGAGTGGAAGTGGCTGCAACCAAAGGGAAAGACCAGGCCTGAGACAGCCAAGATTGTGCTTTTGAAGCACCCCAAACTTACACTGGAGAGTGCACTGGAGATAGCCGTGACTGAAGAGGACAGTGAGAAAGGGAAAAAGTCATGCATTAGCCAAGGACGGAAGGGGAAGCTGGAATGGATGTTGTCTCTCATGTTCCAACCCCTAAAGTCACTTCCTAAGTGAGGGCATAGCCCCAGCCACAACTCGATTCTGCCGCGGCGGCCCCGGAAGCGGCAGCAGACAGCTTTTTTTTATTTTTTTTTTTAATTTTACTTTTGGATCAGAATGTTTTTTGCGCGGGGCCCCCTGAAACGCGGGGCCCTGTGCAAAAAACATTCTCGCTCAATGGACGGGCCGGCCCTGTATATAAATTAAACAGGTAGGGGGAAAGTATGCAGCTTTGTCGTACACCTTTGCTGATTTTAAACCATTTTGTTTTTCCTTGTTCTGTTCGAACTGTTGCTTCTTGATCAATGTACAGATTATGCAAGAGAACGATCAGGTGTTCTGGTATACCCATGCATCTTAATGTGGCCCAGAGTTTCTCATGGTTTACAGAGTCAAAAGCCTTGTTGTAGTTGATAAAGCACAAATAGATATCCTTTTGGTATTCTTTAGTCTTTTCAAGGATCCATCTCACAGCCGCAATGATGCCTCTCGTTTCTCGTCCTTTCCTGAACCTTGCTTGCACTTCAGGTAGTTCTTCTTCCAGGTATGGTTCCAGGCATTCCAGTCTCTGTTGAATAATCTTCAGTAGAATCTTACTGGAATGTGGGATCAGAATGATTGTGCGATGATTTCTACAGTCAGTTGGATCACCTTTCTTTAGTATTGGAATAAACACTGATCTTTTCCAGTCAGTTGGCCATGATATTGTCTTCCAAATTTCTTGGCAGAGCCTAGTACATATGGTAACAGCTGCATCCGATTGCTGTAATACTTTAATGGGAATGCCATCAATGCCTGGTGCCTTGTTCTTTGATAAGGCTTTCAGTGTGCTTCGACTTCTTCTTTCATCACCAATGATTCCAGATCATAAGGTACAGGTTGAAACGGCTGTTGGTCCACTTGATCTTTATCATATAAAAACTCTGTATATTCTTTCCACCTTTTCTTGATCTTCTCAGCATCATTCAACATAGAACCTTGAGCATCTTGTAACATTCCAGTTCGAGGCTGGCATATTTTCTTTAACTCTCATAGCTTTAGGAAAGCTGATCTTGTTCTTCCTCTAATAGTTTCTGCTTCTATTTCCTTGCATGTGTCATTGTAGTACTTTTATTTATTTATTTATTTATTTATTTAGACAGATTTGTATACCACCTTATCCTATAATCAAAGTGGTCACATCACAATTGGAGGGTTACATTTAACATGAGGTTACTTAACAACATTATGCATTGAGCTCATACGTCTATTGGGATGGTGGGTATTGAGTTGGTGGAGGTAGTTCCATTACCGCTCGGGTGGAGACTATTGGTTGTTTGCTCATAGGTTTCCGTGAAGAGCAGAGTTTTGAGGGCCTTGCGGAGGTCTTTGGTGTCATTCAGGGCCCTCAGGCCTGTTGGGAGGGAGTTCCAATGTGTGGATGCCAGTAGCAAAGGAGCACTTCTTGAGATTGCTTGTTTAGTCTTATGATATCCTGAAGGTGTGCCAATCCTGTTGTCATTATTGGTCCTTCTTGGTCTATTGCTGATATCCCTTGTTATGATATCTTGGAGTGCATCTGCGGAGTGATGGTGAAAGATTTTAAAGATGATCAGGATTGTTTTGAATTTTGCTCTGGCAATCATTGGGAGCCAGTGCAGCTGCTGTAAGACGGGGGTGATGTGCTCAGTTCTTGCAGTGTCCGTAATGATGCGTTCTGCAGTGTTTTGCACCATTTGGAGTGGGTGTAAGGTCTGCTGGGAGAGGCCTTGATACAGCGAGTTTCCATAATCAGGCAGAGGTGTGATGAGTGCTTGGCACACTGTGCGAAAGTGGTCTTGGTGGAGTATTGGCTTGAGCTTCCTGATGGTCCTCAAACGTAGATAGGCCTTGTCTGTGGTTTTAGCGATGTGAGATTTCAGGTTCAGAGCTCTGTCCATTGTGATGCCCAGGTACTTAACTTTATCTTTGACTGCTATTTGTTTGTCTAGAATGCTGATAGTTTGTGGCGGAATGAAGGTGGGGTTCCTGGTGCCGAACATTGCCTCTGTTTTTTCATAGTTGACCATCAGGTTATTAACTGCGAGCCAGGTACTTATGTCTTCAAGGCATTTGGTTATTGTTGTGGTGTCAGGTGCTTGTAGGTTGATTGGAGCATACACCGTGATGTAGTCAGCATAGAGGTGATAATGAAGTTTGTGGCGTTTGATGATCTTGCATATGGGTTGGATGTATATATTAAAGAGTATTGATGACAGAGCTGAACCTTGTGGTATTCCTTTCATAACGGGAAACTGCAGAGATTTCTTATGGGTGCATTTGACTTGCTGCGTTCGATCTTCCAAGTAAGAGGTAAACCACTTCAGGGTATTCTTGCGTACTCCTATCTGCTGCAAGCGTTGCAGTAACCTGGTGTGGGACATGGTGTCAAAGGCTGCCGTGATGTCCATGAACACTAGCAGGAATCCGTTCTTTATGCTATCTATGCCTCTTAGGAGATTGTCAAAGAGGGAGATGAGTAGCGTTTCCACATTGTGCTGGGGTTTAAAGCCATGCTGGTGGATGTCCAGTGGCGCATTCATGTCAATGTGGTCCTGCAGTTGTCTTTGCACTGTCTTTTCAATATCCTGTCTTTTCCTTGTCCTGTCTTGCTGCACGTGGGAAATCTCTATTGAGTTCTGTGATTGTCTTTCTTTATCCTCTGGCTTTAACCTCTATGTGTTTCTGGGCAATTTTCAGAGTTTCTTCCATCATCCATTTTGCCTGTTTTTACTTTTCCATCTTTTGTAGAGACTTCTCGCTTTCTTCCAACACAACCTTCTTGATGTCATTCCATAACTCTTCTGGAGCTCTGTCATTTGTATCTAAAGCAGCAAATCAATTTTGCAGGTAGTCTTTAAATTCCAGTGGTATATTCTCAAGGTCTTATTTTGCTACATTCATGAGTTGTTTGCTCTTTTACAACTTTAGCTTGAGTTTGCATACTAGTAGTTGATGATCTGTACCACAGTCAGCTCCAAGATTTGTCTTTGTTGATGTTATAGAGCTTTTCCATCGTTGACTTTCACAGATGTAGTCGATTTCATTTTTGTACAATCCATTGAGTGAAGTCCATGTATACAGTCGCTGCTTATGTTGCTGGAAGAAGGTGTTTGAGATGAATAGATAGTTGGTCTTGCAGAATTCTATCAGTCTTTCTCCAGCTTCATTTCTGTTGTGAAGTCCATATTTTCCAACCACTTAGCCTTCTTCTTTGTTGCCAACTTTTGCGTTCCAGTCAGTTATGACTATCAGGATATGTTCTGTCAATTTCAGCTTGTACTTGTTCATAGAACTCATCAATTTCATCCTCCTCTGCAGCTATTATTGGGGCATATACTTGAATTATAGTTGTGTTGATAGATATTCCTCGTAGACGAATAGAGATTAAGGGGTATGTTTACTAAACTGCGTTAGTGCAATTCGTGTTAGGAGCCGCGGTAGTGACAGAAACCCCAAATAAGGACATGGGCGGTACAGCGTCACCACTAACGCGCGTTAAAAAAATTAATGAGCGTTGCCGGGCGCCGTGTCGTGTCACTGTGCGTTAAACGTAAGAAGACGTACAGACACAAAGCACTGAAACAGAGCTGTAGCACAATGGTTACAGTACTGACCGCTGTTACGGGCAGCATGGGTTCGAGTCCCCAGTGTGCTTAACGCAGAAGGCTGTCCCAGGCATCACCCTGTACATTACAGAGGGAAAGAGGAGGCATGTTTTTCGTTACGCTGAGTATTGGTGTCAGAAAAACACCCTCGGAGTGTGCCTAGCCACGTACGTTGGTGCATGCGAGGTTGCGTGCATTGGTACGTGTGTAGCCCTGTGCGTAGCTGCGCGCGTACAATCGTGCGTGGGTACGTGTGTTTTTACGTGCGTTTCTACGTGTGTTTTTACGTGCGTGGGTACGTGTTTGTTTACGTGCGTGGGTATGTGTGCTTTTACCAGTGTGGGCATCTTATATTACAGACTCTGTAGGGTGTCCTGCACCTATGCATTATGCTAACAGATGTATGTGTGATGGCCTATGGTTTATCAGAGCCTGTGAGCAGGTGCTGGAGTTTCACAGGGTTGGATTGGGCCAGTCACACCCAGGATGCACTGCACATGCAAATCAGCTGTCCACAGATACACACCATGGGGAATGCACCCCCACAGCACCTCGGCCTGGTAGGGGGAACTGACCATGTGCACCCCCACAGCACCTCGGCCTGATAGGGGGTACCAACCGTGTGTTGTACTGGCACAGAGTAGCTACACACCGTCACATTGTGCGGGTACTGTGCTCACCCTGAGGGTGCAGTGAGGCGCCCAGCACTAGGTCCACAGCACCGTCCATGGCACAGGTCCAAAGCAGTGTTACTGTGTGAGATAGGAAGTTTATGCAGGAACACCTTGGACATCTCTGTCTGTTTCAGTCAGGTGTAGCCCCCATGCCCCACCATTCCCTTCCCCCAGGGCTGAGGGTGGCAAACAGGGTCTCCCATCAAAAGATCCACAGTCTACCTCCCTGCAAAGGTGGCAGTAGAGGGGAACATTAACCCTAGTCCTGCTGAGGAACAGACACCCCACAGGGCAGTCAATGCAGCTCTGTACACAGCCATAACACAATAGCAGACAGACATTAGGCCTGGATATGGTATGCTGCACCCCACCACTATCTGATATTCCCCTGGTGCAAGCCATCAGCCACTGCATCCTACAAGCCACTCCATTACAACACCTACCAGCTGCAAACAGTCTGTTAGTGCCCAGTGGAGATGCCTGCACCCAGAACTGGGATGTCAGCATACACAGCAAGCAGATACACCAGTGACTGGGCCCCAAAAGGAAACCCATATTTATCACATGAGAGAAATACTAGCTAGCACTATGGGAGTGCCTAGCCATGTTGTGGTCACTGCACAGTCAGGGTGAGAGTGATCTCTCAGCAGGATATACTGAGGTCACCCTGTCTGTGTAGGTGGTGGCCGGGCACTACAATGTGCCTGTCACTGCCCTATGCCCTGTGCAGATGCACCCTGGCCAGGCCACCCTGTCTGGCCTATACCCATGGTACCTTGCTCCTCATTATGCACATTGGCAGCCCAATACTGGCAACATTGCTGGCAGTGTGGGCTGTGGAAGGTGTTTGCAGCCACCACACACTGGATAGACAGACAGCCACCCCCACACCTATGTCAGCATTGTGCTACTATAGAGGTGGTCAGCAGCCATACCCACCACACCAGTCCTGGGCATAGTACAGGCATAGATATGGTACACAAGACTGTTGGGGGGTCACTCCCCAGGGTGGTGAACACTGTCAGAGACCAGACCTGCAGCACACACCGCAGACATCAGAATGATTGTTATGGTGGAGCTCAATGAGCAAAATGTGCTTAACGTAGGAATTGATATCTGCCAGTTATCATAGGAAACGTTTGATAGCTGTGTACCATATACCCAGGTGTAGGGTGGCATTGCTAAGGTATGCAACTGCTAGTATTGAGAGATACAGGCAGGGCCCAATGTCTTGCCTCTCCAAGGGGCATTGGCCAATGGGGCCTGTGGGTGTGTGTGTGGCCCTGTTGGCTGCTGCTTTACAGAAGATTTCCCCAACTCCAGTCCTGGTGTTCCAAACACTGTTCGGGTTTTCATGCTGTCCCTCATAAATATGCATGAGCTACATCTGCATACCATGGGGGTGGTGCATAGCTATGCAGCACAGGCATCTTTATTAGAGGCAGCATGAGACCGGAATGGTGTGGGGCCCTCCAGGACTGCAGTTGCGGGACTCTGCTTTAGGTAATGTGCCTGTTTCTGGCGTGGTAAAATATAGGCCATACGTATGTTCTCTGCAATAAAGGAGTGTCTTTACTATCACTGTTTAGTGGTGGGTAAAACTATGGGGACTAGGTTGGCAGGAGCCCCAGCTGGGATTTGAACCTGTGACCCTCTGGTCTTGCAGGCAGTGGCTGTGTCTGTTGCACCACACTGTGGCCACAGAGACAATGCAGTCCCTGGAGTTAGTTAAACCGGCCTGACGAGTAAGAAACCCTGCTCTGCAACAGGTTTACTGTGGCCTCATTTACCTTGTATGCAGACAAAGGTGCACATAAACCTCAGACAAGACCTCACAAAAGGGGCACACACCCATAACCAAGCTGGGCAACAATGATATCATTGGGAAACATTACACCACACGCCCAGGACAGCTCCATTACAATGAAATGCTCTTTGAAAGGGTCTGTGGAGCGTAGACCCTTCCACACATCATTTCTTTTTATTTTGGTGCTTTCCAGGGAGTGTTGTTCCTTGTTGCCCATTGCTATCACTGTTGCCCAGCTGAATTATGCTTTTTAACATGTTTCTTGTGGTCATTTTTAACGTTTTATGTGCAATTGTGTTCTGTGCACATGTATCACACTGCTCACGTTTTGTGGGTTTCCCCGGTTTTACTGTACATTGCTGACGGAAATGGTTTTTCTTCCCTTTAAATGCCTTTAACGACAGGTTTTCATTCGCGTTGGAATTGAGCTCAGGAATTCAGTGCGTTAGTGTGAGGGGAGCCTCTCCCCGCCCACTCTCCGCCCATTGACCCCTTCTCTCCGCCCACTCTCCACCTTCTGCGCTGTTTTAACGCGCCGCGGGACTTTACGATCGTTAACTATGCTTAACGCGCGTAGTAGTACGTTAACGGTCGTTAGCGCGTCGGTACGTGCATTATACGGCACTTACGGTCGTTAACGTCGTATAACGCGCGTTAGTCACGTTTACCGCACTTTAGTAAACATCCCCCTAAGTGTTCACTGACTGCATTTTATTTCATTAAAGTTCTTGCAAGTTTCTTCTTTATTATAAATGCAACACCATTTCTTCTTTGTCTTTCATTTACAGCATAGTAAACCATGTGTACATATGATGCAAAGTGCCCGATACCAGTCCATTCCAGTTCGCTGACACCCAACAGATCAAGTTGTACATGTTTCATTTGGTTCTTGACCACCTCCAATTTCCCTTGGTTCATGCTTCGTATCTTCCATGTCCCAATATGTTAGACATCTTTACAGCTTCTGACTCTCATTTCATGTGCAGCTACATCGTCAGTCAAGACGTCCGGAGGGTTTTCATCCAATCACATTATAAATGCTGGCTTTACTCTGAAAAGTCTTCAGCTCCTCCCCAGTAGCTAGTTGAGTGCCTTCCGACCTGGGGGTCTCTTCTTCCAGCACTATAGTACAATTTATTTTGTTGTGACTATCCATTGGGTTGTGATGGCAAGATACAGAAGTAGATTGCCAGGCCTTTCCTCCGCGCAGTTTAAGTTTAGTGTTGTTGCCATTGTCACAGAAATGTGATCCTCTGCCACCAACACCGTCCCATTCTGCTGCTGCCCAGATGGGATTTCATGGCAAGATACAGAAGTAGATTGTCAGGCCTTTCCTCCATGCAGTTTAAGTTTAGTGTTGTTGCCGTTGACACAGAAATGTAATCCTCTGCTGCCAAGAGTGTCCCATTCTGCTGTTGCCCAGATGGGCGGCTTGTCTTGGTCTGGCACCTCAGCTAAGACCTGTCTATCTTGGGAGACCCTGCCAGTAGTTAAACTACTGATAGCTTAGCCCTCAGCATCATGACAAGCCCTCACATCACGACAAGCTGCAAACTAAGTGAGGGATTTTTATTAGTAGTAGTATTATTATATTCTCTTTTATTATGATTGGATATGGTTTTATTTTGTGATTGCAATTGTATTGATGTTTTATTGATGTGTCTTTTATTTTTATTTTTATGAAGTTCCCTATGAAGAAGGCAGCGTGCCGAAACACAGCCATGTCAGGGTGCTCTTACCAATAAAGGACTTCTTTTTCTACACTACCGATAGCTTAGACCTCAGCCGATGCACACAAGCCCTCACATCATGACAAGCTGCAAACCAAGTGAGGGATTTTTAGTATTATTAGCATTATTATATTCTCTTTTATTATGATCGAATATGGTGCTATTTTGTGATTGCAATTGTATTGATGTTTTATTGATGTATTTTTTATTTTTATTTTTATGAAGTTCCCTCTGAAGAAGGCAGCGTGCCAAAACATGGCCATGTCAGGGTGCTCTTACCAATAAAGGACTTCTTTTTCTACACCTTGCTCTCTTCTGTCCAATTTGGGGCTCCCTACTTGTGACATGGGAAAAAATATGAAATGTTGTTTTTTCTATCCTTTCAAGTTAAAAATGATAAGAGACACCGCTGATATTTCCCATTTGTTTCAAATGGACGCACATTCCTAACATACGTTAGTATTTGTTTACTTTGAACTGTGTAATTGGCTGTAATCATAATTAAATGAGACATTGTGATAATGCAAATATATTTCTTTCTCTTAGTTAAAACTGACATCAGTCAAATTTTGCTCATTGTTCCTCTTCTATATGTTGGTGACATCAGTAGAGCTACTCAAAAAAGGGATGGTGAAGGTTGTACATTGTTGTAATAAAGAAGGCAAAACATTATATTATGTCAAGCAGAGACAGGGCTAAGAAGCCAAAGTTGGTTTATTTTAAGTTCTTCCAAAGTATACAGTACAATATCTCTGAGAAGCATTTATTATTAGGTATGAATTTTGTTGCAAACTCAGCAAATAACTATGTGACAAATTAGGATGAATTGAGCTATTTATGAAATTAGCTGCAGAGGTCATTCCTTCTGTAGAACATGATTATACCTTGTGCCTCTTCAGCATATCTCATCATGAAACAAAAAACAGGTTTTAGACAACCTAGACTCTCAACTTTTTAAAAACAACCTTTCCTATTGAAAATAATTATTTGTTTATCTTACATATTGTAGAACAAGTAAATATTTTAACTTTGGGGGTCAGTAATAAAAGGCAATTATTCAGATAGAGCCCAATTCCTTTAGGGGCACGTCCGGGCCATCCAGACACCCCCATTAGGACCTGATTCTGCACCATGGGAGCCAGACATTCCTGCGGATGCAGGATTGGGCCCTGAGATGGCCTGGTGTTCCCCTGCATATATATATGGCGACATCCTCCCTGCGTGTCCTTCCGACTCCCGCAGCGCTGACTCTGTTAACCTGGGCGGTATATCAAGAAATTGCATAAACATAAACATAAACCCGATGCCTGACCCTAGGCTGGGCTGCCGGGGCCTGGATCGGGCAGAGGGGACCTACCTGCCACCCGTCCCAGCCTTGGAGGGAGGTGGGATTCCGGCCCCAATTGCTGCAGTCCGAGCTGCTTATTCCACTTCCGAGAAGACTGAGTAGGTAGTCTTAATTTAGTTTTAAAACAGTTCATACCCTTAATGGAGCTCACTTTGAAGGGCATAAAAGCTGATTTACACATGTAAGTGGATATACTTATGTAAATAGCAGTTTTAGAAAAGCCATTACCTGCACTTGTATACTCGTGGTACAAACATTTTTGAAGGGGGTACGGTTTGGGTAGGCCTTAAAACTATACACATATTTCATGTTTTTTCAATGGAAATATTCATAAACCTCAAAAAGTGTCCCCATTGGCCCTTACAACCACTCTCAAACACGTGTAGAGTCTACCTGGATCTTACATTAAGAAAAGTGGCACCATCCAGTGTCACCACTAAATATTATAAGAAGTAAAGAAAGGTCTAACATTTTCTAGAATGGAGAGGAGGGGTGTCTTTCTGCCAGTCATGTCAGACTCTAAAGGGACTCCTCTGAGAGGGAAAATCTTCCCATAGTATAAAAACTTCTCTCAATGGCAAAATCCTGTCTTTGACCCCTAGCCATTATACCATGAGGTTGTAAGGGCATTCAGACAGAACAATCCTCTTGTAAGGAGGAGCATCTTCAAACAACTATCATGACCAGAGAAGAGATCAAACAGGCTAGGAGCCACTGCCTTGAGGCAAAGAGGAGCTCAGCCTAGCAAGAGGATCCAGGAGTGTGCCTGTATTAACACCTCTGGATCACAAGAGACAGTCATCAAGTGCAGCAATATTGGGAAAACTGCATCTTCAGCATCTACCCATGCAGGAGAAGGAATCCAGCAGCTACCAAGCAACAGGAGTGCATAGCAAAGGGCAACATCCATCACAGAAATGGGAATCTGTAAGTGCAGAGCCTTCACACTCAGATACTCCGGGAAAAGACATCAGTAGAGGAGTCAGGGAATTTCCCCATAGAAAATAATTGGACTGGTCAAAGTATTTAGGTGGTAGAGAAAGGTATCAAAGGATGGTACACTAACAGGATGGAGTGATGTGGAAGAAACAAAGTGCTCAAGATTAAGGTGCAGGAAAATTGAAAGGAATGGGATAAAAGATACCCTAACAAAAAGGAGATGAGAATAGCCTGTTTTGTAACATAATTCTTGTTCTCTGTTCATGCCAATTGTTAATGCTGTTTTTTTATTCAGTGACCCTACATTTTAAGTGAACCCATGGTTCATAACACAGTTTCTGGCCTAGACTCATTTACTTTATTAAAGAGTGGAATGAGTGTATCAAGCGCCAAGGGCCTCATTGCTATGCCATGCCCCACCAAGAGAACCCTGATATTTTAAAAGCCATGAGCTCCAGATGTAAAACAAACAAACAAACAAGTAAAAAGCTCATTGAATTGGTATGTTCTCTTGATTGTCAAAAAGTGAGTGAAGTAACTCCAAGGATCACACAGATACAGTAAAGGGGTTACATACCCATAAGTGTTAGCTGACTGCTCTTCTGTACTTGGGATTTATCATTTGGAGTAGTGATTGAGAGGGGAAGGCATTTAAAATGACCTCTAAATCTGCCCCCCCCCCCAAAAAAAAAAAGAGTTTTAAAGCTTGGCTCCTTAATTAGCTTGCCTTGGATGTGCAGTTTTGTAAAATCTGCAACGTACAAGCTACAGAATCTGCCACCTACACTTACGAGTATAAGTGCCAGCATTTGCATGTACAGACCCATTTTTGGTGCCTCTTTTTTTATTCTTTTTTTCCAAAATCCCTATACCCCCTGTATATACTACCAATATACATATTTTCCAAGGCCTTATGCATTTTACAAAAGTTACAACATAGTAATAATGAGTGATTTCAATTACCATGGTATCAACTGGATCAGTGTCACGGCAGGACATGCTAGGGAGATAAAGTTTCTAGATGAAATAAATGTCTGCTTCTTGGAGCAGCTGGTTCATAAAACAACAAGAGGGGAAACTATTTTGGACCTCGTCCTTAGTGGAACACAGGATCTGGTGCAAGAGATAAGGGTTTTGGGGCCACTTCGCAATAGTGATCATAGCATGATTGCATCTGAATTAATAAATGGAAGACAGATGGCAAGGAATTCTACAGTACTACCTTTAATCTTTCAAAAAGGAGATTATGAGGCATGTTTACTAAACTGCAGTAAAGGAGAAAGTGCTCCGTTAGCGGGTGCTAACTGTGCATGTGCACACTTAGTGCATGCAAAAAGGCACTTTAGCGGATGCTATCGGTACCAGCAGCATAAAGTGCCCTATGGGTAGCGAGAAGGCGTGCACAGGGCAGAGAGTGGGGTCAATGAGCAGGGAGTGGTCAGGATCATGACTTGCTCCCTTAACACAGGCACCTTAATGGCAGGAACCCTAATGCAATTCAAAACCTGGTGGAAAGGGTGTATTTTGAGGAGAGAGAGCCTATTTTAAGTCTGCAATGTGATGCATATAGAGGGGAGCCCAAAAGAGTGATAGCAGTGCTCCATTAGCAGCAACAGCTTAATGCCCAAATATGAAAGGGCACTATGTTGATGGTGCAAATGGGGGCAAAGGAGGTGGCACATGGGTCATGCAGTGGGGGCTTCTGGTGTACAGGAGGGACAAGGCAGCTGCCTAGATGGCACATAGGAACATAAGACTACAAAATATGCCAAACTGTGTCAGACCAAGGTCCATCATGCCCAGTATCCTGTGTCCAACAGTGCACAATCTAGGTCACAAGTACCTAGCAGTTTCCCCAAAAGACAAACAGGATCCCCAATAACTGTAATGGGGCAAGCAGTGAATAGCTTGGATCCTGTTTAGCAATGGTTTATGAACCATTACCCAGGAACACTTCCAAACCTTTTAAACCCAGCTACACTGACAGCTTTTACCACATCCACTGGTAATGCATTGCAGGGTTTGATTAGCGTTGACTGAAAAAATATTTTCAGTTAGAAGACCCAAATGGGTTACACTGTAGCCACATTGGAGCTTCCCTAGTCTGTCCGTAGTCTGAAGGCATAAAAAGTGACCTATGTTTACCTGTTCCACTCTAGTCAATCTATAGACCTCTATCATATCTCCCCTCAGCCGTCTCTTCCCCAGGTTGATGAGCCCCAACGTTTTTAGCCTCTCCAGAAAGAGGTATTCTGCCATCCACAGAATCATCTGGGATATTTATCATGATCCCACAGTGTCAGTGGCAGCACATAGTCCTGCTACTGCTGCAGAAAGGCAATGTGCCACATAGGATGGTCGAAGGGTCCTGGCACCCCAGGCAGAGATCAAGGCAGCCACCCCCCTCCTCCCACTGCTGCAGAACCCAGCTATGGGAGAAGAGGCTGATAGTGCCAGATTCTGTAGCCTCCAGCTAGCTGGAAATTGCAGGTGCCTGGGGAAATACTACAGCAGTTGCTGCCATCCTCCCCCTGAGATGTTTTGGGGAGGGCTGCATGGCCGTCCATGTGTGCCCCTGCCCCCCCTCCCATCCAGACCTTTTGCCCAAGGTGCCTGCCATGCTTAACATGCTGGGACTGCGACCACCACCACCACTGACAGTGCATGGACATGTCTGCATGGTGGGGTGTTGGTGATGGCCTGGGAAGTGGCACCAACCTTTAGCAGACAGAAGCCTTGTCCTGGTCATGTGCACCATGTGCATTGCAGCATGTGCCAAAGGTCAGCTGAAGAGAAGCATGTCAGCAACAGGAGCTGCTATTCCCATAAGGCAGCACTGGGGTTTCTGTATTGCATATTCCTGTGGACAATGTTTAGCTGATAATGTAAGTACAGCTCCAGTATGTGCAACCCTCAAGGAGATTTCTAGCAAGAGTGGAAACACCCACCACCAGCACTGACAGGCTCCACTATCCACAGCTGGTTGGAGGATAAGAGCACATGGTAATACAGCACGTGCAAGCACAGTACAAGTTATCAATCCTTGAGCTGACATTGAGACAGAAGTGTCAAGCAGGAATGCCAACCATCTCCACTTTTGCTCAGTACACCTATGTGTGTGTGTGTGTGTTCTGCCATCATTACTTGCCCCACATGGGGCAAATGGGTTCAACTCATCCCTTTCTATCATGCCACTCTGTCGGGTGTATTGTTTTACAGTTGCACAGGCTGAGGCATCAGATCCACCCACACAAATGGTGTTTCATGTACCCAATGGCACTGCTACCTTTGGTTCACATACACCAAATGCTTTTGGCCTATATGATCCCATTCATCCACCCACCACACAAATTGCAAACTCTCTGCTTAGAAGATCCATGATAAAGTCTTGCACCTACCATCTGACCATCAGAGAGGCTCATGGTGGGGCAGCTTACTGGCAGCATGCTGCCCCACCATGGCCATCAGGGGTCATTTACAGCAGTTAGCCATATCATGCACAACTCTCCTGTGACTGCTTCACATCAGCACTCATGGACAATCTTCCCTTTACCGCCCACATCAGGAACATGCTGCCTCCACCTAGATACTGTCCTGGCCTATGGCATACCACACACTGATAGTACATCTGGATTCATGTCCACACCTCACAGACACTATAATATAACTTACGGCACGGTGTATGCTTTCAAGAGCATCTAGGACTGCATACCTGTCACAGCGCCCCCTGCTGCTGCATCTCTTCTGCTGACTCTGCTGCCACAGCCACCCACCCATGACACTGCCAACACACACTACCAGCATCACTAGGCAGCCACCTATCTCGCCTAGTCAACAGCAGAGGCCTACTGTATGGTCAAATATGCTCATCACACATACTTCCACATAACCAGGCATCTGGTGAATCAACTCCATCAGCTACCAATTGTGCTTGCATCCATACCTTCTCCAGTGACTTCCCTGCCCCCCCCCCCCTTTTCAATGTTTTAGAGGCTTTCCTGCATTAGGGTTCATGCAAGACACCTTAACACAGCATGTCCTTTTACCACCTGCTAAGTGTCCATTAGCACCCTTTAATGCAGCACATTCTGTTACCATCCGCTAAGTGTCCACTAGCACCCCTTAATGCAGAGGTGTCCAAACCTGTCCTGGAGGGCCACAATCCTGCCAGGTTTTGGGATAGCCCTAATGAATATGCATGAGATATATATGCATTAGAGATATCCTGCCAACCTGACTGGTTTGTGGCCCTCCAGGACTGGATTTGGAGACCCCTGCTTTACACCTCTGTCATTTAAGATGGTGAGTGGGCAAGGTACAGATGTCCTAGACATCAAAAGGGTAGCTAGAATGTGTCACATTCATCCTCGATTCTCACCACCACCAAAAAGATGTCTAATGGACAATATTTTGGTGGTGGTGAGAAGTGAGGAGGAATGTGACAAATTCTATCTAACCTTTTTGATGTCTTGGACATCTGCACCTTGCCCACTCACAATCTTAAATGACAGAGGTGTAAGGCAGGGGTCTCCAAATCCAGTCCTGGAGGGCCACAAACCAATCAGGTTTGCAGGCTATCTCTAATGCATATATATCTCATGCATATTCATTAGGGCTATCCCAAAACCTGGCAGGATTGTGGCCCTCCAGGACAGGTTTGGACACCTCTGCCTTAATGCCAAAATGCCTCTAACATGCCCAGCACACTTAGCACATGGTAACCCTTATTGCTGCCATTACCGCACGGAAAAGACTGCTCCTTTACCGCCATTTAGTAAACATGCCCCTATGATAAAATGAGGAAAACAGTTAAGAAAAAGAGTAGCTGCAAAGGTTAAAGATTTTCATCAAGCATGGGTGTTGTTTAAAAGTACTATCTTTGAAGCCCAGACCAGATATATTTCATGCTTAAAGAAAAGTGGAAGGAAGGCCAAAAAACTGCCAACATGTTTTAGAGGTGATTTCAGAGAGACTGTTGCCAAAAAAGCATTCTTAAGGAAATGGAAAAAGGAGCCTAATGACGAAAACTGGAAACAACATAAGTACTGGCAAGTTAGATTCAAGGCATTTATAAGGCAGGAAAAGAGAGAATCTAAAAAAAAACTAGCCATGGAAGCAGAAATACATAATAAAAAGGTTTTCAAGTACATTTGTAGCAAAAAACCTGTGAGAGAGTCAGCTGGGGGCTAAGGGAAGACAAGGCCACAGTGGAAAGACTGAATTAATTCTTTGCTTTGATCTTTACTGAAGAAGATGTAGCGAAGTTACCCAATGTCTGAAATGGTATATAAAAAAGAACATAACATAAGATATGCCATACTGGGTCAGACCAAGGTCCATCAAGCCTAGTATCCTGTTTCCAACAGTGGCCAATCTAGGTCATATGTACCTAGCAGTTTTCCCAAAAGACACAGGTTCCACAATGCTTGTACTGGGTCAAGCATTGATATCCTGGGTCCCTTCTTAATGATAAAGGTGATGTAGCGGAAGAATTGAAAGAAATATTCATAAACCGGGAGGATATATTATAACTGTTTGATAAACTGAAGAGTAGCAAATCACCTGGACTGGATGATAACTCGTATATATTGAAGGGTATTGAAAGAACTGAAATATGAGATTGCATACCTTTTATTAGTAATCTGTGAACTATCAATAAAATCATCTGTAGTACTTGAGGATTGGAGAGTGACCAGTGTAACTCCAATATTAAAAAAGGGTTCCAGGGTTGATCCGGGTAACTACAGACCAGTGAGCCTCACCTCAGTACTGGGCAAAATGGTAGAAACCATTATAAAAAATAAAATTACTGAACATGAAGATAGCCATGGGTTATTGGGAAAAAGCTAACATGGATTTAGCTAAGGAAAGTCTTGTCTTACTAATCTGTTGTATTTTTTTGAAGGTGTGAATAAACAGGTAGACAAAGGTGAATCAGTTGATATAGTGTATCTGGATTTTCAGAAAGCCTTTGAGAAAGTCCATCATGAGAGACTCTTGGTAAAATTAAAAATACATGGGATTGGAGGCAGTGCAGTACTGTGGATCAGAAAATGGTTAAAAGATAGAAACAGAGAGTAGGGCTAAATGGTCAATTTTCTCAATGAAGGAAGGTGAATAGTGAAGTACCCCAGGGATCTGTGCTGGGCCTGCTGCTTTTTAGCAAATTCATAAATGACCTGGAAATAGGAATAACGAGTGAGGTGATCAAATTTGCAGATGACAAAAAATTATTTAAAGTTGTTAAAACGCAAGAGGATTGTGAAAAATTGCAAGAGGACCTTGAAATTTGGAACACTGAATGTCTAAATGGCAGATGAAATTTAATGTGGACAAATGCAAAGTTATGTACCTAGGAAAGAACAACCGAAATTATGGCTACACAATGCAAGGTCCCACCTTAGAAACCACCACCCAGAAAAAAAATGTAGGCATCATCATGGATAATACGTTGAAACTCTCCATCCAGTGTACAACGGTGACCAAGGAAGCAAATAGAATGCTAGGAATCATAAGGAAAGGAATGGAGAGTAAAACAAAGGATATTATAATGCCTCTGTATCGTTCCATGGTGCGATTGCACCTTGAATATTGTGTGCAATTCTGGTCACCATATCTTAAAAAGGAAGTAACTGAATTAGAAAAGGTACAAAGAAGAGCAACAAAAATGGTAAAGAGACTGGAAAGATACCTCTATGAGAAGATGCTTAAAAGGTTGGGCTCGTCAACTTGGAAAAGAGACGGCTAAGGGGGTTATGATAGAGGTCTATAAATTAATGAATGGCGTGGAACGGATAAACGTAAATCTGTTATTTATGCCATGAAAAAGTAGAAAGACTAGAGGACACACAATGAAGCTACAGTGCAACACAATTTAAGAGTGTGTGCCTCTTAGGGATCCTGTCAAATACTTGTGACCTGGATTGACCACTGTTGGAAGCAGGATACTGGGCTTGATGGACTTTGGTCTGACCCAGTAAGGCATTTCTTATGTTCACCTAATTGTTTTTATAAGTAATAAACTGCTAATGGCTAGATTGAAGCTGTAGACATGTATGTTTGCTAGGTAACAAGAATTAATGTTAGTGTGTACAATATATAAAATACACATGCAAATCGTGAATCTGCTTGTGCTTCACCCAATCTCCACCCCAGAATATATCTAAACACAGGTCACATAAAATTATGCACTTTCTTGTCACTGTGAGCACCTTTTCATGTGCAACCCCTTAGGTAATTTTACAAAAGCCTTTCACACGCATTAAAATAAAAAGGTCTTTACACATGGAAAATCTCTTATAAAATTACCTTCTTAAAGTGCAGGAATCATCCTTGCAGAAAAAGTATTAACGGTAGAAGTACGGCTGATCTGTTCATTAGCTAAAACATAGAAACAGCAGTTGGTGATGAATTCAATTAATCTTGAAACAGGGCAATCCTGGAGACAATTATGTAGCTTTAGGAGCAGGCAGCAGATAGTGTCATAAGCTGATGTGAGAAGGTTAACCTCTTTTCAGCTTATTTCTATTATCCCATCAACGTCCGATAAGGTTTGAATATATATTCATCCCTTGTATCAATTTGTGTTCAGGTTTTTTAGAAGAAAAGTTAAGATAACCATATGCAACAACATGTTTCTGCAAAGAATAAAGTTGGCATATGATTCCATTTTCATTTAATTTATTGTATTTCTTTAATTATTACAAGATTTATAACCTAGTCTGGACAATGTCAATAAGGGTTCGGGATATGCATTGCACACCACGGTGCTAGGACCACAGTGAATGAGCACCTACACCGATATACATGTTGACAAATGTCTCCTTAAGATTACATCACAAGAAAAACTAGGAACACTAGACACAGAATGACATGCATGCAGAAGAGTGTTGGCAGCCTACCCTGATGCCTTCACTTGTAATCTCTCCAGCACAGTATGTGCAGAAATCCAGAATGTCCTGCACCTTCCTAAGCTGTTGGCAGTAACTCAGGTTATTCCATACCCAAGCATGGCAAGAAGAAGATTTACCGGGGGACATAATGTTATTCTCAGCTGCCATGCAGACTATCCTGCTTGTTTTTATCTATTATCCCATCAAGGTCTAATAAGGCTTGAATATAAATATATCCCTTGCATCAGTTTATACACAGCTTTTTTTGAAGAGAAGTTGAGTTAACGAAATACAATGATGTTTTTCTGGAAAGAATAAAGTTGCAATAGGATTTGAAGTTCATTTCATTTATTTTCTTTCTTTATTTATTACAAATTGATAACTAACCTTTCCAGCCTAAAGCAACATACAGAATAACAAAACTCTTAAAATATATTGAAAAGCATTTATCCAGGTAATGGTACCTGCTACCTGAATAATGTCACTGAGCCAGATATCACTGGTCAACAAATTTTTACAAAAGTCATGTTACTGAAATAAAAATAGTCATTTTTTATCATTTTTTATATGCTGAACACAAATATGATAGTGAAATTGCAAAGTTAGCTCTAGTTTTTTTGTAATCTACAAGAATTAATGTTTACATCACAAAGCGCATGTCAATAGTAAATATAATAGGCCTTTGGTTAATTCCTGAAAAAAACAAGTCATAGACTACTTCTTGGATATTTTCACCTGTCTCTTGAACAGCTGTTCGGGAGCTTCTCTGGGGAGTGTCCAGCAGTAGTCAGCCAGCATTGTAGTGGACTATTTTCCCTGGCATCTTTGCTCCATCGTTGCGATATCCTGGTGAAAACATTTGCCCTGTTCATCACTAACCATACCACAGTTGTCAGCAAAGAAATCAAGATGGGAATAAAGGAAATGGATCTTTAGAGACATATTGCAGCCACGTTTCTGATACTGCATCAGCATGTCTTCTACTAGTTCCTTGTAGTTTTCTGCCCTAACATTCCCGAGAAAGTTTGTTGATACTAGGCGAAAAGCATTCCATGCTTGTTTCGCATCACCCTGCAGTAAGTTGTTGAACCGGTCATCTTTGAAGAGCTCTCGAATCTGAGGACCCACAAAAACTCCCTCTTTAATCTTTGCTTCACTGAGTCTAGGGAATTTTTCATGCAGGTATCGGAAAGCTGGCGAAGTGCGGTCCATGGCTTTCACGAAGTTTTTCATCAAACCTAATTTGATGTGAAGGGATGGTAGCAGGATTTTGCGAGCCTCAACCAGAGCTGGGTGCTGGATATCCTTCTCTCCAACTGTTACATTTTGTCTGCGATTCCATTCCTTCTGCAAGTAGTGCCTATCCCTTGCTTGGCTATCCCACTCACATAAGAAACACATGTATTTTATATATCCCTGCTGCAGTCCCATTAAAAGGGCAACTACCTTCAAATCACCACAGAGGTGCCAGCTGTACTTGTTATAGTTAATGGAAGTCAGTAGATGCTTTAAGTTATTGTATGTCTCTTTCATGTGGATGGCATGCGCTACTGGAATAGATGGAAGACGGTTTCCATTGTTCAAAAGCCTTCAGACTCAGTTTTGAAGAGTCTATAAATAGTCTCCAGTCTTGTGGGTCATGAGTGATTTTTAAGGCATTCATGAGGCTTTCAATATCTGAACAGAATACCAGATTACTTTCCTTTCCGACTGCTTATAGTACACTGCTGAAGTCAGATGGCTTCAGTAGCCGTCTGGCAGTAGTATTGCATTGCATCAGAAAATGATGCAATCAACTCTGGATGATGTGGGCACAGGGACGGCCCAAGGGGGGTGCGGGGCCATGTGCGGAGACTCGGTGCAGGGCATCATTTGCATAAGGGGCCTCATTTGAATAAATATTTGCATAATGTTACCATACACTAACTTTTAGTAAACATGCCTCTTAATGAGTGTATGGATAAAGAAAGACTAAAAGATTTCTACATTACTATAATCCAGTGCCAACCGCCAGACACATTAGGAACTACTACAAACACTGCCCATTTAGAACCCATAGCAAACCCGCCGTATCCTAACAGCACTACCAGGACTCACAAAGCACCATACCCTACCTATCAAAAGGAAACACTGCAAATATTAAACCAATACATTTCAGAGAATAACAATACATGACCTACTGGGGAAAGAGAACAAGTGGCAATGTCAAATAGGAATTATATAAACAGAATACCTCAGCTCAGTTACACATGAACAGAACATAGACCATCACCAAACAAGGAATCACAATTTAGAAACAGGACAACAATAATTAAACTGGGAATCCCAAAAGCCAAACTTGGAATGTACAACACTGTAGAAATAAAACTATACATTAATTTGCTCTTGTATTAAACAAAGCGCAGACGTTAATGATGCACATTTACCAGAGCTGACATATTTCAATTAATAAATTCAAAATAAAGAGATATTTTTCTACCTTTTGTGCATTTTTTTTCAGCTGCAATTGCTCCAGCCACTTTCTTGTCGTTTCTTCGTGTCTTCTGCTAACTCTCCATCGTCTGCTGTCCATTTGTCCTTTCTTCTCTCTTCTAGTTTTTTTCCATTCTCTCTCTACATCTGCTTTAACATACTAATCTTTCTCCTTTTGCTCTTTCCTCATTCCTATTTCATCCATTCATATTTTACCCCTCCATCCTCAATCCCCACTTACTCTCCCAATATCCGGCCAATTGTAGATTTGTCTTCCCTCCCACACAAAATATTTTTTCCCTCTCCATTTCACTCTCCCAGCTCCATCCCATTCTAATTCTCCCCCAACATCAACTCCATACTAGTTCCAGCCCCACCCAGCCTCCGCACCCTTCTAGTCCCTGCATCAGCCCATTTCCAGTCCTAGCCACCCATGTCCATTTCCAATCCTATCCTAGCCCCACCATCAGCCCATTTCCAGTCCTAGCTCCCCCATCCATTTCCAGTCCTATCCGAGTCCCTCCATCAGCTCATTTCCAATCCCAGCCCCCCATCAGCCCATTTCTAGTCCTTTCCTAACCCCACCATCAGCCCATGTCAAATCCTAGCTCCCCTCCACTCAGCCCATTTCCAATCCAAGCCCCCCATGAGCCTACTTCCAGTTCTAGCCCCTCCATGAGTCCATTTCAATTCAAGACCCCACCACCGCCCATTTCCAATCTTAGCACCCTCCAACAGCCCATTTCCAGTCCTATTCTAGCCCCTCCATCAGCCCATTTCCTGTCCTTGCCCCCCCCCACTCAGCCCCTCTCCAGTCCTAGCTCCTTCCCCTCACAGCCAATTTCCATTTCAAGCCCCCTCCCCATCAGCTATTTGCAGTTCAAGCCCCCCTTCTACTCAGCCCATTTCCATTCCAAGCCCCCGTCCCCATCAGCTATTTGCAGTTCAAGCCCTCCTTCCACTCAGCCCATTTCCAGTCCTAGCAACCCCCCGCAAGCCCATTTCCAGTCTTAGCCCCCCCACAGCCCATTACTAGTCCTAACCCCCCATCAGCCCATTTCCAGTCCTAGCCCCCCCATAGCCCATTACTAGTCCTAACCCCCCATCAGCCCATTCCCAGTCTTAGCCCCCTCCATAGCCCATTATGTCCTAACCTCCCCATCACCCATTTCCAGTCCTAGCCTTCCCATCAGCCCATTTCCAGTCTTAGCCCCCCCACAGCCCATTACTAGTCCTAACCCCCCATCAGCCCATTTCCAGTCCTATGCCCCCCATAGCCCATTACTAGTCCTAATCCCCCCCATCAGCCCATTCCCAGTCTTAGCGCCATCCATAGCCCATTATGTCCTAACCTCCCCATCACCCATTTCCAGTCCTAGCCTCCCCATCAGCCCATTTCCAGTCCTAGCCCCCTCCATAGCCCATTACTAGTCCTAACCCCCCATAAGCCCATTTCCAGTCTTAGCCCCCCCACAGCCCATTACTAGTCCTAACCCCCCATCAGCCCATTTCCAGTCCTAGCCCCTCCATAGCCCATTACTAGTCCTAACCCCCCATCAGCCCATTTCCAGTCTTATCCCCCCCCCATAGCCCATTACCAGTACTAACCCCCCATCAGCCCATTTCCAGTCCTAGCCCCCCCATAACCCATTACCAGTCCTAAACCTCCCCATCAGTCCACTTCCAGTCTTAGCCCCCCCATAGCCCATTACCAGTCCTAAACCTCCCCCATCAGCCCACTTCCAGCCTTAGCCCACCCATAGCCCATTTCTAGTCCTAACCCCCCATCAGCCCACTTCCAGTCTTAGCTCCCCCATAGCCCATTACTACTCCTAACTCCCCATCAGCCCACTTCCAGGCTTAGCCCTCCCCCCCCCATACTCCATTACTAGTCCTAACCCCCTCCCCCCATCATCCCAAGTAGATTTTAAAAAAACCCGGCTTCTGTTGCTGCTTCTGCCGTGGCAGCGGTAGAATCAAGCATTCCGTCGTGGGGCCCCCCTCCCCCCTGCCCAGAAAAGCCTCCCTGCAGCATCTGCTAGCTCCGGAGTCCCAAAGCGCGGGCTTCTTTCAGAGCCACGAAGAGATAGCTTCTCTGACCTCTCGCGGCTCTGTTAAGCCCGCCGAGGGTGATGGGAAATCCCATCAGCCCCGGCGGGATTAACAGAGCCGCAAGAAAGGGAAACTCTCCCGTCTCTGAAAGCCCGTGCTTTGGGACTCCGGAGCTAGCTGATGCTGCAGGGAGGCTTTTCCGGGCAGGGGGGAGGGGGGCCCCACGGCGGAACGTTTGATTCTGCCGCTGCCACAGCAGAAGCGGCAGCAGCAGCCGGGTTTTTTTTTATCTACTTGGGATGATGGAGAATGTTTTTTGTGCGGGGCCCCCTGAAACGCGGGGCCCTGTGCAAAAACCATTCTTGCTCAATGGACGGGCCGGCCCTGTCTGGGCATGCTGGTATTATGCAATATGATGCAATATTACATCATTCAAGGCTTATTTGGGATGTTGTTGATGTCCTACTGGATAAATTTACATGGTGAAATGTCAAAAATGAACTACATGCAATATCTTCAAAACAAGAGCCAATGAATTTTTTTTAATGTTATATTCGTGTTCAGCTCACCAAGATACTACAGATTAGGGCCTTTTAAAGTCAGTAAAAATTTCAATGTTGACCAGTGTTCAGTGGCCCTATCTGGATAGAGTCACTGAGTATCATTACAGACCACTTGACACTCTCCAGATAGTAACAGAGCAGTCTGAGGGCAGAGTTGGGACAGAAAAAGACTATGTGATATGTCTACTAGAGGGCATTAGGTTTTTGAAGCTACAAAATATGGACTCTATAGGCTGGGGGCATGCACGGCATTTACCCAGCAGATAATGCCATGAAAATGCAGGGATTATGTGGCAACAGTACTGCAGATGCAGCTAACGCCAGCCATTGAGGTGGCTTCCGCGATGGATGCAAAACATGCGGTTACCGGGCACTGTTGATCTTCGCGGTAATCACATATTATTGGCATTCCCACTTTCTGCCTCCATCTCATCCAAGCATGCAGCTCCTGAACAATATGGGAATCACAGAAAATCAATGTGCTGTATGCATTTGGCCTACATTTGCTGCTACCACAGTCTGCTTTTCCCACCTTATCACCGTTTTAGCAGCTAATACACTTTAGTAAACATGATCCTTTATCCAAATAACTGCAGTTTTCAGCTACACTATCTGGATAACTATCCGGATAGCACAGGACAGCATAAAAAGCTGCCCAAAGGTATTATCTGGATAGCAGCTGAATATCGCATTGATCCGGATAGTGCCTAAATAATGTGGATATTCAGCGGCAGCTACTATCTGCTAATTAGCCATATTTTTACCCATAGTGAGCATTTTTTAAAAAATGCCGTGGGCTGAATATTACCCTCATGGTTAACAATACATATACATATGCAATAAAAACAGCTCCTTGCTTCAAACCTTTGGGGTATGTTTACTAAACAGCGCTAACATCGCAGCGGTGATGTTATAGTGCGATAAGTGATGTTATCACGCGATAATGGTGCATTACCTGCGATAACGTCAGGTATCACACGATAACGTCTCCGGTGGCGTAAAGGTGCGCAGAGGGTGGAGTAAGGCTCCCCAGAGGGCGGAGATAATGGGTCAATGGGTGGAGAGTGGGCGGGGAGAGGCCCCAAGCACACTAACGCTGTGAAATCAGGGTCTGAAAATTAACACCAGTGAAAACCTTGCGTTAGAGGCACATTTGCAGGAGAGAGAAACCAGTTCAGTCAGCAATGTACAGCAAAGGCAGGGAGACCCAGATAATTGATAGTAGTGATACATGTACAGTAACAAAACATGCAAAAACCAGAGAGATAATGACCAGAACCAAAATAGAAATATAAAACACCGAGCTGGCCAATAGAAAAAAACAATGATAAACGGTAAGCAACACTACCCATAAAGAATAAAAAGGAAGATGTCACTTTTGGAAGGGTCAATTCTGATTCCCCCTACAAAGTGAATGTTCCAACATTGATAGTGTTGATGAGGGTTTGCTGTGGTGTATATTGGGCAGCTTGCTTATGTGGCCTGCACGAGTGCAGCAACAGCATAGTGCCCAAGTATGAAAGGGCACGACGGTGAGGCTGCAAATGGGGTACAGGGGGTTGCAGGCGGGACATGCAGTGGGGCATCTGGGGCACAGGGTGGACTAGCAAATGCCTAGGTGGCACATAGGAATGTAGAAATGGAAAACAGCAAGCCAGCAACTGACCAAGCGCAAACATGCCCACGAGTGTGCGTCTCACAGTGTCCCAGTGGACAGTACCCACCAAGTACCCCAAAGGGCATATAACACTGGCAGGCGGTGACGGAGGAAACATGGATGTCTATGCAGGCACCCCTACCCCATATCACGCACCATAGGCAGCCACCTACCGGCACGCTGGATGGCCTGAGACTGCATACCACCAGCACCACCGGCACAAGGGCATGTCAGCATGGTGGCGGAGGGGTGCTGGTGGTGGAGGGGCAGTGGCATCTGCCCACAGCAGACCAAGGCCAAGCCATGCACTGCAACAGACAAAGTCTATCTGACGATTAGTCATGGTATCCCCAGGGAATGATCTGCCTTTGTGACAACAGTTTGGTGCAGTACACACAGCCAGTATATTCAGGGGCAGAAAGTCACAGGTTCAAGTCCCAGCTGTGGCTCTTGCAAACCATGTCCCTATATTTAACCAGTACTAAACCGTGCTAATAAAGGTGCAACTTTTATTGCAAATAAAATAAATACGCCATAAACGCCTAAACTTTACCCTACAGAGCACATATACCATAAACATGTGCAATCCTTAGAGCAGAGTTTCCCAACTGCAGTCCTGGAGGGCCAAACACCATTCAGGTTTCATGCTGTCCCTAATAAATATGCCTGTGATGCATTTGTATGTACTACCCCCATTGTATGCAAATGTATCTCATGCATATTCATTAGGGACAGCATGAAAACCTGAACCGTGTTTGTCCCACCAGGACCGGAGTTGGGAACCTCTGTGGTGGTTGGAGACTCTCTTCTGAGGGGTACTGAGGCGTCCATCTGCTGACCAGACTTGATGTCCAGAGAGGTATGCTGTCTGCCAGGTGCCAAAATCCAAGATGTTACGGAGAGTTTGCCGAGACTCATCAAGCCCACTGACTATTACCCAATGTTGCTAATCCATGTTGGAACAAATGATACTGCCAGGTATACCTCGGAATGTATCAAAAGTGACTTCATGGCTCTGGGACAGAGGGTGAAGCAGTTAGGTGCACAGGTGGTGTTCTCTTCAATCAATGGTGTCATCGAGAGCGTTTTGGTTTCCTAGACCATGGGAAGCTGTTCCAAGGGTTGCAGAGCAGAGATGGCATCCATCTGTCCAAGAAAGGTCAACGCATCTTCGGTAGCAGACTGGCTAATCTACTGAAGAGGGCTTTAAACTAGATTCATTGGGGATGGGTGAAGAAAGCCCCCAGGTAAGTGAAAGCCCCCAGGTAGGTGATACATTAAATACCTTTATGAAAATGGGTAACAGGGGTAACATTTGGAAAGCAGTGTGTATTAATGCCCGTAGCATGGGAAATAAGATCCCTGAAGTTGATCTTTGGTGGGAGTGGCTGACTTGGATTTAGTGGCAGTTACAGAAACATGGTTCAGAGAAAACCATGACTGGGATGTAACTATACCTGGCTATACTTTATTCAGAAAGGACAGGGTAGGAAGAAGGGGAGGAGGAGTGGCACTATATGTAAAAACTACTATTAAAGCTTTGGAATTACAGAGCTTAAAATGGAGAGAGGAGGCATTGTGGGTTAAACTAGAAAGAGGGAAAGAGAAATCTATTTGCATTGGTGTGATATACAGACCTCCCTCACAAGAGGAAGAGGTGGACAGAGAGTTAATTGAAGACATACGCAGCATTGCTAGGAAAGGGGAAGTGCTACTGATAGGAGATTTCAATATGCCAGATGTTGATTGGCACATTCCTGCTGCATTATATTATAGAAGTAAGGAGATCCTGGATTCTCTACAGGGAGAACTATTCAGGCAATTGGTAACAGACCCCACACGTGAAGGGGCCATACTGGACTTGGTGCTTACCAATGGTGAAAGTGTTTCTGATTTTGTAGTGGGAGATCATTTTGCATCCAGTGATCACCAGATGGTGTGGTTCAGTATTAGGACTAGGGCTGTTAGAATCCATTCAAAGGTGAGGATCTTAGACTTTAGGAAGACTAACTTTGCGAAGATGGGCCAATACCTCAGGGAGTCGTTAGTGGGATGGGAACAGCTGGGGGATGTAGAAAAACAGTGGGCAAAACTGAAAGGGGGTATTTTAAGGGCAACCAAAATTTTTGTTAAAATGGTAAATAAAGGCAAAAGGAAAAGGAGACCACTATGGTTTTCGAAGGAAGTAGCTGAAAAAGTGAAAAAAAAGAGGGAGGCCTTCATGAAATACAAGAGATCACAGAGAGAGGAAGACAGGCATCTGTATTTGGAAAAACTTAGGGGTATGTTTACTAAAACCCCGGTAAAGTGCGGGCCGCGGTAGTGTGCGGGTGCCATATAAGGAGTGGGTGTTTCTTGCTGAAAAAGAAAATCCGGAATTTACATATGCGCTAAGGTGCGCGGCGCCCATTTGCGCCCCGCACATTAGCGCATGAGAGAGCTGCGCGGGAGGCATAAGCAGCGCGCTGATGTACAAGCAGAAGAACAGAGCCACAGCACAATGGTTAAGGCACTGACCAATAGTGCAGGGATCAGGGGTTCTATTCCCCACAGTGCTCAATGAAGATGGCTGGCTGAGATGTTATTTTAGGAGGCATATAACTAATGGGCGGCATAAGGCCGCACGCAGATGGGCATTAGGCGGCACGCTATTGATTTAGGAGGCTATTTAATATTGGGAGGCATAAGGCGGCGCGCTGATGTGCAAGCACAGGAACAGAACCACAGCACAATGGTTAAGACACTGACCAATGGTGCAGAGAGCAAAGGTTCAATTCCCCACAGTGCCCAATGAACAAGGCTGGCTGAGGCATTACATATTATGGGGACCTTTGCTTTAAGAGGCATTTTATTTTTATTTTAATTATCACTACTAGCAAACGCACTCTCAAAGCGTGTTAACATAAGGCGCCCGATAAGGCACATTTTAAAGTGCACTGTCCGCCAAGGCACCCTAGAATGTTGCTTATGGGGAGCTTTAGAGGGTGCCGTATGAGGTACCGCAAGGTCAGAGTACTGTTTTTGATGGCAGCACTGTGCAGCTTAAGGAATGTAAAGCATAAGTAGGTGCGCTGACATGCAAGAAGGAGCAGCAGTGGAGCACAATGGTTAAGGCACTGACTGCTGATACAGGGGTCATGAGTTTGCACCCCAGGGTGCCTAATACGTAAGGCTGGCTGTGGCATCAGCTTTGCAATGTACATATCTTTTCCTGTAGCACCTTATTTTTATTTTATTAATTGCTGCCAGCAAACACGCCCTCACGTGCCGTAATTGAAGGTGCCGTATAAGGCACCCTATAAGGCACTCCATAGGGCACATTATAAAGTGCACTGTCCGCCACGGCACCCTAAAATTTCCCATATAGGGCACCCTATAAGTTGCGTCACAGGATAATGTATAGTGCACCTTATATGGACGGAAACCATAAGGTGCCCTATAGGGCGCCCTATAAAGCACGCTCAGAGGCACCTTATGGGTACATTACGCTGAGGGTGTTTTTGCTGGCATCAAAATATGTACATTAAGAAAAGATAATGCTTTGGACAACCCTATCAAATAACCCCACTGTGGGTTTGAACCCATGATCTCTGACTTTACAGGCAATGACATAACCATTGGACTACAGTTCTACAGCTGCTAACAAGTACCGGGCTGGCTGCAGAAAGCCTGCACATCACCACACAGTCTGCTGTGGTCACCAGGATAGGGTTAGCCCACCCGTACCCATGATGCACTGCACATGCAAATCAACTGTCCACAGATGAACACAAGATGGCGAATGCACCCCCACGGCACCTCAGCCTGGTAGGGGGAAGTGACCGTGTGCACACACACAGCACCTCGGCCCAGTAGGGGGTACTGACCGTGTGTTTTACTGGCACAGAGTAGCTACACACCGTCACATTGTGCGGGTACTGTGCTCACCCTGAGGGTGCAGTGAGGCGCCCAGGACCAGGTCCACAAGACCTTCCATAATTGAAAGAAGCCATGCCGGAGGTCCAAAGCAGTGTTAATGTGTGAGATAGGTAGTTTCTGCAGAAACACCTTGGATATTTCTGTCTGTCTCAGTCAGGTGTAGCCCCCATGGAGTCCTAGGTGGGCTATGTACCACCACCCCCCTCCTCCAGGGCCAAGGGCAGCAAACAGGGCCTCTTATCAATAGATCCACATTCTACCTCTCTGCAAAGGTGGCAGTAGAGGGGAACATCAACCCCGTTCCTGCTGAGGAACAGACACCCCACAGGGCAGTCAATGCAGCTCTATACACATTCATAACACAATATCAGACAGACATTAGGCCTGGATATGCTAAGCTGCACCTCACCACTATCTGATAGTCTCATGCAGCAAGCCATCAGCCACTGCACCCTGCAAGCCACTCCATCAAGACACATACCACCTGCAAACAGTCTGCTAGGTAGCTCATAGTGCATGTTCCCAGTGGAGATGCATGCACCCATATCTGGGATGTCAGCATACACAGCAAGCAGATAAATCAGTGACTGGGCCCCAAAAGAAAACCCATATATATCACATGAGAGAAATACCATGTAGCACTATGGGGGTGCCTAGACATGCTGTCGTCACTGCACAGTCAGGGTGAGAGTGATTCCCCAGCAGGACATACAGAGGTCACCCTGTCTGTGTAGGTGGTGGCCAGGCACTACAATGTTCCAGCCAGTGCCCTATGCCCTGTGCAGATGCATCCTGTCCAGCCCACCCTGTCCGGGTTATACCCATGGTACCTTGCTCCTCATTATTATTACTTATTACTTATTATTATTACTTATTACTGTATATAACATTAAGTTAATCTGTACATAGTTCCCCCGGTTGTCCTATTGTTGAAGTTCCCTGTTCAATGTAAAACTCAATGTTACTTGTATGCATTGTAGTATGTTCTTGTTCAATGTACACCGCACTGATTGTAATAGCGCGGTATAAAAGAATTGTTTAATTAATTAATTAATTATGCACATTGGCAGGCCAATACTGGCAACAGTGCTGGCAGTGTGGGCTGTGGAAGGTGTTTGCAGCGACCACACGCTGTATAGACAGACAAACACTTCCACACCTATGCCAGCATTGTGCTACTATAGAGGAGTTTATCAGCCTTGCCCACCACACCAGTCCTGGGCACAGTACAGGCATGGATATGCTATGCAATACTGTTGGGGGTCACTCCCCAGGGTGGTAAACACTGACAGAGACCAGACCTGAGGCACACACCGCAGACATCAGAAAGATTGTTATGATGGAGCTCAATGAGCAAACTGTGCTTAACGTAGGACTTACTATCTACCAGTAATCATAGGAAACATTTGATAGGTGTGTACCGTTTACCCAGGTGTCGGGTGGCATTGCTAAGGTATGCAAGTGCTAGTATTGGGAGATGCACGCAGGGCCCACTGTCCTGCCTCTCCAGGAGGCATTGGCCAATGGGGCCTGTGTGTGTGGGTGTGGGTGTGTCTGGCCCTGTTGTCTGCTGCTTTACGGCAGAGTTTCCCAACTCCAGTCCTGGTGTTCCAAACTCTGTTCGGGTTTTCATGCTGTCCCTCATAAATATGCATGAGCTACATCTGCATACCATGGGGGTGGTGCATAGATATGCAGCACAGGCATCTTTATTGGAGGCAGCATGGAACCTGAATGATGTGGGGCCCTCCAGGACTGCATTTGGGAGACTCTGCTCTAGGTAATGCGCCTGTTTATGGTGTGGTAAAATATAGGTGTATTAACCATGGGAAAAATGTGTGGACTGGATTGGCAGTAGCCCCAGCTGGGCTTTGAACCTGTGACCTTCTGTTCTTACACACACTGTCTGTGTGCACTGCACCACCTTGTTGCCACTGATATGTTGCATTCCCTGGGGAGTCCATGACTGTACATCCAACAGAGCCTGTCTGTTGCGGTGGACTGTGCCAGCCTGCACAGGCCTAGGCCACTGTCTGCTGTGGTTTGCAGCCACTGCCCCCACCACCACCTGTACCCTTCCGCCAACATGCAGACATGTCCTTATGTTGGAAAAAGCATATGACCTGATTGAGTTGTGGCACTCCAGGACTGAATTTGGGGTACTTGGCTGTAGGTAATGCCCATTGTTTTGGTTTGTGTGCGGTGTAGGGTGAAATATAGGTGTTTGAACCATGCTTATGTTCTCTGCAAAAAAGGAGTGTCTGTACTATCACTGTTTAGTGGTGGGTAAAGCTATGGGGACTGGGTTGGCAGGAGTCCCAGCTGGGATTTAGAACTTGTGACCTTCTGGTCCTACAGTCAATGGCTGTGTCTGCTGCACTACACTGTGGCCACAGAAACAGTGCAGTCCCTGGAGATAGGAAACCTGGCCGGATGAGTCAGAAACCCTGCTCTGCACAATTTTACTGTGGGCTCATTTATCTTGTATGGGGACAAAAGTGCAAATAAACCTCAAAAATGACCTCGAAAAAAGGGGAAAAAACCCAAAACCAAGCTGGGCAACAGTGATAGCAATGGGCAACATAAAAAACACTCCCAGGAAAGCTCCAATAAAATGAAATGATTTTCGAAAGAGTCTACGGAGCGTAGACCCTTCCAAAAATCATTTTTTTTTTAGCTTTCCTGGGAGTGTTTTTTATTGTTGCCCATTGCTATCACTGTTGCCCAGCTGAATTACAATTTTCTACATTTTTGTTGTGGTCATTTTCAAGTTTTATTTGCAATTTTTTTCTGTGCACATGTATCACACTGCTCATGTTTTTAGGTTTCCCCGGTTTTGCTGTACATTGCTGACAGAAATGGTTTCTCTTCCCTTTAAATCGTCTCTAACGCGAGGTTTTCACTCGCGGTATTTTTAAGGTTGATTTTCAGCCCCGCTCCTGTGCGGGGAGCCTCTCCCCTCCCACTCTCCACCCATTGACCCCGTCCCTCCGCCCCTCGGGAGCCTTCCTCCGCCCTCGGAATGCCTTTCCACGCCCCTATCGCACATCAGTGCGCCGCGCACTTGTGCGGGCCCGTTAGTGTGACGCCCACATGTGCGGGGCTCAAAAACGCACTATTAGTGTGCGCTAAGGTACCTTAGTGCACGCTCAAGTGTGCCCTGCACAATTGCGTGGTTTAGTAAACATACCCCTTAGAGAAGCTAGCAAAGTAGTCAAGAAGGCAAAGATTCAAAAGGAGGAGGAAATAGCCAATGCAATAAAATGGGGGGATAAGACTTTATTCAGATATATTAGTGAGAAGAGGAAGGGCAAAAGTGGTGTTGTCAGACTCAAGGGTGCAGGGGGGGAATATGTAGAAGCTGATAAGGATAAAGCGGAATTGCTTAACAAATATTTTTGTTCTGTGTTCTCAGATGAAGAACCAGGAGCAGGACCTCAGAAAACACCCACAAATAAGAACAGAAGCGAGGGACATCTTGAGCAATTTTCAGAAGACTGTGTTCATGAGAAACTAGCTCAACTTAAAGTAGACAAAGCGATGGGACCGGATGGGATACACCCTAGAATAGTGAGCGAACTTGGGGCCGTTCTAGCAACTCCTGACCTTTTCAATGCCTCGTTGGAGTCGGGAGTGGTGCCAAAGGTCTGGAGAGTGGTGCCTTTACACAAAAGCGGAAGTAAGGATGTGGTTGAAAACTACAGGCCGGTTAGTTTAACTTCGGTGGTGAGTAAATTATTGGAAACGCTGCTGAAAGAGAAAATAGTGAGGTTTCTGGAGTCCAGCGGATTACAGGATCCGAGGCAGCATGGATTCACCAGAGGCAGGTCTTGTCAGACAAATCTGATTGATTTCTTTGACTGGGTGACCAGGGAGTTGGACCGAGGGAGAGCTCTAGATGTGGTGTATTTAGATTTCAGTAAAGCCTTTGACACTGTTCCTCACAGGCGACTTATAAACAAACTGAACACCCTAGGGATGGACCCTAAAGTTACTGCTTGGGTTAGAAATTGGTTGGGTGGGAGGCGACAAAGAGTACAAGTAAATGGAGCTCACTCTGAGGAGAAGGATGTTACCAGTGGTGTGCCCCAGGGATCTGTCCTTGGTCCGATTCTTTTTAACATCTTTGTTAGTGATATAGCCGAAGGGCTGTCGGGTAAGGTTTGCCTCTTTGCAGATGATACCAAAATATGCAATAGAGTAGACACCCAGGAAGGTGTAGATAACATGAGGAGGGATCTAGCTAAGCTTGAAGAATGGTCTAGAATTTGGCAGCTGGGATTTAATGTTAAAAAATGTAAGGTCATGCATTTCGGCTGCAGCAATCAAAGGGAGCAATACAGTATAGGAGGTGAAGTACTTTTGTCCACTAAAGAAGAGCGGGACCTAGGCGTGGTTGTGTCTGATGATCTTAAAGTAGTTAAACAGGTAGAAAAGGCGACGGCAAAAGCTAGAAGGATGCTTGGGTGCATACGGAGAGGAATGGCTAGCAGAAAAAAGGAGGTGATAATGCCTCTGTATAAGTCTTTGGTGCAACCTCATTTGGAGTATGGTGTGCAATTCTGGAAACCGCACCTTCAAAAGGATGTGAACAGGATGGAGTCGGTGCAGAGGGTGGCTACTAAAATGATTAGTGGGCTTCATTATAAAGCATATGAGGACAGACTTAAGAATCTTAATATGTACACCTTAGAGGAAAGGCGGGATAGAGGTGATATGATTGAGATGTTTAAATACCTCCGTGGCATAAATGTTCAGGGAGAGAGCCTCTTTCAATTGAAAGCAAGTTCTGCTATGAGGGGACATGGGATGAGGGTGAAGGGAGATAGATTCAGGAGTGATATGCGGAAATATTTCTTTACAGAAAGAGTAGTGGATCCATGGAATAGTCTCCCAGTGGAGGTGGTAGAGATGAGGACAGTAACTGAATTCAAAAAAGCATGGGACCAACACAGAGGATCTCTAAAGGTAAAAAGTGGACTGTTGTAGTTGTTGTTATGGAAGGACAGACTAGATAGGCCATGTGGTCTTTTTCTGTCATCATGTTTCTATGTTTCTGTCCTAGAGCAGCGGCCAACAGGGGCACAAACACCCACACCCACAGGCTCCACTATCCAAAGCCTCATGGAGAGTCAGGCTGTTGGGCCCTGCGCGGAGCAGCATCTACCAATACTAGCACCTGCATACCTAAGCAATGCCATCTTAAACTTGGACACACGTTCCACATATATAAAAAGGTTGCTATGATTAATGTCAGATAACAAATCCTAAGTTAAACACAATTTGCTGACAGAGATTCATCATAGCAACCTTTCTGATATCTGTGGAGTGTGTTTCAGTTTTTGTTTCTGACAGTGTTTACCACCCCGGGGAGTGACCCTAACAGTATTGAGTACGATAGCAATGCCTGCACTGTGCCCAGGACTGTTGTGGCTGCCAACCACCTCTATATTTGCACAATGCTGAAATAGGTGTGGAAGTGTGTGTATTTCTATCCAGTGTGTTGTGGCTGCCTACACCTTACTGAGCCCACAATGCTTGCACTGTTTCCAGTGTTAGCTTGCCAATGTGCATAATGAGGACCAAGGTACTGTGGGTATGGCCCAGACAGGGTGGCCTGGGCAGGATGCATCTGCACAGGGCATAGGGCAATGGCTGGGACAATGGCCACAGCATGTCATGCTGGGGGATCACTCTCACCCTGACTCAGCAGTGACCATGGCATGGCTAGGTTCCCCCATAGTGCTCTCCAATATTTCTCTCAAGTGATATCTGTGAGTTCCCTTTTCTGGGGCCCAATCACTGACATACCTGCTTGGTGTGTGTGCTCACATCCCATTTTTCGGTGCACACAGTTCTTCCAGGAACATGCTCTATGTACTAGCTAGCAGACTGTCTGCAGTTAGCATGTTTATGGCTGGAACACCTTGCAGGGTACAGCAGGTGGAGAATGAGTGTGCCCTCTGCTGGTGAATGTCAGATAGTGGTGGGGGGCAGCTGAGCTTTAGAGGCCTACTGTCTGCCAGTGCCCTATGTGATGCATAAAGATCTGCATTGACTGCCCTGAAGGCTGTCTATTCCCCAGCAGGACTGGGGTTGATGGTCCCCTCTACTGCCACCACTGCAGAGATGTAGAATGTGGATCTGTTGGTGTGAGTTCCTGTCCCTCACCCACACCCACACCCACACCCACAGAGAGCAGGTTTGGTGGTGCTACATAATCAAAACACCACCCTTCCCTTATAACATGTGACCATGGCAAACACACAGGATATGCACTTTTCTGGGTGCATCGCAATCCACAAGAGCTAGACGTGACTGGGAAATACAGATGGACACAAGTGCATCCTAGGTGTGTCTGCAAGGACTACCTATCACACACTCGCACTGATGGGGTCCTGCAGCACAGCCTACCTCAGTCAAGGCAGGTGCTGCGGACCTGGTGCTGGGTGCCCCATCTCACCCTCAGGGTGAGCACAGGAATCGCACAATGTCACGGTCTGTAGCTACTGTGTTCCAGTAACACACATGGTCAGTTCCCCCTACCAGGCCGTGGTGCTATAGAGGCGCATACCCCATCTTGTGATCAGATGTAGGCTGCTGTTCTGTATGTGCATTGCATCATGGGTATGGGTGGGTTTACCCTATCCTGGTAACCACAGCAGACAGTTTGTATGGTGACCTGTAGTCTTTCTGTAGCCCACTGGTTACTTCAATGACTGTGGAGACAAAGGTCATGGGTTTGATCCCACAGTGGTGTTTTTTAGTAAGGCTTTCTGAGGCATTGCCTTTTAATTTAAATAAGTGCTACCATCAAAAACACCCTCACAGTGCTGTAGCCTAAAGTGCCTCATAAGGCACCCTATAAAGTGCCCTATAGGGCACATTATAAGTTGCCTTGGCGGACAGGGCACTTTATAATGTGCCCTATTGAGTGCCTTATAGGGCGCCTTATGCAACACGTTAGGTTACTGCACTTTGAGGGGGTTTTTGCTGGCAACACTGATTTAAATTAAAAACGGAAATGCCTCAGACAGCACTGATTTAAATTAACCCTTTGAAGGCCTACTTTAAAATTTTAATCCACATTCTGCAGCCGGGTTAATTTTTGCATATTTCAGGAAAATTGTACCCGTCTTATTCAATATTTTCTAATAGTGATTTTCCTTCTGCTATGGTCATGTATTATATACCATTTGATAGGAATATTTAGTCAGAATTTTGGATCCTGAGAGTTTTGGGCTCGGCCTGGAAAGGGTTAAAAATGGAAATGCCTCAGACAGCCTTCTTACATAACACCAGTGCAGGACCAAACCCATGACCTCTGCCTCCACAGTCATTGCAGTAACCAGTGGGCTATATCTTTATAGCTTCTAACACTGCGCTGGCATGAACTTAGGGTTAGCGCGCGTTAACGTGCCACGACGCCCACTATCACATGATACAGATTCTTGCTACCTTGCCGCTGGACCGCCCACTACCTTATATGGCATTCTTCACATTAATGCTGCAACTAGCGCCAGTAACTTTAAGACGGTTTAGTAAACATACCCCTTTATTAACCGAATATGAAACCAAAATGATAATCAGTTTGTATCTAATCAGATTGCAGTTAAAACTACAAAAATTACATTTCAGACATCTAGGATTGCAATTTTTCATTCCACTGACAGAAAATCAGATGACCTTTTTATGTTGCGAAGCATGTCACATAAGCATTCCTTTTAGGGTTGCCAACTGGATCCAGATGCGCCCGACAGGTTCGATCCAGTCCTGGGTTTACCCCATTGCATGCAGGGATATGTAGTTCTGATTTCTCCATTGCACTCCATAAGAAAAGGAAAACTACAAGTAACTGCATGCAATGGGGTAAACCAGGACTGGAGCAAGCCTGTCGGGCGCATCTGGAGCCAGTTGGCAACCCTAATTCCTTTATATAAACAAAGGCTATGTATGAATACTGTGTTTAGACTAAGCATAACTCATATGAAATAGACTTCACCGATATGGTACTTAGAAGAACACAAGAACATAAAATATGCCATATTGGCAAAGGTCTATCAAGAGCAGTATGCTGTTTCCTACAGTGACCAATCCAGGTCACACGTAGCTATCAGGTACGCAGAGGCTGTATGAGACTTTCATTTATTTTGATTATATTGTGTTTTTGAGGTCAATATTCAAAAGATTTATGCAGATAGCATCAGTTTTAAAGTACAAAGTCTGCCCTTTGCACAATTTTTACATAGACAAATTACATGTTCAAAAATTTGATGGGCTAGAGGCATGCAAAAGGCAGAGTAATATAGAGAGGTGTAGGGCCCGATATTGAGTTCGGAGGGCTATGCGGATCTTCGGAGCATAGCCCACCCCGCCAGCCTCTAACACTGGATATTCAATGCTGGGGTCATATTCGGCCCCAGCATTGAATATCCGGGATTGCCGCAGTGCCTCATAGCCGTAGTCGATAACCAGGCACCAATGATATTGCATGCTGCCTCGTTAGCTCCTGCACTGAAAGATAGGCGAGCTTTTGCAATATCGCTGCTGCCCCATTAGCAATTGTCGCCACCTCCTCTCCTACCCGGAATGCCCCCAAGATAGATGCCCCGATGCTAAGCGGTTAGCATCGGGGCATGTAAGGGAGAAGAGAGGGGATATTCAACGGCACTAACCATGTTAGTGCTGTTGCATATCCCAGATAGCAATATTTACATGGCTTATGGGGCTGTAAACCATGTAAATGCCTTTCAAATATCGGGCCCGTAGTTACTTAGCTGAGGTTAAAATAAAAAGGCATTTTACTATAGTATTAAAAAAAATAACACCAACATAGAGCTGGTGTTATTATCTTTCCTGAGAGTGCTAATACACAGCCCAAGCTAGCAGCAAACTATTGAAAGGGAACAGTGAATAAAAAAAATCGCCCTCTCCCAATCCTTTACCATCCTCAAACCTCAGTACAAGACTCCCCTGACATCTACTGGGAGTCTTCCTGGAATCTAGTGAGTGGGGTAGAAAGGACCTGCAGTTGCTTCTGCCCTGTTGATTCCTGAGTTCAAAATGGTGCCTATGACTGTTTAATGGTAGGCTATCAGTAATACTGCTAGAGGGTCAGGCCATCAAATAAGGAGTTTGACCCCTAAGTGGTATAGGGTTGCCAACTGGCTCCAGATGCGCCCGACAGGCTTGATCCAGTCCTGGATTTACCCCATTGCATGCAGGGACATGTAGTCATGCTTTTCTTATGGAGTGCAATGGAAAAATCAGAACTACATGTCCCTGCATGCAGTGGGGTAAACCTAGGACTGGATCAAACATGTCAGGCGCATCTGGAGCCAGTTGACAACCATAAAGTGGTAGTACTAACCCCCAAGAGGTGTCTTTTTGAACCTGGACAGCTGATGGGGCAGAAGTGACCGCGGATAATTCTTGCTCTACCTTCAAGACACCAGGGAGACCTCTGGTAAGTCCCAGAGTGGATCTTGTGTAGGTTGGAGGATTGTGCCAGAGGAATTTACCTGGAGAGGATCTAGAGGGTGGAGAATCTGTGCTGGGGTGATTGTTTTTTGCACCAGGAGCATTGGGCAGCGCAGCAGCCTGATACTTCTGGGGAAGAAAAATACACTGAGACTTGAACCACTTGATCCCAGAAATCTCCCCATTATTTATCTAACAGTTCACCTCCCATTTTGGTCTACTGAGTACTAACAAAGCCAAAGTTGCCAAGTTACCCAGTTCCATGAGTGAGATTTTAAGACAGTCATGGATTTCTGACAAGCTCATCATGATGCATTTTGGGACCTACAGCACTGATTTCAATGGGTAAAATCAGGGATTACAAATACTATACTGAAATGCAAAGCTAATTTGAAAACAGAACTGGGTAACTTGGCAACTGGATTATTGTGGCAGTGATGCCCTGCCTCAGTCTCCAGGGGGTTGGGAAACCCCCCAGTCTCCAGCTCTAAGCACATACTAGAGTTAGGGACACTCATGCAGAGAGGAAAAAGAGCCCAGGGTAAGCCATAGGAGAAAGAGCTTGGCAGGATCTGGGCCAGGTTTTCAAAATCTCCCTGCACCAAGAAACTAGGATCTAGGTCAAAGGGGTGGAGCTGGGGACTGGTTAGTTTCCCAGGGACCTGGGGAAGAGGATGTGTGGCAAGACATACTTCCATGGCAAGACAAGGAATATATGAGGCTGCTTCCAAACATCAGAAGGGTTCTTGCTTTCTGTGAGCTTTCCATGATTCCTGAAGCACCTGAACCCATGGAACTGGGAGAAGCAGAATCTTTGGAATGTATCTGATGATATGGAATATGAGGAAGCTGGACTGTCTGGCATGTGAGTGGCCTTTTTTTGATTAAGGTGAACTGGGCAATGGGGAATGTCTAGGGGAGGTGTGGTTGGAAGGCTTCCCCAATCCTTCTTCAGGATATCATGAAGGAGTAAGGATTTGTCCAGATATGGAGAGTGGAATGGATTGAATTGCTATGGTTAACTCAGAGTTGGCAACTTACCCAGTTCTAGGAGAGATGTAAGCCAGTCCTGGATTTCTGACAACCTCATCCTGATGCATTTTTGGTTCCTGCAGGATTGATTTCAATAGATAAAATCTGGGACTACAATACCATGCTGGCAGAACCAGAAATGGCAAAAAATCTCACTCTTGGAAATGGGTAACATCAACTCTGTGACCTGTTTTTAATATTGAACATTTCTATTGATGGAAAGTGTATAAAGGAGAGAATCCTTTCAAGAAGGATGAACTAAAGAGGGCCACACAGTCCTAGTTTTGTTCCAAGGGGAGATTATCTGGCTGTTTTAATTTAAAGAACTGTGTGGAAAACCTGGGCCGGCTCACTTCCAACCTTTGTAAGCTTTAACCAGAAACTGCATTTACTGTAGGGTTGCCAACTGGCTCTTGTCTAGATGCACCTGACAGGCATGATCCAGTCCTGGGTTTACCCCATTGTATGCAGGGACATGTGGTCTTGCTTTTCTTATGGAGTGCAATAAAGAAATCAGAACTACAAGTCCCTGCATGCAATGGGATAAACCCAAGACTGGATCAAGCCTGCCGGGCGCATGTGGAGCCAATTGGCAACCCTAACTTACTGTAGGGAGTTTTTATTGTTGTTTTTGGTTTATATTTGTGTCTGCTTGGAAGACATGTGACTGGGAAATACCTAGTTACCTTAGACTTTTGAAACCAGCAGTTGGGAATAAATAAACTGGAACTCTACAGTAGTATGGACTTTTATTCCAAGCATGGCAGCAGGGGCTTTGAGGTTAATGCAGTGCTCCAGTGATGGTGCACCTTGCGTAGCACACATCAGACCCTAGCATGTGCCACTGTAGCAAAGGATAACTCTAGAGGAGTCAAGATTCCCCCCTTCAACCAGGGCTCTCACTAGAGCTTGAAAAGCAGAAATAGAAACTGCTAAAGTAATTAATTCCAGGCCCACTTATCAGAAAAGAACACACCAGGGTACACATTAAGAGCAATAGGCATCAGAAAGGTCTTGTCTAATTCATACCACACAGGCTTATCCAAAAAGACATTCTGGACAAACCATTTGAAGTTGGCACCCAAAATATAAGACTTACGAAAAAGTCAAAAGTCTGGAAACGGGACTCCCCCTTTTGATCTAGGCACAAAAACTGAGAAAATCCCACTCAGTAAAATATCCAGTTAGGAATGTACTGTAGCTCATGTATAGAAAAAGAAAAAAACTTCAGACTAAATATCTGGAATATGGTATACCAGCAATCTGGCCCTTCAATGTACACAACATGGGTCTAAAAAAACCCTTTTAATTTATGTTACCAAAATTTAATCTTAATTATAAAGTCACTTAATTAGAAGTGTTTTTCAGATCCATGATGTATATACATTGAAGGGCCAGATTGTTGGCTGCAAGTAAATTTGATACCTGGAATTTGAAGGCTTTAGTAATGCTGAGGTCTTTTTTTTCCTCCTATTTATTTACTTATCAGGTTTTTTTAACTGCTTTATCATTTCAGTCAAAGTGGCTTATATTATAACTTAAACTTGGTAATGTATATTAAACAGGGACATTGATAACTTGACTTTTTCTGAGGCAATGGAGGGTTGAGTGACTTGCCCTAGGCCACAAGGAGTGCTAGTGGGAAATGGACCTTGGTCTCTTCCAGTGATTGGTTCCCAAGCCAGTACTCTAATCATTAGGCTACTCCTCCACTATTTAAAACTGATTGGTATACCATTCTCCAGATATTTAGTCTGAATATTTGAGTGACAAAAACTGAGAAAGCATTAATTCCAAACATTTATATACAGCATCAGAAAACTCTAAAGGAAATGTACTGAATATGTAATTAAATTGTTTCAATATCTCTATCTTTATCACCTTGAGTTTCCCCTACTAGGTTAGATACAGCAGGGACCGGTTTGTCGTCAATTCATGAATATTAGAAAGAAGCAAATCACGGAGTCTCTGAAATTGTCCTAGCAAGGAAAATCCCCCAAATATTTTATTGCCCCTGTCTTCCAAAGAAATGGATATTTTAACAAGCTCTCTGTAAATACCAGCTCATTTAATATAACTGAGTTGCTGGAGGGAGGAGGAAGGGCTACCAGTCTGGCCAGGGTGGGGTTGGGTGTGAACCAGGGGATAGGGAGGAAGGAAGCACCAGGAGAAGGGGTTGAGGGGCATAGATAAAGGGCGAGGAGTGGGGGGTAGGGGCTTCATTTTGGGAAGGTCGAGAGACTAGTCAGGAAAAGGACGTTGAAACTGCAGAAAGGCAGAGAACATAACGTGGCTGGACAAGGGTTGGCTGGGGGATCCGAATCGCCAGCAGCACTGATTGGACAGACTGCATCTTACCGAAATCACTATCTTGACTACAGTGGCACCCTCCTCTCCTCTCCCTTTCCCTACAGTAGAATGGTTCCAGAGTGAATCTAGCCTAACTAGGAGCAAGACAGCAGTGGTGGTGGCAGCATTAGCAGGCATGGGGAGTGGCAATCAGGAGGACACTCATGCTCGCAGCAGCCACAAACAGGAGGAAGTGATGCCATCATGGCCCATGTCCATGGCTAATGGGCACCGCCAGTGTGGCCATCCCCTCCTCCACCAACTGACCAACCTGAGTGGTGCGATTGCGGGACAAGGACAGAAACGGACTGGCAAAATTTGATTTGGCCTGGACGGCTTCCGGAGAACACATCTTACTTGTGGGCCCCATATCCATATGGCTGCGGTTGAATGGAATACTTAGAAGCAGCAGCCAAAAGGAAAAAGATTCATCCCTGAAGATAATAAGGGCTTGCTTCACAGCAGCCATTGCTGGGGACTGCTCTTCTGGCCACATTGGGAAAAAGGAGGTAGAGCCTGACTGACGTCAGCAGGAAGAGAAGAACCTTAAAGGAGCCATGACAGCATGGCACCAGGGCAGGTGAATAAAGAGAACAGGGGACAGAGAAAAGATAGCAAAGGAAAGCATAGAAAAAGCAATGGAGGAGACTACAGCAAGAGGAGCATGGAGTGGCAGAAGGCAAGCATGGTCGAGGAAAATGGTAAGACAGCAGCATCCAGAAAGGTCTTGGAGAATCAACAGCCGGTGTACAAGAAATGGAGCAAACACAGCATCAGAAGCAGATAAGAGGAGGCAGGGATCTCAAAAGGAAGCTAGAGTGGCGGAACCAAGAATGGATGCCAGGAGGAATATGGGATATGGGATCTGGTAAACAAAGTGAGAGCCGTGGCCACGGTCCATAGCGCAGGACGCAAGCAGGCTCTCACCAGTTTCCCTCAAAGAATCATTGGGCCCCTTGCAGGATCAGATACCCATGGGCATAGAAGGCTACCTCCCAACACCACTCACAGAGCAGAGGGGTGAATATAGATTAAGAATAGGTGAGACATGGAACATTGCTGTGAAACAGGTAGATGCAGATGGCAAGGACAGGATGATTTGTGAGTCATTGAATGCAGGCTCTCGGAGGGATGAAGGAATGGGCACTGGGGGGGGGTAATAGTGCAAGAACACTTAGGGGATTCACGAGGTGGGGAGGGCATGGTCACGGGAGAGGGGCAGGGTTACAGATGTGGAACCTGTGTTTTGGAGGATGAGTTTTTCTGGCAGTATGAAGGAGGGCGTCTCTTGTGACCAGAAGTGCCTCTGTCTTGCTGTTATTTACTGCTAGGTTAAGTTCTGCGAGGCATTCTGTGATGGCTGAGAGGTAATCAGAGATGACTGAGAAGTCTGGGGTAAGATTGTGGAAGGGCATGTAAAACGTCATCAGCATATAGTTGAAACTACATTTTGAATTTCCTCAGTATATTGCAAATAGGATGAATGTAGATATTGAATCGGAGGACTGATAATGCAGAACCCTGTGGTATGCCCTGTTTTTGCCTGAAGTAGTTGAACATGTGGGTGAACAAGGAGGCTAGACACCTCCCCACCCCAAAGACAGCCTTAGCAATGGCACAGATGATGCCATTGGGGAGGGAGCACCCAAGGAAGGGGGAGAAAATAACCCGGCCCGTATGAAGGGGAATAGAGTTTTGGTCTGTGAGGCAAGACCGGCAGTATGTATTTGCATTATGAGTTCATTAGACAGCCATGCACCTATGGGCATAAAAGACAAGATATAGAAGAACAAGTATATAGATATATTTTCCTTGCTGGTAAAGTGTAACGATATGAATTATGACTGCTTGAGCTGGCTTGGAAAATGAAAACTGGTTAGCAAGAAGACAGACAGTATATCAAAAATCATCTGAAAATTCAAAATAGCTCCACTCATTAACCACATCTATAGTACATTTCTTCAGAAAAAACAAAAAGGAGAAAGAGCAGGTCTCAGAGTCTCAAGAGGTGAACAGTTAAGCCATAGTCAAAACGGCCATCATTATCACCCCAAACTATACATCAATGATCTGCCCAAAAACTCCTCTTATTAACCATCAGTAGATTAGGCAGTAAAAACTCACAGTGGACTTAACTTAATTAAAGCTCAATAATTCATCTTCTTCTAATCCACAATTCATGAGACTTTGCTCGCCACTAGACCATTCGAGATGGACTAACCCCAATGCCCACTCGGATGGCCATTCAGCATTTTGCTTCCAGCTGCTTCAGGGGGATATGGATCATACTGAGCACTAGCAATGAAAAACAAACAAAAAAAACTCCTTATAGAAGCACTATATCCCCATAGAAGCACCCCAACAGAAAAATAAGAAGCAAAAACCAACCATAATTTCTACGTTAAGCAGAACTTACCAACTCTTTACTGTCCACTGTGTCTCAAATTGCAACCCTGATCTCTCATACAGCCTCACCAAAAAATGTTACGCAGGCACACAAACACACATCTACTGGCTGTACCCTCGATGACCGTCATCGGATCCACAACAACGGTCATTATAATAATCATCCTTTAGCCAACACTAGCAACAGGCTCCCCAATCGATTTGTAAATTCAACCCACCAGGGATAACAGTCTGAAGCAAAAAGTTCCATCTCTGTTTGCGAAAAACAAGATATTCCTCTCGTGTTCCCCCCCCCCCCTTCCCATCATCACCTGCTCTATGCAAAAACAGCGTAAAACATTAAATCCATGTCCCTTTTCTAAACAGTGCTCAACAATTGGAGCCTCCCAACGTTTACAATGTAACCTACTCTTATGTTCCCCCAAATGTATCTTAAAAGGGCGAATGGTTTTACCAATATATCACAATCCACAGGGACAAAATATCACATAAATGACAAAATCAGACCCACAAGAAGTGTTATATCTCAAATTATATATCTTAACCCCATATGAAAAACGTTCAGTCTCCCAAGATACCACACACAATGAACAATTGCCGCACCTTTTATGACCTACCGGTATTTGGATGAGTTTAATGAAGGATTTTGACAATCTAAGGAAGGTTTTTTAGAGGACGGCCACCAAAAGAAGAAGTTTGTACAAGGCAAAGATCAGGTGATTCCCAGAAACAAGACACAACATCATTATTGATACATTTATCGGACAAATTGCTGACAGAAGATCAGATGCTACTGTTCAATAAAGGGCTTTCATTTGTTCCGAGAGCAAGTTTTGATTCTTTTCAGTTTCAGTTGGATTTTGAGAAATTTATAAGGAAGCTTAATTTTGATTTTTTTTTTTTTGCCTCACCGAAGTGTGAACAAGTTATTACATTGCCAGAAGGTGATAGAGTTCAGCGTGAGGTTAATATGAGTAGAGTCCCTTTATCATTTAAATCAACTTGGAATCCGCCAAGACCATTGCATCCTGCTCTTTTTATCTATAAGCAATTGGCATTGCAGAATATTGCAATTCTTGAAAGAACGTCATGCAGAAAGACAAGGAATGTTCTTTCTGCACAAAAAAGATTATCTCTTAGGGAGCTGATAGCAACACCTGAATTGGTGATTAGAATTGCTGTTTAAAGGTGGTGTGATTGTAATCCAGAATCAAACTCAATATTTTGCAGAAGCTCATCGTCAGCTTTCAGACTCCTTAGTGTAGATAGAGCTGTCTGAAGATCCTACTTCTATGCTACAGAGAGAGATTAGAGATGTAACAGGGCAAGCTTTTCCTGCACATTGTATTACGAAGAAAGAATTGTCTTTTTAAAATGTAAAGTCACCTTGTTTGCCTAAGTTTTATCTGTTGCCAAAACTTCATAAAAATTTATCAAGGCCATCAGGTAGACACATAGTTTCCACTAGAGGTTTGTTTCTAGAATCATTATCGACGTTTATTGATTCTTTTTTGAGACGTTTATTGAAAACCATTCCATCATATATACCACATACTGTGCATTTTTTTACAAATTTTAGCAGAAGCATCTTTGCTGGCAAAGAGCTCTTTTCCTCTTCTTGTAACTCTGGACGTAACAGCACTGTACACCAGTTTTCCTCAGTCGGCGGCTTTAGCTGCTGTGGAAGCTGAGTTGATGCAACATGGAGATGTTAAAGGGATGCAGAGGGGTTTCTTTTATGAGGTTTACAGAGCTTGCATTATATAGGAATTATTTTGTGTTTGAAGGGCAGATTTATCAACAAACTGCAGGTGTTGCAATGGGGGCTACTTTTGACCCTTCTTTAGCCAATTTGTTTTTGGGACTGTATGAGCAGCGATGGCTTTTGAATTCTCTGTACTCTTCCCAGATCTAAGTATGGCGTCGGTACATTGATGACATATTTTTGATCTGAAAAGGATTGGTGAATTCTTTAGTCTCTTTTTATGAGTAGTTAAATAGCTTGGATTCCCATGTACAGTTTACCCTCATTTATCATATGGATGAGATTGTTTGTTTGTTTTTTTTAGATGTGAGGGTATTTCGGCTGTCAGATGGATGGGGGACATCGGTATATAAGAAGGTGTACTGACAGGAATACTTTTTTGCATTACTCAAGTGCTCATCCTGTGCGGTTGCTGCAGGGGCTGCCTATCTCGCAGTTTATTAGGTACCGTAGGAATTGCTCCATGTTAGATGATTTTAAAGTTAAGGCTCGGCTGTTTGAAAACTGATCTTGTGGCCAGGGGTTATCCAGATATGATAGTGGATCGTGCTTATAGGCAGGCATTGTTTAATGATAGAGCATGGCTCCTATCCCCCCATGATAAACCATAGGCAGAAGTTGGTGAATATGTTAATTTTATTTCTCAATTTTCCCCTTTAAGCTCTAGAATTCAGTGTATACTTTCTAGACATATTAATGTTTTACAGACAATTCCAGGACTGGAAAGAGGAGGCCCCCATTATGTGTGGCTGAGAAATTTGAACTTGAAGGAGATGTTAAGCCCTTCAGTTTTATGTCCTTTGAAGTCCCTGATTAAGAAAGAAATGACAGGTTTTACAGTAACTGTCTGTTGGATATATGCAGAGAAAATGAGAGTGGAGTCAAAGATGATCCCAAGGTTGCAAACTGAGGAAACAGGGGGGAGTGTAGTGTTTATCCACAGAAATAGAGAAGGAAAGAAGGGGAAGTGGGTTTAGGGGAAAATATAAGGATCTCAGTTTTGGCCATGTTCAGTTTGAGATAGCGGTGAGACATCCAGGCAACAATGTCTGATTAGGAGGCAGAGATCCGGATCTGGCTTCCTGGAGAGATTTCAGACACAGAAAGTTAGATCTGAGAGTCGTCAGCATAAAGATGGTACTGAAAACCATGATAGGAAATAAGTGCACCAAGGGACTTGGTATAGAGAGAGAAAAGGAGAGGTCCCAAAACTAGCTGAAAGTGTGATGGCAGTAGATGAGGATCCACCAGAATATACACTACAAATGCGATGGGAGAAATAAGAACAGAATAGAGCCCCTAAATCCAAGTAAGGCCAGGATATCAAGCAGAAGGTGGTGATCAATAGTAAGTAGAATTCCTTCCTGTTGCAATAGGTGGTCTCCCTCACTCATGGGGACCTGAGGACCACATGTGTGCAATTGATTGAGCTCCAGAACCAATGGAAACAGGACACTTCATGGAATTGGATCATAGTTTGCTGCCTCTGCTGCACAGTCTGTGGGAAGTTTACATATTATGCAGTGTGGGTTAGAAAAGTCTTCAGGAACTGTGAGATGAAGAGTGAGATGGCTGACTTGCTGAGACTGGAAACTATCAGTAGCTAGGAAGACGGAGGCTGTGGTGATCTTTAGGTGGACAGGCATGATCTGGCCCCTCTGTGGTGTAGTGGAATGGTTCTAGCACCTAACATAGGTGATGAATGGTTACCTTGTCAATGTGGAACCTAGTGAAACACTGCTTATCTAGTAGGTACAAGAATAGGGTCCTGGGTCTGCAGACTGTTTGATATGGGTGCCTCCTAGTGTATCATCAATGCTCCCTGTGGGCTTCTTGCAGTAGGGCTCATGCAGTGTTTTCATCTCATCCATGGCTCCTGTCTCCTACCACCAATACACACAGTGTTGCAAATACACCTGCACACCCACACCCATACATCCTCACTCTGACACAGACAGGCAGCAGGGAATCAAACAGAGGCTTCAGGGAACTGTGGTATGTACACAGGCAGAAAACTGGGGACTAGTCTGAGAGAACACAAGCTTTAAACTAAGATGCAGACAACAGTCCAGCAGCAAGATGGGGGCTTTCCAGTCTTTTGCACTGAGTGTCACATGTATGATTTTTTCCCAGTTGGTGAGAGGTCTTACATATGCACTAAGTGCAAGGAGCTCTTTGCTCTCAGGGAACAAGTCTGTTCTCTAGAGGCTAGAGTAGCAGACCTGGAAGACATAAGAAAGACAGGGAAGTACATGGACGAGACCTACAGGGATACAGTCCTGAAGTCCCACCTCCAGTCTGGCAGCATCCCTGTTGCCATGGAGGAGAGAGGTCACGTGACAGGAGAGCATCACCCTGGTGTGGCAGGACGTGATCCTGTAACCAGGACCTGTCCTCCAGGTGATGTAAAACCCTCTCGCACCGAGGACGTTTCTCCAGGGCCATGTGCTCATGAGGGGAGGGTTAGGACAGCTGTTATAGTTGGTGATTCGATCATTAGGCATGTAGACAGCTGGGTGGCTGGTGGACGTGAGGATCGCCTGGTAACATGCCTGCCTGGTGCGAAGGTAGCGGACCTCACGCACCGCCTAGATAGAATCATAGATAGTGCTGGGGAGGAGTCTGCTGTCTTGGTACATGTCGGTACGAATGACATAGGAAAATGTGGTAGGGAAGTTCTGGAGGCTAAATTTTAAGCTTTTAGGTAGGAAGTTGAAATCCAGAACATCCAGGGTAGCATTCTCCGAAATGCTTCCTGTTCCACGTGCAGGACCCAAAAGGCAGGCAGAGCTCCGGAGTCTCAATGCATGGATGAGACAATGGTGCAAGGATGAGGGTTTTGGATTTGTTAGGAACTGGGGAACATTCTGGGGAAAGGAGGGGCTCTTCCAAAGGTATGGGCTTCAGCTTAACCGGGATGGAACCAGGCTGCTGGCATTAACCTTTAAAAAGGAGATAGAGAAGCTTTTAAACTAGAAAATAGGGGAAAGCCGACAGTCGCCCAAGAGCGCATGGTTCGGAAGACGGTATCCTTGAAGGATACTACCGAAAGCAGTGAGGTTCCAAAAAAGAGTAAAGTAGCCCAAATGCCCTTGAGTATGGTGCAGACAGAGCATAAAGATTCCAAATTACCCATGCCTACCAATAGCCAGATTAATTTTAATAAAATACAGTCTCTGAAATGCTTGTATGCAAATGCTAGACGTCTAAACAATAAGATAGGAGAGTTAGAATATATAGCACTAAATGAGAGGTTAGATATGATTGCCATCTCAGAGACATGATGGAAGGAGGACAACCAGTGGGACACTTTGATACCTGGATACAAACTATATCATAATGATAGAACTGATCAAATTGGAGGAGGCGTTGCGCTCTATGTTAGAGAGGGCATTGAGTCAGAAAGGATTAAAGTTTTGCAGGAAACAAAATTTGCTGTAGAATCTCTATGGATTGAAATTCCATGTATGAAGGGGAAGGTGACGGAAGTGGGGGTGTACTATCGACCGCCTGGCCAGAATGAACAAATGGATGATGAAATGCTTAAAGAGATCAAGGAAGCTAACAAAAGTTACAGCAGAGTAGTGATAATGGGCGATTTCAATTACCCCGGTATCGACTGGCTCAGTGTCACGGCAGGACATGCTAGGGAGATAAAGTTTTTAGATGAAATAAATGACTGCTTCTTGGAGCAGATGGTTCATGAACTGACCAGAGGGGAAGCCATACTGGATCTAGTCCTTAGTGGAACACCAGATCTGGTGCAAGAAATAAGGGTGTTGGGACCACTTGGCAATAGTGATCATAGCATGATTGTGTTTGATTTAATTAGTGGAGGAGGGATAGTAAAGAAATCCACAGTACTACCTTTTAACTTTCAAAAGGGAGACTATGATAAAATGAGGAATATAGTTAAGAAAAAACTAAAAGGAGCAGTTGCAAAGACTTGCTTCAAGCTTGGGTGTTGTTTAAAAATACTATCCTGGAAGCCCAGACCGGCTGTATTCCACGCATTAAGAAGAGTGGAAGAAAGTCCAAAAAACTGCCAGCATGGTTTAAAGGTGAGGCCAGAGAGGCTGTTGCTTCCAAAAAAGCATCTTTCAGGAAATGGAAAAAAAGAGCCAAATGAAGAAAACTGGAAACAGCACAAGCACTGGCAAGTTAAATGCAAAGCATTGATAAGGCAGGCAAAGCGAGAATTTGAGAAGGAACTTGCTACAGAAGCAAAAACATGAAACAAAGACTTTTTCAAGTACATTCGTAGCAAGAGGCCTGTGAGAGAGTCAATTGGACTTTTAGATGACAGAGAGGTAAAAGGGGCAGTAAAAGGAGACAAGGCTATAGCAGAGAGACTGAATGAATTCTTTGCTTCGGTCTTTACTGAGGAAGATGTAGGGACGTTACCAAAGACCGAAGTGGTATTTAAAGGTAATACTGCAGAGGAATTGAGAGAAATATCACTACACCGGGAAGATGTATTACAACTATTTGATAAACTGAATAGTAGCATATCACTTGGGCCGGATGGTATATATCCAAGAGTGTTGAAAGAACTGAAATATGAGATTGCAGACCTGCTATTAGTAATCTGTGAACTTTCATTAAAATCATCTGTAATACCTGAAGATTGGAAGATTGCTAATGTAACGCCAATTTTTAAAAAGGGTTCCAGGAGTGATCCAGGAAATTACAGACCGGTGAGCCTGACATCAGTACCGGGAAAAATGGTAGAAACTATCATAAAGAACAAAATTACACAGCATGTGGATAGTCATGGCCTAATGGGAGACAGCCAACATGGCTTTAGACAAGGAAGATCTTGTCTCACTAATCTGATATTTTTTTTGAAGGTGTGAATAAACAGGTAGATAAAGGTGAGTCAGTTGATATAGTATATCTGGACTTTCAGAAAGCCTTTGACAAGGTCCCTCATCAGAGACTTTTGGCAAAACTACAAAGTCATGGGATAGGAGGCAGTGTACTATTGTGGCTTGGGAACTGGTTAAAAGATAGAAAGCAGAGGGTAGGGCTAAATGGCCAATTTTTCCAATGGAAAAAGGTGACTAGTGGAGTACCCCAGGGATCTGTACTGGGTCCGCTACTTTTTGACATATTCATAAATGACCTGGAAAAGGGAACAACAAGTGAGGTTATCAAATTTGCAGACGACACAAAACTGTTTAAAGTTGTTAAAACCCAAGAGGACTGTGGAAAACTGCAGGAGTATCTGGATAAATTGGAAGACTGGGCATCCAAATGGCAGATGAAATTTAATGTGGACAAGTGCAAAGTTATGCACCTAGGAAAGAACAACCCACACTATGGTTACACGATGCAAGGTTCCACATTGGGAACCACCACCCAGGAAAAAGATTTAGGAGTCATCGTGGATAACATGTTAAAACCCTCCGCCCAGTGTGCAGCGGCGGCCAAGAAAGCAAATAGAATGCTAGGTATCATAATGAAAGGAATGGAAAATTAAAACAAAGGATATTATAATGCCTCTGTATCGTTCCATGGTACGACCGCACCTTGAATATTGTGTGCAATTCTGGTCACCGTATCGTAAAAAGGATATAGCGTTATTAGAAAAGGTACAGAAAAGAGCCACCAAAATGGTAAAGGGGATGGAAGGCTACTCCTATGAAGAGAGGCTACAAAGGTTAGGGCTCTTCATCCTGGAAAAGAGACGGCTGAGTGGAGATATGATAGAGGTCTATAAATTTAATGAATGGAGTGGAGCGGGTAAACGTAGATCAATTGTTTACACTATCAGAATATAGAAAGACTAGGGGACATGCAATGAAGCTACAGGGTAAACTATTTAAGACAAATAAGAGAAAATATTTTTTCACTCAACATGTAATCAAACTCTGGAATTTGTTACCGGAGGATGTAGTAAAGGCTGTTAGTGTAGCTGGGTTTAAAAAAGGTTTGGACAAGTTCCTGGAGGAAAGGTCCATAAACCATTATTAAAAAGGGACCCAGGATATCAATGCTTGACCCAATACAAGCATTGTGGAACCTTTGTCTTTTGGGGATACTGCTAGGTACGTATGACCTAGATTGACCACTGTTGGAAACAGGATACTGGGCTTGATGGACCTTGGTCTCACCCAGTATGGCATATCTTATGTTCTTAGAAGACTGATGCACCAAGGGTCAGAGAGTGTATCAAAGGGATAAGGAGCTGGGAAGGAGGGAATAAGGAAGTGGGAATCTAACAGGCCTTGGAAAGAGGGTGGGGGGGGGGAGAACTGGTCTGGGAAGGGCAGGGGATATAATGGTATATGAAGAGATACCTACATAGACACAAGCCCCATTATGCCAAAAACTTGCAAGCTGGGTTTCTCCATGACTTAAGCAGTCCCAAGAGACAAGAGTCCCATCCTTATTCATGGTTTATAGCAAGTGTAGACTGGCTTGTTTAGAAAGTCCACTCTGCACGTCATAGATGTGAAGGCACATACACTGCCCTGGCCATGTCCCGGAAACACACTCATCACACCTTCGATGGACATGTGTTTAGATCAATGTGTCTCACGCGGAAACATGTATCTTCTGGCCTTTCTAAAATGCCATTTTGCATATGGGCACTGCTTCAATGTTTTTTTGCCTGCCATGTTAATATTCAAAACATGAATAGGCCTTCTTCTAAAATAATCTCCTTATTGTTTAATGGCATAATTTTATGGGCATCAGTTATATTCAAAAATATTGATAATTCTTTCTGCCTATGCAATCAACAATGTAGAAAAAGAAAAAAAAAAACAACAAGAATGATGCCTGCATAATCTCCAATAACATCAAAAAGAGTAGCAACCCCAATTTCCAAGAAAAATGTTGCCAAAGAAAGAAAAAGCAAATATTCTTATCAGAAAATATCTCTTTTAGAATACAGCAGGCTAACAGCAACCATACCCAAATCAGAACCGTGATTCAACTTGCACAATATGTAGCACCAGCAACTCGCCCATAGCATCATCCATCAGAACAACTCCATATATTTCAGCCCTGGTGTCACACCATAGCTCTTTCCGTCACTGGTTAGTGATCATAGTGATAATAATGCTCTTTGACATGTAAACCATCCTTTACCACAGCAATACAATCAATCTAACACACAAGCACTTTACCATCAAGCCATTCATATCATCCACTCACTAATCACAACACTCATTCATCCATAACATGACACATCATTGACAACCCAGCCCTGATGTCCACATTATCTCTTCAACTTAATGCAGTAGAAGTTATAGCTCACCTTCCCCCTAGACATGCAACATGTAGCTCTCAGCTCCGAATGTAGGAAAGAACAGGTGAGAATATTGTGGTGGCAGTATTGCTCACGTACCCACAGCACCCACCAAGCTGGTGCCTATGTAGCTAACAACCATAACTGAACATTATTCTCATAATCGGATAAATCAGATGATTCAAAAGTTTCTTTGAAATAGTCTCTTTCTCAAATTTACTAAAACTATATACACATGACAACACCCTCTTGAACTGCCTCCAGTAGAAACTTAGTTCCTGATATTCCATGACCGAACACTGTTTAGGTCAACTATCCAGAGGGTCACCATGAGTCGACACCAACTCGATGGCACACAAAAACAACAGCCGCAACATTCCAAGGCATTTACATGGTTTACAGAGCTGTAAACCATGTGAATACCCCTAAGCGGCACTATCACGGTTACTGCTACCGAATATCCCTGAGTAACGCCACCATACACCCCGATGCTAACTGTCAGGGGCATTCTAGGGTGGAGTGGAGGTGAGGTGGAGCTGATTGCAAACCGGTCAGTGGTGATATTGAGCTGCTGCCATTTGCAATCTTCAGTGAAAGCCAGGTGTAGGAAACCCTGGCCTAATTTTCACCGCGTATCGCTAACCTGGCAGCAGCTTAATATCTCCGCTGACCGTTAATCAATCCGGCTCTGTGGCAACCCAGATGTTCAATGCTGGGGCTGGATATGACCCCGGCATTGAATATCTGCATTCAGTATTCAGCACTGGCATCTAGCTGCGGTAATTGCACTAGCCGCTGGTGCTGAATATCGGGCTTTTAGATTATAGATCCTCTGGGGACGGGGAAATACTTGCATACTTGAATGTAATGCACCTTGAACTACCACTGGAAAGGCATGAACTAAATACTGATAAATAAATGAAAGCAAAAAAAAAAAAAGAATTAACAAACAGATCATTTAAAAAAAGAAAAAAAATGGTCCATCCAGGAAATTAGAGTTATAAGTAATGATGCGGTAATTCTTGACACATTCAATCTTGAATAAAATAAAATAAAATGCAAAATTTGCCTCTTTTGATGATTAGGTAATATAACAAATCTGATGAAAAGCCAACTGCTTCCATTGCAGCTATAAAAGCATTAGTGGTAATGTCCAATGAAGAGTTTAATAAATGTTAATCTCCAAATGCAGCTAATTTACTCAAATCAATCCTTGCATTAATTAGCCCACTTACAAGTTCTGACAACTGAGTTTTATCAACACATGGTGAATGGTAAACCAAACTAAAGCAAATATATTTATTACCTACTAACAATGGCTCGACACATCATCTATCTTCAAATCCTTCTGGCTTACAACCAAAGCGTTTTTTGGGGTTTTTTTGCTGAACATAATAAACCATCTCATCTGCCACTCAAATGGAGGAGGGGAACAATCATAAATGGATGGACCCAACTGATATATGATAACAATATCTGTGACTAATAATCATGATTCTGTAAACCCAAATATCTCAGGATCTTCTCCTCTACAAATACTACATAAAAGTGGAACTTTATTACACAGCTAATGTGCACTAGCCAGAAATATTCTCAACTGGGTACAATATAATTCAGAAATATTTCTGTCCTTATCAAATAACCAATATACAAGCAAGTGTGTGGTCCTCTCAATTTAAATTTTATAAATGGAGTTCAAATGTCCATACCGACCATTACCAGTGGCTGCAGGACTCAGTCAGAAGTATCGATAAAAATAGTAATTTTAGAATATCTAAATCCTATACAGACCATCTTGAAAATGCACTTTGCTTACAAATAGATGTAATGAAATAAAAGTATACAATACCCATTAGTCGTCTTCTGTTCCACACAATGGGCCCTTTGGCATTGCCCTTCTAAGAGCACTTTCTGGTGAGATAACCCATTTATGAGTATGAGTTTGTTCTATTGTAGGGATGACTTCAGCCCTCTGCAGTGATGTTCCCCCAGCAAGTTGCAATGTAAACCGAGACTGAGCATTCCCGAGTGACAATGCATATGAGAGTTCACAGTTCACCAAAGTCTCTTTGGACTCCAATAAGTCTCCTTCTTTTGGAAAATTCCTTCCTTCTTGTAGGGACGATGATCTTAGCCACTAGTGATGCAACCAACTCAAGAGAAGCTGAGAAATCCCAACTTGTGTTCAAATCACTATTTCTAGATATCTGCGTTTCAGTGCCAATCATCTGATTCTTCATAGTGTCAGATGGTAGGAATGCTTCAGAGGCTAATGCTGCCAGTTGCACCTATATTTGTAAAGTTGATATGGATTTGAGGGAAGGATGAGACCTAGAGCAACTGTTCCTATACTCCTGGAATTAAGTGCTAGCTACGTGATCGAGACTGTGCTTTGATCTCAAGTAGCTCCTGCTATAATGATGCTGGTGCCTGGTCCATCTTCAACAGTGATTTTCCAATATGACTCACTCCAGCACCACCTTCTTTTTGGGACTAAACCTCTATAGCCTGAGGATTACATACCACACACACCCCCCCACCCCCACCTCAATGCGTAGTCAACATTAGACTAACTTGACTGTAATGTCAGTGAGGCTGGCTGAGTAGGAACACTTCTTTGTACAACTTAGGGCTAGGCCTCAAATCTTACAAATATCTCCTCGCCAGCTTCCTCTTACTCCCCACCTTCTTGACATGCACTTGGGCAGTTGCCACAGCATGTTCAGATTCAGTAGTCGCAATCCAGGCATGATCTGTGATACCTATGGCTGCAGTGGCAACATTGAGATAATGCTTAGCAGGAGGGACTGCCTGCCTGCACCTAAAGAGTTTCTTTACACATTAAAGCAAAACTAATAACTTTATATATGTTTGTTGCAGGCTAGATGAACAAAGGAAACCCTGCTGGACACAACAGCCACTTAAAAAAATCAATTTTTGGAGGGTATTCAACTAATATGATTGATCACCATTGAGAAAGGAGGTTTTGCTGCTTTTTTTTTTTTTTTTTTTTTTTTAATCGGGCTCTGTCATAGATGACTGAGTCTGTGCCCATGAGGAGCTGGGGAGGCAGGAAAATAGGCCATGGTAACAACCCCTTAGTCACTTTAAACGCCTTGATTCCCCTTCCTCTTTTGTTCCTGGAGTGGCCAGCAAATAATAGCATGCAGTGAGCTTAACGAGGCTGGCTGTATGCCATGTCAGCCCAACTGTGCAGTTGCTTGACCCAGCAGGTTCTTTTTGCTCCTTTTCTGATCCACCCCTATACTTCCCAACATGTTGAAGCCCAAGTGATGATGACCAAGTTTGCTGGTACCATGTAACAGTGGAAAGAGAGCTGAACAGCCAACCAGAAGCTTGATGACAGACAGGGTGAATTTGCCTGTACAGGCATCCCAATTACTTGTGACACTCGTGTAGGTTACATGAGGCTGTGCACAAAGCAGAAATGTTGCAGCAGCCTTTTAAACCCTATGGGCCCAACATTCAGTTCAAATGCCTCAGCAGGATATTCAGTGGCAGTAACCAGACTGGAGCTGTTGCTGAATATCCCTTTTGAGTGGCGCAAACCAGCTGTCTCGGCACGTATCTGGTTTGCCTGATTTTCAGCCAGGTCTTAACCAGATTACTTGGGCCATACAAAAAGCTGTCCTAAATTGTAAGCTAACTACTCCTTTGTGACCCATGGGTGAAAGGAGCTATCACTGTACAGTGCAACACACTAACTTACTGAAGAGAAAAGCAGGTGATTCAGATATATGAAGAAGCACCAGAGGTAGAGAGGCAGCTGTGATTCAGAAGATGAAAGAGTAGGCACACCTGCAAGCAGTAGCAGTAATAGTAGCATAAACATCATCCTGTCAGCTACATCTTCACCCCACCTCTATTCATCAGAGCCCCATAAGCTTCAGCAAAGTTAAGTCTCTGACAGAGCCCTAGCTACCGTGATGATTAGCAGAGACCAGTGTGCCACAAATGAGATTCCTCCATGAATACGAGTTATCTATGACAAGTTACCTTGGAGAGGCCAGTAAAGACATTGTCACAGACTATGTGGCACACTGGGCACACAAGAGGAACACAGGAAGCAAGAGACGTAGGTTGGTAACAGACTGCTTTATTGATGAGAGTCCCTACGTGTTTCGGCAAACGCCTTCCTCGGGGGACATACAGCAGTGCTGTGTCAAATAAAATGTCTCTTTAAGACAATTTTGTCGAATTGCTAAGCAATAGCATAGTGATATCTATTAGGAAATTTCCTTCGAGAAGTTTTGTAATACTGGTATAAAAATTTACCAACACCATCCGGGTGAAGAGAGGGTGATTAATCACTGCAGATCGTCTCAAACAAACACTCAAAATTGAAACAATGTGCTGGGTGTGAAAATACGTGGTATCAGTAAAAGCTTTTACTGATACCACGTATTTTCACACCCAGCACATTGTTTCGATTTTGAGTGTTCGTTTGAGACGATCTGCAGTGATTAATCACCCTCTCTTCACCCGGATGGTGTTGGTAAAAATTTTTTTCCTCTTCTGTTCTGCAAGAGCGATGCTCCTCCCCTTTCACACACTGGGCACACAAGTCAGCTGTCTGGCCAGATGTGGCCAAGGTTGTCCAGCTTTCCCTATCTTGCCCATTAAACTGAGTCCACATCACTTACAGCTAGGGCCAGAGTTAATGGAAAGCCTGGTGTTTCTAAAGGCAATGATGAGCTCTACTGAAGATCAGTTGCCTACGCTATGGCTTCATTTCTTGCTGTGTTTTTTCCAGGTTCCCCAGCAGTCATTTCTGCCTGCTGTCCAGTTGTCAGTGGTTACCATTAGCTCCACATGAAAAAACAAACAAACAAAGAAAATCCTTTCCGCTTACCGCGCTTCTGCTTCAGTGGCCTTTGTCAGCATGCTGTCTCTGATACTGCCTGGCATGTTGGTGTCAGACCTGCTCTGGTGATCCCTTCCTCTAGTACAGGGGTCCCTAAATCCAGTGCTGAAGGGCCACAAACCAATCAGGTTTTCAGGATATCCCTAATAAATATGCATGAGATATATTTGCATGCACTGCCCCATTAATTTATCTCATGCATATTCATTACAGCAAAAAATATCACATGGAGAGTTAAATACAAACATCACCACAATACTCTCAGACTTACAATCCCTCTGAACACACAGCGCATACAAACTAAAATGTTGAGCTCTTTGTTTCCCCTACAGCTCTAGTTTGCCGCATAGCAGGATGAGACATTGTTCTAAGGCTTTTTCTCCTGGTTGAATGTATGAGTGAATATTTGCTGCCCTTTTGATTGGTTTCCTATATGAGATTTGGACCTGTTTTATTGGCTTTAGTGAATATTTTAGTTTGTATGTGCTGTGTGTATAGAAGGATGCATATTCATTAGGGATATCCCGAAAACCTGGCAGGATAGTGGCCCTCCAGGACTGGTTTGGAGACCCCTGCTCTAGTATATTATAACTAGTGTATCTATTTTATGGCCTTCCAGTTTGTCTAGGTGCTGTGATGGCTGTATTAGACTGGAAGTTCCTAAAATACCTTATTTTGCTGCTTTGTTGGCCTTTTGGCTAACCTGCTCACCCTATTTACCATCTTCCAGCATTCCTGCATTTTCCAAATATTGTTAATGCTGCTTTAATCCACCCACACTGCCTTGGAGAGATCTGAATGTTGTTGCTTTATTGATCTGCCAATGCCTTGGAAGTTTTCTTGCCAATGTTGGTGGTGGTTTACATTCTTTGTGCCACTTTGCCCTTCTGATAGTAGCTTGTTTTCTAGCAGTCACTGCAAGTGCCCTTACCCATCTTCTCATGTCATGGGGCATTTGTGACAATTTTGATGGCTAGTAGTTCTGTTGCCTTTGTTACAGAAGCCTTCTATCAAGTTTCATGCATTGAAAATGGATGGAAAGCCCCAATCTTACATTTTAAAAATTAAGGGCCTGCTGTTGTTTTGATACATAGATCTTCCATGTTGAAAGATTCAGTGCACTCAAAGATCAATGTAAGTATGCCTATGTTTATTGAATATTCTGATGCTTCTTATGGTGACACTCACAGCCAACTGGATGTATGATGAAGAAAGCTCCATGCCCATGAAATCATTTGCAAGAATCGGTATATACCAAGACTGTATATCCCTAGAGCTGAAAAAGGTCTAGGCATCATAGAAATTGATTACACTTACAAAGCTAGTATCAGAGGTTTACTATCTAATGGCATCATTGGATCCAAATACATGAAAAGTGCTGAAATATGAAAGTAAATGTCCAGAATCTGTCTCCATCATCAAACTTGGACAAACATTCCAATGATTAGAACAAACAAGTGAGAATCCACAAGTACACACAGAGAAAAGGAAGCAAACGAATTTGCAAAATAAGAGAAGCAACTCTTCAAAGAGTTATATCAGCAAATAAAGAAAACCAAGTTGCAAAAGCACAAATACAATGGAAAATACAGTGTTATTCCAGGAAACCTTTGTTGAGCAAGAACAGACACATGAATGATTAAGAAGAGATGAATTAAAACAGAAGGATGAGAGGATGATAATTGCAGCCCAGGGAAATGAATTACAATTGAGATGGTTTACAGCAAGCATTGAAAAAACTCTAAGGAAAAACTAGAAACAGTGACTCACCTCATAGCTGGCTGCAAAGTTCTGATGGCAGAAAATGTCTATACAGAAAGGCACAATAAAGTAGCACATGTTATCCATTGGAAACTGTAAAGGCTACAACATCACTGTGCCTGAAAAGCACTGGGATCATGAACCTAAGAAAATTGTGGAGAAAGTAGAGGTTCTGGTCAGCTGGGATACTCCCACTCTGAACAATTAGAAAGCTGGATGCAAGGAAGCTGGAAATAGTGGTTAAAGAGAAGAACATCAGAACGACATTGATAGAGGTGTCAATCCTAAGTGACTGTTCTGTGAATTGTGTTCAGAAGGAGAAGATATTCAAGTACCAAGAAATCCAATCAGAGACCAAGAAAATGTGGCAGAAAGGTACCAAGCTATTTCCCACTGCATTGAGTTCCACAAGCTTGTTTAGGAAGAATTTCCAAGAACCTACCCTGATAAATTACCCATACATGTTATGAACACCAGAAGGATGGAGTTCATAACATGCAACATGGCACAATACAAGTACTACACCAAGTATTAGCAGTTAATTCAAGAGACCGAGATCATACTCCACATACCCTGGCTTAGAAACGACGCTCATGATTGTCAAAACTAATCCATTTGGAGATGAGCTGCAGTATGATGTTGATGAAGCCCCCTATGGGGTGAAACCATTTGCTAAGTTGGGGTGCATGCATTGAAATTTTAAGGAAATCTGATTATGGTACAGGTAAGATATAAGTCCCATTTTCCATATTCTCTTTATTGGACGATAATGAATTTTACATTCGGTTCTAAAAGTATATTTAGTTACAGAAATCAGTTCTATGAACAAGTACAAGCTGATAATGACAGAACATGCATACAGGATATTCTGATAGTCATGGATGACTAGAACACAAACGGCAGCACTGAAGGAGGCAGAGTGGTTGGAAAATATGGACTTGGCAACAGAAATGAAGCTGGAGAAAGACTGAAAAAATTCTGCAAGACCAACGATCTATTCATCTCAAACATCTTCTTCCAGCAGCACAAGCAGTGATTGTACTCATGGACTTCACCCAATCGATTGTGGAAGTCAATGATGGAAAAGCTCAATAACGTCAACAAAGACAACCTGGAGCTGACCATGGCAGAGATCACCACCTACTAAAGCTAAAGCTGAAAAAGAGGAAGCCACTCATGAATGTAGCAAAATATGATCCTGAGAATACACCATCAGAATTTAAAGACTGCCTGCAAAATTGATTTGCTACTATTGGGTACAAATGACGGAGCACCAGAAGAGTTATGGGATGACATCAAGAAAGTTGTGCTTGAAGAAAGCAAGAAGTCTCTAAAAAGGTAAAATATCAAAAAACAGCCAAAATGAATGATGGAAGAAACTCTGAAAATTGTCCAGAAATGCAGAGAAGCTAAAGCCGGAGGAGAAGGAGAGGCATTCACAGAACTCAAGAGAGATTTCCAACATGCAGCAAAATGAGGCAAAGGAGAAGTACTACAATGTAAGGAAATAGAATCAGAAACTATTAGAGGAAGAACAAGATCAGCTTTCCTAAAGCTACAAGAGAAAGAGAGAAAATTCCAGCCTTGAATTGGAATGCTACAAGATGCTCAAGGATCCATTTTGAATGACGTTGAGATCAAGAAAAGGTTGAAAGAATATACAGTCATTATACCATAAAGAACAAGTGGACCAACAGCCGTTTCAACCCATACCTTATTATCAGGAACCATTGGTGATGAAAGTAGAAGTTGAAGGAGCATTAAAAGCATAAGAACATAAGATGTCATACTGGGTCAGACCAAGGTCCATCGAGCCCAGTATCCTTTTTCCAACAGTGGCCAATCTAGGTCACAAGTGCCCAGCAGTTTCCCCAAAAGGCACACAGGTTCCACAATGCTTATAACGGGGCATGTATTATCAAAGAACAAAGCACCAGACATTGATGGCATTCCCATTGAAGTATTACAGCAATTGGATGTGACTGTTACCATCCTTACAAGGGTCTGCCAGGAAATTTGGAAGAAAACTTCATGGCCAACGGACTGGAAAAGGTCTGTATTTTATACCAAAACCGAAGAAAGAAGATCAGACTGACTGACTGTGGAAATTACCTCATAATGACTCTGATTCCACATGCCAGAAAGATTCTACTTAAGATCCTTCAGCAGAGACTACAACCATACCTGGAACAAAAACTTCCCAAAGTGCAAGCAAGGTTCAGGAAAAGGAAAGGAATAAGAAACATCATTGCGGATGTGAGAGAGAGATTTGAAAAGACTAAATACCAAAAGGATATCTATATGTGTTTTATTGATTTTACAGCAAGGCTTTTTGACTGTATAAACCATGAGAAAATCGTGGCCACATTAAGAAGTATGGGTATACCAAAACACCTGATAGTTCTCTTGCACAGACTTTACATTGATCAAGAAACAACAGTTCAAATGGAACAAGGAGACACAGAATGGCTTAAAACACTGTTCTACAAATTTTCAAAAATTGTTTGCTTCAGAAATTAAATGTGCCATTTCTTAATGAATTTGATATGCTAAATTCAAATATGATAATTAAATTGGTCAATTAGCTTCTGTTTCTATGATATGTTGAAGAATTTACATTTTACCACTACATATGGTGAAAATCGAGCCTAAATCCTTAGATGTAAATCAAAATCTTATTACAAATGAAACTTTGCACAATAACAAGCATGTTTTTATAAAATAAAGTTCATAAACGTACTTAGAAGAAACAGAGGAGTAATTATGTCTGCAATTTTAACTTTCATTAAGAACATTTGTAAGTACATTCTAGCAAGTTTTGTTCCCATTCAGTGGCTTCATGACTCTTCCCAATCTGTTTCTTGTACTGAAGCAATGGAATATCCCTAGTCACTGTCCAGCAGGTGTCTGCAAGCATTGATGGACTCCATTTACCCTGATACCTCTTTCCCATGGCTGCAATGGCTTGGTGAAATCGTTCTCCATGTTCATCACTTACTGATCCGCAATTTTGTGGGAAAAGATCTAGATAAGAGGGATTTTCAACCCAGTCCTCGGGGAACCCTAGGCCAGTCAGGTTTTCAGGATTCCCAGAATGAATATGCATGAGAAAGATTTGCATGCTCTGCCTTCATTGTATGCAAATCTATCTTATGCATATTCATTGTGGGAATCCTGAAAACCTGACTGGCCTAGGGTTCCCCGAGGACTGGGTTGAAAACCTATGGTGTAGAAAATGAATCTTTAAGGACATGTTGCAACCAAGGTTTTTGTATGTCTTGAGAATATCTTGAACAATCTCTTGGTAATTATTTGCTTTGTTGTTTCCAAGAAAATTTTGTGTCACTGATTCAAATGCTATCCATGCAGCCTTTTCCTTTCCACGCAATAAACAAAGAAATTTGTCATCTTGAAGTGCACGAATCTGAGGGCCAACAAAAACTCCTTCCTTAACTTTGGCATCACTCAGTCTAGGAAATTTACCACTAAGATACCTGAAAGCAGGTTTTGTTTTATCCATCGCCTTGACAAAGTTTTTCATTAGTCCCAACTTGATGTGCAAGGAAGGCATCAAAATCTTGTTGCTGTCTACAAGTGCTGGAAACAGAACATTTTTGCTTCCAGGATCCAGTGACTGATGGAGTGGCCAGTCCCTTTTGATGAAATGACAATCTCTAGCATGACTATCCCATTCACACAGGAAGCAGCAGTACCTGGTGTATCCACCCTGAAGACCAAGCAAGAGGGCGACCACTTTGAAGTCACCACAGATTGACCACAGATGTTGATCATAGTTTATACATTTCAAAAGTTGTTTCATATTGTCATATCTCTTTCATAAAAGCTGCATGGCCAATAGGAATTGATGGTAGCAAGTTGCCATTATGCAGCAATACAGCTTTAAGACATGCTTTGGATGAATCAATGAAGAGCCTCCAATCATCTGCATTGTAATTGATATTGAGAGCTGCCATTAAACCTTTTACGTTGTTGCATACAGCAAGATCACCTTCTTTGAAAAAGAATGACACCAAGTCTTTCTGACGGTCCCGGAAAAAATAAATTCAAATGTCACCAGCCAGAAGATTCCACTGCTGTAGTCTGGAACCCAAAAGCTCAGCTTTATTCTTCGGGAGATCCAAATCCCTGACAAGGTCGTTCAATTCACCTTGCGTTATGAGGTATGGCTCATTAGCAGTGGCCAGAAGAAATTCTGGGTCATGTGAGGTTGACGGTTCATGCCTACAAACTTCTTCCTCTTCCTCACTTGATTCTAAGGATAATGATCGGCAACCCTTCTCCATGAGGCACTGAGCGTATTGCAGATGGAATGTTTGGATATTGCACGGTCCATTTACTCTTTCTGGATATGCCTTTCTGAATTGGAGGAACCATGCAGAAGTAGCAATTGCTGACGTGATCCGAGGGCTCTCTCCAGATCATTGGAACTGCAAAAGACATTGATTGCCTTTTCCCATTCATCCATTGCCTGAGATTTGTTGCACATGTATTGCAGCATATGTGTAGCACCCAGCTCTTATCCTGATCTCCTATTCTGCAGCCAAAATATAAGTTGTAGGCTTTCTTAACAGCCACAGTCATATTCCATTTTTGTGATGTAAAAGTCACTTCACCACAAATATAGCAGAAATTATGTGCATTATTAACACAAGTACGATGCATCACCGAATGCACTGCGATTGACCTATGGGCATAAAATAATGCAAAATAATTAATTTTTAATTTTTCTGTGACTAATACACCTTAATATTTATACTGTCAAGTGATGCAAATTTAAATATTGATTGCATCATCTGATTTTGGACAGATATTTGTATTGGTTGCAAGTAGAGTTTACGCAATCTCAAGCAAATGTTGCATAATACACAGTTAATGGCCCTAATGACTAATTAATAGCATATATCTTAGCAACTAGACCTAATCAGCCATTTTCATTATGATTTCTGTGTTCAGCAGCCTTAAATTAGTTTAAAACAGCTGCTTTCATGGCCAAAGCATTTTGGCCGTTGAACAGTGAAATCAGCAAAGGTGTACGACAAGGCTGCATACTTTCTCCCTAGCTGTTTAATTTATATGCAGAACAAATCATCAGAAAAGCAGGACTATAGAAACATAGAAATATGATGACAGAAAAAGACCACATGGCCTATCTAGTCTGTCCTTCCATATCAACAACTACAACAGTCCCCTTTTTTCCTTTAGAGATCCTCTGTGTTTGTCCCATGCTTTTTTGAATTCAGTTACTGTCCTCATCTCTACCATCTCCACTGGGAGACTATTCCATGGATCCACCACTCTTTCTGTAAAGAAATATTTCTGCATATCACTTGTGAATCTATCCCCCTTCACCCTCATCCCATGTCCCCTCGTAGCAGAACTTGCTTTCAATTGAAGTTTGAAGACAATCGAGGTGTGAAGACTTTTGGAAATCTCATCAACAACATTTGCTATGCTGATGACACAGCAATAATGGCTGAAAGTGAAGATGATCTGAAACATTTTGCTTCTCTAGATCAAGGAGCATAGTCTTACAATGGGCCTATGCAGTGATGGGATTCAGATGGTTTGGCCTGGTTCGTGCAAACTGGTTCCTGCCAAGAGCTGTATTTTGCCGAACTGTGCCGAAAATGGCATCCCGATGCCAGCGCTGCACTGGTGGGAATCCCCTCCCCACCCACCAGTGGTTTGACGGCATCGGGGGAAGATGCAGATGCCATCAAACCACTGGTGGGTGGGGTTATTGGGCCGCTGGGCTACAAAGGAGTTGCTGCCCTGCATTTCTTGCCATCTGCTCGCCTCCTTCAGTGACAGGATTGATCCGAACCAGTTCCTGGTAGGATCGAATCCTGCCACTGGCCTGCACCTTAATGTAAAGAAGATAAAGATCCTGACAACTGACAGAATCAATAAGTTCATTGTTCGATGGAGAAGAAATTGAGATGGTGGACAACTTTAACCTGCCTGGTGAATAAAGAAACAACAAACGATCTAGAAATCTGACACATTGCTCTTCACAGAATGGCTATGAAGGATCTAGCCAAGATTCTCAGTTGCAGTGATGTGTCTCTCCATAGAAAGATTTGACTTGTCCAAGCCATGGTATTTTCAATAATGTCATATAGATGTGTAGGTTAGACAGTGAAAAGGATAGACAGGAAGAAAATCAATGCCTTTGAATTATGTTGCTGGAAAAGAATACTGTTACCATGGACTGCCTGAAAAACAAACCGGTCAGTACTAGCGGAGATCAAACCTAAGCTTTCTTTAGAAGCTTGGCTGATACTTTGGATACATCATGCGAAGAGAGAGATCATTAAAGAAGGACATCATACTTGGTAAGGTTGAAGGTCAATGCAAAAGAGGAAGGCCAGAAATGAGATGGATTGATATATTAACAGCAGTTATGGATGCCACTCTATAAATTATGAGCCGCCTAACTTAAGATCAAACACAGTTTAGGACAGCTATCCAGAGGGTTGCCGTGAATTGACACCAACACAACAGCACTTAACAACCACACCAACATAAAAAGTTATATAAAGAAAAATCTTTTGATGAGTATTGTGGTAAGGAGGGTGCAGCACAGCCCTGGGAAACAAAGAAAAAAAATCTTTTTCTTCCATAAGGGGGATGGGCTTACCTAAGCACATGTTCCAAAATGAAAGCAGTGGAAAAACCCACATTCCTTAGCGTCCCTCTAGTCCAGTCCCGGAGCATAGAGTTGTCAACCTCCACCAGCAGCTTTGGAGACTGAAAGATGTCATCGTTCTGATGTCACTGGTACAAATAGGCAAGATCCGCCCCCTTTCACCAGTACTTTCAGTCTCCATGCAGCTTGGAGATTCTGAGCCCGGGACTGGGCTCAGGAGGAACAAATAAGCAGAGCTTGGTTAATTTCTTTAGCCCTTGGGGGTTTTTAGTTTTTGATTTATTTTGTGGTGTGAGAGTCCCTGTGCTGCTGTGGGCATTTTATCTCCTCTCTGACCTTCTCTCTTCCTCCCCCTTTCTCCTTCCCCCCCCCCCCCCTCTCTGGCATGCTTTCAGAGTGCCCCAGGCTTGAGACGAGCACAGGGCTGTGCAAGAGCCTCCTTGCTCCCGAACCCGAGTCAGAAGGGTGAGGAGCAGGTAGTAGGCACAAGTGACTGACTGCAGCAGGGCTGCTTTTTTGGAGGTGTCAGTCAGTCCCGGGAGCTGATGCTGTGTGAAAGGCTGTGCTCCTGAGGTACTTGGTGCTGTCTTCCCTCCTGCCTTGTGGGACAGCGTGGTGAGTACCCCCGATTTCGGGGTTTTGCTGGGGAAGCACTGTTGGGCGCTGGGCTAGCCTTTCTGTCACTCTGGAGAGTAGCTGCAAGCCTTACCGCGTGTTTTTTGCCGGTGCGAACGTTGCGGCAGCCATTTTGAATCCCGTTTTTAAAAGCGTTTTTTCCTTTGCTGTTTCTAGCCCTTAGAAGCTTCGTTTTTGCTTTAAATTGATCCAGGGCAGCTAGTTGGGAATAGCTGAGTGGACTGCCTTAAAAAAAAAAAAAAAAAACGGGTGTGCTTCCTGCCAGTGTAAGCTTCTGGTCCACAGCGCTAGGTACAATGCCTGCAAAGCCCCGCTGCCTTGTATGTGGGGTGAGGCGTGGAGAGCTTATGGAAGCTGGAGTGTGCAAGGCCTATTCCTTGGAGGCAGGCGGTGTAGATGAAGCCGTGGGGGAGGGCGCTGCGGCGCAGACGGCAGCTTCCTTTGACGGCGGGGGGTCCGGTCCTCCCTCCTTGCCGGAGCCAGTGGCCGGACCGTCCTCGGCTGGGCATGCTCCTCGGGCGGGGGAGGGGTCCCAGGGGGACAGTGTGTCTGGAATTCCGGCGGATTTCTTCGCGCTGATGCAAAAGCTTTTGCCTTGCTCCAGCCTGGGCTTGCTACTCAGTCTCAGAGCCAGTCTCAGAGCCCTCCGGTCCGCAAAAGGCCAGGTTCGGGGGGTCTTCTGGAGGGGGAGTTAGACCCTCCTAAGCGGCGCAGAGAGAGTGTTGGTCCAAGCTCAGAGGCTGGGTTAGATGAAGGGCTTGTGCACGATTTAGAGATCGCAGAGGCCTCAGATGAGGAGTTAGAGGAAGGTGAGCTTCTGGACGCGGAGCAACAAAGCAGGGTGGTCCGCGTATTTAGGAGGGAGGAGCTGCCAGCATTAATTGCTGAGACGCTCAAGACCTTGAACATGCCGGCGGGTTCCGCCTCAGTGGAGGAGGCGCTGGAGGATCCGCTGTTGCAGGCCGTACGAACTTCTCAGCGGGTGTTTCCCCTGCATAGGGTCTTTCGGAATATGATTCAGGAAGAATGGGACTCGCCGGAAGCGGCGCTGCAGGGCACTAAGCTGTTGGCTCGTTTGTACCCGCTTTCTGAACAGGATAAGGAGATTTTCCGTTCGCCCCGGGTGGATGCGGCGGTAGCTGCGGTCACGAAGAAGACCACTATTCCAGTGGAAGGCGCAGCGGCCTTGAAGGATGGTCAAGATTGGAAGTTAGATACCTTGCTGAAGCAGGTCTTTGATATGTGTGCCCTGTCTCTACAGGCTTCGATAGCAGGGGCGTGGGTGGCGAGGGGCTGTTTACGGTGGTCCCAGCACCTTCAGGATTCCCTCGTGGAGGAGCAGGTGGCGGACGTTACCCGGCTGGAGTCGGGCACAGCTTATTTGTCCGATATTCACTATGATCTCATCCGGGGGCTAGCTAAAAGTATGTCCTCAGTGGTTGCGGCTCGCAGGTATTTGTGGCTCCGTAACTGGGCGGCAGATGGTTCTTCCAAAGCGCGGCTCAGTAAGCTCCCCTTTCGGGGGAAGCTCCTCTTTGGGGAAGATCTGGAGAAGTTGGTTAAAGACCTGGGAGAGTCCAAGGGGGGTCGTCTTCCGGAGGATAAGCCGAAGCCAGGGCGTGGGGCTTCGGGGTTCCGGGGTTTCCCGAGGGATTCTCGTTGGTTTCGGTCCTCCCGCTTCTCTCAATCTCTGCGGAGCCGGTTTCCCATGCGTGGTCAGTCCTTTCGCGGCTTCAGAGGGGTAGGCAGGGGTTTTGGCTCCTTTCAGGCCTCGGCTGCCAAGAAGCCGCAATGAGATGAGGCGGGCCCCGGTAGGGGTGATTCCCGTCGGAGGAAGGTTGCGGGAGTTCTACCCTGCCTGGGTCCAGCTTACCTCGGACCAGTGGGTGCTAGAGGTCATTCGGGAAGGCTATGCTCTAGAGTTCCAGCGTCCCGTCTTAGATTCCTTTGTTCTTTCCCGGTGCAGAGCCCCTGCACGGCACCGAGCGGTAGCAGACACTCTGAAGCGTCTGTTGCAGCTCGGGGCGGTGGTGCCCGTCCCATCCGAGCAGTGTGGTTCGGGTCGTTATTCCATTTATTTCGTGGTCCCCAAAAAAGAGGGTACCTTTCGCCCGATTCTGGATCTCAAGCGGGTGAATCGCTGCCTCCGCGTATCCCACTTCCGGATGGAGACCTTACGGTCCGTCATCGCGGCGGTTCGCTCCGGCAAATTTCTGACGTCTTTGGATCTTATGGAGGCGTACCTACACATCCCCGTCCGGCAGGAGCATCAACGCTTCCTGCGTTTCGTCGTACCGATGGGACATTTCCAGTTTCAGGCATTGCCTTTCGGTCTCGCGACGGCCCCTCGGACGTTCACCAAAGTAATGGTGGTGGTGGCCGCTGCTCTTCGCAAAGAGGGGATACTAGTGCACCCCTACTTGGACGATTGGTTGATTCGGGCGAAATCGCAGGAGGAAAGCTTGCGGGCCACGGCTCGGGTGGTCCGTTTGTTGGAAAGCCTAGGTTGGGTAGTCAACGTGGCGAAGAGCCGGCTGGTCCCTTCCCAGACGCTAGAGTACTTAGGGGCGCGCTTCGAGACACAGCAGGGCCTAGTGTTTCTTCCCAGCAAGAGAGCTCGGGCGCTGAGGGACCTGGTGCAGCGGTTTCTCAAGCGCAGGGCGCCAACGGCCTGGCAGTATTTGCAGTTGCTGGGGACCATGGCCGCTACGATAGATGTAGTGCTGTGGGCCCGGGCTCATATGCGGGCGTTGCAGAGTGCTCTGCTTCGGCGTTGGTCTCATCAGAGGGACGCGCTGTCGCAGCGTCTCCCGTGTCCGCCAGCGGTAAGGCAGGACCTGTTATGGTGGTTGCAGCCAGGAACTCTGGAAAGAGGCGTGCCTTTGGAACCTCCCTCCTGGTGGCTGCTCACGACCGATGCAAGTCTGGCCGGCTGGGGGGCGCATCACGACGGAGCCTTTGCTCAGGGGACATGGACGCAGGAGGAGAGTCTGTGGTCCATCAACAGGTTGGAAACGCGAGCGGTGTATCGGGCGCTGCGGGAGTTCCAGGTGGTGTTGCATCGGGCAGCGGTTCGCGTGCTGTCGGACAACGTCACGACGGTGGCTTATATCAATCGGCAGGGCGGCACGGGCAGTGTGGCCTGGGAGGAAGAGGCCAGCGTCCTCTTGGCCTGGGCGGAACAAAACTTATCGGCACGGTCCGCCCAGCATGTCGCCGGCGTCCTCAATGTCGAGGCGGTTTTTCTCAGCCGCCGCAGGGTGGATCCGGGGGAGTGGGCTCTCCACCCGCGGATTTTCGCGCTGCTGGTGAAACGTTGGGGGCTCCCTGTGATGGATCTCATGGCCACCTTGGAATCGGCGAAGGTGGAGCGGTTCTTCAGCAGAAGACGAGAATGGATGTCGGAGGGCCTGGATGCCTTGGCGCAGCGGTGGCCGACGGAGGGTCTTCTTTACGTGTTTCCGCCCTGGGCGCTTATAGGCAGGGTGGTTCAGCGCATAGAGCGGCACAGGGGTCTGGTGGTGCTGGTGGTGCCGGATTGGCCAAGAAGACCGTGGTATGCCGACTTGATTCGTCTGGTGGCGGACGTTCCGTGGCGGCTCCCGCCACGGGAGGACTTGTTGGTGCAGGGGCCGCTGCCGATGCCTCATGTGGATCGGTTCTCGCTTACGGCCTGGCTCTTGAGAGGGCTAGGTTGACGGCCCGGGGGTACTCGGCGTCCGTCATCTCTACCCTCCTTCGGGCGCGTAGGCCTTCCACGTCGCTAGCGTATATCCGAGTCTGGCGAGTTTTTGAAAGTTGGTGCTCCGAGCGGAATCTCGATCCCTTACGGTCCTCTGTCTCAGCGATCCTGTCCTTTTTGCAGGCTGGCGTGGAGAAGGGTCTTGCGGCCAGTTCCTTGCGGGTGCAGCTGGCGGCTCTTTCCTGTTATCGGGGGAAGGTTCAGGGGCAGGTGCTAGCGGCCCATAGTGATGTTCGGCGTTTCCTGAGGGCAGTGTTGTTGCTTCGACCGCCGAGGCGGCCGGTTGTTCCGTCCTGGGATCTCAATGTGGTGTTGGCGGCCTTGGTTGGAGAACCGTTCGAGCCCTTAGCTAGGGCGACGCTGAAGGACTTGACCCTAAAAACAGTATTCCTCGTGGCTATTTGCTCCGCCAGACAAATTTCCGAGTTACAGGCGTTATCTTGTCAGGAACCTTATTTGTCCTTTCCGGCGGACAGTGTAGCTTGCGTACGGTTCCCGCCTTCTTGCCCAAAGTGGTTTTGGCTTTTCATGTGAATCAGGTAGTTTCGTTGCCGGTGTTTTCCGCGGAACAGAAGGTGCAGTCGGGTGGCCGATTGCATCGCCTGGATGTGCGCAGGGTGCTTAAAAAGTATCTCCGTAGGACGGCGTCTTTCCGGAAATCCGACAGGTTATTTATCTCTTTTGGTGGTCCGCGCAAGGGGGAGGCGGCGGCGAAGTCCTCCATTTCTAGATGGCTGAAGGAGGCTATTGCTTCTGCCTACCTTTTGCGGGGCAAGGAGGTTCCGGTGGGCCTGCGGGCACATTCCACGAGAGCGCAGGCAGCGTCTTGGGCAGAAGTCAGTTTGGTGCCGGTGGCGGATATTTGTAGGGCGGCGACCTGGTCCTCGTTGCATTCCTTTGCCAGGCACTATCGTCTAGATGTTCAAGCGCGGGGGGATAGCCGTTTTGGTTCAGCCGTGCATCATTTTGAAGATGTATTTTGGTAAGTTGGGAGGAGATAGAATGAGCTAGGTCTCAGTGGGCCTCTATTTTGGGTTGCTACGGCAGCCCTGGTGGGCGCGAGAATGAGCTAGATCCGTCTTGTTTCAGGCGGTTATTTGCTGTTACTTCTTTTAGTTTATTTCCCTGCGGCACTTTTCAGTGCCTATAAGTTTAATATACATTGGTTTATTGCCTATAACTACTTATTTGTTGCTCTGCTGAGTCTGCTTTGTCAATAGGTGCTGGTGAAAGGGGGCGGATCTTGCCTATTTGTACCAGTGACATCAGAACGATGACATCTTTCAGTCTCCAAAGCTGCTGGTGGAGGTTGACAACTCTATGCTCCGGGACTGGACTAGAGTTCCTTAAGGAACAACAATTAGCAGGTAAGTCTAATTTACTCCTTGCAAAGCTAGGCTGAGGCCAAACCCAGACTCCAGGGCAACTATAGGAAGTGATAGGAGACACCTGTGGGTGGGGCCAGGAGAGAGAGCACGCTTGCAAACATTTAAGCACAAGCCTTACTGGTCTCTCTTCCGAACGTATGAATGTATATAACTGAAAGACTGCACGTTCACTAAATTGAATTGAAACTTAGCTTAACCATTCTTGCGAGTCATGGCCAGCGAGCTGAATGGATCCCGACGCTCTATTCCGGCGCCATAAAGGCGTTTCAATACGATATTTTCATCAGGAGATCCGCTCGTTTGATAAGATATACATATGCTGTCCACATCCCCTTTCTCTTAACTTCTGTGTACCAGGTTCTTAAGGACGTCCTTAAGAACCTGGTACACGGAGGTTAAGAGAAAGGGGATGTATTGTTATATTGTAAACCGCGCTGATCTCAAATAGTGCGGTATATAAGAGCCTGTAATAAATAATAAATAAATAAATAAATTTAGTTTTCAAGAGTCTATACAGCGTGGCAATAAGAACATAATTTGTAAGGTCGTTGATGCAAATTATAGCACTACATGAACGGACGTAAGTCTGAAATCAAGTGCCATATAAGTCTGAGACCTTAATATAGTGTTGTAACAAGAGTCAATGAATAGATTTTACTATAGTGGTTTGAGTGAACGTGCAGTCTAACATTTAAGCACAGGCAAACAGAGAGAGCAGGAAGCGTCAGCAAGACCGGCAGGAGAGAAGCAAGACATGGGAACAGCTTGAAAGACGGCAGTCGGGAAAGAGCCAGAATCCAGGCTAATTGCACTCCTTCCAGGATAGAGGAAGCGAGAAGGCTAGCTGTGAGGAAGCTGGAGCAGGAGGTCTCAGCTCCATCTGAAGAGGAACAAGTCTTATTTATTTATTTATTTATTTTCATTTCTTATATACCGCACTATTTGCGATCAGCGCGGTTTACATAAAACAAACAGTGTCCGACAATAAACAAAAGTCAGGTCATTAGCCCTTGGAGGGCCTAGAAGGGCTAGAGACAAACACTGCAGTGATCCCCCAGGCAGCTCTGATTCAGAGGACACTACTCCTAGGAGATGCCCTTGCTGTAAAAGGTCTACAGTCAAGCTCAGAGGTAGGAGGGGAAAGTTTGAGGGAGTTAATGTGTGTGACTCTGACTCAGAAATAAGTATACTCGATTCTGAGGAAGAAGCTGTACCTTAAGGGACGCATGCCAGGAAGAATGCTTTTACAGATAAGGTAAAGCAAACAAAGCCTTTAAATGTTTTACTAAAGGGAAAGAAGTCTGAGAACAATAATATAATCCCGGGGAGAAGAAGGGAAGTTCAGTGGGAAAGACTGTTCAAGCTTCTAAAGGAAGTAAAACTTGAAATCCCTGAACCTGTCCAAGCCCCACAGTCATGTAATGCAGAGGAAGACATGGAGGTGGAATTCTGTGGAGAGGAACCTGACTCCACAGACTCCCAAATGGAATGTTCTTTGTGCATAATCTCTGACTGAGAAAAGCTAAGGGTTTAATAGGAAGGAAACCCAGGAAACAGTTATTCTGATTATTGTAGCTAAGAAGCTTTAGAGAGAGAAGGAAATCTCTTGGTTAAAGCTACAAGAACACTTGTGCTGAGTGAAAGTTTAAACACAGCAGTTTTAGTTTCTGTGCTGACAAGCAGAGAAGTGTTTTAAAGGTGAAACCTGAAGCAGCTAAGGGAAGCTAAAAGGTTTGCTGGACTCTGCTGTTAAATACTAGTTCAATTATGTTTGTTTCTGGAAGAAGAAATTCTTTTGTTAAAGAGCTGGAAGAAACTGCTCATTGATAACACTGCTGAAATACACTTTTTGTAAAGAAAGTTTATTGGGAGAAAACATCCTTTTTTTCTGTTGTGGTTGGAGCCTTCTACAAAGGTCTGTTTGCAAAGCTGAAATTTAAAACGAAAAATTTAATAAATTTTTCTGTGTTGGCCAAAAATACCACTTGGACTGCTTTTTGCACGCAACTACACATTCAGAGGTCTTAGCCCTGAAGCTTAAGCAACATACAAGATGGCCCGCCGCTTTCACTAGGCAACCTCCTAGTGGGGGCGCCATCGCCACAGTATTAATAAATTCTATGAAAATATCCTTTTCTTAGGGAGCAGTGATGAACACACCATGAAGAAATTTGAGCTCCCTTTTTGGACTTTTATTTTAGGAGTGATGTGTAATGACATTAGTATAGTGTTCTTACACTTATTGTTTATTGGACGAGAGAGACAAACACATGCTTGATTTGCTATTTGAAGCAAACTGAACAGGCTTTGGGGACAAATAGTAACTAAAATGGCTGGTTTTGACATGTATAGTCCTAGTTTATTTCTATAACATTCTCCCCCTTTGCTAATGCTAGGCTCTGTACTTTTTGCCTCGTAGCACTGTGTGCTTGGAATGGCTAAGTTGGAGCATCTTCCAGCTTAAGACTCATCTTTTTGGAGGTTGCTTTTAAATCCAAATCTATTAACGTTTCTGGATCTTGGTTCTCTGATATGGAACATATTTTGTTATAATACTTAAGTGCCCACTAATAATTATTTGCCTGGCAAAGCACGGACTGTTCATATTTTATCAATCTATGCAGCGCTACATATGCATACTAGCAGCTGTTGTGGAACAGTAGTAGCAATAGATGTAGATATTGCTTGCCTGCTGCATACTCCATAATATTGCTGTCAGTTTTCAGCTCCCTGAAAACATTAATCTGGATCTGACAGAAGATCCCTTGTGTCCACCTACATGCTTGAGAGAAAATACAGAGAGTAGAAGTTAGGTGCGCCGAACCATGAGCGAGGCTTTTTTTTTTTTTCCTGTATGTGTTACACCAGTATATATATTTGACATCTCTTTTGAAGGCTAACTATCTGGACTATCACTAAAACACTTTTGCTTTTTCATGTCATTATAGAAAGCCACTGCATCTTCCTAATAGGACATCTCCAGCCACAGCATGAGAAAAATAATCAAATCAGGATATGTACTTCAAAAATGCTCAACTGGTTGGATGAAAGATACATGGCTAAGTTCTGAACTTACTGTTAAGCTCATATACTGTAAAACTGCAGTGTGCAGTGCAGCTCACATAGCGATGAAAAGGGTATAAGGATCACTGGCAGGAGGCATCCGTGCTGCAGAAGCTTTGACATCGTAGCTGTCAAGTAACCTTACAAAACTTGAAAAGTTCCATGCAGATCATATGGAGATCATTCTAAAAGCATCTACAAATGAAAATACAGCGTTTGTATGTGTAAACTGTGATTTCATAAAGCCGCTGTCCAAAGATGTGTTGCAGAAGTGGGTATGGGTGGGTCAAAATACTATGGGGATCATTTTAGAAGCCTTATTTTCATGTGGAAAATCTGGCTATTTACATGTGAGAATGGCATCTATGTGTAAATGGTGATTTTATGAAGGACTAAATTTACATCCTTGATGTCCATAATATGTAGAGATTACAAGTAGGTGTGCTGGGGCATGGTTAGGGCGTGGCCTGAATGAGTCAAAAATCTAAATGTGTATTTCATATAGGGAATTCACATGCATGACAAAATTGTCAGGATTTACAGCTGCTCTCTGGCATGTATGGCTTTTGAAAAATGTTTTGGCCAGTCTTTTACAGGAGGGATTAAGGGGGTTATTCTCCTTAATGTCCCATTATTTATTCCACCAGCAGACAAATGAATTAAAATGAAACAGCCTCCATAATTAATTGGTGGCACTCAAACACATGAAGGCATGATTTAGAAAGGGCATTTGGCTGCTAAATGGAACGTATTAAGTCAAAACATCTGATATACTGAGAGAGGGGCAGCTGAGAAGGTGATCACCTGTAAGTGCCTTATAAATCAGCCTTTCTCCACTTTGAAAAATACATGTTTGCTGCTTAAAAGCAAAAATGGGATCGCACAGAGGTATGGGTTAGACACATGCAGAATGGTTCCAGAATTCAGGAACTTGCACAGGGCATACTTACATGCTCGTCCATAGAAGAGGGGGCATAAGCATGCATGTGGCCTTATTACAAAAAACAACCATGAATCTCGCCCCCTTACACGTCCTGGCTAGCCTTTTTTGCAAACAAGGATATGTCGTGGGATGTGAGCCTGGAGAAATATTTTTTGTTCTTACCAACAGGTATCTTCAAATGAAAGAAAAGTACGGGAGGAGTGAACGGGCATTTCCCCTTCATCTTCTTCTTCTTACTTTTACTGAGTTACAGAAAAAAAGGACCTTTTAAATATCCAATTTGTGCCCTGGGTAGGTCTAACCATGGGCAATCCTAATGGAAGTTTCAGATGTGTGTCTGTGTATATATCTTTATCGACCTACCTCGGCTGTGCCCCCAGACACATCATCGGCCGACTTGGACGCAATTGCACGGGACACCAGTATTTTCAGGCTTTCTAAAAAGGCTCCAGGGATGTCTTTGTGATTTGCTCATCTGAATGCCCATTTTCAAACATCCAGATCATGAATATAGCTTCTGAAATGACCCTCATAGGTTTGCAAAATAACAACATACAGTACGTGTGTACATTACCAAAATACCAACTTGCATGAGTAAGTTGCTGAGTTCCTCCACTGATTTTTCCCATGTTGATTTGGCTCCTCTGACTCTACGCGTCAGCAACTACATGTGCATAACTGCACATCCTGTTACATATTTTAGAAAAGGCTTCACGTTTGTCAAGTTGTTTTTTTTTCTAAAATGCCTCTGCAATTGTGTATCACCTGACTGCAGAATCTCAATTCCAATCTCTATTATCTATTTTTTTTTTCCTTTTATATGTGCATCAGACATTTCACAGTGGGAATACAGCTATGCATTTCCCCAATGCAGCTATATGTCAATTCATTTCCACACTTCCAATGCAGCTGCTCCAAAACAAGATAATTCTGTTAAAAAGTGCTTGTTTTAGCCACACATAGTGCAAGGGATTTGGGGGAAGGGGGTCAGTGTCTTGAATTCTCCCTATATTATTATTGTGGAAGCTGCCTGATGCTAGCTGTAAACCGCGTAAATGCCCCTAAGTGGGAGAGTCAGCGGCACTAACATGATTAGTGCTGCTGAATATCCCAGAGTAATGCCGCTATACGCCTTGACGCAGTACCTGAGGATAACCATACAGCGGCACTATTCAGCCACTGTCAAGGATAATCCTCAGTGGTGAAAATTAGGACAGCTTCTGCTGCAGCTAACGTTTGCCATCGAAGCTAAGTGGGCCGTGTCCGAATATTGCCGCTGTATGGTGTAGCATCTGCGCTATGTGCAGCTGTGCAGCAAACCCGGATAATCAATGCCAGTGGCTATATATAGCCCTGGATTGAATATCCAGGGTTAAAGTTTAGTGGCAATGGCTATGCACCTTAGAGACGCATAACCGTCGCAACTCAATATCAGGCCTGGTTTTTTTGTTGTTTTTCTCTGTTGACTTTTGTAAAATCCCTCCTTCCACTGTATGTGTTTGTAAAGAAATGTGCATTTGCCAACATCTGGCCAATGAGAATGTTGCAGAGGAAGGCAGCAAGGGATGTTTACATGCTGTGCTGCAGTAATTTAGCAATAGCGTTCTGCGTACAGGTCAGCACCATGGCTCACCACTTCAAGTCCCTGGGGGGCTGAAGAATATGAGTCTGAGACCAGCAGAATTTGAGAATGCAAAAGATCCAACAATGCCCTCTAACTGGAGTTTGTCAGGAATTCTGCCTTAACACACTCTGAATCTATTAGGTTGTAATTAAATGGGGGGGTTCTTGCTTTTTGATGTTATATTTTGTCATTGGCGGCTGTCATAAACACAGCTAGTAGACTTATTGAAGGAAGAAAGTATAAGCATGACATTGAAGGAAAATCAAGCATGAGAAGGTTTTCCTTCAGAAGCATTAGCTTTTCTAGGAAGTCTGGAGCTAACTGAATGATGGGGAGCCACAATATCCCCTTCTATGGAGAATATACATTCACTGAGCACATTGGTTGGCGGGCAAAACAGGAAATGCTATTCAAACTTGGCCAGGTCTGGCCAGAGTGCTGACTTGTATGCCAAGGGATCTGTGTATATAGCCTTGAAGGGCTCTGCAAGGTAGCATGTCACTGAAGTTGGTGCTGAGTCTGACTTGTGGCAGGCTGATCATCTTTGCAGCCTAACATTGTACGAGGAGTGTCCGATATTAAAAGTACAGGCCAAAATTACACTAACATTTGTATTTAAAGAAATTATTCAATTCATTCCACCAAAAACTACATACTTTTGTTTACTTCTCCACATAATCACCGTAAACATTAAGACATTTATCCCAGCATGACACTCGTTTGAACATCTCTTCATGGTACAGTTGCGTGTCAAGTTGCTTGAAGTAGTCCATAACGGTGTCTTGCAATTCCTCCTGTCCTTTCGGATTTTCATTTATTCGGACCTTTGAAGAAATTCTTGGCTGGGAAACACTTTGCAGATCAGGAGGAATTGCAAGACACCATTATGGACTACTTCAAGCAAATGCAAATGTTAGTGTAATATTGGACACCCCTCGTAGCTAAGTCTCCAATCACCAAAGATTGCCCCTGGCTAGGGCTCATTGGCTAGGGCATATAAAGCCAAGGGTGGGAGTAGTAGGTGACAGAATAGTACGCATGCTAGCAATAATGCTTGCCTGCATGCCTGGTATTTACCTTGTTGAATCACCACTGCCACTGCTCCTTTCCTGTGGTGCTCTCTTTTCTCTACCTCAAGTCACCAGTAGGTCAGTGAGTTGCAACACAGAGTGAAAGTTCCTTTCATCCTTGGGTCACAAAGACCAGCTAGCATTATAAGCATCCATCCTCTTTCAGAAGCATTTCCAACCTTTTTCCCAGTTGACCATACAAAACATCTGCTGTGAATCCCTGTCACTACCTAAAACCTCTAACTTGGTCTGTAAAATATTCACAACCACAATGAGAAGGCTCAGGATCACTCTTGTGGAACTTAATTCCTCCATGGCATCCTTAAAGGGCTTGGGGACTTCCATCACCTCTCTGATTCAGGGACCTGTTGGTACGGCTCTCAGTCTCTGATGACATGTGATGCAGTGCCACCTGTTGCTCCGCTAACCGCTCTAGAATGTCATAAGGTGGAATTCCATCTGGTGCTGACATCCTGCTTGAGCTGTACCACAGGTGTCCCTGTTGCTTTCTGCTTCTCATGCAGTTCATGACCATCCTTCATTCTCTGGTGAAAATATCTATATTTTGGCACTTGCTGATCAGTTTTCTCAGTATAGAGCTGCCACTTGTCTTGCTGCCTGAGTATAGGGATTCTCTCACAAACAAGCACAAGTGTGCAAAGCATCTGATCCCACGAAAGCCTCCCTCCTTCAGTTCCCACCATCTGATACAAAGAAATCTGGATGCACGGTGCTCTTTTTGTGCTCCCTGTGCTATTCCTGCAACATTGCCCTTATTTCTGCTAAGATATGGATCCACGTATGGCTCTCCCTCAACACCTTGCTGTGTAGCACAGTCCATTTATTTATTTAAACAAAATTTATATTCTGCTCTATAAGTACCAGGGCGTGGGCAGGGTCCCGGTGCCCGCGCGTAACCAGGTGCTCGGCCCAGCGCGGGACCCTGCACGCGTTCATGGAAGGGGGGGCAAAGGTGCATTGCATCGGGACGCTAAGTGCGTCCTTTTGAAATGATTGGCTCCGCTCGGGATGGAGTTGAGCCGAGCCAATCGGAGATGAGGCTGGCCATGTGCTCCAGCGATCGTGTGTTGCTGGAGCACATGCGGCGGGGCAGGAGAGCAAGCAGCCCACTCACCCACCCATTACAGCAATGGCGGGGAGCATGAAGTTGGGGTGTCACAGCGTGGGCGGGGGGTTTCAGAGCGGGATCCCGGAGGTTTCCGTGGTCTGGATCCTTAGGCGACTTGGGGCAGGGGCGGGGTGCCCTCGATCCGGACAACCCCTGGAAGACTTTTGCTAGTAAAATGGCGAAGTTGGATAGGGGTGGCAGGAACTTGGCCGTTGGTGTGACCATGGCCAGGGTGGAGGCGTGGTCGCTCTGCTAATTGCATGGCTGGCGGCACATCGCTTCGCTGTGGGTTTGGTGGATCAGTATTACTGTTTAATGTTGAGAATGTTGTTTTGGGAAATAAAGCTGCGACCAGTTGTTACCAAGAATTGTTGCCTGTGGAATTTGTGGGTCTGAGGGGGAAGAAAAGAGGGAGAGGGGGTGTTCGGGATATGAAGGGGGAGCGCTGGGTCCGACTGCCCGGTTACTAGGCAGATCACAATCATTGCGGAACCAACCGCTAAATTAGAATACCTAGAGATCACATTATAAAGCAGCTACAGGAAAAACCTGTTGAAACAAGTGTGCTTTTAGCTTTCAAAGGAATATCAAAATGTCAGATACACAATGCAAGTCACGTGGTAGAGAATCCCAAATGCTAGGAGCAATCATAGAGGAGATCCTATTCCAAAATATTTGAAAATATATTTTCCAAAATAAAAGTACATCCTGAGAGCGAAGCAACCTCAAAAGACAATAAATTTTCAAGAGAGCCGAAAGACTCAAGGGAGCCTGATGGTGAAGGCATTTGAATATAAGCACAATCGTTTTATATAATACATGAAAGCTGATAGAAAGCCAATGTAGGTCATACAAGTGTTGTGATATATCATCGAAGCATTTACTGCCAGTTAACAAGCGAGTGGCTGCATTTTGAACAGACTGTAAAGGTCAAAGGACACAAGATGGCAAACCTAGCAAAAGGCTATTAAAGTCTAAAGGAGCTAACACCAAGGTCTGGACACCTGAACGAAGATTATTAGCAAATAGATAGGGTTTAAGTCTCCAAAGTAGAGTAATTTAAAGAAAGCAGTTATTACAAGCTTTTGAATGTGAGATTGCATATTGAACTGAGTGTTCAGATAAACGCCGAAATCTCGAAAAACGTAATTAAAAGCAGACAACAAACTATCCACCTGCATGGTAAAGATACAGTATCTGGGAGAGCCCAGGATAGCTGCAAAACCTCAGTCTTCTTAACATTTAAAGCTAGTTTATTGTAAGTCTAAGATTTATTGAAGAGATGCAAAAATTCATATACTTCATAGAATCCTCCAAGAAAAAAGAAATAGGGACAGTAAACTGTACATCATCTACATAAATTCAAAACATAACATCCAAAATATTGAGAATCTTGTAGACGAGAACAATATATATATTTATATATATAATAGTGGACAAGGCAGATCCCTGAGGAACACCAGCACTGACTGAACCTCAAGAAGAATATTTTTCAGCCGACTGCACTTGAAATTGTCTATTAGACAAAAAAGATGAAAACTACGAATATATGGTTTGGATTTGACCAGGGTAAAACCTATTTATTAGTCCTGTTAGACATATTAATGGATTTGATACTGTAGCTCAGTCTTTATTACTATCTAGACAATGTGATATTGTCACGCAACTGTAACGTATACTATTGTCACGGTACAGTTGTATGACAATATCACATTGTCTAGATAGTAATAAAGACTGAGCTACAGTATCAAATCCATTAATATGTCTAACAGGACTATTAAATAGGTTTTACCCTGGTCAAATCCAAAAAGAAAATCATCCAGTAAGGATAAAAGAAGTGCCTCAGTCCCTTGATGGGGACAAAACCCAAATTGAAAAGGAGTATGTTTTAATTTATTTATATATACAGGGTGGCCCCCAAAAAGTGAGAACATCTCCTAAATTAAAAGCTTAAATAGTTTACTTACCTTTTTTAGCTATATAACATTTTTATTTCGACAATTTCCGGTCGGCATCTCTTTTTTTTTTTTTTTTTAAATTTGTCAATCGTTTACATCTGTCTTTTTGAATTTTTATATAGCTTACATGCTACGAGATGTTCTCACTTTTTTTGGGCCACCCTGTATATATTTGAAGTTCTTTCAAAATATTTTTTTCAAGAACCTTTGCTAGGAATGGTAACGAAGAAAATGAGTGATAATTTAACGAGTCACTTTGTTCAAGAGAAGAGTTTTAACAGTGGAAAAACTGAAGTTCTCTTAAGTACATTAGGAAGCAAACCTTGCTATAAAGAACTGCTGACAATCGTGATTTACATAGTTAGCGGTACTAATGGGCCGATGCAGAAAGCCAGCACTGAAGTCATACTCTATCAACCTTTTACACCTATTTGCATCACACCAATAGCATGCAACTTCAGTATCGACATATATAAAGGGGCTCATATGTCAATGAGCCATGCATTAAACTGTGCAAAAAATATTAGTGTTAAATTGGGAGAGTAAGCAAAACACATATGGGAAGTTGGCACTAGTTTTGGTATACTCTTCCAGAGACACAGGGGCACTGTGTGGCTCATTGGCATCACACACCTTTCTGCAAGGAATACCTTGCACCTACTGTAATGCTAATTTTCCTTCACCTGCTGCTTCTCTCTTGCTCTCCTACACTGCAACATATCAATCCCTCTTTGCCCCTCTGTGGAGATGACACCAGACATAGGCACCTGCTCTTCTATAGCTGTCCTGGTAACTGCAGCTCTTTTTGCTCTCCTTGTAAAGACTTTTTTTTATATGTTGGGCGGTGGACTAGAGGAGCCCCTAACCATACCTTGAGAATGCCTTTTCTCTTCCTGCACACTTGTGCCAGTACTACTCTTGCTTTCCCTCCAGTTAATTTTCCAGAGGTACTGTACCCCTCTCCAATATTGTTATATGTCTCAACTCAGCCCTGCTGTATCTGCTTAAGTTGCATGCCTCTGCTGAGACTCTTGAATGGACCAGGGAGATGTGCGGGCCAATTGCCCACCAGCTATGCTGCATTTGCATCTAAAGGCTATAATGACTCTGGTGGATTCCCATGGACTGTTCTTTTGCTGCAGCTTTTTACTTTTGCATTTTTATATTTAAGAATCAAAGTTTACTATTTTATGAACAATGAGATGGAACATATATAGCACAGTATAGTACCCTATACCCTGCCAACTTCACAGTTGCTGTCACAAAACATATTGTTGCACTGTATCTTATACTTCTGCAGAGGAATACGTTTTGATGCAGTAACTTCTGCCACTCACTCAGAATTATCTCAAAGTGCAAAGGTACTGGCTCTTGAAGCCCCTAGTGTAGTATGCTGCCTATGCAAATGGAAGATAAAAATGCCTTCCATGATAACAAAGAGTTCAAATCTTTCTGTGCTTTAATTTAGCAAAGCAAAGAGATTTCAGGCACAAAATAAGTGTGAAGTTCTTTGTGTTTTCTCAGCTTTAAAGTCTTCCTTTGCTCTAGACAGAGCCCTATGGTGGTAGCATCAGTGTCAATAGCAAAGCTGGTATGTTTTGTGTTTGTTTGGGGGGGGGGTGTTTGGTTAGTTATGGCAGAGGTAGGATTGCAAACTCCTATCTCTTCCTTAGAATCCTAATACATGCAACAATGCTGCTTTCCACCCCTCTGAAAATCTGAGCCGAACTGCTTGTCTGTCCTTTGTACTGGCTGTGTGTTACAGTCCTGCTGCGGCATCATCAATTATGTGATTTGTAAAAATCAGATGGAGAGAGGTTTTTCTGGCTGCCTGTCAAACATTCAAAGCAGGATTGGCTGACGTGTCTCATCCTGACTGTTGGTGACCAAATCCATGACGACCTTCTCTCTCAGATTGGCTCCAGTGAGTCTGGGCATGCATGCACATATGACGGAAATATGGTTTACTAAATGGCAATTTGAGAATTTTCCAAGCATGCATGCTTGGTTGGTTAATGCCAGAACAAAAAAAAATTGTGATTTTTGTTGATTTTTACTTCTCAAGCAAAAACTAATTCACATGTCTAGTGCATGTGTGTATATGTGTTTGAAAAGAAAGCTGATGGCGTGTGTGCGTGTATATTTGAGGAGTGAGAATGCACACATGTGCATGTGTGTAGCTAAAGTGCAAGAGTATGCACGAGTCATGCAAGTGTGTCTGAAAAGTAAGAGTTCATATCTGTATATGTGTGTCTGAAAAGCAGAGTGAGAGCGTATTTTTTGCTACCTTTCTCTGGTAGGGACAATGTCATATAAATAGCTTTCCTTTGATAATCTGGGCTGTGGAGAAGTTCACTGGTACAAATGTACCTGTGTACATGCTAAGCAGAGGGAAATTTTCATCTTGAGGAATTTACATAGCTAACTAATGTTTGTTTATTGTTTAATTTATTTGATTAACCACAAAACATCCAATTGATATCAAAATGTGGTTTGTAGTTATTGAACGGGAGGGAGAGGGTGACTGGCTAGCCAGTTTGTCTTTAGTGAATGGGAGGTGGAAGGGGTGCCAATTGGCTAGCTAGTTGTGACTTTTGTGAAGGGGGTGCCACAATCCCCCATGGACTGCTCCCTATAGGGCGTGTGAGCTATCCAGGGGGGTGGGTGCTCAGGGTGGAGGCCGGCCCATTCATTATTATAGATACAGTGGATTAGTAGATCTGTGATACCGGCAATGTTCATCGGTTAAGGTGGGTCTGTTCCTGCCACAGCGACTGCTGCCAATAAGCACTGGCCATGATATGGTCCGGGTAGCATTGGCTACAGGTAACACCACCTCTTGAGAAGGCATTATCTGCAGCTGCGATCAGGCAAAGTTGGGCAGCCATCACATGACAACTGTTCGCATGGTGGCTGCCCAACATCAGCATGCCTTCTCCCTGCCTTGATCCTGCCTCTCCCTGACTCTACTGGGCGAAATGCAGATTTTGCAGAAAACTGGCTGTCATATCTGCATTTTAGCTGTCATCATAGCAGTAACTTTCCTTTGCTACTGCCCAATGATAGCTAACCCACCTTTAGTAAACATACCTCTAATTATCGATTCTGCAGTTAGCGTGGGTTCACTTATCGCCATCTCAATGAGTGACATTAAATGCACCCACTGAGAATGCACTCTTAACATGGTGATATACTTCTCAGTGTGGTGACTGCCAGGGAACATGTTGGACATACCCTGAGAGCATAGGCCCATTTTCTTTTCCACACTTTTTGACTCGCAACTCGTATTCAAGTGTGAAAACATAGTGCACTTTAGTAAACATGCCTTTTTATTTTTTGCTATGGGCAAGATTCATAAACTGTATTTGTGTGCACACATGCACAGCTTAAATGGAACACTGGTTCAAACATGGATGTTCATTTCTCAAGTTCACCCTTCTACAAAAGAAGGTTTCATATCTCCTAATCACCCCTCCCCCATATACTTGCATTCATTTGTAAGTATCAACAGCATTTCATATTGACATGTTTAGTGCCATTTGTAAAACAAACTGATATAAAAAAGAAAAAAAGCTAAATTTCATTATATTGCCTTTTTCTTAGTGGAACTGAAGTGAAGAAAAGAAATTCCCAAACCCCTTCCACTCTCCTTCCCAAATTTACATCAATTACTCTTTTTTCTGCCATCATCTACTGAGATCAAGATTACTAAAGTTAGTCAAGCAAATCTTCATAGTTAAAATTTCCCAAGCTGCTGCTAAATTTTATGTGAACAAATCATAGCATGCTTAAAATTTACAGAGCATTCAGCCTAGCTGGACAAAATTAGCTGTTTTCTCATTAAATCACCATTTTAGTTTCTTTGGCTAGTTGAGCTAAAGTGATTTCACTGGGCTGTGGGGAGTTCATGCATGTGTGAATTCTATTCTGGCTCAGCTGAGGAAAGTATCTATTGGAAAATGAGTCCAGAGTTATCTATCATGAGATAGGCACCATAGGAGTATGTCTACTAAACCGGGCTAATGGTTATCCCAGGCTATCTGTAACTAGGTCCCATATTATTCAGTGGGACTTAGTTGCAGATAGCCCAGGTTAACTGTTAGCCCAGCTTTAGTAGACATATTCCCAAGTGTCAACGATAGAGAGTGTATGGAAATCTATCTCATGAATATTCACTGAGGAAATCCTGAAAACCTGATTGGCTGCGGCTCCCGAAGACAGGTTTGGGAACCACAGTCCTACTGTAATATAATGGTATGCTCTATAAGAAATCAAAGGACGTTTTAGGAGTCTTTTGCAAATTATGCTCAGCACATTTAGTTAAAAATCCCAATCACCTAAAATATTTTGGTTTTTAATTAGTTCAACTTTTGTATTTATCCTGCATAGGTGTTGCTCAATAGAGTTCAGTCAAAAAGGTTATTCAGTTCATGTTGTGACACTCATATTGTGGATGCTTACTTGCAACCAAATTTAGGGAATCTGTTGTTTTATTGTGCCTTTATGTCACACTCATAAACAACTTATTAGGGCTGTTAAATTGCTGACACACAAATCCATCTTTTTTTCAGCATAGCCTACTGACATTTGTTGCATTCTTGTTACCCTTATACATATTTAGTAATTTGTGGAGAATGGTCATAAAATTTCACAAACTTCAGCGGTTTACACAAGATGCAGCTGCTGTAACAAATCTGGATTATAAAAAAAAAACCCAACAACCCAAAAACCGACGTGACCTATGAGCATTGAGATGAGCAAGAAATGGCTATAAAGAATTTTGATCTTGTCAGTATTTTTTCAGGAACTTGGATGGTTCTCATTTTTGCATTCACTATCATTACAATTCTTATTTTTGCTACCACTCACTAGTCATATGAATTTGTTCCGCTTTTTTCAAAGGGAAGAAGGGGAATCTCTTTATCACTGAGCTTGGGTCTCCTGTGCAGAGCATCAAAGGGCTGCCAAACGTCACAGCAGAGAATCATTGTCAGGAGAAGAATTTTGATTTGCAGAACCTCTATAGTGTCTTCTATTGGCACCTTCCTGCATTTTGGAAGAATTCAGGGAAATAAATGCTATGTAAAGACCTTTGTGACAGTCCGCAATTTGATTTTCTCATAGCTCATTGTTTTCAGAGAAGACTCCAGAAATAAACAAATGAGCTCAAAATTTGTAGAAATGCTCTTTTAGTGATAGTCTGGTAGGGGATCCTATAAAGTCCCCCCCATATGCCTCTTATGAGAATGGTGCAGCAGCAGACCATGACCCTATTGGATTAGAACACACCGGATGGTTTCAGAATCTGTTAAAAATGTAGTTTGCCATACTCTTCCTGGGGGATTTGCCTGGATCATTTATTTATCTTGTGCGCATTAAGAAACCACCATTAGGCTGTCGGGGGAGGTGCTTTACTTTCTGAAAGCCCGTCTGCCTCTTGTTCAGCAATAGGAAAAGACAGTTCTTTTGAAGCTCAAGCTTGGAAGCAGCTTGCTTGTGCAGGGTTCGGATATGCTGCTCTTTTCTTTCTTTTTCTTTGTTAATTCTGCTGTTTGAATTTTGCTTTCAAGATATATTAAGGGTCGGTGTTGGTGCTCCTTCCGCTGCTGCTGTAGAAAGCTCTCTCTCTGCTCAACACTGCTTTCGGATTGGTCTTTCTTAAAGTGCTGGCCAAGGGTTGGCTGCAGGGGCTGCTGAATAACAGGTGCATTTTGCTGCTCTGTCGCCTCTCAAAGAAGCAGCCGAGGAATGCTGGTGCATCTGTTCTTTGGATAGAAAAAAGGAAAGGAGAGAGAGAGAGAAAGAGAGAAAGGCACGACTGCTTCTGTGTGTTGGAATGTAGATCATCATTTCGGGGAAAAGGATGCTTGATATAAAACCAGGAGACTGTGTTTTGTGACTCACATGGAAAAAGGATTGCAGAAAGAAGAGAGAGGAAATGAAAACAGAAAACGGATGCTTAAAATGATAAAGCAAAGACTGGCTAGCAGGTTTTAGCTGAATCAGCAGCTGTTCGGGATTGGGAAAATTGCATGAGGAGCTCTTTTTTTATGGAAATATGTACCTTCGCTAATTGACTCTAATACTGATCTATTGATTGTTCTGTTTCCTAAGGATTTTAATGGTGATCTTTGAGCTTCTTGTTACTAATGTCTTATTTTTTTTGGGGGGGTGAAAGGAATATATGATGAGTGAAGGGGCTGCCTCAACATCACCACCTGTGCGCCCGGCAGCTGCTGATGAGGCGGCAGGTGGCAACTCCACGGAGGAACAGGATGGGGCGCCTAACCCCAGGGAGGTGCGGTGTAGTGACTGCATTGTCTGGAACCGGCAACAAACGTGGCTGTGTGTGGTGCCTCTCTTAATTGGATTCATTGGCTTGGGGCTCAGTTTAATGCTTCTGAAATGGATTGTGGTGGGTTCTGTAAAGGATTATGTCCCAACCGATTTGATGGATTCTAAAGGTATTGGGCAGGACCCTATTTTCCTTTCAAAACCAAGCTCATACCCAAAAAACATGGAAACCACAACTACAACAACCACAACAAGGACACCCAATCAAATAAGTACTCGCTTAACCACTACAACCAGGGCACCAGTGCGCATTCCAGGAAACAGAATCCCTATCCGGACAAGCCCCAGAACCACGACTGTGCGGCATTCAGCTGCCCCTTCTACCATTGTGTCTACCACTGTCCCCTTTAGCTCCACTACTTTTGTTTCTCGTCCACATCCAGGGACCCCCACTACCCAGCCAATGCCCACTTGGCCCACTGCGGCATATTCTACCTCTTCCTATAAAATTTATCTTCATGACTCTGCACCATCCTGGACATTATCTCGTTTTCAGGAGTCTACCACAACACCAGAAACTGTCACCATTCCCCGATTCCGTAAGTTAGCTAGCATTATTCTATTTGAATTTTATGTTTGAGCTGAATGTTTGAGGCATACCCTAGATGCTACTGCTATGGGTAATGAAGCATGTTCCAGTTCTCAAAAGTGTGGAGGAGCACTGAAGGCTTTGTAGGGTTATGAAGAAATCACTGCCACTGAAGAAACGCTGAAATCCTTTTAAACCGTCTCTTTCCTTATAACAGTTCCTGCTGTAGGGAAACAACTTCCACAGATTATTTTATAAAAGGTAAAGAGAAATGATAAAAACTAAGTAGCCTGGACACTAGCTGATGAACACATTCTTCCACTGACTGTCAGAATATACTGTAATTGATTCTGTGACTTTTGTGAATCAGTTGATTTTGTGACTGATGCTGTTTAGTCGTTGTCTAGTATTATAGAAAGGACGTTGTGATTTCTTTAAAAAAAAAAACAGTCTTAACTGAGTATTTCTGTCCCATAGAACAGAGAATACATTTGACTGAACTCTCTTTCCTTTGAAAACAGTTCATGTTTATAGACTGACACATTAAAGAGCCATTTATCCTTTTGGACAATATGCAGGATTTAAAAAAACAATAGAACCCCCCCCCCCCCCACACACACACATATGTATAATACAAAAGATAATGTAAAATAGTAGCTGATGTCTTACAAAACTGCAATGAATCAGTGACATTTAAAAGGCTGTCTTACCTCTTGTTTTTTTAATGCTATTCAGTGTTTAATCATTGATAGCACAATTAGACCTTCTACCTAGAAATGCTCGGTTTATCTCCGACTATTGTTGCTGGTTAATCTGGGCAGTTTGGGATAGTAGCTTATTTTGAAAATGTTTTTCTATCTCTGATGAATATCCCTTAACCTTTGAAGGTTATTAAGGACAATGGCAAAAAAGCCTATCACTACAAGTTACCTGAAGAAGGACTTGGATAGAATTGGCTTATTGTTATCATTTTTCTTTAACATAAAGCTGAAAGAGCCTTAGTGGTTTGCAGTGGTTTATCATATTGGATATTATAGATTTAAAATTACGACTTTTTGCACGAGGGTCTATTTCTGTTGTGCTGCAGGTTTCTGTGATTATGTGCAGTCATTTGCGGTTCCTGTCTTTACTATATGCTGATGAGCCCCAGGACAGAGAGCTCATCTGAAGAGAAGCTGGTAGCGTGAATTGACAGAACAGGAAGACTGTAAATTGGGAGAAGCTGTCACTAAATCAGAATGGCAAACAAGGCAATAACTTGCTTCACCAGTGTTTGGCCAGGGTACAGAAGGCATCTAAGCTAGAGCTGTTTTTTTTTTTTTTCCTTTAAGGCTGCATTATCTTCATAATCTTGACATAGAGATGGAGAGAGAATCCATGTTCTAGCCCTGAAGCACCTCTTATGAGAACTGAAGATAGTGGTTATTTTCTATTGGGGTACTCGTCTGAAATAAACCTCTTTCTAGACACTAAGCACTCCAGTCTCCATGCTAAAATCTCTCATCATGCATTAAGAATGGAGTGCTTTTAAGTTCTTGGTAACTACTGGACACAAGGTTAGGGTTTCAAAAAAAGATGATCCTCATTTAGTTACTGCTTTGTGATTATGTTTCTTTTTTAGCCCAACTATATTTTCCCTTTTTATATGATTTTTTTTACTTGATTTGCTATTCTTTCTACACTCTGCTTAGACTGTGAAGATGTGAACAGCAACCTGATAAATAAATAATGTGCTGCTGCCAGGACCCTCCACCCTTCAAAACTGAGTAAATGGCCATGGTAGCAGCAATTGTGTGTTGTAGATCTAGGCAGAACCTATTTAAGACAGAGGGCTAATAATCTTTAAGGTGGTGTGTGGCTTTAAAAAAAAAAAGGAATTGCTTTGTTATGATGAGATGAAATGGAAGAAATGCAAATCCATCAGAAATTGACCCTGTTTTAGCACATTAATAGGACAGTTTATTCGAGGAGGAAGATGAAAGAATTATATAATTAAGGATTTGAATATAAGGAGTATGGAGAATCCTTTGAAACATATATGAAGTTCATTGAGTCATTTACATTTTTTGAAGGTTGTGGCTCTGCAGGAAAAGGAAGGGATGCAGTGTGCACTATTTATTTATAAGCGTCAATATGTGTACATTTATTCCCCTAGGGTCATTTTCTTGTATCTCGCTTGCTCTGATGATTGATTAAAACTATAAAGAAGAGAGCCTGTTTGAGAGCTTCCCAGTTTCCAGAACCGGATGCCTGTTTCTCTTTCAGTGCATTGCTCCAGTTGCTATTGAAATGAGAGTCATGGATCCTGTCGTACCATGTGAATACAGAAAAATATGACAAGGCTGCTGCCCGATATTTTAGTACAGAACAGCGGCAGACCCCTGTGTGTTACTCAGGTTCCAGGAAGGCAAGGGATGTTTGACTTGATCAGTTTGTTTCTGCAGCGTCGATGTTTTCTCTTTTAATGATATATTTAAATGATACACACAAACACACCTGCTCTAATACTCCAGAGAACAAGTGTAAGGAGATTCAGAAATGTGATGTTTTCTTATCATGCTCTGTAAGACATACAAGGGAGATAGCTCTTTCAGAAAATTCAACTCAAGATGGCTCTACACCAAGTATTTCTCGCTGAATAAAAAGCTCTCTCCTATCTGAAAAGCACTCGATGAAAACAAAAAATGTTGAATTATTTTCCTATGAACAAATGGCTAGCCCGTTTATAACACTGCAGGGTTGTCCCGTTGGCATTTAAAACTAGATGTCCAGATTGTCATAGATCAAAGCTATTATCGATTAAGCATTTCGAGTTATCTCCAGTGATCAGCTCGTGTCATAGTTTCGTTTTCTTTTCATGAGGTTATCTGTCTACTTTGCAGATCTCTCGTCTATGATTTTTCCGCGTGCTGCATATCTTTTTTACAGTGCTTCAGTAATACTTTATATTATCTGAGGAGAGCTGGAAAGAGATAATACTATGAATGGGGAGGAGAAGAACAGATCACAGTTCTAATACCAGAATGCTCTTATTATCTGGTAGCATTGCTTGCCATGAGGTTTAATAGCCAAGGAGAGATGTTACAGAACCCTTAATCAATACCTTTCCTGAAATCCAGTTGAGAGCTTCTTTATGACTACAGTGCATGCAGCAGCTGGGGCATATTGTGATGTCCTCTGGCTCTAATACAGGATTGTAAGACCTCCCTGCCCTAATCAATTATGCAAGTAATGTTCTTTATGGGTATCTGCTTATTCTGCACAGCATGGTATCAAAAGTAAAAGCAATGTATCACTTTAGTGCGTATTTCTGTAACAAAATAGTTCACGTTTTTGCTTTATTAAGCTTGTTTTGTGTTCAAAGAATAAGAGCTGGCAGAAAAAGTGATACATTTGCAGTGTAAATTGCAAAGATGATGTCTTTCACCTACCGTTGCCTTGGATGTACCCTAGATCAAGGGTTCCTTTAGTACCACAAAAAGGTTTGGTTTTCAATATGTACTAATGTATCTTGTAAATGTTCATTGTAGACATTCTGAAAGCCAGGCCAGAACTTGGTCCTTTTCAGATATATATTTTGCCAATGGTCCCTAGTCCTGTGAAGGATTATTTTATAGCAGGCCTTATAACTTCTACGGAGGATATGTGCAAATGTTACATCTAGTTTATAAAAGGAATGCATGCGTATAAGCACCTTTATAGAATTACCCTCTGGAAAGTAGCCACAGATCTTTACATCTGCTTTGAGACCTGCACAAATGTGCCAACTAATTTTATGTGCACCTGCATGCATTTTATGAGATATGCATGCAAATGAAAACTCTGCCCTAACTCTACTCTCGTGAGAATCTCTGCTCATTCCAGATGCAATTACGCACCAAGGGGCTGTTAGCGCATACTTTTACCGGGACAATTTGATAAATGCTTATTTCTGTGCATAAAATACAGTTTGACCTGCAGAAATGGTTTATAAAACTATCCCTTAGATGGGTAAGGTGGGCAAAATGAGGAATCTGAATATTATCCTTGATGCCCTACCCTTGCTGCAGGTAAACGTAGTCATGCTGGTCACAACATGAGTACTTTAACCTACAGTAAAAAAAATAGGGGTGATGTTTAATCCTGGGGAGAGAAAATATGTGAAGGAATTGTGTATTCAAATACCCACACATGTTCCAAAGGCACATCTGCACTTGTACCAGTTTACATATATACACTATAAAATATGCATTGATGAGAACAGGACATTCCTAAATACTAAAAGCAGATATCAATATGTGTATTACAATCCATGGAGTAATTTTCAAAGGAAAAGTAGGCACCAACTTTCATTTTGAAAATTGGTGTCACTTAGGGGCTTGTTTACAAAGCCGCGGTAGCGATTCGCGATCGTTGATTTCAATGGGGCCACAGCTCCGATAACGATCGCGAATCGCTACCGCGGCTTTGTAAACAAGCCCCTTAGACACATAAAATTAACCTCACTGAGGACAATCTTAAAACCCATTTACCAATGTGCTTGACTATTTACACAGGTTAAAGGGCAATTTAAAAGCATTCTACTCTATAGTGTACTTATAGTATATAATATGGAGTCGAGGGGTAGCTTAGTGGTTAGAGCAACAGCCTAATACCCAAATGATCAGGGTTCAGGTCCCACAGACACTTCTTGTGACCTTGGGTAAGTCACTCTAATCTCCATTGCCTCAGAAGAAAAGGCCTGGCAATCTACTTCCAGTCATACTTTGCCAAGAAAACATGGGAATGCTGGAATGCTAGCAGTCGGCATTGACTTGATGGCACTTAAACTCTATATAATTGCAAAAGTGCACATATCACTACAATGTGTCACTTTTCTTACGAGAGGATGTTCCCGGGGCAGGGTTAAGCTAGGAAAGCAACAACACATATCATTTTACATTTTCAAAGCTGAATATGTGATGAGATTTTTAGTTTTGGGGGGAGTGGGGGGGCTGGCAAAAGCGCTCACAGAAAGAGCAGCTGGAAATCTCTGAGGGTAGCCTTCTCCTGGGTAATTTTGAAGGGAAAGGAGGCTCATTCTTTCTCTTTGAGAATGGTACAAATCCACCAATAAAACTACACATGAACATTGCACCTACCCTTACAGTTTTCAAAATTGCCTAATATGAACACAGAATTTCTGCATTATAAGATCTCATCTGGGAGGGAGAGAAGTTGTCTTTGTTCTCTACCTCTTGGGGGTTGTCCCAAGGGTCTCCATAGTTGTTGAATGTTTTTATCTAGCTATTACCAGCCATAATCTAGGATTTGGGTATTAAGAGCTATGTTTATGTGGATGATCTTCAAATGTTCTTTCTATGGCAAGGTTATGTAGAGAAATTCAATTCCCATGTTGTCAGATGTTTGAAGGAGATTCAGCCATTAACGTTGAATTGCACTCTTTAATGAAACTTGTGGAAAATCTGAATGTTTGTAGGAAGGACTGGCTCCACTCTTGCCAGTATGTTCAGCATGTAAGTCAGAAGGAGTGAGCCACCACTAGTAAGATCAGAAGTAAATTGCAATTAGTCCAAAATACTGCAGCAGCCTGCATGGTTATGTAGAGTTCAAGGTGAGATAGAGCAACTTCTTTGTTGGTAGAACTCCACTGCCTCTTGAATGAGCTATAGGTGATTTTTAAGGGTTTTTCTGAATTTCAGGCCTTCAGTAAAGATTGCTCAGTTTATCTAAGGAACAAAATTGTAATTAGCCACTTAGGGCCTTGAGGTTCAGTCATGGGATTAACATTGGTATGTCACCATTGAAAGCTATCTGGTGGATGAAAACTTGAAACAGATCAATAATTGAAGCACTTCCAAGAAGATACAGTATTAGAGGAATTTCAGATTATCAATTGTTCTGCTGTAAACGGAAAATTGTGCTTTTCCCCAGTTAGTTTGATCCTAGGTTAATGTGCTAGGTCAGATTTTATTGTAAAGGAAAGAAGGATAAGGAAGGTATGAAAAGTTAATTTTAAGAAATCTTTATGCATATCAGTGATTTCACTGTTTGTTTCAGTAGGTTGTAATTGTTGCATTTATTTTTTTTCCTATGAATGCATATATTTACTACCATTAATTGAATGATATTTTTATATGTTATAACCTGCCTTGAACATAGCAAGCAGAAAAAAACAGAATATAGATGCCATTTTTAATTTAAATTTGATGAAACTTGATATATGATGATCTTGTTATTTCCAAGCCTGTGTATCTGATTGGACGAAACATTTGGTTAAAAAATCATCAAATTAAATTTAAGTAAAACAGGGCTCAGTCAGATATTCTTCTCATGTTCCTATAAATGTTTGGAAGCATCATAATCTGTCATGGGAGTGTGCCCAAGATGGTTGGGAGAATAGATCAAGTCAATTAAACAAAGTGATAGTTTGCACTTGGATGGTAATATTTCATACTTTCTGTGCCAATAAAAACTTGCCATAAATTTTCAATGCTGCACTCTTTGTCATTCCTTCTCCTTTAGCAGTATAAAATATTAATGAGTGCCAATGGCAGTCATTTGTTTGCTCAATAAGGAGTTTCAAACCTATATCTTTCACTGCATTTGTGGAGTATAATATTGCACATGAAGTTGCATGCATGCTTCGTTATATCAAGATAATGCAGTAATGCAATGTATGCATGACATTAACTGTACATATGACCTAGAGAGAGAGAACATGCTATGTTATAATGGAAACTGGGTGTAGTTTTCGAGGAAGAAGATAGTTAGAATTCCATAATTTGTACTGTGGAGATCAATGCCAGTCTAAGGATATGAATTGATGACCCTACAACCTCCTCTGTATTTTGTAGTTTTCCTCTTAATTACTATTTAAAATATATTTTGACTTATTGAACCTTTGATAATAATTGTTTATTTAACTGTCTATGTACCTATATGCCTTGGTCATTATCACTCTGATTTATGCAAGACACCTCTGATCAAATTTGAAATTTGCATCCCAAAAAATGTGAGAACCAGAAGTATCAGATTAATTCCTTGATTAATTCTTAGCTAAGCCTAAAAAGACTCAGATATTTAATCTGGGTACCTTTTTAATATAAATATTTAAAGTGATTGTAGACATTTTGGGAGTTTGACCAGTTGTGTTTGTGGTATGTGTTTTAGAGCGTTATGCTATGTGAATGGTTTGGATTGCCCGATGATGCATTGCTTGTCATACAATTATGGTGGAATCTTGGAGATGTTTATTGTTATGAGGATATATGCTTTGTGTAAGTGGTATAGGATATTGTTGACATTGTGTGGGTTCATAATAACATGTATAAATGTAGGTACAAATGTCTGAAGTAATTAGTGATTTATTATAACTGCCAATTTTTCTAAAGTCTTTGCAGCAACATTCTAGTATAATTTTTTCTATGAAAAATGAAACCACGTTTTGAATGGATATGTGATACATTTCCAGAGATCCACTGTAAATATCGCGAGTGATTTTTGCTCAGGCTTTTGGAATTGGTTTGTGAATGTAAAGAAGTTTCCACATCCCTGTTTTTATATATATTGTCGATCTGAGGTTTGTTTTGATATGTTCTTACACTTTGGAGCTTCTTCATTAAACTGTGTTGCTGTTTTTACAGCACTTTCTTTGTACTTAACACAACATAGGGCATGTAAACTAAATGATGTACAGTTAAAGCATGTTTTAGCCCAGACCTGTATATTAGTTTTGTAGATAAGCTTTGGAGTTCTCTGTGGCCATCTTGCTGCTATTAGCATAATGGTAATACATTGTACCTTGCTAACTGACATGTGGGAGCACTAACCTCCAACCCTTGAGGGGGCGATGTGCAGCCATGCTAACAATAATATTCTCAGTCAGTGTGCATCCAAAATGCCCATGATAACCACAATGTGTTGTCAATGGCCACAATCCACCTCTAATTTGCCCAGTCCCCAACCAATCACATGCTTACCAGTTAGTGCAGGATTTTTTAGCACAGGGACCTGTGCTAACAGTTAACATGACAAGCTTAGTGTATTTAGAAAACATGCCCAAATGTGAATTAGTATATATTCAGTTTTCTAGAAAACTTTAAATTTAGTCCACTCTGAATCGCTTCAAAGCATGATATCCTATGAACAAGCATGTGCTAATTTAATTAGCACACATTAAATTCCTAACTTGCACTAAATGTTTTTATTAAATGTGTGAAATGAACAAAAAAGAGTCTGAAAAATGGGTAAAAAACCCTAGTGCACTGAAAATGATTTAATATTTTTGTTTTGCACATATTGCTAGTGTTAGACAAATCTGATTGATTTCTTTGACTGGGTGACCAGGGAGTTGGACCGAGGGAGAGCTCTAGATGTGGTGTATTTAGATTTCAGTAAAGCCTTTGACACTGTTCCTCACAGGCGACTTATAAACAAACTGAGCACCATAGGGATGGACCCTAAAGTTACTGCTTGGGTTAGAAATTGGTTGGGTGGGAGGCGACAAAGAGTACAAGTAAATGGAGCTCACTCTGAGGAGAAGGATGTTACCAGTGGTGTGCCCCAGGGATCTGTCCTTGGTCCGATTCTTTTTAACATCTTTGTTAGTGATATAGCGGAAGGGCTGTCGGGTAAGGTTTGCCTCTTTGCGGATGATACCAAAATCTGCAATAAAGTAGACACCCAGGAAGGTGTAGATAACATGAGGAGGGATCTAGCTAAGCTTGAAGAATGGTCTAGAATTTGGCAGCTGGGATTTAATGTTAAAAAATGTAAGGTCATGCATTTGGGCTGCAGCAATCCAAGGGAGCAATACAGCATAGGAGGTGAAGTACTTTTGTCCACTAAAGAAGAGCGGGACCTAGGCGTAGTAGTGTCCGATGATCTTAAAGTAGCTAAACAGGTAGAAAAGGCGACGGCAAAAGCTAGAAGGATGCTTGGGTGCATACGGAGAGGAATGGCTAGCAGAAAAAAGGAGGTGATAATGCCTCTGTATAAGTCTTTGGTGCGACCTCATTTGGAGTATGGTGTGCAATTCTGGAGACCGCACCTTCAAAAGGATGTGAACAGGATGGAGTCGGTGCAGAGGGTTGCTACTAAGAAGATTAGTAGTCTTCATTATAAAGCATATGAGGACAGACTTAAGGATCTTAATATGTACACCTTAGAGGAAAGGCGGGATAGAGGTGATATGATTGAGATGTTTAAATACCTCCGTGGCATAAATGTTCAGGGAGAGAGCCTCTTTCAATTGAAAGCAAGTTCTGCGACGAGGGGACATGGGATGAGGGTGAAGGGAGATAGATTCAGGAGTGATATGCGGAAATATTTCTTTACGGAAAGAGTAGTGGATCCGTGGAATAGTCTCCCAGTGGAGGTGGTAGAGATGAGGACAGTAACTGAATTCAAAAAAGCATGGGACCAACACAGAGGATCTCTAAAGGTAAAAAGTGGATTGTTGTAGTTGTTGTTATGGAAGGACAGACTAGATGGGCCTTGTGGTCTTTTTCTGTCATCATGTTTCTATGTTTCTATGTTATTAGAATGCTTTAAATACAAAGAGTAATATTATAAAGGGGAACCTAGTTAAAGTGCATTTTAAGATGCCTTTATGAAACCTATTTTATAAAGACAAGTAGGTGCCTACTTGTCATTATTAAATACTAGCATAAGTGGCAGAATTTGCCTACATTTACATGGCCGTAGCACTGGTGTAAATGTCTTCATCTGTATTTTTCAAGTATGAGTATAAATTATAGTATTTTATAATCTAGACATGTGCATGTGCACTCCGCCCGTGTTCCATCCTAACTTCAGAGAGGTGCAGGCCCATCAGCAAAGAACAAGCCTTGACAGCACTGTGTGTGCCTGCTGGCTATAGATAAATGATTAGTAGTAGTAAATATCAAAGTGCACTCTTTTAAACCGGTTGGTATAAGAGATTATGTATGTAGATATGTTGCTACATATGCACAAGAATGACTTTATGAAATTGTCTCCCTAATATGTAACTTTTTACAAGGAGCATATAATGAGCAGGGACTACATCCTCAAGTTAACACAGAGGTCATAACTATGTATTAACTGCTAATACAGAAGGGAGCATGAAACAATTAGCATCTCCAGAGTTGCCCTTTGTTAACAACACATCTCCCTTTGCCCCCATCTCCAAAGTGCTGGGAATACCTCCAACACTGCTCCAGGTGCTCTACACTTTCTGCTTCCCTTGACGCCATTGCCTCTCTTCGCCCTGTCAGACCTTGCCCATTTGCACACAAATAGCGGTTCTACTCCAGTCTCTTTATTCTTTATCAATGACTTTGAATGTTGTTAGTGCAAATCCCATTTGCACACAAATAGCGGTTCTACTCCAGTCTCTTTATTCTTTATCAATGACTTTGAATGTTGTTAGTGCAAATCCCATTCTGCTTCTGATCTTGCTGTTTTGAAGGCATGTGCTGCCTCCTACTGATGGGCTCTACACTCAGCTCGTGCTAAGTTTATCCAGGGTCATCGTTCTTTGGCCTTTAACAAACCACACCTGTGCTTCCAGTTCCTTGACTTCCTGGCCCCCTCTTCAGTCCCTGTGGCCCTTTTTTCTCCAACTTTTCCCTTTGCTTATGCTACTTTTTTCATTCTTCCTTTGCCTCTCTGCCCTCCTCTTTCTTTCTCTTTCTCCTCCATCTTTTCCCTCCTCTTTCATTTTCTCCTCCGAGGGCTTTTCCCCTTCTTTCTGGGACTCTCTCTCTCTTACTTTTCAGCTCAAAGCTGGCATTACCTTTCCAGGAGGCCTATGGGGCCAGTGGGGACTCTTTTTATGAGGTGGGCTTTGTGATCTTCTTGGGTGAAAAGTCAGGGTCATGACCTTGGGTGAATGGGGAGGTCAGTCCCAAATGACTATTGTGTAATGTTTGGGGGGGTGAGGGTCTGGATTGGGGGTGGTCTCACCATTTTTATGTTGCACTGCCCCTTTAACATTATAGCCGGGAGGATCAGGTTGCATGTTGGTGGCCCGATGACCCAGGCCAGGGAAAATAATGGCAGCTTTGATTTGATATTTTTCCATGAATTAAATGGCTTATGGTGATCACTGCCAATTGCATTATTCTCTTTGAATACTAATGAGATGTTTAGTATGCATTTGCATGTTTTTCATCTCATTAGTTTTCAACATGTTTCATGGCAAAAAAATTGCATGTTATGGTAAAATAATACACATATTTGTCCTTTAACATGCGGTAAGGGAAAAAATGGTGAGTTATTCTTATAATGCATTTTAGTAACTACCCTCCCTAGGCTCTAGCAGAAATTTGGCAAAGTTGCATCTTCATATTCATCCTAAGCTGAACATTTTTAATTTACTAACCCTACAAAACATAATAACATAGTATATGATGGCAGATAAAGATCTAATGGTCCATCTAGTCAACCCAGTAAGGTAGCTAGAGAAGGTATACCTGCTACTCCGTGCAGGTCACCCCCTTCTATGTCTTTGTTTAGGGTTGTATTTGCTACTCATGCAAGTCACCCCTCTCTATTTGTTGAAGTATAAAAAAAAGAATTATGTTTATTTTGATTTTAGCCTCTTGCCATAAGGAGATCCACTATGTCTGCGCCATGCCATTTTGAAACCTGTCACTGTATTTGCCCCATCACCTCCATCAAGAGGGAATGCCAAGCATCCACCACCCTTTCAGTGAAAAAGTATTTCCTGATGTTGCTTTGAAGTTTATTGCCTTGCAGCTTCATTTTTATGCCCTCTAGTATTACAGCTTCCTCTTCTTTGAAAAAGGTTTGTTTGTTCATTGGCACAGACATTTAAATACTTAAAGGATATTATATCTCCCCTGTCCTTCCTCCCCTCTATGTATGCATATTTAGATCTTCAAGTCTCTTCTCATACGTCTTCTGGCACAGGCTCCAAATTATTTTGGTCGCCTTCCTCTGAACCATTTCAAGCCTTTTTATAACCTCTGTGAGATATGGTTTCCAAAACTAAACACAATACTCCAGGTGAGGCCTCACCAATGACTTGTACAGGAGTATTAATACCTCTTCCTTTCTGCTGATTATTCTTCTTTGTATGCAATCCTTCTGGCTTTGGCTACTGCCTTGTCACATTGTTTTGCCAAATTGAGATCCTCAGAAACAATCACTCCGAGGTCCTTCTCCTGGTCTGTGCACATCAACCTCTCACCCCCTATTGCAAAACATTTCTTTGGATTTCTGCATCCCAAGTGCATGACACTGCACTTCTTCAAATTAAATCTTAACTGACGAGCATTAGACCATTCTTCCAAATTTCCTTATGTTGTCCATTCTCTGAGGAGTCTACTCTGTTGCAAATTTTTGTGTCATCTGCAAAAAGGTACTTTTCCCTTCAATCCTTTATCAGTATAACTCACAAATACATTGAACAGTAACAGTCCCAGGACCGATCCCTGGGGCACACCACTACTCACCTTCCTTTCTTCCGAGTGAGTTCTGTTTGCCACTGATCCAGTTCACCACCTTGGGACCCATCCCCAGGCTGCTCAGTTTATTGATAAGTATCCTATGAGGAACAGTATCAAAGGCTTTGCTGAAATCTAGGTAAATCGCATCCATCGCATGCCCTTGATCTAGTTCTCTGGTCACTGAGTCAAAGAACTCCATCAGATTTGTTTGGCATGATCGGCCTTTGGTAAAACCATGTTGAATTGGATCATGCAACCCATTGGTTTCAAGAAAGTCCACTATTCTCTCTTTCAAAAGTACCTCCATTACTTTTCCCACCACTGAGGTAAGGCTTACTGGTCTATAGTTTGTCACCTCTTCCCTATTACCATTTTTGTGAAAAGGTACCACATCAGCCCTTCTACAAAGTCCTGCAGAACCTCTTCCATCTCCAAGGATCTATTACAGAAATCCTTTAAAGGTCCTGCCTGAAGTTCTCTGAGCTCTTTTAGTATCCTGGGATTTATTCCACCATTCAGTCCCATGGCCTTGTCCGCTTTCAGTTTTTCAAGCTGTTCAAAAACATCATCTTCTCTGAATGGTGTGGTATCTACTCCATTCCCATTTGTATATTTGTCAATTATACATGGTCCTTCTCCAGGATTTTTCTTTAGTGGATAAAGAACAGAAGTATGTGAAGCTCTAGAATTATACTTTCAGAGTTGCTTTGAATGATTTTGGCTAGCTCAAAAGAGTGCTAATTTCTACTAACCTGAAAAGAAATAACTAACCTGATTCATGAGGCTATTTCAAATCATAGGTCTGCTGAATATTTTTTTTTCTAAACTAGTTAAGAAGGTGATGTTGAATTAATTGTTGAACTATTTTGAGAAGGTAAATGCTTTCCATCCTATGAAATCAGTTTTTTGTAAATGCTAAAATAAGGCAATCTTACTACCGTCACTTACTGGAGACTGTTATTGGTTTGGATAGTTGCAAATGTGCTTTGTTTATTTCATTGGATTAAAGTTCTACATTTAATATAGTGAATCATCAACTATAGTTGGGATATCAGTTTGAACTTGGCCTTTGTGATTCAGCTCTGAGATGGTTTCCCTCTAATCTGACTGACTATTCCTTTATCAATGTATTGTTTTCAACCATATTAGCTGCTGTGTGGGATACTTCAGAGATATATTTTGACCACTGTTTCATTTAATGTTTTTTGGCACTATCGGGTGTTCTCATCCAGGACCATAGCCTGAGTTGTTACTTTACTCATTACTGTTACTGTAGCTGGGTTTAAAAATGGTTTGGACAAGTTCCTGGAGGAAAGATCCATAAACCATTATTAAAGAGGACCTGGGAAATCTACTGCTTACCCTGGGACTAGCATTGTGGAACCTGTGTACCTTTTTGGAAACCTGCCAGGTACTTGTGATCTGGATTGTCAATTGCTGCAAACAGGATACTAGGCTCAATTGGCCTTGGTCTGACCCGGTATGACATTTCTTAGGTTCTTAATCTTCATCTTATATTTTGCTGATTACTCTTCTCCAGAGCTTGCCAATCTTAATTCCTGTCTTATGGCTATTGAAATTTAAATCTTTCAAAGTCAGAAGCAATAAGGCACATTTTACAATGGGATGTCCATGTGCAAACTGGGATGTCAAAGGCAAAACATCTGAAAAAAAACCCGCAGGCACATATAAGTTCGGGCACAATTTCAGAAACGTGGACCTAGATTGGCCACTGTTGGAAACAGGATACTGGGCTTGATGGACCTTGGTCTGACCCAGTATGGCATATCTTATGGTCTTATGACATCCCAGTACTGATGTCTATAGGGACATCTACATAGATATCCCCAGAATAGCATTTTAGCATGTAGATGTCTAAGAGCATAATAACAAAATAATGGGTAGGGAGTAGGGTGACAAGGGTTCTAATCCCAGTGTGGGTCTTTGTGATCTTAACTAGTCACTTAACTCTCCATCTTCTCTACACTCTCTGGATGTTTTAAGGCCAAACAAGCACATTCCTGATGCCTCTTCGTGCCTGCAGCAGCAATAAATGTTGACGTGCCCACCAACATCCCGTGTCATTTCTGAAATTGAACAGAGATGTGTAAGTCAATAGGATGTATCAATTTTGGAGATGTCATAATTTTAAAAAAGCACTCGTGAAAAATGGTACAATTTTCATATGGAAAATCAACAACTAGCTTTAAATTTTGTGTAATATGTTATTTACCTGCCTGTAATTTCTAGGAACAACAAATGGGCATGTCCCATAGGAAAAATGCTCGATTCTGCTACTGAACTGGAAATAAATCCTGATTTTACTAAGATCTCTGTTGGCCCTGATCTTCCTCAGCTCAGCGATGAAGTGATCAAAGACTTAAGCACAAATCAAAGCTATGGCTATAAAATTGTTAACTGCCATTAGAACAGGTATCTTGCCAAAGGATCTGGCTCTGTTGGAAATTAACCTGTGTCACATAGCAGATGGCTTACAACAGCTCTACGTTTCATGAGAATATGGATTTCCAAGCTTACTCTGAAAGGAAAGAATCTGAAAAACTTAAGAATGATTGTAGAGTTCTGTGTTGGGGTTTACATGGTGAATTGGTTCAATATAAAAATAAATAGCAATTGGACACAAGGTCCCAGGCATCTCTTTTCCAGCTGCAACTGTTGAAAGAACAGTGTGAAGAGGTAAGGAAGATAGTCATGCCTATGAGTGTGTGAGTGGGAGGGATTGTGTGTGTGTGGGAGGGGAGTGGGATTCATGGTTAGTGGTTGTAGTTGGGGATGATGGTCTTCTTCCCAGAGTCAGCTGGGGTTGAAAAGGAGTCATTGAAGTATCTGCAAAGTTCAATGGTTATGCAGGTACATATCACCACAGTGAGCTGAAAGAGCCTGGCCTGGCATCACCATAGGCATAGTCGGGTGTCACTGCAGGCAGTGCGAATGGGGGGTAGTAGTTATCCACTATGGCTAGGTTTCCATAGACTAACTGAGTGGGCAATACAGTTGTAGAATCAGAATGATGGGGAAACATTTGGGAGACAGTGGGGAATATGTACAGGAGAGACCTGGAAAAGGCTGATCTGGGAAAGATGGGTACTACTGGCCAAGATATTGCCACCACTTCGGTATCCAGCGTTGTTATTCCTATGAGTGATGCGAGGAAGGTGTGTGCAGGTGCCGATGTTATGACACTTGAATATATTGCTCTGATGAAAATCTGTATAAAGAGAAATAGATAAACTATGCATCTAACTTTTGTCTTCACTAGCTGACTGAATATTGGACTGCCACAATATATTTAAGGGTACTATGGTTGTTCTACTTTCTTTCTAGAATATGATCCTCTGAGGAGTGCTTGGTTCGGGTAGTCTGGAGATCTTTTAGCTGTATGGTCATAGTTAAGGTATAGGTTCATGAAAGAAGAACACTGTTAATGCTAAAGAGAGGTTATCAGTGGAACACTTCAGAAATTAATCCCATGACCAGTTCTGCTCAATTATTTTATAATGATTTTGCAGATGGCTGGTAAGGAACACCTATCTTGAAGAAGATCATGCAACAGAATGAAAACTATGGAAGATAGGAAAACATGAGGCTTGATCTAATAAACCTCAAGAAGCAGTCAAGAGTTTGTATTAATTAATATTTGAGTCTCCCTTTATCAAGATGTTTTTCCCATAAATAGATATTTCATAAACGTAGCCCTGCATTTAAAGTGCAGAAATTCAGGAGAGCAGTTGATGATGGAGGATCTGCTACTAATGCATCTCAGTCTGGAAAGAGCTCTCAAGTTGGTACTTGATTTCATAAAGATATCAACAGCAAGAGGAATGCTAAGATAGATAGTCAGAGGTGCAACTAGTAGAGAAAAGAAGTAGATAATGTTTCAGCTCACACTATTAGTGAGACATCATCAGAACTATTGCCCAGTTTTGGAGACTGTGCTTTTAAAAAGATACATGTAATACAAAAATGTTACAGCATTTGCATGAAAATCCCTATACAATGAGACTTAAAAACCCAAATATATATACCCCCAAAGAAGGGGAGGGGAATAAGATGGAGTCATTAAAATACTACTATTAATCATTTATATAGCACTACAAGGCATATGCACTGCTGTACATACTATGCAAGTATTATAATGCACTGGGAGGAAACATTTTAGCAAGGGGAAGAAAGTTCTTATAAACACAGTCACAAGATAATGCATAAAGAATAAAATCAGAGGTAAATTAGTGAAATATTCCTGTCTTTTAGTGAATGTGGTAAAGATAAAACTGTACTAGAGGTAAATTATAGAGTAAATACAGGGGATTTTAGTTCTTAGGGTTCAGTCTGAGATTAGATAGGCTCTGGATCCGATTCTGCAAGGCGAGTAGTGGGGCTGTATGTCCCGGTGGGACATGCAGCCCTGCTAGCCGTCCTGCCCAAATGATGAAAGCCTCTCTCCCCGCACACATTGAGCCGCTGTGTGGGGAGAGTAGGGCAGAGGCGGCACGGGAGCAGAGTGGGTGTGGAGCATTGTGGGATAGGCACCTGGAGGTACAGGGTCGATTCAGGTCACAGCCCTGTACATCCAGGGAGCACTGGGAGGACGCCCAGCTTATTCCACCTCGGAGGTGGAGTAAGCATGGGATGGCCCTCTGCATTGGCCAGGCAGCCCCCGCAGGAGCAATGGAGCCATAAAGCGGTGGGGAAATGGGGGTCGGCACTGTGGCAGACTATTGGTGTGGCTGCGAGGATGTCTCCCACGGGGCTGCAGGGGCATTCTGGGCTGTCTCAGTGCCCGATCATGCACCCATGGGAACATCTAGATCCTGCGGTACTAATGGGGTCACCCTATTCAAGGGAGTCCAGGCGGCCCGGATGTGCCCCTTCCTGCATGAGGCTCCACGTGATATCGCTCATGAATGGGGAGACTATATGACACTTGTAATCCTGACATGCATTTCTCTGGCATAAACTTCTTACTACTAAGCTAACTCGATTAGAGGCAATCTACATATATTTTTAAATAGTGGCAAGGTTAGTTAGATCCTTGTCCCCTTGGACTTAGCACCAGTTCTCAAACGAGAATACAACAGTACTTTTTGAAACTTACCAAGAGAAAAAATACCCACAGTAATGTGTACCTGCATTTTCTGCAGGGCCTTTCTCCTTTAAAACAATGTATGCAGTTTTGAAACTGCAAACTAAGCATATTGTTTTTCTTGCTATAACTTCTCCAGAAATGCCTCTGCTCCACTTTACCTGTGGGGAGGGTGTGTAATTTTCAAAAATTCCATTTACCAAGTACATAAACATTTACCTATGTCAATAGCCTCTAAATGTTTTCCTCACAATGTCCATAATTTGGCATATTTTCCAAAATCACATTAAGGGGGCCTCTTACTAATTGATGCTAAGGTGTTGCACCTAATGTATGAATAGCACTGAATCCATGGTGAGTTAGGTGCAAGACTCCCGTATTAGCTGTCGGAGGCATGGAAAGCATTTCCCCATCAGTTCAGGCGAAGCTCTGACCCATAACGCATGCTGCATTGGGACGTGTGTACCTGACGCCACCTATTGAGGTGGCATTAGGTGAACCCAGTTAGTATATGATGTGAACACAGCGCTAAGTGCACTGAGCTCACACATGGCTCTCCGCCTCTGAGCCGCATGTTCTCTAATGCGGGTTGCACAGTTAGAGCAGGAATTATCCTGCACTTGCTGAAGGTGTGCCCTAGCACACCTTGAGTGTTTTCAAGAACCGCTTACTACTGTTCTCAAACTGCACATTACAGTATGTGATGTCAATTCTAAACTCCTCGCCTTCCATCTTGCTGAAATAAAAACCTTCAATGTATGTAAATACAACGATGGGTTGTTCGCTCATGAAACAGAGCTAAATTCCTCCTGGGCACTGAGTGCTTATCTCTAACATCTCCCTCAAGTAGGCGTTTAAAGTTCCTGCCTTAAGTTCCGTCTTCGCTCTTCTGAGCATTTCCCTGCATCCAGGTAGAATAGCTAATGGCTTGATGATCATGCAGTTTGAATGGATTACATGAGCTGTGCATGGGCTTCTGCGCAGTGATTATATTTGTGCCAATCCCTTTTCTGCATTGTAATATGACATCTACACATAAAAAAAATATGTGCAGATGTCATGCTATCAATGCATAGATCGTGTGCTAATGTTTCTGCATCAACCTCTAAATGCACATTTGGTGCAAAAACCTAATGCACTTTATTAAAATGGCCCCAAAGGTTTGCTGTGCCAAATCTTGTCAAAATATATACTTTGATATATTTGTAAAAATCATCCTGTGAGCAAATTTCACATGTAGCTTTGCTACTGTCATAGTTAATGAGCTGCTTTACATAATTTTGTGTCACAGCAAATGATTAACTATTCATTTGAATTACATTTTTGCATTTATAAAATGATGCATAAGATTTTACAATTCACAAAAGAAAAAATTTGCAAAAGAATTTTGTAGGGTAAAATGGCAAATGAATATTCATTATTGCAAACATGCACTATTTCCATTTTTACATATAATGTATTCATAGAAGATGCTGTTAAAGAATATTAATTTAGATATGCCTATAGCAACCTTTAACTATATAGCAGGCCCACAAAAATATACTATTATCAGATTCTTCTACTTTTTTTTTCTAAGGGAAAAAGGACTTCGGAAATATTTATCAAACTGATTATCTCATAAACATAAATTCACTCACTGGTCCAAAACCCATATTTTTCTTCTCTAATTTACTTTTCTTGCAATAAAACATTTTATTTCAAAGTACACACATCTAATAAATCTCTAATATCTCCTCTTCTAAAACAAGCCCACAATAAACCCGACAAAGGCCTTCATTTTAGCCAATAACTGTATTAGAGGTTAAACTCAAAGTTGTGTGAACTTTTGAATTGTATGGAAAGAGGGAGTTTCTAAGAGATTAGCTTGAGAGGATCTCAAAGTTTGTGATGGGCAATGAGGAATGAACAGTAGTTAAAGATAAAGAGGGTAGGCTGAATAAAAAGAATAACTTTAACATTTTGTATTTTATTGTCCTTAAAAAGGTTTACCAGTGCTGTTCAGCATAACATGAATGGATCGCTTTTTATAGTAAATCAATTTAACTGCTGCATTCTGGATCAATTGAAGATATTTTACGGAGTATTTGTGAAAGTGAACAAATAGGTATTGCAATAGTCTAGATCAGTGATGGCTAACCTTTTTGAGCCCGAGTGCCCAAACTGCCGCACAAAACCAAAGAATTTCCTCAAAGTGCCAGCACGTCAATTAAACCTTAACAAGAAGATTTTAGTATCTAAAAACTCTTTATAAAGTTGCCTGAACTATGTAACATCATTTGTAAAGTTTAGAATCTTTGTATTGTCAGAGAATCAATTTGATTCACAATCCTTTGGTTTTCATTTCAATTTATTGGCAATTTATAATGTTTTAATGATTTCATTCAATTTAGAAACAGGAAGGCAATAATTAAACTGGGAACCCCAAAAGCCAAACTTGGAATGCACAACAACACTGTAGAAATAAAACTATAAATTAATTTCCTCTGTACTAAACAAAGCACAGACACTAATGATGCACATTTCCCAGAGCTGACATATTCCAGTTAATAAATTCAAAATAAAGAGATATCTTTGTACCTTTTGTGCATTTTTTTCAGTTGCAATTGTTCCAGCCACTTTCTTCTGGTTTATTTGTGTCTTCTGCTATCTCTCCATCGTCTGCTGTCCATTTCTCCTTTCTTCTCTTCTAGTTTTTTTCCATTCTCTCTCTTCATCTGCTTTAACATAATAATCTTTCTCCTTTTTTAGTCTCCCAATACCCGGCCAATTGTACATTTTTCTTCCCTCCCACACAAAATATTTTTCCCCTCTCCATTTCACTCTCCCAGCCCCATCCCCTTCTAATCTCCCCCAACATCAGCTCCCTTTTAATTCCAGCCCCACCCAGTATCCGCTCCCTTCTAGTCCCCACATCAGCCCATTTCCAGTCCTGGCCCCCCATCAGTCCATTTCCAATCCTATCCGAGTCCCTTCATCAGCTCATTTCCAATACCAGCCTCCCATCAGCCCATTTCTAGTCCTTTCCTAGCCCCACCATCACTCAGCCCATTTCTAATCCAAGCCCCCCATGAGCCTACTTCCAGTTCTAGCCCCTCCATGAGTCCATTTCAATCCAAGCCCCCACCACAGCCCATTTCCAAACTTAGCTCCCCCAACACCCAATTCCCAGTCCTATCCTAGCCCCTCCATCAGCCCATTTCCTGTCCTAGCTCCCTCCCCTAAGAGCCCATTCCAAGCCCCCCTTCCCATCAGCTATTTGCAGTTCAAGCCCCCCACTTCCCCTCAGCCCATTTCCATTCCAAGCCCCGTCCCCATCAGCTATTTGCAGTTCAAGCCCCCCACTTCCCCTCAGCCCATTTCCATTCCAAGCCCCGTCCCCATCAGCTATTTGCAGTTCAAGCCCCCCACTTCCCCTCAGCCCATTTCCATTCCAAGCCCCGTCCCCCATCAGCTATTTGCAATTCAAGCCCCCTTCCACTCAGCCCATTTCCAGTCCTAGCAACCCCCCCAACCCATTACCAGTCCTAGCCCCCCATAGCCCACTCCCAGTCCTAATCCCACCAGCCCATTTCCAGTCCTAATCCCCATCACCCCATTTTCAGTCCTAATCCCCCATCACCCAATTTTTAGTTTAAGCCCCCCATAGCCCCGTAGCAGGCCTAACATCCCCAGCCGCCCACTCCCAGGCCTAAACCCACCACCCCATTTCCAGTCCTAATCCCCCATCACCCAATTTTTAGTTTAAGCCCCCCATAGCCCATTATCAGTCCTAACCCCCATCAACCCACTTCCAGTCCTAATCCCACCAGCCCATTTCCAGTCCTAATCCATCACCCAATTTTTAGTTTAAGCCCCCCCCCATAGCCCATCACCACTCCTAAACCCCCCCAGCACCCAGCACCACTCCTACCCCCCCCAGTGCCCATCACCACTCCTAACCCCCCCCAGTGCCCATCACCACTCCTAACCCCCAGCGCCCATCACCACTCCTAATCCCCCCGCAGCGCCCATCATCACTCCTAACCCCCCAAGCCCATCCCAGCCCAGCCCAGCCAAAATTTAAAATAAAAAAAAGCTGTCTTCTGCTGCTTCCGGGGCCGCCGCGGCAGAATCGAGTGTGCCGCGGGGCCCCCCCTGTGCCTGGCAGAGCCTGCCCTCCAGATCCTGCCTTCCCCGGTATCAGCTCCCTGTTTCCAGCTTGTCACACGCGCCGGCTTTCAGAGCGCGAAGGGAACTAGTTTCCCTTTCGCGGCTCTGTTAAGCCCGCGGGGGCTGATGGGAACTTCCCATCAGCCCCCGCGGGCTTAACAGAGCAGCGAGGGAGAAACTCTCCCCTCGCGCTCTGAAAGCCGGCGCATGTGACAAGCTGGAAACAGGGAGCTGATACTGGGGAAGGCAGGATCTGGAGGGCAGGCTCTGCCAGGCACAGGGGGGGCCCCGCGGCACACTCGATTCTGCCGCGGCGGCCCCGGAAGCGGCAGAAGACAGCTTTTTTTTATTTTTTTAAATGCGGACCTTCCCGCGTGCCAGCTGCAAGGCCTTCGCGTGCTACAGCTGGCACGTGTGCCATAGGTTCGCCATCGCTGGTCTAGATGGTTCAATATTAGTGCATGCAATAAAGTTTTTATAGACTTTATGTCGATGTAAGATCTAATGGAGCAAATTAAAGAAAACAATTACTTTTTTAATCAAAGAAACAAAGGGAGTGAAGATAAGATCTTTATACATAATGACCCTCAAGGAGGACATTATTGGCTTGTTGGGTGCGCATAAGGAAGGGGGAGTTATCAGAGCTTTGTACGTTTTATAAGACTGTGACCACTTACAAGTCTCAACCTATTGGGCTTTGGTTTACTGTGAGTAGGCTATGGGAATCTCTGGTTTATTTGTGCAATGCAACAGGAAGGATTAATGCAATATTCCACGGTGTTCCATAGATGTAAGATAGCATCAGTACAGGAGATGGATAGACAGAGGGCATCACAGCTAGGTTGGTACTATGTAGCCGGATGGCCAATGAGGCAACGGGTAATCATGCAGCAAATCACGCATGTGTGGCTTATGTTCTGCAATGGCATTTTGGTGAGAGGATGAATGTTGGTTGAGATGGACAGGGGTGTGCCCAGCAGCGATGGCTGTTTTGGATATTATGTTACAGTTTATTCTTGTTAATGATGATAAAGCTGTGGTCCTATTTTTCCCACTACTGTGGATCTCCTTTTATGGTTATTTCGTGGGATGGAGTATGAATGCCTGTGTGCATTTTTTAATAAATGTAATTAAGTTCAATAATATTCATTGCTTAATTCATATGTAAAAGGAAACTATCTTGCAATGCATTGCTTGGTTCATTAAAAATGCTCTGAACAAGTCTGCCATTTCATTGTGTTTTAACAGAGACAGATATAGGTAGACTAAATGACTGCATCAGAGCTGATTCCATAACACAAGACACCCGTTTGTTTGTTTTTCTTTTTCATTCATATAGCATGCTACATATAAATTGACAGTAGCATGTTCCTTTTTTATCAGCATAGACTATTGGGTTTGAATTCCAAAGATATTAAACAGCAAATGTTAAATCTCATTTATTGGAAATCCAATAGAATCGATGGCAGCTGGAGGCATTGCTGTCACTCGGCACGGGGGGGGGGGGGGGGAATGTGCCATGGCATGGCCGAGGTGGCAGAAGCCCTTGACCAGCCCTACTGTGTTGTCATTATCTCATGGTAACCTATAGAAATTAATAGGTAAAAATAAGATGAGATACTAAGGGTATAGGGTATCCATTTAGGAATGCAAGAGGTATCCGTTTTTAGAGCTATAAGAAGTTACTAGAATTCCTAAATGAAAAGAGTTCAGCATGCTGAGGCATTCACTCTTTATACTTTACATCTACCAACAAGCTGTCAACTGGCAATGAGTTGTAATAAAAGTTTTCCTGTTCAGAAAGGTGCCTTTTTTAAGGTTCTTTTATATAGGCAAAACATGAACCTGAGTGGGTCTAGTTCTGAAGGTGCACTAAAGTCAACCTGCCTTAATTCAATAATACGTGTTATTTTAGCCAGGTCCAACTAGTTACATGCATTAATAGTGAATTAATGTGTTTTAACATTAATGCATCTTAGTAACTAGCCTCTAATCTACCCTTTTACTAAAGTGCAATACATTTTTGCATTTACCACACTTTAACGTTTGCAGTTAAGGTGTGGTAAGTGCAAACCCTATGCATTAAATGCAGGAAGCATGCTAAGTATCTGTCGTACATTTAGCACACAAAACTAGTGTGCATTTAGCACTAGAGGCCTTGTTTTATGCTTTGGCAGATAGTGTGAGAGCACCTATGCTACCTGCTGAGGCAGGGAATGTGGGTCCAGTGCCACAAGAGTGTGGCAAGAAGACAGAGGCCACAGCCATGATATGATGGCCCCCCTAAATATCGATCCCAGCACCCCTCATCAAAGCCCCTCAATCTAAGCACCCTCACAAATCAATACTCCCCTTGAGCACATCCCCCTGTAGAAACCTCTCAGGACAAGGCCTCCCCCCATCCCAGGACAAGATTGGCCAAGGCCCTAATCCCCTAACCCAGACTCTTTACCCACCCCACTGAGCCTCCCAGGTCTTACCCAGGGGCTCCTTGGTGGTTTCGGTGGTCAAACGAATGCCCAGGCTCTGGAAACTCTTAAAATGGTTCTGTAACTCCCAATAGTCATTAGTCTTGCTGTTACACCACTAGTGGTCAGGAGTTACCAGTAGCATTTTGAGAGCTGATGGAGCCAGGGAAGGAATGGAGTGGGGTTGTTTGTCCAGTTGACCACTGAGACCATCACATAGCCTTAGTTAAGACCCAGAGGGGTTGAGGAAGGATCCAGGTTTGGGCCTTATAGGGCACCTGCTGAGGGGTAGAGAGGTTTTGAGGGAGGGCTTCAATTGTGAGTTTGCATTTGGAGAGGGAATCTGAAAGGAAGGTGTGCTTGAGGGGGTGCTGATCAGTGTGGGGAGACTCAGATCGGGTGGGGGGGGCTTTGATCAGTGGGGATGGAATCAGGACTTGGGAGGGAGAAGGTATGAGAAACAACAAGGCTACTGGGCTGCTGATTGTATGGCTACACTTAGCACCACCTCTTGAGGTGACATTAAGTGCATCAATGCTATTGGCAGTTGTGACAGCTAGTGTGTGGTGCTGTCCTGCATATTAGTTGTCACCAACTACCACACCCACTCTTCACCTCTCACACTAAGAGCAGTTAGAAGGAGTTTTAACATGCTGGCTGCTCTTAGTGCGCAGTAACAATTTGTGTGCACCAAACTCCATGATAACTGCTACCACAGTTTAGTAAAATGTCCTCTACGTATCTTTTTAAATTGGCACCCAGAACCAGCTTCAACAGTGTGCAAATGACTCTTGGGAACACCTATGAACGGTCCGCTTAAAAGCATGCATGATCTTTCAGTGTGCGTAATTTTTATGCAAATATTGCATCCATGCAATTTTATAAAAGCCCTTTCTAAAATTACACAAGTTAGTATAATTAGATTGTGATTTCAAATGGATAAATATAAATATTGGTGTATACACGTACACAAACCATTACTGAGTATTTTCCATGTGCTCATGCACGTTTCTTCTATAACAGAAAAAAATGACCAATTTAGATATTTTTGAAATAATTCATTTTCTAATGAGTATGTTAGCTTTGTTATAGCACTATTCCTAAAGTAAAATGCAACATTCTCTAGTTCAATAGAGTTTTGATTGCTAGTTGTTACCAGATAGAGGGGCTATAGCACTGTAGAACAGCAAAGCATTATGTTAGTATTAGTTGCATAGAATGTCACCTACAAATCTGATCATTCACAGCCATGTCTGAGCTCAAATAGCTATAGTTGGCGCGAGAATGCCACACTCTTAGAATGTCCCCATGTTATTATCTATTTAAACAAAGTACAATTTTTGAAATGTAAGCAACAATAATTCATCGTTCTGTACTCTGCCTGGGCCTGGAAATGAAAGGGAGCTAGGAGAATCTGGAATTACCGTTGCTTTATTCAAGGATACTAATGAAGGAAGTTGTCAGTGACTTACTGGCAACAATGCATTTCTTCTAAAAAAGATTCCGACCAGTGTCAGCCTGCACTGTTTCAGTGTTAATCATCTTTATAGTGCCTTTCTTCATTATGAAGTCATGCATAACTTATGAAATCGTTTCTCCATAAGTGAGGTAGCTGTGATATGTTGTAAATAGCTAAGCATAGTGCAGGGCAGACTGGATTCACCATTTAGGGGCTTGCTTACAAAGCCACGGTGGCAGCTTTCGCCCGATATTGGGCGGAAGCTGCTACCGCGGCTTTGTAAACAAGCCCCTTAGTATTTGTTTGTGATCATCTGCTATGTTATTGTCTAACAAGTGTAAAGCTTAAGCCTGTTTATTACTGCCAAGAAGCCAAATGACTTTATTTAGGATAATATTTGTAATGTTAAGTGAAACAAATTCAAACAATATGAAACTCTATACAATAAATGATACAGATCTCCTATAATACTAGCAGTGAATTCCACAAATTTGGCATTTGAAGTGCTGTTAAGAATCACAAACAGATCTATTCAAAGTTTTTGGACAAGATATTCATAAGACTTACCTATACATTGGGAGCTGCTATACAGATTAGAATTTTGTGGATTTTGAGTGGCTCTATCTGGATAGTGCCAGAGAAAAGTCTTTCACAGACCCTGCATAGTGCTGCGGTGGAATGAGGGCTAGATGGACAGCAGTTATATTCAGTCATTATCTGTATATCAAAGTGGTTTATGTTAAGACAGTAAACATGCTGTCATAAAATAAACCACTCTGTTTACACATGGGGAAAATCGACATTGGAAACCAGACCTCTTACACGTGTAAGTACTGGCATTGTACAGCTGGCACGTACACATTTATTCTTGCCATTTTTCAAATATATGGACATGTAGATGCCATTAATTAACTACAAGGCCTCTATCTTTCCCTTTTTTGCAATGAAAGAAGGGAAATAAACAATGAGGATGAAGGATGATATCCCCCTGAGGGTCCAATTCTGATGCGCGACTTGTGGGGCTGCACGTCCGGCCCCTATTCCCCCTCATACTCTCCACGCACGGAAAGAGCAGCAGGATGGAAAGAACTGGTTGGACGGGGTAGAGTATGTGTGGAGTGGGGGTGGGACGAGGCAGCAGGACGTATAGGGCCGATTCTGGTCATGGCCCTGTACGTCCTGTGGGGTCAGGGGGAACGTACTGCTTATTCCACCTCGAAGGTGGAATAAGCAGCACAAACCAGGCAATCAGGGCTGGAACCCCACTCACCGGGGCCGGGTACCAGTAGATCTCCGCCATCCGATCCAGGCCCCAGCTGCCCAGCTGTGGGTCGGGCGGTGGAGTTGAAGAAGGTCTGTGCTATGGGAGCCAGGGGAGCCTGCGGAGAGGATGTCCCCCAAGCATGCAGGGGCATGCTGGGCCGTCCTTGGACCCAATTCTGTCTGCCACGGGAATGTCTTGTTCCCGCGGTACAGAATCGGGTCTTAATGGGCCCAACCTGCTCAGGGCCGTCCGGACATACCCCTGATAGAATCGGGCTCCACATCTGTCCTGTAAAGGGAAGTGCAAAAGGAACACGTTTCTTTCTTTTTTCCAGTTCATGTCAGGGAGCAGGTATAAATCCAGATGTCAGCAATTAAACTCTTGTTACTGGCGTCCTCTATCTGAAATCAGGGATACACATGTAGATTTTGGTGCTGCCATGACATGCTTCCATGCAACATAGATGTGATATGGAAATCCATGTGTAAAACGGGCCCTTTCTAACAAAGCTTTTTACACTTGGATGCTATTTACCTGTGTAAATGGTCATATTTACACATGTAATTTGTGAATAAGGTTTAAAAAAAAAACCCTACATTTTTTAATCCACACTACGGAACCAAGTGTTCACTGTTGAATGCACACCCTTGTAAGGTGATTAGAATTGCAATGCCCACTCTTTGCAGGTTACTTTTATACCTTTTGTTTAAGTTTGTAACTTCTACTCTATGTAAGGTATCCCACGTATCATTTCAGAAGTACCAAAAGTAATGTCACTGTTGTTTTGAGCTGAAGCACCCAATGCTTGAGTTGCATCTTCTTGCCTTTCAGAGATCTTCGGTGTATATCTCATCCCATTCTAAATTCCATCATCATTTTTGTCTGTACCATGTCCTCTCGGAAGACATTCTAAGCATCTCTCACTTATTCCATGACAAAAGTATTTCCTGTTGTCACTCCTGAGTCTGCCTACCTGCAGATTAATATCATCTCTCCTGTCCCTCCTCTCTTCTAGATTATACCTATGTAGGTCCTCAAGATTCATCTCATATGTGTAGACACTGCACCACTTTTGTTGCTTTCTTCTGGATTGCCTCTAGGCTTTTTAGGGGAGATTTGAGAAGGGCGAAGAGGAAAGATTTGTCTCCTATACATGCAAGACACATTTTTTAGGACATGGGTATGGGCACTTCTGCATGTGCTTTGACTGTTTGAAATTCCATAAGTCTACATGGTGCCCCATTAATAAATGTTGGTGCCAATTTGGCAATGGAGGTATTACATGGGTGATGCAATGGGGCTGGCAGGTTCACTAGGCTGACAAGGCTGTTGCCAAGGGTGTACAGCTGTGATGTCTGGTATGACTCCACTGTGACAGTGGCAGTTCACATACATGCTGCCGCAGTCAAAAATGAGTCATGCCACCCCCACTGCCACCATGCTGCCATTCAGCATCGTGTGAGGGTGGGGGTTGCAGTTGCAGCCTACTGCAGACGAAATCTGTGTCCTGGCTCTGTGTGTCAGGTGCAATGCTGCAGTTGCCACTGTCAGTGAGATCAAAAGAAAGAAAACCTTATATCAAAAATAAACACTTAATACTACCAATTTTCCCAGTGTAGAATAGTGTTTGTTGAGATGTTGTGACAAACTGCATGTGTGCAACTTCAATGAGGCCACTTGCAGCACTGAAGCGGCGGCTGTGCCACAATAGCAGGGAGGGAGGGAATGGCGGGCATGCTGTTCTCCATGATCGGTGGACCCTGACACCTGGCTAGTTTGCTGAGTGGATGGGCTGGCCCTGGGATCAGGATGCCCCCCACTTGCACATATTGAATGCATATGAGCATGTCGGGGGAAATATATGCCAGCAAGGCAGGAAGACCATACAATATGATAACAGCCAATGTCAGAGGAAAAATTACCATCATGCCCCCTCATCTGCTGAATGATGACCATAATCCGTGCATGAACCAGTGATCCCTCCATAAGTAAATACTTAGTCAGTTACAACCATTTGAGCCACATGTGAATCCAAATAAGCTATGGTGGTCTGCGACTTATGAGATGATTCCATGACTGCCCCATAAGCACACACCAGTACATAAATACACTGGTTATTCTGCAAGAAAGCCCATGGTCTGTCAATTTTTCCATTTATATAAAAACTAATACACATTCCTAGAAGATGGTGTGAAATCTACAGAACACCATACTCCAAATGGATACAAGCAGATTAATCATCGTTAATTGTAATCTTTTAGCAGTGACCACTCAAATTTGAGTGAACACGTCAAGATACTCATGCTCATTCCTAAATTTTACAATTAATAAAGTAATCTTTCTTACTATATACTAAAACTTGCAAACCATTCCACTGGGCCACAACCAGTCTGAGAGGCAGTATATCAAATAATAAACTAAACCAAGCTAAACATTGTTCAAGGTACCAAAAGTAGCCAAAATACCTAACATCCCAAGATGTTCAGACCATGCTGTTCTAACATCTGGTGAAAATAATCCACTACAGAGAATACATCTGTACTGTGACCCTGCTGATATTTCCTTTGATAATGGTCTAGTACTGATTTTTCAGCAAGAATTCCACTAGTAGTTTAATAGCACATCTTTCAATCAGCTTTACTTAAAACAAGTTATAAACAGGGAAAACCGTAGTCTGAGGTATCTAATGAAAGTTTTAAAAAGAGGCCAAATGACTGCTTGAGTAAGTTGCGTAAAATGCTACTACTCAAAGGGGTATGTTTACTAACGATCATTAATGAAGCAAAGACACCATTAATGGGCGTTATCGGCACCTGCAATGTGTGTGTTTCTGTATCATGGCCTGCCGCTTTGACTGGACAGATCCCACATGTAAGACACGACTGTCAGTTGAACCAGCAGCATAGCAAGGCAATGCAACATACAAAACCGTACAAGATGTCCCTTTTCCAAACCCGTCGAACATACCTTGTCAGTGAACGCGGAAGTGCTCAGCACTCATCTTTAGTGGGGGCATGCACGGGTGCAGTACAGGCAGAACAAGGCCAATCTGAAAACGTACCTGTTTAGGCAGGCATTTGACCTCCAAGGATAACCTTGGTTGCTGGGGGACAGTGCCACAGGTTGCGCCTCATGTGAAATATCTCTTGATTGTGACTGGTTCTCCTGACTAAATGTTCATCTCTGATGGTTGCTTCTGCTGAATGGTTTCTGTCCTTACTGCCCTATCAATTTGTTGTAGTTACTGATCCTTTTTTTCCCCATTATTTTCATTTTATTGGAATCCTCTTTGTACACCAGGTGAAAGGTAGTATAGAAAGTCATTAAAACATAAACAAAACCCTTGAAGGACCCACATATGCTATAAAATACTATGACGTAAGTGTAGGGGAAAGCTGTGTTGATTGGCCTAGCTGATGCTGTAACTGGAAATGCATTACAGCTTCACAGCCACATGTTGGTACTACTTACTGAAAACTAACCTTCTGCTTGTAAATGGTGTCTCACACAGTATGTGGGGTACTGTATAGCTGACCAGCAGCATGTTGTATGCACAGCCATAAAGACTGGGCACCACATGCATGCACACTGTATTGTTGCAGCTCACACTCCTCTGAAGACACAAACACACACACACACACACATGATCCCACTGTCCAAAAGCAGTGCAGGTTGACATTCTTACCTGCCTCTTAGGCCTCCTTTGATGTTCGACCATTGTCGATACCTGCTCAGTATGTGGGCGCTCTTAGCATGCTCTGCAATTCTCAGGTGCTGTCAACGCCCGCTCAGTGTGCCCATTCTATCAGCATCCTCTGCCATCCAAGCATGGGTTGTGCAACTTCTCAGCATGGCAGCTGAGTGTGTGGACTCATGCTGGATGAAATGTTGAAGGTTGCACATACTGATACAGTTCTGGTAAAATAGGATAAATTTAACACACCTGGACATTCCATTTATGATTCACAGGCTAGTCTTGAACTTGTGACTTTTCTCGCATACACACACTGGCCATGTGTTCAGAGCCACAAGAAGCAGTGCGGGTTCATCAATCCATGGGTATATATGTGATCATTGTCAGGATGCATGAGAGCATGAGTTGGGGTATGCCTATGTCTGCTTATATCTCTGCAGGCTATGTGCCATACATGTCACAGAAATTGTGATTTTCAATTCATTCTGGGGCTAACTAACTAAATGTGAATGTTTGGAAAATCTTACCATATCACCATTTTTGAATTTTGTTTTTGTTGTGCACATATACACCCATGACCAAAGATACAAAGAACTTAATTAAGGAGGGAAGAGGTCAAAGAGAGGTCAATAGCAGCCAGAAAAAGATACTTCAGTTAACTATGCCGCAAATCATTGGTACTAACTTATACAAGAAAACTTAGTACTTATCCCTCTGTATAGTGGACCAACAGTTAGTATTGTGAACACACAGCAAATCATTGGTAAGCAACTGTAGAAACCTATTCCTGCCTTAGTTCTGCAAATCACACAGGCCATGATATCACAGCAGGTCTGGAACACATAGCCCTGATGAAAGCCCAGAGAATGATTTTGTATCTCACTGAGAGACTGAAGCAAGGGTGCTTACTGAGGCTGTCAATTTAAAGCAGAAAAAAAGATCGAAAAAAGCAGCAACTTGAAGTTTGTTTTTGAGGGAGTAAGAAAGGGGTCCTAGGGCTTAAGACTTTAAAGCAGAAAAAAAAAGATTGAAAAAAAGCAGAGAACTTAAAGTATGACTGAGGCAATGAGAAAGGGGTTCTGGGGCTTGCTAATTGAAAGCCCAAAAAATAGGACTGAAAAAAAAAATAAAACCTTTTTAAGTGAGCAGGGTATTTGTTCCTTCTTGTTTTAAACGTAGGAGTGCTGTTACTGTTTTTTTTTTTTTTTTCAACGCGGGGTTTAAAAGTTTTGGTAGGTTTCCACTCCCTTTTAACCATGCAGGAAGTATCTCTTTGGGGAGAAGAGGGTTGGGGGGGAAAGATCAGGAAAGTCAGAGAGAGAATAGGAAAGTTCTTCCTTACTGTCCTAAGCATTGGTGGAAGGTATTCACTGTACACTAGTGCACACAGATTAATTATACAACACTTCCAAAGCATGCAGTGACAGTGGGGTGAGATAGTTTACTATATCTAATCTATTCCACTGTACAACCAGAAGATACAGTGCATCACACTCATTTGAAGGCTCTTTCATTCTCGCACTCTTTGAGCCTCTTCTCTCTCTCCCATTAGAGCCACAGACCAAATTTAATCACTACATTCATGAGAGTCAAGTTTAAAAGGAGAAAAGACAAGCAGCTCTACTAGTAGAAAGAAATCTGAGCATACCTCCCTGCCACCCCAATTCTTTCTCCTGAACCTACTTTTAACCACTGGACAAATTCCTTTGAAATTATCTCAGTTGTCTCTACTCTGTCTATATCCTTTTAGAGGCACCAAATAAAATATCATTTATCCTACTTTTTAATTTTGCATGCAAACTACCTAATTAGTATTCAAATGAATAATGCGACCTACAGTAATTTACTACAAGTCACATTATTCATTGAAAAATAATGCCAACACAAAGCTGGTGATATTTTCCCTGTCCCAAGCATCGGCCTCTAATACAGGGTCTAATGCAGCTGCCCTAGACTTAAAGGAGTCATGCTCTACATAGAGCACCAATGGTCTAGGGGTTCCTGCACCCCAGCACCACCATGGAAACAGAGCACCACCCCAAATAATCTCCTCTCCACACACATGGCCTCAACTCACCCCCAAAATGGCTTAATCTAAGTACAACCCTACCTTATGGCCCCCTACCCTCTGGACTCAATCTGACACCAACCCCCTAAGGTTTCCATGGGCCTATCTTCCATACCACCTGATGGTCCAGTGGGCCCGAACGGCCATGAACCCCACTTGCTCCTATTGGGGCCAGTGCTAAGTTCAAAATGGAGCCTATAATGCTCTAATAGCCATCCTGCATTACTACCACTAGAATGGTCCTGCAAAACTACTGCTGTGGGATTACAGACAAAATTGTGAACCTGGTACTAGCCCTGGTCTTGGAATAAGTGGGGGTAATTCTTGTTCAGGCCCACTGGACCACCAGATGGCATGAAAGATAGGACTAGGGGTCTATAAGAGGGGTGGGTGAGTTGAAGACATATGCATGAAAATGAATTTACTTAGGGGAAATGATCTGATTTCATAGTGGTGATGGTTACTGGGGACCTCTAGACCCCTAGTGCTCTATGTACAGCACAGCCCCATTAAAACTAGGCCAGCTTCAGGCCATGTGCTATAAACCTGATGCTCCCAGACATTAAAATTTTTTTTTTTCCCTTTGAATAGTGTTGGTGATCACCGAAAGTCATATATTTTACCATGGGAGTCACTAATCTGCAGTATTGAGTTACCGCAGGTTAGTGACTTTTAGATTTTACCGTAACTTAGTAACTACAGTACCTCCTTCAATGATGCTATTGTATCAATAGCGGATTGCTCTGTACATCAGGGCCATGGATCACCCACTTCCCTGCCTCCTTCCCCGCCCCTGTCTAACCTCCCCGTACAAACTCCTTGTTAGTACAGGGAGGCTTCTTGGGGAAGGGAAGGGTGGATGAATAGCAGGGATGTACCTCCCAATGGGACGTCCATCCCCACTATTCATGTTACAGAATAGACCTCATAATGTATACAATTTTGAAGCTTCTGTACAGTGGCCTTTAAGACTGAAAAACTGCCAAAATTATGAAAAATCCATGAAAAAAATGAAATATAACTGATTTTTTCTCGCATCTTTGCAACCCTAATATTTGATATTCAAAACCTTTAGCCAACTGGTAAAAGGGGGGCTAGCCAGCTAAGGTCACTGTTGATTATACTCAGCAGCATTCTCTTGATAGTGGCATTGAAAATCTTCACAGATCATCCCAGCACTGTCTGGTTAGTGTACGAGAAGAATGGGGTCGTGTCAACGCAAACTGGTTAAGTCTTGGGACTTATCCAGTTTGCTTGATTTTTTTTTTTAGCCAGAACTGGATTATTTGGGCTGCAAAAAAAAGCAGTCCTAAATTGTGATCCTATTAAGTCGCAGCTGAAAATCTGGCAAATCAGAAGTGCTGAGACTTAACTGGTATGCACCACTCAGCAAGGATATTCAGTGGCAGCTCCAATCTGGTTACTTCCACTGAAAATTATGCTGATATTTATGCACCATGGCTGACCATCATAGCATTTGAATAACAACAAGTCTGAACACCGGGCCCTTACTCTTTAGTAAGGATGTGCATTCATTAATTTGCATTTGATTCATTAGTGTGCTTTCTAAATTACTTTAACATGTCTTAACCTATGTATTGATACACACAAACATCCCCATATATGTAGATTGTCATACATATGTAAATGCTGTAATAGAAAGGAGCTATTTATATGTGGTGATGCACACAATGCTTAGCAAGAAACAAGATGGGGTGTGGAGGAAGAGTAGTTAGAAGGGGAATGCATGCTGATTAAAAAAGAAATCTAAATCTTAGCATGTATAGCTGCCCCAGGCATGAATAAATGCCTGCCTGAAGAGGCAGCTGTAAAGGCTAAGCTCTGCCACCTTTCACCCAATCTTTCCCTAAAACCCTATGGCATTGGTCCCAAACTTGGGGTTGGGACCCAAATGATTTCACTTCATTAGTGGATGGGGTTACATCAACATGGCCATTTCCCCTTCTCGCTGGACTTTCACTGTAGCCTATGTCGTTGTTGCTCAATGTGCGAGTCTCTCTTGGATGGATTGATTCACAGACTATCAAAAATTACACACTTAAATATGTTATGAATTATTTAACGACATGGGCAATTTATGCTACCATTTGCCCCTGTTTAAAAGTTTATGTGGGAAGAGTGTCAGAAAGTACATATATCTCAATTGTTTACTCGTACGGTAACAGCCTCCATTGTACAACATTGCCTTGAGCACAATCATGAATGGCGGCTTTTACAATGGTTGGTGATTGATCGTATCAATGATCAAAGAAGTGAAGATCTCATGCAACGACTCACGCAGCTTGAACAGAAATGGATTTTCACTCTCAATATGGTGCAACCAATGGACTTGAATGAATCCCTTGATTGGATCTGTGATTTGATCTGATCGGTTAAGGTTTTCTTGAAGATTGGTGCCGCTTTCTTTAAATAATCATTAGTGAGGGTTGTTTTTTATTCCTGAAGAGTTTGAGCTTAAGCTGTCTGAGCTGTGCGATAAGTCCTGAAACAGCCTGGGAAGTTAAGCGGGTGAAACTTGAGTCTATTGTGTTATCACTCAGCATTAAGCCTTTGGTGATCTGATATAGTGACTTGATGAAGCTGATGCTAAGGGCCCGATCCTGAGACATGAGTTGCAGAGCTGCACATCCTGGTGTGCAACCCTGCAAATCATCCGGGCATGATTCCCCCTCCAGCTTTCCCTGCATGTCCAGAGCAGCAGGACGGTGAGAGCCGGGAGGGGGTGGGATCTGGGTGGAGCGGAGGCAGACCAAGCCAGCAGGATGTACAGGGCCTGCTTATTCCACCTCGCCCCCCAATCCTGCCCACCACCCCCCCCCTCGGGTCAGCCCAGAGTGCATGTGGATCCCCACTGCCCGATCGGAAGAATGGCTGATCCCGTCAGGCATGGGCGGTGGGGAATGGTGGTCCCAGGGTGCGCCACACATGTGCTGCTGTGCGGAGGATGTCCCCACTGCACCAGGACATCCTTGGTTCTGATTTTGTGTGCCGTGGGAATGTTTTGTTCCTGCAGCACAGAATCAGGTCCAAACAGGCCCGCCTTACTTGAGATCATCCGGACAGCCCGGACATGCCCTATCGTGAATCAGGCTCCATGTGTTCTCAGTTTTTTAAAATGTATTAAAAAAATTGTAAAACAAAATTTGGAAGCCTATGAATGAAAAATTGGATGAGACAAAGCATGCGCTGAAGCCTAGCAGTGTGAAAACGCTGTCTATAAGCCACACAGTCCCTTCTACTGAGGCTCCTTAACCCTTTGAAGGCTTACTTTAAATTTTTAATCCACATTCTGCAGCCGGGTTAATTTTTGCATATTTCAGGAAAATTGTACCCGTCTTATTCAATATGTTCTAATAGTCATTTTCCTTCTGCTATGGTCATGTATTATATACCATTTGAGAGGAATATTTAGTCATAATTTTGGATCCTGAGAGTTTTGGGCTCGGCCTGGAAAGGGTTAAACACTTTAGAGATTTCCATGCAGTAGTAATCAGTTTGTTACACCAATTGGTAGCTTCTCCCATGTTTGATCTTTTTGTTAAAACTATAAAAAACCAGAGAAACAGAACAACCACTCTATAAACAAAAATCCAAAAGGATTGTCTGTGAAACAAGCAAAGTGTGTCAGTGTAACTTTTTTGTCGGGTCTCACACAACAGGGGAGAGTAATTATAATTTAACTCCCAATGTGAGCGTGACCCATTTTAATAATACACAAAAATTCAAAAGAAAACTCGAAAACCGCTAAACTTAGCAGTGATCTTTTTGTTACACAGTAGCTCTTTAGTTTTGGATGTATAAAAAACAATAGGCATACTGCTTGTGGGCACTTAAATTGTGACTTAAATTTGTGGGGAGATTAAAGGGACTTGTTTACTATGTTACTTGTATAAAATAGGTGGAATGTATGCCACCATTTGCCACATTTGCTAAAACTTGGCGTGCACTCACATTTAGCATGTGCTAAGGGAGACTTGGCCTATAGGAATACAATCAGCTGCTTGGCACCAATTGCATTCTAGTGCCCATTAGTGTTTGATAACCTCTAGTGAACCTTGTTCTTATGTGTCTTCATGGCCTAGGTGCCCTGCCATTATACTGCATTCTAAATATACTCCCCCCCCCCCCCCCCGTCACAGAGACAAACAGATTAGTAGATAGTCCTTTTACTGTAGATTCTTCGTTCTTAGAGGCCTCTGGACAAAGCTGTCAAAATAGTGTGCATTATTTATAAAATAGCATACATTTTTCCTATTGGGTCTTACATGCAAATAAACCTTGCAGAAAAATAGCATATGTATATTTTTTATGCTCAATTTCACAAAAAAAGATAACTACAGTTCATTGTGGCATAGGTATTATTTTACAAAAAACAATTTGGGATGCTCATTTTTGCATGGTTTTCTCATGCACTAATAGTTAATGAGTTACACTGCATAAATATGCAGCACATTCACTCATTAGCTGTTATTTGTTATTCTGCTATTGGTGAAGACAGAAAATTTCCCAATGTTCGCTTTGGGGTCTTTTTACTGATTCTGTGTGCTGCAAGAATGTTTTGTTCCTGCAGCACAGAATCGGGTCCAAACAGGCCCACCTTAAGCAGACAATGCATGAATTAGTGTGTTAACAACAACTGCATTATCATGGCAATAGCTACCATGTGACAGAACCACTTAGTGCATGCTAAATCACATGCTAACTTCTTAACGTGAAATGGGATGGGCATTGGAGGAGTAATGGATTAGAGAGTGGGTGCGGACTGCACATTGCAGTTAACACATGGTAATTACAGTGTACCAACTATCAGTTTTGCAGTTAAGGTGGGTTCATTTAATGCCATCTCAAGAAGTGCACTCCTTTTAATTGTGAATGAGCTTAAGCGCATAGTAAGGGACTTCTTTGTGCAAGGCACATACCTCTGATAGTTACCACATAGCCTCTCCACTTACCGTGCATTGAGCATTGCTCCTAATGAATGTTAAGTGCAAAAACTTGACACATTTTGGTAAAAGGGCCCCTTTATGTATTGAAAGGGCAAATAGTGACTGTTTTGTAAATGTTGTTGTGCCTTCGAGTTTGTGTCAACTCATGGCGACCTTCTGGATAGTTGTCCTAAACTGTGTTGCACACTATTTTACATTTTTGTTGACAAAATGAAGTTTTCAAAGCTATTCACTATTTAGTACATTAGCATCATTGAGTGGTCTGTATGTTTCAAAATATATGACATTTATTTTTATATGATATATTCATATCTGATATCATATTGCATTAAATAATTTGATTTAATTTAAAATGACATTTATAGCCTCCTTCAATTTTAATCCTGATTTGAAATAAATTACAATATAAGAATTATACAATTCAGAAAAACTGTCATAAAATCTTTAGATCTATGAAATACTGTATGTATAATATTGTGATTTATTTTTGCTTAAGTGGAAGTGTGTGGCGGCTTGGCTGGGCCCATAGTTTCTGGGAATGACACAGTTCCATGTCCAGCCCCCACTGTCGTCAAGACCCAATTTAGGGAGTCGAGAGACACAGAGCAAAATTTGCACTTGGACTGGTTTGTTCCTTCCCAGCTCAAGCTATGAGCTGGAAACATAAAAACTTCAGGATGGAGAAGAGCAATCCAGGGAGGTAAGACAGTGACATGACTTTCTGTTGAGAACAAAGAAAGTTAAAATTTATAGCCGAGTCCTTTTTTCATTCTTTTGTAGCAAGTCTAGCTCTTTATCAGGCTAAAAGTGAATGAACATTTCAGATTTACAATAACACGTTAGTCAATTCAGTGGGTTTGTGGATGGTATCTTGGGAGTAGATTGCTTATTCAGCAGGACTGGCTTTAGTGTGCTGTCAAATGTGTATTAAGATCCCTTTGGAGTCTGCTTGTGGGAGGCAAAGGGAATTTTCACCAGCCTCCAGTGAGATCATGGTTTGTTTGTTTATTTATTTATGCTCATTTTTTATTGCTGTACAAAATATTGCTCAAAGAGGTGTATAAAAAATTATCTATTTTACAGTACAACCCATCAGGTACACCCATAGGAAAACATTAGCATCTCTCCCCTTGTCCCTAACCAATAAGAAACAAACTATCCAGAATAAAGCAGATATACCTCAAACCCCTTCCCCCTTCCAAAAAAAATAGCCTGACAACAAAGGGCCCAATGGAACTCTCTAACCTCAGTTGTTCCCCGCAGAAGCACGGAAAGGCAGTTCCACAGCAATGGAGCCCGCACAAAAAATGCATACAACCACAAACTCTCCCTATGCATAACCCGAGTTCTCGGTATTTCTAGCTGGAATACATCCTTCAAGCACAGGGAGTGCTTTGGAACATACCACTGAACCCCCGACATAAAGAGGGAGGAGTTGTTGGGCTGGAAGCCAGTGCAAGTCTTGTAAAACTGGAGAGATATGGTCAAATTTACCCAGCTTCTTGACCACTTATGCTGCAGTATTCTGTACTTTCTGCAACCAAGACAGTTCCCCACTGGCCAGCCTAACTATGACACATTACAATAATCCAGCCAAAACAATTCCAAAACAGTTGTTACCCTACACAAATCAGATTCTGACAAAAGCAAGCGTAATTGCTTTGATAGATGCCCCATACTATCTTTGCAACTTGAGCCTTTCAGCTCAATTGAGAATCTACTTGCACTTCCAAACTTCCCGTAATAAAAAGGAGTCTGATCTAGCTGGGGACCACCACTGGACGATCCGGTACCTCCGCAAGACAAAGAATTTCTGTCTTAACTGCATTCAATTTAAGAGAGCACAAAACCATTCAACCAATGGTATCAACTGCCTCTCTATTTCAACCTGAACATTGCCTCCCTAATCAGCCAGTGGAATCAAAATTTGAATGTCATCTGCATAAACAAAGAATTGCTATCCCAGACTGCTAAGCACCATATAAATTGGGGCCAGATAAATATTAAATAACAAAGGAGACAATATAGAGACTTGAGGTAATCCTTGTTTCAAAGCCCTAAAATTGGAATACTCCTCACTCATCCAAAGCTTTTGAACCCTATCCTGGTTTTCTGCTATTCAAGGGGTACAAATCCATAGGAGCTCACAGTCAAGTCTGCAATTGTCCTGTGCCTGTGGGGAAGAAAATAGAGTCATTTATTAAGCTCAGAATAGTGTGGATCTGCCTGTCAACAACATGAGGATACCCTGGTGAGCTGTCTTGTCATTCCAGAGGATGTCAGTGATTGATTGGTGAAATTGAGGCTGTTGAACTGGACATGAAGGAGTTGGTGTATTTGGAGGTAATCACTCTTGTTGTGGTTAATTTGACTGGTGTGAGATAAGCTTGGTTCATGACAGAACTCTGAAGGCCAGGATGCTTTGAAAACGTGTATTAAGGGGACATGGAAGATGGGCTGGCTAGGTTTTGTGTGGTAATATTTTATATTGTCTACTGGAAAAGGCATGGCCACATTTTTATGCATGTTAATAAAATTGCAGACCTTGATATCATATTACATGTCTATATTGAATTGCTATGTAGTAATGTTGCTTTTTGAAAAGTAAAAGAGGATATTTATGAAGAGGGCAATTGAATATCGGCCACTCGATGTTCTAGATCAGGGATCTCCAAAACAGTCTTGGAGGGCCACAATCCTGCCAGGTTTTTGGAATATCTCTAAAGAATATGCATGAGATATATTTGCATGCACTGCCTCCATTGTATTTGAAGTTATCTCGTGTATATTCATTAGGCATATCCTGAAAACCTGAAAGGTTTGCGGCCTTCCAAGACTGGATTTGGAGACCACTATTCTAGATTCCTAGTTTGTGGCCCCACAACCAAAATTCTGGCAGGTTTACCCAATAAAGTGGCCTCTGCCCTGAGTGAATCCTTAATCTAAAAATTCACCTTTGAAACTTTAAGGGGCCCGTTTACTGAGTTGTGGTAAGTTTTGCACTTATCACACATTTTGAGTAAAAATGAATGTGTAATTAGTATGCAGTATGTACCCCCATGCTAAATGCAATTTTCAGTTCATGCCCACTTTCTACTCCTACCCTCCCAGTCATCATCCTATCATACAATGTACAGTTGAGGTGGGACTTAAGCACATGGTAACTGTCATGACAGCATGGTAACAGTTCGGATCCACGCGCTAATTGCTGTGTTAACCACATAATGCACTTTAGTATAAGGGCCCTTCATCTTTCTCAGTTATATCATTTCTCTTAACTCAAAAGTCTCCTCTTTTGTCTGTCTGTCTTAACTATATGGCATCCTTTAAGTAGGAGGGACGGTTCCTTACATGTCTCTGAAAAATGCTGCATATGCCTGGTAATGCTCCACAAAATAATAATAAGAAGAAGAATGCTGATTATGTACATCCAAGGATGAAACTGTGGATCATAAAATTAGCAGCCATAGCAAAATTGCACAGACTTAGTACGAACAATGGCATTATAGAGCGGCAAAGATCATCCACTGGAATCTGTGTAAAAATCTGGTATTCTTGTTGAAAAAAACTTCAGGGAACATGTTGCAGAGAAGGTTGTAGAAAATGAACTGGTCAAGATTCTGTGGGACTTCCAAATGAAAACAGACAAGCATTTACAACACAATGCGCCTGATTCTACTGTTCCAGAAAATAAGAGTATAGTTTATAGATATGGCAATCCCAGGTGGATATCCAAATTGTGAAAAATTGACAAAATATAGAGACCTTCAGATTGAAGTTGAACAGATTTGGAAAAAAATCTACCATAATGCCAGTTGTGGTTGGAGCTCTGGGGCTATATACCTCAGGGACTCCCTAAATATTTACAAATTTTGGACCTACTGGACTTGACTCCCCAAATCAAATAAAGGATTAGCCTACTTGGAACAGCTGACATCTTGCGTCGATACCTGCATAATTTCTAGGTTCTTGGTTTATTTATTTATTTATCTTTTCTTATATACCATGTTTCTGAGGATCAATGCAGTTTACAGAGAACACGACTCAACATCACATAAAGCAATTTGCATGGAACAGTGAACAGTTTTACATGGAACAGATACACTGTTTTGGGTTATAAATAATTTTGTATAACTATATACATTTAGAGAGTTGCTTACATTTGAGGGTTTATTTGGGGGGGGGAGGGAAAGGGCGGGAATAGGAGGAATAAGGAGGCGAGAGGGGTTATTTGATACCGTTGAAATGTTCCTTAATAGATTTATTTATTTATTTTATTTAACAAGCACTTATATACCGCGGCTTCCGGAGATCAGCTGCGGTTCACAAATAACAACAGTCAACAAAGCATGGTTTGTTTTACATATAACATATAACTATAAACAATGTAGATGGGTCTTAAGCAGCTTCTGGAATGTAGCAAGGTCATATATTTCTCTGATATGGTGTGGTAAGGCATTCCATAGATGAGGGGCATGCAGGGAGAATGCCCTAGCGCAGGTCGACTGGTTGCATTTGGTTAATGTTGGAGGAAGGATTAGAAAGTTTGATGTGTTGCTTCTCCTTTGGCAATTTTCTGGGGGGTTTGTTATAATTGACTGCAAGTATATAGAGGATAATTGATGGATTACTTTGAAGATTGTCGTGAGTGTTTTGTAGTTAATTCGGCTCAGGAGAGGTAGCCAGTGCAACTCCTTTAGGATGGGTGTGATGTGGTTTGTTTGAGGTGAGCATGTTAGAATTAGTGCAGCAGTATGCTGAGCAAGCTGTGGAGGGTGGAGGGAGCTTTTTGAAAGGCCATACAGAATGACATTGCAGTAATCAAAGTGCAGTAGAATCATTGCTTGGAAAAATATCCAAAAATTATGTGGCTCAAGTAGGGGTCATAAATGATAGAGAGATCTCAGCTTGTTGTTTATGCATTGGGTGACTTTGGTTATATGTGAGATATTGGTCAATGGTGATGCTGAAGTATCTCACTTCGGACTTGACCTCTAGATTAGCATTGTCAACCTTTAGAGATTTTGGGGGGAGACATTATTGTTTTCTGGTGAGGAATAGGACCTCCATCTTCTTGAAGTTGATGCTTAGTTTGTGTTCTGATACAAACTGCTTCAATGCCATAGATCAATGGCTAACAGATGAGTAGTATGTTGCATGTTGTGGTAAATTGAGCATAAATCGTAATATCGTATGCATATAGGTGGTAGTAGATGATGAATGCTTCTATGATGTCACAGACTGGTTGTGTGTGTGTATATGCAAAATGCAATGTGTGCCTTTGAGTCAGTCCTGACTCCTAGTGACCCAGAAGCGCCTGGGTTTTCTTGGCAGTGTCACTGGACGTAGATTGCCAGGCCTTTCTTCCGAGGCAATGGAGGGTTAAGTGACTTGCCCAAGGCCACAAGGAGTGCTAGTGGGAATCGAACCCTGGTTGCTTGGTTACCAAGCCAGTGTTCTAACCACTAGGTTACTGAGAGAGAGAGAGAGAGATCCTAAAAGCATTCATCATCTACTACCACCTATATGCATACGATATTACAGATATATATGTTAAATACTAACACAGAGAGGGCAGAGCCCTGGGGGACTCCTTGTGCCTACGACAATGCGTTGGAGGTTTTGTTGCCATTTTGCACATACTGGCTGCGATTGTGAGGTATGAGTGAAGCCATTTGAGGACAGTGTCACAAATTCCTATATTAAATAGTTGCTGAAGGAAGATGTCATGGGATATGGTATCAAATGCAGAGGCAATGTCCAGGAATATGAGGATGAAACCTTGATGAGTCTGTCGATTAAAGAGATTAGTAACGTTTCCACTCCATGGTGGTTGTGGAATTCATGTTGCTGCCAGTCTAAAGGGGCATTTGTGCTAATGTGATTTTGCAATTGATGAAGGACTACTTTTTCAATAATTTTTGCAATGAATTGCAAGCTAGAAATAGGTCTGTAAGAATTGGGTATATTTGGATCGAGTTTGTGGGTTTTGAGTATTGGGCGGATGGAAGCAGTTTTCAGGTATTTTAAGAAGTAGCCTTGTATGAAGAAGGTTGAAATTAGTTTGAGGATGATTGGGGCGCATTCTGTCTTTGTGTTCTTGAATCAGGAAGAGGGACTTGGATCCATTGGGAAAATTGTGGTGTTGAGGCTATGGATTAAGTTCTCCAACTGTCTTGTAGAAGTAGGGTTGAAGGAATTCAGTAGTGCATTTTCTCAGTATTGACCTGTGGGTTTGCTAGAGGATGGGGGAGAAGGCAAGGTGAGTGAAGACATGGAATATTTTGATGGTAGGAATTTCGCAAACTTTTCTGGTTCGAGGGTGTTTATGTTCTGAGTTTGGCTGGTGTCTTTTGTTAGTCTGTTTACAATTTCATAAAGCTCTCTGGGTTTATTTATTGCTTTCATTATTGATTTGGTATGGTGATTTCTTTTTGCTTTGTTGGTCTCAGAATGGTATGTTTGTAGAGTGAGTAGGTAGTGACTTTTTGTTTGTTCGTCAGGTGTGATTTTCCATTTGCGTTCAAGTTTTCATAATTGACACTTCAGTTCTTTAAGAGTTGGTGTGTACCAGGGGCTGTGGATGCAGTGTTGTGGCTTCACACATCTAGGGGGATGAACAGTGGCAAAAGCTTCCATTGTGTTTATCCATTTGTTTGTAGAGAGATCAAGTTTGAGTGGTTCCACGTCAAGTGCAGAGAGGATTTTGTCTGTGACTGTTTAGCTGTCAAGGGCTTGAATTGTTGGTGGTTGATGCTGTGGTTAGCGTTTGCTTTTAGAAATGGTTATTGTGGGAGGTGGCCGGTGATGATGTTGTGATCCAACCGATGGGACTTTAATATGCAGGAGGCTGGGGATTAGATAGGTTTCAAGGAGTTGGTTTTGGATAAATATGAGTTCCAAGGTATTTCCTTTGGCATGGGTTGGAGCTTGGATTAGCTGGGTGAACCGGAGGTGTCCCATGGCTTCTATGAAGGATTTGGAATGGCTTAGTGGGATGGGTGATAGCTTTAGGTCACCCATTATTGTGAGGTGTGCAGATGGATGAACATAGCAACCATCCTTGAAACAGCAAGTATCTAACTTGTCAATCTTGGCTGTAAGACAGCGATAGGCAAGACACAGTGACATATGTTTGTTTGAAATTAACAGTAGGTCAAGACCATCTGTGGTGATGGACAGTGATAGTCTGAACAGTAGATTGCTTCTTGCCAGGATGCAGTTGCCATCACCTCTGTGGCTTGTGCGAGAGCAGTTGAAAATGTCATATCCTGGTGTTTTTAGCTAGTTGATTAGGATAATATCTGTGTTGGAAAACCACAATTCAGTTATGCAGAAAATGCCAAGATTATTATCAATTATGTAATCTTTAAGAATCTGAATTTTCTTTCTTGCAGAGCGGGTATTTATTAAAGTGTATTTTAGGTAGACAGTGGTTTTTGCTGTTTGCGTATTATGTTTGAGCTGGGGTTGTTCCTGAGGTGAGATATGAACCAGTCTGGAGTTGTTCCTTTGGCGTATTTTTAGTGGCAAGCATTTATGGCATAGTATCTTGTTACTGCATATCACTGGGATGGTACTGTGGGTTGGGGCGAGGCATAGGGTGTTCCTGAAGAGCATAGCTAATAAAAGGAAGCAGTTGTTGAGGGAGGATGAGTCTCTGGGGACCAGTCATAGTGCTGTGTGACAGCTTGGCTCGTCAGTTGTTTCGTTACTCACCTTTGTGTGCAGATGATCTGGGTCCCTGCATGGGTTATGCTCTGATCTTATGGTGGACTGTATGAATAGTCATGCATTGGTGTGTAGGTAAGTAACATTGGAGCTGCATGTGCTTCAATGGCAATTGTGCTGCCGGTTGGAACTCCAGGAGTAGCTTAGGGAGTGGAACACTGCTGTCGGTGCAGTACTTGATTGTTTGAGCTGCCTGGGTGTTTGTGGCCCTTTCCTACAGACCCGCACCTAAGGGCCAAGCCAAAGTGTACGAGACTGCCAGGCGCAGGCACGTCTGGAGATGCTTTGAAATTTGAAGTTCTACAGTGCTCCTCCGATTGGCCTGATTGGCCTTGTGGGGGTGATCAGGGAGGGGCTTGTCTTCCCGCTCACCTCCCCAATGCTGATCAGGCTCTCTGCAGCTCTGTCTGCTTCCCCTCGTGCCTGGAGGCACTTTGAAATTTAAAGTCCTGAAACCGAATCACAGGATTAAAACCACTCGTAGACTGTGTCTTTCAGTGAAGAATCCACTATATAATAATAATTAGAAATAGTGAAGAAAAGGTGAATGAGATCTTGACATGGGAATGGTTAACATTTGGAACACTGAAAAAAGAAGCAGATGTGATTATGGTAGCCCAAGAACAGGCTTTACAAACAAATGCCATCAAAACTAAAATTCAACATATTTTGGATGACAGTCAATGCCGATTGTGTAAATCCAAGATGAAACTGTGAATCATAGAAATAATACAAAAAGGGGGAACTGGAATCTAGGTTGGAAAATTGGAAGAAAAAATGGGCAATATGCTGTTGAATATCCCGGATACAGGGATTAATATGATTAGCAGGTCTGCAAACAGTGTTAATCCCTTTGAATATCAGGCTCTATCTTTATGGTTAAAAAACAAAAACAACAAAAAGTGGGGTTAAAGTTAGTTTTCTGGCAATATGTACCAAGTCCATAAAAAAATAGTCTACTTGTTATCAAATACAAAATCAATCTATAGCAGATAGTTATGTGTGTAAAAACAAGGTCAGAGCTATCGGTGACCAAACATTGTTGATGATCTCCTTTCGTTATTTAACTTTAGAGAGAATATTTTTCATCTACAGTATAGTTACTGCTTATATACAATCCTGGCCAGCATTTCTTTGACTCTATAGACTGCCAGGCCAGTCAGAGCCACACCTCAAATGTTCTCACTGCAACTCATTGGTGGAGAGAAGCCCTTTTAAGGAGGACGTGAAAGGCCATTGTCTTCTGGCAATATGTGTTAGTGCCTCTGAATATCCCCAGGTGCTGCCGCTGCACGTCCTGATGCTAAACCGTTAGCATCGGGACATTCCTGAGGAGGCACCCAGCCGTAACTGGGCAGCAGCGATATTGAGCCGCTGCCCAGTTATGGCAAAGCAATGAAAGTAAGGTGGGGCAAAGTTTGGCCCAGTTAGCTTCCTGTCAGTCTGGGCAACCCGGGCCCGGATATAACCACGACATTAAAATCCAAGTTTAAGTTTCAGCAGTGGGGGCTAGTTGCATTAGAGCCAGCCACCGCCACTGCAAATATCCCCCCCCCCCCCCAATAATTTTTAATTGCACTCTATTTGATGCAACTTGGTTTTGTTTGCTTAAAATGCATGCTTATATTTTCAGTGCCTATTATAACTTTAGGTGTGGAGGAGTTGTCTGGTGATTAGAGCACTGGCTTGCTGACCAAGAGACCAGAGTTTGATTCCCACTAGCACTCCTTGTGGCCTTGGGCAAACCACTTAACCTCCATTACCTCAGAAGCAAGGCCTGGCAATCTACTGCCAGTCATACTGCCAAGAAAGCCCAGAAGCTGCTGGGTTGCCTGGAGTCAACATTGTCTCAAAAGGCACACATCGCATTGCATCACAATTTAAGCATACAGTGGATCTTTCATTTATTGGTCTATGTACAATCAATTCGTTATTGCTCCAACATGTATTACGTATCTTTATTCTCATACCAACCAAAAGTTCTAGATGGAACCTAAAAAAAATCCTATTTGGTAAAAAATGATCTGAAATGAAAGTCTAATTTCGGGGACCTTTAATTCAAGTGTGCTATGGTTTTGCACCTAATGTGCCAGTAACCTACAAAATCACAGCAAAAAGCCACCATATTACCTGTCGGGGGTGTGGACAACATTTCCCCGATAGGTAACTCGTGGTGCCAGTCAAAAAAACAGGTCAGCAATCCCATGGGTGCAGTTAGCTTCACTTATTGAGGTAGAGATAATTGTAGCTGCGCTAATTGCAAGATGCCCACTCTCCATTCGAACCCTTGAACGTGCAAGGCACAGTTAGCATGGGAATTGGTGTGCATTCTCACAGCCACACACTAACAATAACCATGGGCCACAGCACACGGTTAGCATGTGCAGAAACCCATACTAACTGCATTGCACACTTTAATAAAAGGACTCCTTTATGTTCTTAAAATTTTGTTTAAAAAAAGCTTGTAAAAGCAAACCTGATTTCTAGGCTCAGTTCAGAGTAATGGGCAATCTATTAGGCCAATTATATCATTGTTCTGGCTCTCACACAAGATTGATTTGACTTACTCAGATGGCACAAAAAAGAATTTGTGTGTGTGTGTGTTTACTGTTCTTATAAAGGGCTTTTTTAATTCTATGAGGTCCATGAAATAAAGCTTATAGTAAAATAATTTTTAGCGTGCATGCCAGTAGAAATTGAATATGCAAGCTGAAATGGAACAGGTTGCTAAGCAATAAATTTTATTTACTGTACACAAAAGATCACCTTCAATAGAGAGTCTGCAGTATTAGTCTGGATGCTAATACTGAAATATAAATCACCAGCACTAGCTGATACAAAAGCACTATGCTAACCATCCAGAAGTGAAAGGTCCAGCAAGTAGGGGGCTTTTCATGACCCTAATCATCCACTGCACATTAACATTCTCCTTGGCACATCAACAGTCCCTCTTGGGACACCATTTGGAGTTTAGCAGTGATGCTAGCAGGACCCTCCAGAATGTTAAAGCTTTCTAGAGGGATTGGAGAGGGACAGGAGCTGTCCTGCATGGGGACAAGTTTCCTTAAAGGTTAGGATATGCAGCCTGGATTGGCCACTGTTGGAAACAGGATTCTGGGCTTGATGGACCTGTGATCTGACCCAATTTGGCATGTTTTATGTTCTTATGACTGAAGGTACCAATAGAGGTGGGGGGAGTCCTGTCAGTAACATAACTAGGATGATTGCCCATGAAGGTGGGGATGGAGTTTGTTAATGTGCTGCAAGGAGAGATTATAGTTATGCTAGGGGGATTGTTTCTACATTAACGTTATTGGAGATAACACAGGTACAAATAGCTTGACTTACTGAAGTGACATTAACTGCTCTGATTTATATGTGGCATTAACAGTTAATGCATAGTATTGTGCCAGATGCTAAGGGCATTTTTACTGCCCATTCATTTCTGTGGGCTGTTGCAGTACTTAATGCATGCTAGCTTTCATTAATGTATGTTAACCTTTAGTAAACATGCCAGGTATAAGCTACCCATATTTGCCTGCTTTACTCTTTTTTTTTTTAAATTTCAATTAATGAATTCCAAACACAAGATACAAAATAAAATAAGCGGTACAGCATACATCAAAAAGTCCAGGAAAAAAAAAAGGTATAAACTTCAAACCCACTACAGTATATAGTCCACATTATGGAGAAAACAGCGTATAGAGACACCAAGGCAGTAACTTTAAGGCTACCTTACCTAACCAAAAACAAACAAAAATAAATCAAATAAATAAATTTATCTCAAACCTGAAGTGAAACTAGAAGGGTTTCAAGCTGAGTAGGATCTGAAAACAGGGCCGGCCCGTCCATTGAGCAAGAATGTTTTTTGCACAGGGCCCCGCGTAAAAAACATTCCGATCCAAAAGTAAAATGAAAAAAAAAATAAAAAAAAGCTGTCTGATGCCGCTTCCTGGGCCGCCGCGGCAGAATCGAGTGTGCCGCGGGGCCCCCCCTGTGCCCGGCAGAGCCTGCCCTCCCCTGTATCACCTCTCTTTCAGCTTCAGTCAGTCACACGCACCGGCTTTCAGAGCGTGAGGGGAGAGTTTCTCCCTCGCTGCTCTGTTAAGCCCGCGCGCTCTGAAAGCCGGCGCGTGTGACTGACTGCAGCTGAAAGAGAGGTGATACAGGGGAGGACAGGCTCTGCCGGGCACAGGGGGGCCCCACGGCACACTCTATTCTGCCGCGGCGGCCCCGGAAGCGGCAGCAGACAGATTTTTTTTTTAATTTTCCCTGGGCTGGGCTGGGCTTGGCTGGGGTGGGGGGTTAGGAGTGGTGATGGGTGATGGGTGATAGGCCCTGGGGGGGGGGGTAGGAGTAGTGATGGGTGCTGGGGGGGTTAGGAGTGGTGATGGGCACTGGGGGGGTGTTTAGGAATGGTGATGGGTGCTGGGGGGGTTTAGGAGTGGTGACGGGCACTGGGGGGGGGTTAGGAGTGGTGCTGGGTGCTGGGGGGGGGGGGCTAGGAGTGCTGATGGGCTATGGGGGGCTTAAACTAAAAATTGGGTGATGGGGGATTAGGACTGGAAATGGGCTGGTGGGATTAGGACTGGGAGTGGGCTGATGGGGAGGTTAGGACTGGTAATGGGCTATGGGGGGGCTTAAACTGAAAATTGGGTGATGGGGGATTAGGACTGGAAATGGGCTGGTGGGATTAGGACTGGGAGTGGGCTATGGGGGGCTAGGACTGGTAATGGGTTGGGGGTTGCTAGGACTGGAAATGGGCTGAGTGGAAGGGGGCTTGAACTGCAAATAGCTGATGGGGACGGGGCTTGGAATGGAAATGGGCTGAGGGGAAGTGGGGGGCTTGAACTGCAAAAAGCTGTGGGGGAGGGGGACGTGGAATGGAAATGGGCTGAGTGGAAGGGGGCTTGAACTGCAAATAGCTGATGGGAAGGGGGGCTTGGAATGGGCTCTTAGGGGAGGGAGCTAGGACAGGAAATGGGCTGATGGAGGGGCTAGGATAGGACTGGGAATTGGGTGTTGGGAGCTAAGATTGGGAATGGGCTGTGGTGGGGGCTTGGATTGAAATGGACTCATGGAGGGGCTAGAACTGGAAGTAGGCTCATGTGGGGCTTGGATTAGAAATGGGCTGAGTGGAGGGGAGCTAGGATTTAACATGGGCTGATGGTGGGCTAGGAAAGGACTTGAAATGGGCTGATGGGAGGCTGGTATTGGAAATGAGCTGATGAAGGGACTCGGATAGGACTAGAAATGGATGGGGGAGCTAGGACTGGAAATGGACTGATGTGGGGACTAGAAGGGAGCGGATACTGGGTGGGGCTGGAACTAAAAGGGAGCTGATGTTGGGGGAAGATTAGAAGGGGATGGGGCTGGGAGAGTGAAATGGAGAGGTGAAAAATATTTTGTGTGGGAGGGAAGAAAAATGTACAATTGGCCGGGTATTGGGAGACTAAGTGGGAATTGAGGATGGAGGGGTAAAATTTGAGTGGATGAAATAGGAATGAGGAAAGAGCAAAAGGAGAAAGATTATTATGTTAAAGCAGATGTAGAGAGAGAATGGAAAAAACTAGAAGAGAAAGAAAGGACAACTGGACAGCAGACGATGGAGAGATAGCAGAAGACACAAATAAACCAGAAGAAAGTGGCTGGAACAATTGCAACTGAAAAAAAAATGCACAAAAAGTACAAAGATATCTCTTTATTTTGAATTTATTAACTGGAATATGTCAGCTCTGGGAAATGTGCATCATTATTGTCTGTGCTTTGTTTAGTACAAGAGGAAATTAATTTATAGTTTTATTTCTACATTGTTGTTGTACATTCCAAGTTTGGCTTTTAGGGTTCCCAGTTTAATTATTGTCTTCCTGTTTTTAAATTGTGATTCCTTGTTTGGTGATGGTCTATGTTCTGCATGTGTAACTAAGCTGAGGTATTCTGTTTATGTAATTACTATTTGACATTGTCACTTGTTCTCTTTCCCCAGTAGGTCATGTATTGTTATTCTCTGAAATGTATTGGTTTAATATTTGCAGTGTTGCCTTTTGATAGGTAGGGTATGGTGCTTTATGAGTCCTGGTAGTGCTGTTAGGATATGGTGGGTTTGCTATGGGTTCTAAATGGGCAGTGTTTGTAGTAGTTCCTAATGTGCCTGGTGGTTGGCACTGGATTATAGTAATGTAGAAATCTTTGTCTTTCTTTATCCATACACTCATGAAGAGGCATGTTTACTAAAAGTTAGTGTATGGTAACATTATGCAAATATTTATGCAAATGAGGCCCCTTATGCAAATGAGGCCCCGCACCGAGTCTCCGCACATGGCCCCGCACCCCCCTTGGGCCACCCCTGTCTGAAAATATATAATCAATCCTGTGTATGGTGATCAAACACTTACAAGGAAATCGAAGAAAAAAAGGTTCCTCCCCCAGCCAAAACACGAGGCTTAAGCTGGAGAAAGGACCTCCTCCGAAGTTGCGTATATCGGGAAACATCGGGGAAAATAGACAACTTCTGGCCGTAAAAAAAGGAATCTTTTTTTGAAAAAAAGACCTTCATAATTAAAGCCTTATCTGCAAGATTGACCAAAGTAATCACTAGGGTGGCATGGGAAGAGATCAGAGCTTGAGAATTTTCCAAGAAATCAGTCAAATCAATATCATTCTGGTCCTCACCCCGCGCCCCACTATATTCCCCAGATGCTGCCCGAACAGGCAAATAGAAAGAATGAGCAATCATAATGGCGTCAGCTTCTGACAGTAATAAAACATCCTCACAAAACTGTTTAAATATAAAAACAGATGACAAAAAATGAGTCTTAGGAAAATTCAAAATACGAATATTCTTTGCTCGAGAATTATTTTCTAAGGATTCTATTTGTTTATACAGAAGCAAAGTATCCTTCAAGGTGGATGCACTCGCAGACTGCAAAGAACCTATGTGTGCCTCCATCTTATCCACACGCTGAGACAAACTCTTAACAGACACTTCCACATCATATACCCTCTCTAACAACCTGTTGAGAAAAAGTAGCAGTTTGAGATTGCAGACCTGCTATTAGTAATCTGTGAACTATCATTAAAATCATCTCTAATACCTGAAGATTGGCGGATCGCCAATGTAAAACCAATTTTTAAAAAGGGTTTGAGGGGTGATCCGGGAAACTACAGACCGGTGAGCCTCACGTCAGTACCGGGAAAAATGGTAGAAACCATCATAAAGAATAAAATTACTCAGCATGTAGATAGTCATGGCCTAATGGGAGACAGCCAACATGGCTTTAGACAAGGAAGATCTTCTCTTACTAATCTGTTATGTTTTTTGAAAGTGTGAATAAACAGGTGGACAAAGGTGAGTGGGTTGATATAGTGTATCTAGACTTTCAGAAAGCCTTTGACAAGGTCCCTCATCAGAGACTTTTGGCAAAACTAAACAGTCATGGGATAGGAGGCAGTGTAATACTGTGGATCAGGAACTGGTTAAAAGATAGAAAGCAGAGGGTTGGGCTAAATGGCCAATTTTCCCAATGGAGAAAGGTGAATAGTGGTGTACCCCAGGGATCTGTGCTGGGTCCGCTGCTTTTTGACATAATCATAAATGACCTGGAAAGTGGAATAACGAGTGAGATTATCAAATTTGCAGATGACACAAAACTATTTAAAGTTGTTAAAACCCAAGAGGGTTGTGGAAAATTGCAAGAGGATCTTGATAAATTGGAAGACTGGGCATCAAAATGGCAGATGAAATTTAATGTGGACAAGTGCAAAGTTATGTACCTAGCGAAGAACAACCCAAACTATGGTTACACGATGCAAGGTTCCACATTAGGAACCACCACCCAGGAAAAAGATTTAGGCGTCATTGTGGATAACATGTTAAAACCCTCGGCCCAGTGTGCAGCGGCAGCCAAGAGAGCAAATAGAGTGCTAGGTATCATAAGGAAAGGAATGGAAAATAAAACAAAAGATATTATAATGCCTCTATACCGTTCCATGGTGAGACCGCACCTTGAATATTGTGTGCAATTCTGGTCACCATATCTTAAAAAGGATATAGCGTTATTAGAAAAGGTTCAGAGAAGAGCCACCAAAATGGTAAAGGGGATGGAAGGATACTCCTATGAAGAAAGGCTAAAAAGGTTAGGGCTCTTTAACCTGGAAAAGAGATGGCTGAGGGGAGATATGATAGAAGTCTATAAATTAATGAACGGAGTGGAACGGATAAACATAGATCAACTGTTTACGTTATCAGAATTTAGGAAGACTAGGGGACATGCAACGAAGCTACAGGGTAAACTAAGACTAATAAAAGAAAATATTTTTTCACTCAACGTGTAATCAAACTCTGGAATTTGTTACCGGAGGATGTAGTAAAGGCTGTTAGTGTAGCTGGGTTTAAAAAAGGTTTGGACAAGTTCCTGGAGGAAAGGTCCATAAACCATTATTAAGAAGGGACCCAGGATATCAATGCTTGACCCAGTACAAGCATTGCAGAACCTGTGTCTTTTGGGGAAACTGCTAGGTACGTATGACCTAGATTGGCCACTGTTGGAAACAGGATACTGGGCTTGATGGACCTTGGTCTGACCCAGTATGGCATATCTTATGTTCTTATGACCCATAAATCTAAACAATAAAGAATTAGTAGTGGAAACTTGTTTCCAAATATCAGATAAGGTAATTTCATCAGCATTAACAGCCTGGGGCAAGGACTGAAAAGCATCCAAACTAACAGCCAAAATAGGAATAGGAGAAAAGACCTCATGGAAAGAAGCTATAGCAGCAAAGGAAACCCCCTCTTCCTCTCCAGAGGCAGAAAAAACCTTAGAAGAGGATGTGTCCAAAACAGAAGCCAGGAAAGGTCCAGGGTTAGGCGGAGGAGTCCTGTCGATGGAACTTAAGGAAGGACCAGAGGCAAGAGAAGAAGAAGTCTGCACTGCAGAAATAACATTCGGTAGTACAAACACATGCTGATCCATAGGACCAGTAGCCACTGTTGGAGTAGAAGTAGAGTTAGAAGACTGTTTTGTAAGCTTACATTTCCGCTTCGCTTGTCCTCTGGGCATTCCCCCGACAACTTGGGCCCGAAGGCCCCGAATTGGCACCGAAGGTGCACCAAAGGGGCGTTCCCCCTTCGGGCGCGTGGCCATGGGCCGCGACCACGACCGCAGCCGCAAAGGTTGCTGGCGTTTAAATGCTGCAGGAGCCTTCCAATGTCAGGAAGAAGAGGGAGGAGCTCCAAACTGCAGCCAATTGTTGGTAAATGAAGCAGCCGCCAAGCCCCGGTGTCTGCCGCTGCTGTTTCTCCTGCCTGCTTTACTCTTAATGGTATTGTCATGAAATTACTGCTAGGGGTTACAGACATTATTTTCAAATCAGGGGCCAGCAGGAGTACCTGAGAATCGTTCTTGCTTCCACTAGATATCAGGGACCTTGGTAAAAGCCAGGGATGCCAGTAGGGGTGAAGGTGTCTGTTGAGGGGCCAATAGGGGGTTCTTAATGTTGAGGAGTCGAGTAGGAGATCTTGATGTCATGTGGGAGCCATCTGGGAGAGAAATCTGATTTCAGGAATAGGGAGAGAGAGAGAGATCAGCTGTTGGGGAGATATCAGGTGAGGGACTGATGTCAGGGAGATAATCAGGGAGGGTTTACTCAGCCTTTACACATCCCCCTTCAAGCAGGCACTTATTTCATTCCTTGGGATAGTTGTAAATGTCAACATCTAGATTTTTTAGGATCAACATGTGTTCATTGCAAAATGAAGAATCCACTGACATTGTAAGCTCACCCAGTCCATTCCCCTTCTATGACCCAGCCATGATCCCTTGAAATCCGGATGAGATGTGAATCATTATGTGTAAATAGTAGCTTTCTAAAATTTCATTTACATTTGTATTCCAATCTGCATGTGTAAATGCTGCTTTATGCATGGTGGATGCGGCTAGAACAACCCCTATAATTTAGAAGGTGCTTTCTGGTTGACCTGCAACCACCGTGCCAGCATTCCTTTCTTCTATTCTTAACCAATTCAATTTTGTCTTACCTATGAGATATCTGGACAAAATTTAAGGGGCATGTTTACTGAAGGTTAACTCGCATTAAGTAAATAGCAGCACTTAACGTGCATTAGCTTTATTTACCATGCGTTAGCCTTTAGTAAACATGCCCTTAAACATGCCGTGAGCTGCAATTTTAAAAAGACTAATCTTTAAAATATCAACCACACAGGGTTTACAGTAAAATTAATTTCATTAATTTTGTCTAAATATTTCCAAATAAGGGCAACATTGTATTCTTTATATTGGATCTGGTATTCATAGGATTTATGCTCCTCAACAGGAATCTTTGAAAATTTAGTAGAATTGAGTGCCTAAATTTATACCCCAAATCTCACTAAACTCCTATATTAAGGAGCATAAAAAGTTGGTGGCAATGGGTAAATTTAGGGTGGGGGGGGGGGGGGAAAGGAGCATAGCACTGATTTTCAGCACTAGGCTTCTGCATCTAGGCAAATCAATGACGGGTCTAAATTTATTAGCATGAAAGATAAAATTGGAAAGGACGTCCAAGTGGAATATGAGATGTCTAAGCCACAACTTTTAAACTTCTAAATAACGATTTTTTTTCAGCTGAAACCTTAGCAGCACATTTTCCATAGTACATGATGACTGAAATTGATACATTGCAATTAGGATGTACATAATTTCAGCAGTATTTTAGAAAAGGCTCTGCTAAACATTGATCATTTTCTAAAATATGAATAATGAAATGCAGGAGTAACCATGTGTATGCCAATATGTGGATCTAAAGGACTCATTTTACAAATCTACACGTGAGAAAATTGACAGAGAAACACAGCAACTTGTACATATATATGCTGCCACTTTGAAGTGTAAATTGGTGTAACCTGAGGCATGCTCTATCCACCCTATTGCTGCTTGAAACCCACAGGAGACAGGCCCCTGACACCTTCAGGATGCTGCAGTGTTATGTGCTTTGGATAAGCTCTCCAGAGCACAGAATTCAGGGTTCAAGAGACTTGCTCCTGTTACAGTGAGGCTGGCTAGTTTTAACTGAGATATTAGGTTACTGTGCCCTGTGAGATAGTGCGCTTTACCCAGACTGTACGCATTCCAGACGGCTTAAACACAAACTTTGCTATACTGGCATAAACTTAAGAGAAACACTTCACCAAGTAATATATACCAAGGCATGAAAACCAAAGCATTTTGTAACAGAACTATGCAATTGAGCGGGGGCGGAGCCTGATGTCCAGCGGGTAAGACGCTTCGCGCTGAAGCTCCCGAGAGGCCTACTTAGAATCCTGACATAATACCTATACAAACTTACTATTTCGCTCCGGGCTGACCGGGGTACCTCGGGGGGGATGGCGGCCCATAAACCAGCGCGCTTGGACTTCGGGTCTCCTTCTTCTTCTCACGGAAAACGCTCCAAAACAGAGGTGTCCTCCCCACAGAAGATGGTTCCATTTCGGGAGAACCCCGAAATGCACCTGGAGATTTTAGAGGAAATACGCGGCGTGAAGGAATTGGTGCAGTCCAATGGAGAAGCGCTTAGAGCCATGCGAGTAGACTTTGGAGTGCTCCAGGACCGACTTGAAAGTCTCTCATTACGGCAGGACAATATGGCGGGGGTCCTCGACTCGCACGCGGTGCGCTTGGGCACACTGGACAAGGCTGAGCGCCAGATACAGAATCTTCAAAAGGAGCTAGAAGATAGCAATAATCGAGCCCGTCGCAACAATGTGAGGCTCATTGGAATACCGGAGGGGGTGGAAGCGGGAGATATGAGAGAATTCCTGCTCAAAACTCTTCCCTCCTTGCTGAAGATCACCTTTCATAAAGAACTGGAAATCGATCGAGCACACCGTGTTCCTACCCACATGGCGCTCAACCGAACGACCCCCCGGCCTATTATCTTTCGCTTGCTACGATATCAACAAGTGGAACAAATTTTGAATGCTGCCCGGGCGAACCATCATTTGGAATTTGAAGGTCACAAAGTCTCCTTCTTCCCTGATTTGGCAAAGCCTACAGTCGACCGACGGAAGAAACTCCTTGCTTTTCGCCCTCGACTTCAACAGCTACAGGCTCGCTTTGGCCTGTTGTATCCCGCGAAGCTCCGAGTGACTCTCCACAACCAAACCAGGACATTCGAAGATCCTGATCTACTATCAACATTTTTAGACTCCAAAGAAGCAGAGCAGATGCGCTAATCCAACGACTTGGACTTTTATTTGCCGGCTCTGTCCGCCATTTTGAAGGGCCCGATGCGGCGGTCATAGTTCAGCACGGAGATTACCTGGACTTCCTTACTTCTTTCTATGACTTTTGTTTTGTGGTCTCCTATCCCTCCATGATGTGTGCCTCGGTCGGATTCGGAGCACGCACAGTCCTACAGGTTATGTGTTCGTTCAATTTCGGCCTTCTCTGGGGCTTCTCCCCGCAGACACATGGTCGCCAGTAATTTTTGGGGTTTTGCTTCTTCTCTACCGCGTTGCGGCTTTTCTTTTTTAATGTGGGGCGCTTCATTGTATTATCTAAGCTTATTTTCTTTTATGCCATATGTACAGCCAGATACAGTCAATATGAGGGACATTGTGAACTTATGTGCGCTATCATGCTCAGAATTTTTAACTTGTCTGAATGGCTTTATGTAAAATCTTATCACTCAACGTAAAGGGCATTAATAGTCCAATCAAGAGAAAGAAAATCCTTAGCTATCTTAGCCATGAGCATGCTGATTTAGCGTTTCTTCAGGAAACGCACTTAAACTCTGCTGAAACACTGAAACTTAATGTTAAGCCTTATATGGTGGCTGCCTATTCTCCCGCCGTTTCCAAACGGTGCGGGGTAGCCATTTTGGTTAAGAAATCTTGCAAGCTACTGTAATTGATACTAGCGCTGACAAGGAGGGTAGATGGGCCCGCGTACATCTTAAGGTTGGAGATAGTGAATTTACATGTATTTGCATTTATGCCCCGAATGTGGACAACCCTGCTTACTATGCAAGTATTGCGCAGTTGGCACAGGCCTCTGCCAATACTCCATTAATACTTGGTGGTGATTTTAATCAAGTGTTAGACCCTCTGATAGATAGACAGCCGCCTAGAACGAGTAGTCCACCCAAGAGTCTTGCTACCCTTACAGCTCTGATGCAAGATCTTGCGCTGGTAGATATATGGAGGCTGCTTCACCCCTCCGACTTAGAGTTCACTTTCTTTTCTGCCCCCCATCACTCCCAATCTAGAATAGATTTCTTTCTCATTTCCAAAGCGCTGATTTCTCAGGTAGACACGACTAGGATTCATCCTCTCCATATTTCAGATCATGCTGCCATATCTTTATCATTACGTGTCACTGCGCGGGACGATTCTCCCCGAGCTTGGTTTTTTGATAGATCCCTACTGGGTCAAAAAGATTTTCAGGTTGATATAAAGGCCGCTATCCAAGATTATTTTCATTTTAACTCACCCCATGACACAGCGAGCTGGGCTTGGTGGGAGGGTTTTAAAGCATCTATCCGCGCCACTATAACTAGCTATCAAATTCGGCAGGGGAAACAAAGAAAGCAGCATTTACTGATTCTAGAGCAGCAGATACAAGCTGGGGAGCGTCTCCTCACGTCCCGTACTGACCCATGTATTTTACTCCGTTTACAACGCTTGCGTTTTCAATACAATCAGCTTTTGTACACTGCTGCTGTTAAAAATATCGAATCACAACAAGGGCTATATTATCGGGAAAATAATCGTGCTGGCAAATTATTAGCAAATACCCTAAAAGGTCAAAAAGAAGCCAAGCGTGTTACCGCCCTCCGCAATCCGTCGGGGGGGGGCTTGGTCACTAAAGATACCGAAATCTTAGAACTCTTTCGTGATTTTTATACCCGGCTTTATCAATCTGAATGTGATTTTGAGCCAGATGTATTTGAACGCTTACTTTCAGGGGTACAAAGACCAACCCTATCTGACGAAGATAGAGTGGCCTTGGACACACCATTTACTGTCTCAGAAATTCATTCTGCTATCAAGAAATGTGCCTCAGGTCGAGCCGCAGGCCCAGACGGTCTCCCTGCTGAATTCTACAAAACTTTTCACGCTGACTTAGTTCCAGTTTTGAAAATTTATTTTTCTGCTCTGGCCGAGGAGGGTTCTCCTTCTGGGTCCTTTTCAATGGCAAATGTAGTAGTTTTTGAGAAAGAGGGGAGAGACCCGCAACTAACAGCTAATTATCGTCCAATCTCCCTCTTAAACGCGGACTATAAAATATTTGCCACCATTCTCTCTACCCGGCTCTCGGATAGGATGCCTACCTTAATACACCCAGATCAATGCGGTTTCATTCCTGGTAGATCAACTGCTGACAATGCTCGGACTCTATGCCATGTACTGACTACCGCAGTTAATCTTGATCGCCCATTTGTTGGCCTCTCACTTGATGCTGAGAAGGCCTTTGATCGCTTAGAGTGGCCCTTCCTATTTGCAGTCCTCCGCTGGTACGGATTCGGGGAAGGTTTTCTCCGTTGTCTTCACACCATGTACGCACAGCCTACAGCCAGTATATGTGCCAATGCTTTAAAGTCTCAGCCTTTTTCCCTTCAACGCGGCACTCGCCAGGGATGCCCACTGTCTCCACTTCTCTTCGATCTTGCACTTGAACCCTTGGCTTTACTAATCCGGCAATCGGAGGAGATTCATGGAGTCCCCTTCACCCATAGGGAAATCAAAATTTCAGCGTATGCTGATGACCTTATGCTTTTTGTCTCTATAGACTCAGTACCGGCTGTCCTAGAGCAAATTGGTAAATACTCACAACTGTCCGGTTATAAGATAAATTGGACCAAGTCGGTAGCCTTTCCATTAAATCCTTTGCTTCATCAGGCAGATATGCAACCCTTCCCCTTTTTATGGCAACCTCGCATGGTCAAATACCTTGGGGTTCACTATTGTTCTCCTTTGGAAGACACTATCTCCTTCAATGCCAAAGACTTAATCTCTAAAGTCCGGGCGCTAACTCACCGCTGGACTCCTTTAACACTTACCTGGTGGGGTCGATTAGAAACCATAAAAATGATGATTGTTCCGAAAGTAAATTATATCTTAGAAATGTTGCCCTGTCTCTTCCATCGACGTATATATAAAGATATAGAGGGCCTTCTGACTAGATACTTGTGGCAAAACAAGACACCTAGGATAGCGAAACATAAGCTGCAAGCAGATAAGGAAAATGGGGGTGTCAGATTCCCTGATTTCCTGAAGTATCATCAATCTTTTCTTCTCAAACAAGGCGCTCGCTGGCTGGAAGATCCAGTACCGAGTAGACCTGTGTGGCTAGACATAGAAGAGGACCTTTGCAAACCGCTTCCTCTTACTTTTCTCCCTGGTATGACTCTCCCATCAGACTCCCACTTTCCACCAATGCTTTTAGACACCTTAGGTGCCTTTACTACTCTTATGCACTCTTTAGACTCCCGACTCTGTCCGTTAGACAAGCTCCCACTTTGGTATAATACTCGATTTCGAATACAAAATAAGCCGATGGCGTGGAGCCCCTGGTACACTAGGGGCATTTGGATTCCTAGTCAGTTGTTCCATGAAGGTCGCTGGAAAACTTTTAGCGAATTGCAAATTGAATTTGGTCTCCCAGCGAAACACTACTTTCAATTGGTGCAACTTCAGCATTGCCTTCGGAGTGCTAAGGTGCTCCCGCCATCGGCCTCCCCTACACAAGGTTGGTTGGAGACTATCCGATCTATCGGTAGTTCACCGGGTGTAGCATCCAATTTTTACAAAACCTTATGTAATGCTATAACTAGAGATACCCCTATAGCGCAGAAAGCATGGGAGAGAGAATTGCATGTGACTTTGACCCCGGAGCAATGGAGCCTTGTCTGGAGTAGAGTGACACGGGTCTCCCGATCCGCCTCACTCACTCAGACACTCTTCTTTCTAGCCCACCGGTGTTTTTACACTCCTGACAGATTAGCCAAATGGAACACTACTCAGGGCAATAGTTGTTGGACATGCCATGCGGCCATTGGTTCACTACCTCATGTTATGTATGAATGCCCCGCACTACAGTATTACTGGCGTCGGGTCTGGGGTCGTATCCAGTCTATTTTGCACTTTCAAGAGCCCCTTTCTTGGAGGATAGTGGGACTTCGCTCAGCTGCGGGGATCCCCTCTCTTCCAAAAACGGCTAACTTCCTTTTGGACTTTATGCTTGGTATTGCTATTTCCCTAATTACGAAATACTGGAAAAATAGCTCCCAGCTGAGCCCCAATGAATGGTGGAATCATGTCTGTCTCTACAGTAAATATGAACAAATACCTCGTATGTTTGCTTCTCCCACTCAGACTCCTCATCATCGGTCTAAATGGAAGATGCTCAATGACTATGTACATTCTGCTCAATGCTCTCATCTGACTGTCTAAATTTGTATATATCTTTGTCCCATGATTATTCTGTATCGCAGATACCTTTTTGATTGTTTTGATGTATAATCACTGTTGTTTGGAAGCGCTCACATGCTGACATAATCAGCTAGAGAAGAAGCGTGGGGGTGGGGGGTAATTGGGTTTACTTTTCTTTATTGTATACTTGTTTTGTCTCCTTTGGTGTGTTGTTTTCTTTTGTTTGTTGCAAAATGAAAATAAAAGTTTAAAAAAAAAAAAAGAACTATGCAATTGAAATAGAAAATGAAAATAATGGCCTAGTGGCTATGCAAACTGGACTGGATGTACTCATTGAGGCTATAGACATAAAACAAACATGTCTTCAATCTAAAGGGAATAAGCAAATGGTGCAATTCAACCAAAGGTTTAGGGGTGGTGCACACTAGCAATAACTGCTCTGTTTTGCTTGCAATATAGTCCCTAGTCCTCTTAAAGAGTTCTCTTTCCTCTCCAGTTGGATAAATCTGTGACTTTCTAATACAGTTATTAGAAGGCCTCACAGTTCAGCTGAATCCCTTCCAAGATCTATATTTAGAAAGGTAAAGTACTATTTATTTAGACAAATTTGTATTCCACCTTATCCTTCAATCAAGGTGGTCACGTCATATCACAATTGGAGGGTTACATTTAACATTAGGGTATTTGTATACATTTAGACAGAGCAATTACTTAACACCATTTAGACAGTATAATTGAGGGTAACATTTAACAAGAGGGTGTTTAATAACATATATAATAATCTAGTGTGTGTAGGTAGGATGAGTGCGTGCCTAGTTGGCGGAGGTAGTTGTGTTTCTGTTTGGGTATGGGCTGTTGTCTAAATGTTCATCTGATTCTATAAATAACAGTGTTTTGAGGTCTTTGCGGACTTCTGTGATGTCATCCAGTGCCCTCAGGCTCGTTGGGAGAGAGTTCCATAGTGTGCACACCAGTAGTGATGGAGCTCTTTTTGACATTGTTTGCTTGGTTTTGTGATAGCCTGTAGGTGTGCCGATCATGTTGTCATTATTGGTGTATTCTGAATGTTTTCCTTTATTCTTGGAAAAGAACTGAAATTGATACTGGTTAACTTTGAATGGCAGTTCCACTTCTATAGTAGTTAGTCTCTGGTAGTGCTTTTCATAGGCATTGGAAAGCGATGTGCCACACGGTCCCTGGCCCTTCCAAAAATCGTGGCATGGCAGGCAGCAGCCTGCCCGCGGGGATCCCATCCCCTCCAGGTAGAAGACGAGAAGCTGCGATTGTAGCAAAGACCCTTCCTATCTGCCTGTGAGAGGTTGGATCTCCATGGGTGGAATTACATACATGAAAGTACATTTAGCAATAAGGCAGATACTTTTGCACCACTGGGTGCAGCTGTTTTCTGGGTGCAGCTGTTTGCACCACTGGGTGCAGCTGTTTTCTGGGCAAAGCTTGAGTGAAGCATGTGCATGGTCTTTGCCTTTATTTTAGTGCTTGATATACCACCCAAGCAAAAGCATCAGGGCTTGTACAAAATCAAATGCAAGTTACAAACAGGAAAATGAAAAGGAACACCATTGATAGACAGGAAAGAGGAAAGAGAATAGACAGGGAGGTATATTTACAAGGCATGGAGATAGATATAGATATGATACTTGGTATCAAAGAAAAGGAAAATGAAAACCAAGCAGGCAGGAGAGGAGGGTAATCAGGGTTGAGGAAAGGGATAGACAAAGTCAAGGTGGAATAGATGGCTTTTGAGCATGGCTTTGAAACGGGGGAAAGACAGTTCAGTGCAGAGTGTGAGAGACGATGAATTCCAAAGTGCGGGGCCCAGGAAGAAAAATGCAGAGTGTTGGGTAAGCTTAAGAAGTGCTTGCATGGGGGGAGGGGTAGGCAGTTCACATAGATGAACCGAAGCAGGCGCGGGGAAACATGGAGGTGAATAAGATCTGCAAGATACTGAGGGGTACCAGTGTGGATAACCTTGTGAATAATGGCGAGTATTTTGTATGTGAACCTGGATTTAAGGGGGAGCCAATGTAGATATATGAGTAGAGGGATAACGTGATCAAACCGGGAGGAATTAATGAGAAGGTGAGCTGCAGTGTTCTGGATAAGCTGTAATCAATAAAGCTGATATTGGGGTAAACCTGCAAGGATGACATTTATGATAATCAAATCTGGACATAATGAGTGACAGTACAAGGGTGGTAAGAGATGAAGAAGAGAGGAATGGTCGGATGGCACGAATTTGGCAGAGGAAAACAAAGGAATGGCAGATGAGTGAGGAGATGTGCTGGTGGAAGGTAAGGGAAGAGTCCAGAGTGACCCCAAGGTATCTGAGAATTTACAAGAGGTATCGGAGTAGCAGATAACTGAAGGGAAAGTGGGGGACAGGGGGCACCAAAGGTGAACCAAATGGCAGCAGATTTATATGGATTAATGTGTAGGTAGTTGCTATTTAACTGGGAGGAAACACGAGAGAGGCAAGAATCCAGTGGGGTGAGGTTAGGTGTGGAGGGGTTGGTGTGGAACAAGAGAATGATGCCATTGGCATAGTAGTAACCAGAGACTCCGGACTGCTGGATAATGTGGGCAAGTGGAGCAAGGAAGATATTGAAGAGAAGGGGGGTTATAGAGCCTTGCGGGACACCACAGGGAAGGGGGGTTACAGGGGAAGTGGTGGAGCCAGTCTGGACAGAGAAAGTGTGAATGGAGAGGAAAGAGCGAAACCAGTGGTGAACAATTCCATAGATCCTGAGGTTGTGGAGATGAGTGTGGAGTGGGTCAACTAAGTCAAAGGCAGAGGTTAGATCCAAAGATACCGCAAGAGAGAAATTGCCACAGTCTACGTGTAGACTTGTTAAATGTGTGGCTTCAATCTAGACGTGATTTCTACTGGTTTACCCCTATTATTTTTAACAGACACACAGAGGTCTAGTTACTAAGGTGTGCCAATGTTAATGCATGTTAATTCACTATTAATGCATTAACTATTAATGTAACTAGGTCCCATTGAATAACATTGGGCCTGTGTTAAAATAATGCACATTAATGTTAGCACACCTTAGTAACGACACCATTGGCACCTATGGATCTTTATAAAGTATGCTCAAAATGAGCACGTTCTCAACTTCCAGACCTAGACAACCTATTACAAAATTTCTGTTCACTAGGTGAACACAAATTCCTAAGCATGTAGCATTTACAATATAATAGCCTGAAGTGAGCAGTACCTTGCGCCACTGGACACATTTTTCATTTCTAGATCAGCTTGCTGAATAATAGATTGTAAGCAGAAGAAGCTAGTGTTAGATCACTTTAGATACGCAGGTACATTACTGTCATTGAATCTGACAGCAGTAATCTGCTTACATCACAAACTGATTACACTAATCTACTGACATTACTGTTCTCTCCCGGAGAGAAAACCAAGGGAACAGTTTCTGTTATTTTCCTTTCGCTTGTCATATGCTACTGCTTTTTCCTTGGAGTCTAGGTCCTCATCTTTTACCATGGCTTTGGTTTTCATAAAGCACCAGGGCTTATCTGTTCTGCGGTTTGAGACCTTTTCCGAAAGCAGCTTGAAACCTTCCTCTGAACTGCAAATCCAACAATGATCTCTCTGACAGTTCCTGAGCAGAGCTTTCCACTGCTCTTTCTCAAGACAGTTGATAGACTCCTTTCTCATGAATCCTGCATCCCTTTCCTCTGTGGCCCTAGATCTTTATTTTTATTTTCCAAAAAAATGTTCTTTTTTTCTGTTACTGCTCTTCTAAATGTTGAAAAGAGAGCACAATAACAAATATTTTAGTTAAACCATTCAATCTCCATTAGCAAAACCCTTTGATGCATCAGTATACATACAAAAGATAAAAAAATAATGTTGCTCTTAAAAATTGTTTGATCTTGCAACCAAAAGATATACTTTGTCAATACAAAAATGTAAAAACCCACTATTCAAATCCTAAGCTCGCCTTAGCTTCTATATGGCATATAATTATAAAACATTTTTTAAGAGGGAGCTCAAATATCGTCACAATGTACAAACAGCACAGTGACTTGATATTCATCTCTGCTGTCCCTTGCTTGATTTATTTTATAATATGTTCTCTTTTAAATATTCATTGATTGAAAAGCCTGGGCTTCTTCAGGATTTCAAAATAATTAAAAAATCAGTGCAGCAGTTGTTGAAACAGAAGATTAGTGCAGATGAAATCAACTTTAACCCACATAAACCTTTCTCTTTAAAAGTATTGATCACTGACACCATTTTGCAAGATGATGCTGACGGTACAGGAGTAACTGGGGAAATGACCCTACATGGAACAACTTCCAATTTCCTAAAAGATGTCTAGGTCAAGTCCCTAAACCCTCCACACTTTAAATACGGGAGAAACACTAGAGAACAATGTAAAATAGAGGTGCCAAGTTCAAATACATATAATGGGATTAAGCTGACTTTTTTTCAGGAGTAGCTCAAGGCAAATTATATTCAGGTACAGCAGATAGGGAGGGTTTAGGGACTTGACCAAGATCACAAGGCGTGGCAGTGGGATTTGAACCCTGACCTCCCTGGTTTTCAGTCCACTGCTCTAACCTTTAGGTGGCTATTCCACAGTTTCAGGTCTCAAGAACCTAATACATGGAAATATATGTAGGACATTCATTGATTGTCTTCATCAGGGGATTGTTGTAGTTGTTGATATGGAAGGACCGACTAGATAGGCCATGTGGTCTTTTTCTGTCATCATATTTCTATGTTTCTATGTTTCATTGGTCTGCTTAGTGAAATGTAAGCACAGAAAAATCAAAGATAATAAAAATCTGCTACTCCCTAAAATGTGTTTCATATGAGTGATAAGTCACAAATGGCATCTAAAATCTTAGCTTTAAATAAAATAGCCAGTACAAGAAAGATACCATACACTTTGCAATTGATTCATTACGCTCTTTCCCCTTAATTGAAGAATGATGAAAAAGCCTTAATGAATCAGTCCCAAAAATTAAAGCTAGCCTCTAGGTAAAATAATATTCATTTAAGAGAGTTAAAAATTGTTTTCTAGTGTGGAAATATTAAAATTGAGCTCTGTATTCAGAATTCATAGAGAAATATAATGCAACTGGCAGAGAGAAAACCCCAGGCACGGGATTAATATTAGGTTGATATGGCCTGTGAGGTAGTTTATCTTAATGCATTGATATGATTTTCTCTAAGAAGGAAAGGGATTTGCTGCCAGTGCATAAGAAGGCAGGGGGCAATGAAGGGAATCCTTTATAAAATTATTTCTCTGCGCTAAAAAAAAAATAGGGGCCCTTTTAACTTGCATTAATGATGTCAATGTGGGTTAAATGCCCACAGCTCATTTATTTCAATGGGCGTAAAGGCACTTAATGCTTCTTGACTTCATTTCTGCATGTTAACCTTTAGTAAAAGGGCCCCGTAGTTATTTGGAGGATGGTATTAACCCTTTGGTGTCATGTTTATCAACTAAAACCCTATTAAGGGGAATAGAACCATGAATGCCACCTTTAGAGAGGTGGTAATCAGGGCCGGCCCGAGGGTTTCTGCCACCCTAGGCAGAAACCCCAGCCATGCTGCCCACCCCCTGCCCCAGGCTGCTGCCACCAAGCCTAGCTGCCCGCTACCAGAATCAGTGGCAGTGGAGGGAGATGGCATCATGGTTCAGCATGGGGGGGAGGGTGGCACAGCTGGGCACGTGGGGGGCAGCAGGCCATGTGTGCCAAAGCGCATGACCTGCCACCCACAGACGTCTGCCATCCTAGACGGCTGCCTAGTAGATGAGATGGCCCAAGTGATAATGTATTACATGCTAACTATCAGCAATGTCCATGTTCTATCTCTGCCCATAAGCTACCCCATTCCTGCCCCAATCCATGCTAAGCAGTTAGTGCAGGCTTTTTACCACATGGTAGCCTTAATTACTAGCCCTTGCTAATGGTTAGTAGTATGTTAAACCCCACATTAACTGCTCAAAATATACAAAACATTCCCAAAATAAAAGCACCAGGCTTCTAAAGGACAATACATCAAAATGGTTTGAATTTCTAAGATAAAAGACAATTTAATCTACATAATCTCATAAGCGAATAACAGGATCATTTTATAACTGTCCACGCAG